>CAKASE010000074.1:1250000-1875000 GCA_916720795.1 Danaus chrysippus
TCAACCTTTCTCATAAAAAGGGTTAAACCTGTTCATTTTTAAAGTACATATATACTAGTGGTTTGAGTATAGCCTTGGAAAATTAAATACATTGATCAAAAAATACGGAGCAGGTGAACATAAAATAAAATATTGTTATATTAAAAGTATTTTATAGAACATCATAAAAAATATGATTGGATGTTTGCAATATAAGACGTTTTTTTAACTAAAACATTGCATATCTTTAATAATAATTATTATTATAATCAAACGTCGAGTATGTAAATAACATTGCTGAAGCGGATTTATTGCGATACAAGTTTCATGAGCCTCGTACTGTACGTACTAATGATCACGTCATTTTACTCATCATTATAAAAAGCGTACCTTCTTTCATAATAAACTTTCTTCAAAATCTTGTGTTATAAGGTACGTACGTTGTTATAAAGTGGAATAATAATTGTAAATATTTTTGTATTTTCATGAAGTAAGATATCTTTCAGGCGATTGAAAATTGTTTCACTCAGATTTCTAAAGTGAACCCTTATAGAGGAATTCCCAGCTAGTCTTTGTTACATGTCTGTATTGTGAACGGAGCAAGTCTCGCTGTATCAATTTTGGAATAGAATTGTTAATAATATCGTACTATTTAATAAAAAAACAATTTCAAATTTTTCTTATAAGTTTTTTCATACAAAACACAGATTTTTTAACCACGTCAGTTTATAAGAAATTAACAATAAATCAATAACATTCTTGTGAAACTGAACACAATATACATATGTTGTGAGGGTTAGACATTGTTCTCGTATTGTTTGTTCAATCGAAAACTTGTTATTGTTCCAATTCCTTTGATGCAGGGACTTCCAAAATTCAACGAAAAATATCTGGACAGGAGGCTGCGTCCAAATATTGAAAAATGTTATTCATGTAAGGCAAACATTTATCAGTTTTTCACAACACGATATCTCTGATCACTTATTGGTATGAAAATAAGATTTTGTAAGTATGAAGTTTAGAAATTATTTGTAAAAGTTTGAAATGAAATTAGTATTATATAATACGGTGGAGCAAGCGTGTCCTTGAGTGGAAACCGCGTCTCGGCAAACGTAGAGTAGGACGCCCCCCAGCTAGGTGGACCGATGACCTTAAAAAGGTCGCTGGGTCTCATTGGATGCGGAAGGCAGAGGACCGAGTGCTATGGCGCGTGTTGGGAGAGGCCTATGTCCAGCAGTGGACTGCAATAGGCTAAATGATGATGATGATGATGATGATTATATAATTTTAATTAACTTTTATACATGTGAGGCTGAAACTTTTACAAACCTATAATATATTATACTTGTATGTTAATTTATAAAAAGATCACGAATAATATATTAATAAAAGTTAGAGTTGATGCTTAAGGTTTTTATACAGCTTTTGATAACTATAAAATGATTGTAGTAACCTATTAAACTCTGTTTATTTTTATAAATTCTATTTTAAATGTGGAACACAAGATTTATTATGAAAAATTTTAGTTATTTTTTTTAAAGAAATTTTAATAATTCTTTAGGACCTGTACAGGTTTCTCACAAGCTTGGTTTGCGTGCTGCAGTTGATCTTATATTTTTAAATATATTTCAATATGTTATCTTAAATAATGACCGAATCTCTGTTTTCGGTATCGTACGTGATTTTGAAATAAGTCAGAACCGAATTTCTTTTAAAGTGAAAAAACACACATTGTTAGTCCCAGACAGTGGCGGGGCAAGACCTAAATTTGATGTGGGCAAGACAGATTTCGCGAGGCCCTATTCTATGGAAACCTGAAGCTCTTATTACAATTACATGCTAGTTATAAAAACTTAAACGTAGATACGTTTTTTTTTACCCTTAAAGCTTTGGTCTCCTTCAAAAGATATTATAAAGCGTATTTTGTATACAAGTGATTACTGCGTTACATACTTATTACAAATTAAATATTTCTTACTTTATGTAAAATAGACGAGTACAGTTACCGGTGTATTATTACAAATCATAAAGAAAACAAAAACAATTAAAAAACGTCACTGTTTTCGGGGACAATCAATATACTTAAACACTATCTATTTATTCGCTAAATATTATTAAAACATTGAAAATACTATTCTTATTAAAATAATTTTTATTAATTCTGATTCTCAAAGAGGGTCAGGCAGGCGACCGGTCTTAAAAAACAAATAGCCAAAACTAATCACAACATGTAAGGCAGACCCTGGCTATAGCTGGGAAATTGCACGAAGAAGAAGAAGAACAAGATTTTTTTTATTCTCGCTTTAAATTTTTTTTGAGGCGCGAGGCCCTTTGTACCGCGAGGCCGTAGGCGGTTGCCCACGTCGCCCACGCCTTACGCCGCCACTGGTCCCAGATAAATACGGTTGGGTTCACACTGGAATCTAAGACTGTTTATATAAATTTGTACAAGATAAAAACTGAAATAGTAGGCTTCTAAGTCTAAGAGGTGCTTTTAAAAACCACTTTATTGACATTTTATATTTGTATTAAAATAGCTCAAATTTGTCGATCAAAAGACATGTACACTTGAACCGTACACTTGCTTTGATTGTTGTGGTCACATGACATGGTGAACCCTCGGATTGTTGAACACAAAGGGATCAAGAATGTTCACAAAGACTTAGTCGCTTTGACCTTTATGTATGTGTGAAATATAAAGTATAGCGCGAAGTGTTTACTGTCAATATTAAGAAATTAGAAATTTAAACAGTTATGGTAACTCATTTTCACGTACATAGGTACATACATATTTACAATGTATAAAGAACAATTTATGGTTTTAGACTTTATTTCAAAGTGTGTTGTCTGCAGAGGTACAAAATGTGTAATTCTTCGTCATCTCTGACACATACCAGGTGTGACTGTTAAAAAGAACATGCAACGATGTACTTCACATATATCATACAGAGTCAATTACACAAATATTGAAGATAAAAGAAATTGATGTAAATATGTACCCTGTAGTATTTATATTAAAGCTGTAAAGACGGATTCGAGATTTTTAATTATAATTTTACTGTAAGGATATTAAATAACATTCAAAAACAATCTGATAATTTATATAATATTTAAAATATTTAGTTCAAAAAATACTTAATGGGATAAGTTTGTATTAATATAAAAGATAAACACGACCCCCTAACGAATCATAAAGAATTGTGGTTTTTAAAGATATTGTTTTTTTCTTATTTAACTTAATATTTCTTTAGTATGGGCTTTTGATTTTAGTATTAATATTGAAATAGCCGAAAATAAGTATCATATGTTTTGGAACATGGCATGGTATTAAATAATTTTAATTATTTATATAATTGTTATACATAGTTGTAATAATAACAATATAAGTAGATAACTAATTATTCTCATATGAATAAAACATACATCTATATGTAACAATGTCAACCGTTCAAACACATTGATATGTTTTTTTTATCAAAGTTAGCCTTTATAATAGTGTATTATAAATACTTACTGCTAAACAAAACTCATATTATTACAATATAGTAAACTAAGTTTTATAAAATGAATGATTTTATAATTTTTTATCACAAATGTGATTTTGATGTTCATTTATTTTTGTCTTTAAGTATAATCTTAGTAATTAAGTAAATGTAAATGTATTGACAACAAAAAAAACTGATAACGTATCCATTACATATGTAATACGACAATATTTAATATAATTTAAGTAATTACTTATAATTTAAACTATAACAATAAAAGTTATAAAAATAAAGGATGTTTATTATAATCACAAAATACAAATAAAAACCTTGAACAAGATTTTAACATAACAAAGTATTCAATACATTTTGTTATTACATACGGTTATTGTTGTACGTTTAGTGATTTATCTAAAGCACCTACTTACTTAGAAAGTTATTTTAACTAGATCTATATCATTATTCTTTTAAGCGAAAATCATCAAATCTTACTTCTCTCTTTATTATATTGTTTCCCCAAGTAAGATGACAGTTGACAGGAAGATGACAGTAATATCTCGACAATGACAAGTGCACCTGATCAGATGTTGTTTACAGCCATCCAAAGATATATTGACAATGATATAAAAAAAACTCAGGAAAGAACCATCATTAGACGGAGTTATCAATATGAAATATCTTTATGTATTCTCAATATGAGCGGTCTCTAATGACGAACAATGTATTGGGTAAGCTTAATTATTCTCTGTTTTGTATCGTACTACTAATTGCTTACTAACAAGAAGAGACACAAAAAATGTGAGATACATTTTTTTATACATAACACTGATAAAATGGGAGAAAAAATGGCATTTCTACGTTAATATTTGGTTCAACGGGTGACGAAATGTTCCCACATTATGAAAAACAGGTGATCTGCGAGTTACTTTGGAGTTGATTGTACAGTAATCTACAGTACCGCATGAGTGTTTTATCGTGGGGTAGTGATTTTAGAGTGACTTTTTTGTTATGCAATTTATCGCGTTATGGGAAATTGTTATAAATATCTATTTATTTTCTAATACAGACCAAACATATATAAATAATTTAAAAAATAATACAACAGCAACGAAATATGAATATGTTTAGTATAACTCTATCGATTCATTCATTGTTATGTGAACCACTACCCTATGTTAATATAAAAAAATCATTAAGGAAGAAAAAACCAAGCGCTTTTAAGTTTTACAGCAAAAAAGTATTCTCTTTTGATGCTAGTCTTATGAATAATTGGTACAATATTCCATAATATTTTTTATGTACAGTGTTTTTATTATATACTTCAATTTCAAAATTAAATAAGTTTTCAAGAATTTTTCTACTTTCCTTAAATCATAATTAAGTGAAAAAACTACAAGAGCAGTGGACAGAGTTCATTGAAGACACTTAACTCAAGAGAGGAACACGTAGAGAACTTACACAAGCCTGAGAGTGCAGTAATATATTAAAGAGTTCTTTAGTTAAATAAATATATGTATCTTGACAGTTCAGATTTTATATCTGGTCACTGTGTTAACATCAAAACTTCAATATCATCGTCATCAATCAATATCATCAATACATATTATAAAACATCTTCCCCTACCGCGTCTATCTGTCTGTTTGTTCGCGATAAACTCAAATATTACTGCAACAATTTTCAAGTTGTTTTCATTACTCGGCATCTTGGCTCGGCATTGGCTGTACTATTTGATAGTTATCATAATGTAAGTTTGATAGTGCTCAAATTTAAATCCGCACCATATCTCTCTCAGTCACTTCGCATAAAACAGTCGTACACCCTCTCCCAAACCGTCTTGCATACTGTTTCTTAACCTAATAAGCCAAACGAGAATAACGCACGACTTATGACGGTGTTTTCTTCCTTTTGTTTTATTTAGGTATTTAATTAGATACTAAATTACTTAGTTCTATGATCGTTATTTATATACCTATTCTTATTAATTAACTAAGCGCAGGATCAGACATTAAAAGTTGCATTATTAGACTTAGATCACAGTGATTTTCGTATGGGCACTTGTGTTGCCCTAGCACGTGTTTGTTACCTTTAAACAAAATTTGTTTATTTCTACACACGATCACGTCATTAATGTTGTATACAAAGAAATAAATGTAGGTTTTTAACATTTACTAACTATTATTAACATAAAAAATACAGTATTTATTCGTTTACATTTTAAAATATGTTTAACCGAAAAAGATTATTATTTTTTATCTTGATTTAGCTGTAAAACTATGCACTCAACAAATTTTTCGTACCATTTTTTTTTCGTTAAGAAACCGCGCGGAGAGGGTACGGGAACAAGTTTAAAATAATATTAGATATTTTCTTTACGAATTAATTTTAAAACTATTTTAGACAGTCATAGTATAAACAGTCATAGACATTAGACAGAGTAAGTGGTGTCGAGTTGTTTGTAATAAGGTCTAACCTGAGAGCTACCCTCGAGCTCATCAGTCAGACACAGACGAGTCATTCTGTCATTGTTAGTTATTATTGTTCTGTTACGTATCAAGAACACTCAACTCAACGTTAACTCTCTAGTATTAACAAACTCCTACTGGAAGTGAAGCGAGATGTAGACGTGATGAACGATACTTCAACTGACGGAAAGTAGCGATGAAGACGATTAGTTAATAGTTAAATACAAGAACTTGAGGGAAAGAACACATTTTGTAGTATAAATATGTCACAGTTAACATTAATCTGGAAGATGATTAACAAAAATCCATGCATATACATATATAATACTTTAAAACTAAAAGAGACTTGGAGCCCACAAAGCTATTGACTGTTGCCAAGAGGACAAATAATTCAGTAACAACCGTCTTACAACCTTAACGTGTGTTTGAAGTTTAACTTATTTTTTTGGTTGTTATATTAATTGATCTCTTTTACAATTAAAACCTTATTGAAGATGTAAAATTGCAGCACTCACTTTTTATTATTAAATAATCACTGACTCTTATGTCTTATACTCTTATGTCATATATTATACATATTTATTATTTCATTTCTCTGTGTCTCGTTTCTGTCGTTTTATGACCTTATTAACATTGAATCATATCAATGAACTGTGGTTGGATGAAAACAAGATAATAAGAAACGACAGTTGTTATATGAATGTAACTTAGCGTTGTGTTTATTCTCCTTCACATTTATTTGATCCTTAAATCTGATAACAGACATTGAACTAAAAATATCCACAAGAAAAAATTGATTATTTAAGGTATTTCTTAAATGCTTCTTTAGTCTAAAAGGGCTATGTTTCTAGTAATAAATAAAATAGTTTCAATTGAGCGAACACCATGTTTTTCTTGATTATTATAACTTGGAATGTTTGTGAATTTTTTTAACAATATAAGGACCTATTAATTGTAACTCATACTTAATTTAAAGATACCTGGTTTTTTGTTTTGAATTATTCACTGAAATATACAAAAATGTTAAATAATATAGAAGTTGCAAATTAAGTAAATTGCAAATTAAGCAAAATGCTGAATATGTTTAAACAAATAACTTAAGGTGTTCGACATCGTGCAATAATTTTTAAAAATTCATCTATAGAAGCTGGGGCGGTCTAAATGGAATTCCAATGTAGAAGCAGCTCGGAGAAAATATGTTCCGAATCACTTTATTCTAAAAATCCATATTATGTCTAAAAAATGAAGATTGAATTAAACATTACGAGTAATAAGGAAAAAAACATGTTACTTTACAAAAAACGTTATAATGTGATCACATCATTAAACATGATACATTATATCGTCAGTACATAGAACAGTTGATTTATTAACTTACTTCTTTTAAAATCCCGCACCAATATGTTATGAAAGAAACACTAGCTGTTATTAATATTAAATTGAACCAGTTATATATTTTATATAAGATACGCAAATTGTATAAATTCTGTAGAGTGGTATTTTTATGATATTTCATCAGATTATTCTTTTACATATAAGATTGTAGGTAATACGGAGTTTTAAAGAGTTTAGCTTTTTGACGGACCTATAAGTAGAACTAAGCATTTTTAATTTTGTTAACCCAGACGTTCACTCTGTTTATCCCCTTGTTCACTTTTATCTTTAAAATTATTGAAAACCAACCTTTTTTAACCTTCATTCTAAGAAAATGTGTAACTAAATTACTATCAGAGTTATTTTCTTCTAAAAATCTTATTCACAAATTATTGGGACACCCAAATGCGCAAATTTTACAAAGGTGTGAACATATAAACCTAGTAGGAAAATTATAAAAAAATGAGAAAAATCATTAATTAGGACAAGTTTTCTTAAAGACCTTCTGGTATAATAATTGTTTATAGTCCCAAGATAAGTATTTCGGATTATTTTTGGAAGTTTTCATGATACCTTGATTATCGAGTGTAAACATTTAAATGAAAGTAAGGTTTTGGGATACCGACAATTCGATTCTTTTATTTCAACCGTGATCACAAACACGAGATGAGAGTGTCTACTGTGAAGGCCTTCACGTTAATTTTAAAACGGATTCCAGAATTCCTTTATTTATTTATTTATTTATTCAGATACACCATCGACTTATCATAGTAACTAACACAATATTATATGCACTAAATATAAATCAGTATGATTAGCCTTTACAGGTGTATACAACATGTTTTTTTTACTAAAATACAGACTAAACGGTTTTAAATGTGGAATGACATTTTTAATAAATATTGCTCTGTCCCTTCATTTATAACAAAATAATTTAAATATAATTAATAAGATGCTGGTTTTGTATTTGATTATCTGACTTGAAGTATGTTTATCTTGATTTGGTCCTAAATCAGTGTATAAATATCAAAAGACATTAAAATATCATTTTAATCGTATATTTCAAACATTGTTACAACACATTAAATTATTATTAATTATACCTATTATCCACAACAGAGACAGTGTAATGAAATTTATCTATTAATTAAAATACAGTGTATTCAAGAAACATACATAAATATATGTGTTCATATTGAGGCGAAGGTTATTTGTTATTTAATAAATTTTTCTGTTTCATTAAAGAAAAAAGATGTTTCAATAATTAATAAAGGGTCCAGTTGTGATCACCATTTTTGTTATTCTTATACGATACTTGTTTTTGTGTAATAGAAAAATTCTGAAAAATAAATAGTATTTTAGATGTGGTAATCTAATAAATTGTTGTATTAATAAAATAAAATATGAATTTATCAGTGTAGTAGTCTGTAGGGTTGTATTAACTGAACCCGGTACTCTGAGAGTCGACGAGCCTCGCTGAAATACATCGAGCATTAATATAAGAGATAAGAGATGGTGAATGAATTGGTAATGACGTCGCTTGGAGGAAAATGGGTGCGTTCTCAAATGTGTGTTTAAATAATAATAATTTAATTAACGAAAATTTTGGCGAAACTTAATGAACCTCCCTGAACAAATTATTTCCTCTATGTTATATTCTTAGAAATAAAGGAAAAATATTTATTCGGTTATTTATAAGTCTTGCTAAAAATAAATTGTAATAAAAATGCTAAAACTTCTTATTAAATATTTAGGTCTAAAAATTATTATTTAGTTCTTGAAAAAATTTAACACGAGATGATATTACATTACAGTTCCATTCATCCTATCACTGACAACGTTAATAATTACACGCTGAATTCTAATAAGTGAACTAATAAATCTTATGAATTAATGTTATTTTGCTATTTTTACAATCTAAAATATACTATAATTATTAATACGCAGCGTTCTCGTTAATTTGTAATCGTTGTAATGATGGAAACTTAATTGAATTTTGTTAAAGTTACATCATAATTGCTTCCAAATAATATTATATATAATTTTAATGCAAGAATTTAATTCATTGTTATAGTTAATAAATATTATTCATGGCTTAGTTTCATAAACGTTTAATTATACAGATCCATCAATCCATTATTAACTCATTCATTTAATAACAAGAAAAAAGTCTGTAACAAAATCTCATTCTCATTATCCAGTCTTTATTAATGTTCTATTTGTACATTAACATGTATTTCCAATATGTTAACTTTATTGATCAAATAAAATTCAGGTATTTCGATCATCAAAACCCTAAAATTTAATTCGTTATACAATTTCACTCAATAAAAAAAATGCCTAGGAGATTTTTTGCAATTTAATCTATTTCCATGTCATTTTTAAATTGCTCAGATTAAATGAAAAATTATAGTTATATTGTCATAAAAAAATATTTTAGCTTCCGGTAACACAGGTTACTATTCTGTCATTTTACAATTCGTCGTTAGAATAATAATGTAAACAGTCTAGTCGTTATAAGTAATAAGCTATTAAGCCATCTATATAACGCCACAACCATTTTCAGCTCTTGACAAATATATTTTATTTATTAATATACAGTATATGTATAATATTCATTAAAGTTTATATAACGCATGTGAAGTCACTAACACTCATTATTGTCATCTCCGTGTACTGTCGTGGCCCAGCTTCCGTCTGGCTTTAGTTTTGTTTTCACTTGGTTCAGCTTGTGACGAGGCGTTATATTATCTTACATGAAATTTTGAATATAATTAAATTGATACATTTTATTTTCCCAAGAAAATATAGTAAAACTTAAAATTAGCCAAAGAAAGTTTTTTTTCTAACATTTGGTCCCAGAATTTCAAGGAGTTTAATGATTTTTGTAGTTAAATTTTCTAAACTAACTTTTATCTCACATTTAAAGTTTTATTAGAAAACTGGCTGTGCCCGCGACTTATTAACACTATGCGATTATTATGTACATATAAGCATAGAATAGTGTTCGGCGTGATTCTTTAATTTGACATAACTTTTTTATTTATGAACCGATTGACATGAAACAAACAATAAAGCATAACTGAAGCATACCACAATATATTCGTGAAAACCGCATCCAACTCGGATCAGCCGTTTCTGAGATTAGCGTGAACAGACAAACAGAAAAAAAAAAGTTAATTACATTTTTGGGTTCGACATAACAATAACCCCTGCTAATTTTTTTATTTTTATTTTAATGTACAGACAGCACTTTTCTACAATTTCGTTATATGTATAGATAATAAAAGGTTAGTATTTTGTATAATATATTATTTGAATGTTATAAAAATGTTTATAAGTGAAATCATGGTTTTATATTCAACAAATGTTTTTATTTTATTACAATAGAACTTATTCATATTGAACACAATTCTTGAGTTGAATCTCAGGGGCTCTCTTTTCCTTGGACTATCTGACCGCTTGTGTTTCATGATCTCGCTAACAAGTGCTAGCTAGTGCTCTGCGATATTTTTTTATTTGACTAGATAATCCGAAAAAATATTTTTTTATACTTTAACATACATTTGTTATATAAAAAGTTATATTTATTAAATATTCAGTACCCTAATACCCATACCACCCATCGTCTGACCCCCTTTTTACGCACCTTTTTGGTCGTATTTTCCAGTTATTAAGCTAAGATTCCATAAACCATTTTAATGTTCATGGTACCTACCTTAATTTTACACAAATTTTATTCTTAATTAATATAATTCTTAATTATAATACCACTTGAATAAGAATCCGTACGAATCATGGTTTAATAAAATCAAACCAACGTTTTTCTAGGATGACTGTATACTCATGTATTTAGGACTTTAGCAAAACTTTAACAAATGTCTTATTTTAATATTAATACTAATTGTATTATATTATTGCTTATGCAAACAAGGAAATAATTAAACTTGTTACTATATAGTCCGTGTTTATAAATTAAAGAACATTAAAACATATATTATGTATATTTTATCTTCAACAATATTCCCTCTATTGAAATAGTATACTCTGTTCAATTACTTTTAGTACAATTAAACCGATTGAGATGAAATGTCTGATTTCTTGGACAGTAGAGAACTGTCATACATTATGTTACAATGGAATCGATTGAAACTTGGAACGGGAGCATAATGGTTTGTTTAGTTTGCATTGTTTTAATAGTTTATTTCTAGTAATAATGGTTAAACATATGAGATATATACCGCTACAAACTAAACATATGAATGTAAAGATAGATGGAATATAGAAAAATATTTGTGCAATTTATATGTACTTAGTTTGTAGTTAAAGGATATCTTTAAAATTATTATTGTTATTTTGTGAACAAGCCCTAATCGTTATATTATCAAAATAACAGCTGTACTAACACCAGCATCTCCCAACCCCTGTACTTTTCTTCGTCTTATAAATACTCTTGATAGTTTTGTAAGACAGAACTGTTGTGGAATAAAGTTATTTATAAATTTAATTTAAACTCTTGAAATTCATAATAATATGATTATGTTACAGACTATATCTTCTAGTCACGTTGCAAAATATTACATATTTTATGTAGAACTATGTAGAATACGATACAGGCTTTCTTTGTTTCAAATTTATAATATATATAATTACATAGTTACAACTTTCTCTTTTTTTTAACAAAATAATTGGGGCTTCCGGAACTGTTTTCTGGCGAAGGTAACATATTATCAAGGGTTAGTAGATGTTTTTCCATTTGTTTGCACTAACGTTGTCTGTCGATTGAATCAAAATATTGTCAAAATCTGTTATTACTATTATATAATAAAGATGACTCATACAATATAATAATTGGAACGACTAAGTCATCAAATATTGTTGAACTTCTGTCACAAATGCAACAATTTGTATGTATATAGTTTTGGATTACCAATATTTTAAATAAGTATTAAACACTTTGTGTAATCAGGAATTAGTAGGCAAAATTGTAAATTTTACTTAATCTTGTATTTGGAACGGCAAGTTAATTATCAGCTCTCAGTCAAAGTCAAGTCAATGTTATGACAGCTATCCTCTTTTCAAAGTGTCGAATATTTAATGAATAAAGATTAAACATGATTCAATAAACACATTTTTCTCTATTACATTAGAGTGATCGAACAACTATGAGCTGTTTTATGAATTTTTAATATAAAGGTATTTAAAGAAGATAACAGAAGAGTTCTCTGCAGTGTGTGACGTGCGCGCTACATATTTAAGAATAAATTAATATCGCCGGGACAACGACGTTGTATGAAAAAAATATCATTAAATTGATTTTGCTGAGTCCATGGAATGAACACTAAGCAGTGTGAACCTGAAGATTCCTGATATCATTCAAACTATGGACTGGTATTGTTATCCTAACATCGGTGCAATCGATGCAAGTGTTAGGTATGGGTTGTAAGATTTAATATGTAATTGTTATTAAAATATACATATAAATAAGTTTCGTAGTTTTCCTGAATGCTCTGATTGCCACCCTATATAATTAGTGTATAAGTATTTACGACAATAAACAAGTCGACCAATTAAATAACGGCTAGAACCTTGGATTCTTTTTCTCTTTAATTTGTTAATATAATTGTTTTTATTTGTAACTATTGCTTGTTATCGAGACGCTTTTTAAATAATGTATTTAATTTATATTAACGTCAATTAGATTGACCCCAAGTTATTTACTATCATTATAGTAGTATTATTAATGATCTTTATTCTGTGAGAACTATACACATTTATGATATCGCCCGCACTTTAGATATATCTGATGTTGACAGATGAATGAGTACTGTTTCTTATATAATATAGTAATTATCTTCTATATATATAAAAATGAATTGCTGTTCCTTAGCTCACTAAAACTCGAGTACGGCTGAACGGATTTACCTTATCTTAGTCTTGAAATGTTCGTGGAGGTTCAGGGAAGGTTTAAAAGCTAAAAAAAATTGATTCATTTCCGGGAAAACCCTAAAAACAGCCCTTTTCTATTTCCCATACAAACATTTTCTTTGATATTAGATTTGACAACTAATATGTCAATCATTCTGTTTGATTGAAACAGGAGAAACCTGATTATTAATGGCCTCTAAAACGGAATAGAGTTCGCCCGGTCAGCTATACATATATTACTAATGACGAAACTAACGCGGACGAAGTCGCGGGCAAAACCTAGTAATATATAATAACTCACAAAGTAATTCCTGACAGAAATATACGAAGTTTATGCATGAAATTAAGTATTGTCTTAATACCTAATAGTCATGGTTATTGTAACAAGAACGAAAACATATTTTAATATTTTATATTGAGGATTATCAAAAGAAATATAAAAATATCACTCAAGAGTAATTTGCGATCTGAGCAACTCTGACGCAGTAGTTCAGTTGGATGAAAAGGAATGATCAAATAGTTTGTAACCTTTTGATTAAAATTAATTATAAATCACTTGTTTGGTAACGATATGACGAAAATACTCATTAAAATAAAACTAATAGATTCATCAGAACGTAGACGAATATACCTGCCATTTCATTACCCTAGCACGTATTCTACTTTTATCAAATATTTGTTTTTGTGGTTAAAACATATAAATATATGTTTATATGATAATTTTAACCGTCTATCATGATTCTTGAATACATAAGGGTATAGTAAAGAATCGATAAGTATGTTACTTAAATTATTTAAAAAAAATAAAAAAATAACTGAAAGAATCTAGGAATTTTAATAACCAGTGAAAAATATATTCAATAACAATATTTTACAGAGGTACCGGGGGTGCATGACCGACCCGGGTCATGTTCCAGAGTGGCTGTATTTGTATTCCATCACGTTCAATATTCTTCAAGTGGTTCACTGATCGGGAAAACGCATATATTATTTTGTTCCTATTTGTAACTGTACAATCTAACATAAAAAATTTTCATATTACAAAACATTCCTCTGATTGTTTTATAATAGATCAAAATTTTTTAAGAATATTTCGTTATTAAGACAGTTTTATAAGCTATGGTTCTATCTCTCTATGTGTATAACGAAATCTTTGAACAATTTTTACTAATTTCTACAATAATTTTATTAATTTTAATTTTTGTATTGATATCAAGGAGTATTTCACTTCCGAGTATTTTTATGTATTTCGCTGTAAGATAGAGATATTCGCATATCCTTTGCTTCAGACTGACTTCTTCGATCATACATCGATCATAGCAGACACCTTGTCAGGTAGTTGGTTTGTCGCCTTGTTTCTTATATATGAGTCGGTACAAATGAGTCTCATCTCATAAATCACTACATATAATTTTCATATATTACATATTACGATAACCGTGATTCAATACAGTCTTGCTAATAACAACAAAAAAACAAAACATGAATTTCAATCTATTAATTTTAAGCAACAACATTTTGTGCTTCGAAAAAGCAGTATTGCTTTAAAAGAATTGTAGTGTAACAATTTGATACAATAATTAAAATATTATAATGCTGATTGAA
Source organism: Danaus chrysippus (assembly GCA_916720795.1). Classification (NCBI taxonomy): domain Eukaryota; kingdom Metazoa; phylum Arthropoda; class Insecta; order Lepidoptera; family Nymphalidae; genus Danaus; species Danaus chrysippus. The sequence continues at coordinate 1,264,835 of CAKASE010000074.1, forward strand.
ATCCATATGAACAACGAACATGAATTTATAAATAATCGGTAAATTGATCCTAAAATGAGCAAAGTCACTACTTGGTAGCCGAGCTGAAAGTAGAAAATAATTAGAGTTTATATTACAGTTAAAAAAGATCAAAAAATTAATCAAAATTCATAAAAAATAAGTTCTTGAAAGAATAATACAACGATACGCCGCTTCATAACTTGGATGTTTAAATTAAAAGATTGAATATTATCCTCCAGATATAATATGTATATGTATTTTATTTTAAAAAATCTGAGCACACAAAAGGATTCAGAAATATATGAAACCGTTTTACATAATATTAGATTTTTTTTTCTTAATTTGAGTATTATAATTTTTAATTTATGTATTTTATTTTAACAAAAGTCAATCTTGATCCGATCTTAATTATTTTTGGGCGTTTATTTACGAATTAAAAAACATACTTCTTGGTTAATTTAGCAAAAATAAATTAAACAAAGTGATTCTATCGCAAACGTTATTCAAGTTAAAGATAAATTATTAATATCTTAAGACATGTTTTTTAAATGTACAAGAGTTGGATTTCTTAATACTTTGCTGTAAAATAATATACGATCATCATATTTTACAGATAACATGATAAATGAGAGTATCGTGTGTTGATATTAATTCATAATGCAATTGAATGATGTTTCGTTGGCAATCTTTTTATTGAAAGTTATATTGACCTTAGCTGTTTCACCGAACGCCTTCACTTTAACCTTATTACGAGGCTGGTTATTCTAAAACACAATATAGATTAATAAAAAAATCAACTTAAGGTGAGGTTATTAATGGTTCACTTTAATAGCAACAATATAGCTTTCGACATCAATTCTCTTCCGAAATAGATGTGAAAATTTATATATTCACCATAAAAGGTAAAGCGAAGAAAAGTAGATTATTTTTGAAAAACCAGATTGCTTATAATATTTGCTTCTTTTGAATTTTTCTTTTATGGCTTTTGCAGTGAATGTCCAAAGCACGAATAAAAAAAATGTATTAAAAAAACTGTATATATCTGTTTTAAATATCCATATTTATTAAATGTTTAATAGCAGATAAGATACGTAAAAGATATCATACATATAAGAATCATTAAAATAATGTATGAAATTTATAAGATACAATAAAGCTTATAATGTTAACAGTCTTATTTTTTTTAAATTTATAGAAATTTAGAACAAACGAGAGCTTAATGAATCCTCCAAATATTTAAATTAATTATAAAAAATCGACGGAGGTTAAATCTGTGGTCAAAATCAATATCAAGTCAAATGCACAAAGCTAACCGTTTGGTCTTAGTGTCTCGGGACTCTTTCGAAGAGTTCTACAACACTCCTTCACCTTCTGCCACTATAACTATAAAAATATTCGTTAAATTCTCTGTGTCCAATGCACATTGTATCCATCGTTTTGTTTTGTATAAATACATATAGTGTTAACTTTTAACGAATCTAGTTTGAAAGCCTGAATGGATTTGTCTAAATGGAACCAACAGATGATTCAATAAAAACATGAATCCGTAAACAAATGCTGTCGTTTCAAGAATTTTTCTATACTTCAGAACATTCCAAATACATTTTTCTATTATTATGGTTGTCATGTTCCATAAGACTGAGTACACAATTTTTGAGTCTTTGTTTTTGAGACCATAAATGTATCAGAAAATGCAGACTGAAAACAGTTTGTGATACCACGTATTACAAGATAAAACAGGCGAGAGGCGTACAACAGCGAGAGGAGCCGTTTAGAACCTGTGGGTTCTACTTGGCCCAGGTACCTTGGGAAACATTCCTGTTGCCGGTTTGTTTTACAGGCCAGAAAACTATTATAACTCCTCTTATTTTAGTCAGGGATAATTTATTTCAAGAACATTAAAAACGGTGCTCCGGTACTTGTTATGTTGCTAGGTGTGACTTTGAGAGTTGTATATAATAATCTTCGTAAAGATCTCGACTCATATCTAGTGTACATATACAATACAGTCATCTGATTTGGGGGAATGTCTCGGTTGTCACTTATTATACGAATGAAAAAAGTTTAAATTTAGCATTGCATGAGGTAGTTGTATATAATTAATACAACAATTTTGTATATTATACAACTTGGACAGATATAACATGGTAGCGCTGTCTCATCCATGAAAAGTATGAAAATAAACATTTCTTTATATCCAAAGCAAAAAACAGCAAAGTTTTCAAGATCCTCTTCCTTTGAGACCTTTATAGAATGTAAATTCGTATAAATATTATTCGGATCTCTGGAAAAAAATATTTCTATCCAAAAAAGACATTTTATTTGTAAAAGACTAAACTGAAAAGATAAACCTGCTATTAACCCATTTGGCGCCTCTGTACCCGATTGTGTACACCTAATCAATTGAAGGTAGATAATCACTTTACTAACCTATATTTGTTTTTTTCGTCTCATAATTAAAAATGATAGTTTGAGCATCAAAAAAATTACAATTTATGTGGGTATATTCATAAAATCTGTCACAGTAAGGCTATGAACTTCGCGATGTAATCGTTTATCGAGGTAAGTTCGCTGATACATTATTTTTTTTATATTACATAAGCTAAATTTCAGATATATTTATGTTTCTTGTAGTCAACATCCTTATTCGTAAAATCAATAATAAAAGAGTATATTACAACAAGTATTTACAAAGAAATCGTTCTTGAAATACAACTGTACTCGATTGCGTACAGCGGCCGAATCCATATAACGATTGCGCTTATTGTTCTAGTATTTCGTTACCATGAGTTCGAAATATTCTAGCGTTTCTAACTGTTACAAAGGATCAGAGTCAATGCTGTTTTATGATGAGAGTGACAGTGAAGGGGATTACGACTGTTATACAGCCAGATCTCAGCATCATGAAGAGGAAGGTTTCGACGAAGACATGGTTACCGCATCTTTGCCGCGGGATATGCCTGGCAATATTGAGTTTCTTAGAGCTAACGAGGACAACATTTTAAGTGACAATAATAGGAGGAATCATTGGCTGAAAAAGAAATGAAAAAGCGAAAGCAGCTATGTCAGCCTGTATGGCGTAAATGTTCCCTTCCATAATCTTCGACGACTGAACAAAGAACTGATATGCTAGAAAGACAGGAGGCAGTAAAAGAACAACTCGGAGTACTTAGTCCCGTACAGATATTTGAATAAATGTTTGATGAAGAAGTTAATTACGAATACAATTGAATATGCTTATCAAAATAACAGACATACTTTTCAACTGGACTCCAATGATTTGAATAGGTTCATAGGTATATTGATACTTTTTGGTTATCATAAAGTATCCAGGGAAGATTTGTTGGTTTATGTCAAAATAGCTAAACATATACCTACTAAAAATATGGGGGGAGTTGATGAATTATACCAATCGATTGCACTGTATAAGATTGCTGTTCACGAAAAAAGTTGCGGTGGGTTCATTCAACATTACAAGGTTTAGCTCAAAATAGTGTAGAGCACTATCCGAAAAGGTTACAAAATCATTGCGATGTGTTGTTTGTCAAACAAGAGTTCGTTGGCAATGCATAAAGTGTGTAAAAACATTATGTTTTGAAAACCAACGTTTTGAAAAATTTCACCTATAATAAGCCGCTGTACTCAATTGTGTACACCCTTCTCCTGAAAAGCCTGATTTTCTTTTTCAAAATATTATTTTATTTTATGTTTATTTGACCCATAGGCAACATGAAAATAAATGTTTTGTAAAAATACTACTGCTGTTTTAGTTTTGGCGGTTAATGGGTTAACATTCATATTATTTATGTTCTTAAATGAAATGATAATTTGTTGTAATGTTATATTATATTCCTCGAAACATAAATTCATAAGTTTAAGTGTATTACACAATCATGTTTAATCAATGTTAATTTTATATTGGGAAGATTTAAGCAACAAAACAAGAATGTATTTGAAAGCTCTAAAGTCTAAACTCTAGATAAATCATCATGATTCTGAATTTGTATCGTAATAATGTACTGTTAGATATGTATCTATGAATGATACGCAGAACATATACATAATTCTACATTTGTTCAAACAACTTACATCTGAGTGGTGAGAACAGAACTACCGTATTGTATGTATTAGGTATATTAGAAAAATATATATTTACTTACGTTGATACTGATTTTACCAACTTCAACAAATATTAATAAAATGACGTAGAATACAGTAGAAATCAAATGTTCTATTTGGCGAGCTAGAATATTGACAAAAAATTAAAACTAAATCACCTTAACAGGAAAAAGTAATATGAAAGAACGGTTATTTGCACATGCTTTCAACACCTAACTTTAGATAAACACTGTTTTGACTGACTGTGTGGATATATACTAGGGAAAGAACAGGTTGAAGGTATCGACCATATCGTTAACTTAATGAATAAAGCACATACTCACTACAGAAACACGGCACTACATGAAAGAGCGTCATTTGGTTGTGGTCTTCTGTAAGGCGGAGGTATTTTCCTAGTGCTACTAGTTCTACTCTTTTGAAAGCTTTAGAGATTTCAAGTGAAACCCTCACTGTCGGCTACTGAAGACTTATTTCCTTCTAAACGTGCCACAAGATGTTCTTTTAATAAACGTTACATTATTTTTATATTGTATTTTGTTATTGTTGATACATTTTATTGCTATAATTAAAGAGAAAAGAAAAAGCTGTACATTATTTTTAAAAAATACAGCTTTATAACGCTCTTTTTTAGGCCTTGACAACAACACAATGAATTTACATGGCTTGGACAAGCCAATCTTCCAATTTCTCATTTAGCAACAGTTTACAGAAAACGTTCAAATTAATGAGGGAAATATAAATATATATTTTTAAAATAAATGTGTATATATGTAATTTTATACTTTTTATAACAGAGACTTAATTCCTCTATGTTACATATAAGCTGACTTTCCCTTTGTTCCTCAACAGTTTAATAAAAAAAATATTGTCAACCTTTTCAAATTAAGAAGTTTGTTGAAGTCGAGAATCAAGAGTATAGAACAATTTATAATTTTTAGATATTGGATTCCTGCGACTTATAAAAAGAAATGACTTACTGAGATCGATCATTATATTCATATTTCTACTACTACTACGACTACATCTAAAATTCTACTCCGACTTTTGAGTTTTATCTTTCAGTTTTGTTGTGAGAACCATACTGATGTATTACATATGATTTAATACTCTTTTTATTAACGGATGTTAATAATAAATATTATAGAAATAAACCAGTTTGAGAAAGTTACTTGTTTAACTGTTCATTTCCTTACAACTGTTTTTTAACTGAATAATGAGTGCTTCGTTCGAGACCTCTTTTTTAACGTTGTAATATTTATTGACTTACTATTACAAGTTATTACTATGGTAACAACTTCCTTAAGTTGTACATTGAATTTGTAAACTTTACAACGAGTCTCCAAATCTCATCTCCACAAGTTGAACTGATGAAACACATGGATTGGTTCTGAGAGGTAGTGATGTTGACGACTTAAAAATTCTATCGTAACTTCCCAAAGTCTACCATGCTTACATGTATTCTTCTAAAGGGATTTATTTTCATAATTATGTCGGTGAAGCTTGATTATATATTCGCTAGTCGTTGATCTAACATTTTGATCCAAACTAACTTTGAATGAAACTATCTGAACCGTTTATGAATTAAGATTTCCTAAATAGGTATAATCTTGAAGAAGTATCTAATAAAAGACGAATATCTGTTTCCATTGTTTATTCTAAAATAAATTACAGAGTTTTATATCATTAATGAAATAGAAAAGCTTTAAATTGTGTACTTGCAAGTTGCAGTAATAACTAATAACCTCAGCAGACGTGTTGCAGATGTCCATGGGCGACGGTAACTACTTACCATCAGGTAGGCCGTCTGCTCGCTTGCCACTTAGGGCCATAAAAAAAAAAAACCTCTATACTTTGATAAAACTTGAAGTAGATTAATCACTGAATAAAAGAGTACGAATAAAGAAAAAGTATCAAAAAATTGGTTATAATAAGAAAATGACAAAGAAGCTCAAAGGAATGTCTGTCTCTCGATGACAGTGTTCCTTTATGAAAAAATGTGACTTTTTCTTTCATATGAGTTGGTGTTATGTTGACATTTTATATATAATAATAGTAAATAGTTTTAGTACTGTGGCTTTATTGAAAAATTAAACACAAGATATTCTTAGAAACAATATCAAAAATGACTTCTTTCTATAACATTCCTCACAATTCCACCATCAATTTATGAAAATTTCACAAAAATAAAAACTCCACTTTGTGTAAACAATTGGAGTGTAACTCTATACTTTTTAAAGTAATACTAATCGTGAAATTAAGTTGAATATCATACAAGCAAGGGTTTAAATGTCAATGTATATACATATTACAAAATACGAGTATATACCTAATGAACACAGAAGTCTCTCTCTTGTGTTACAAAAATCATTGACCGAGAACGACTCTATACTGTTACATATAATCTTATATATATTCCCGTTTCTAGCTTAAACACAGTGAATATATACGAAGATAGAAAGTATAAAATTGTTAATGTAAAGTATAACAAATTTTAACACAATTTGCTAAGGCCAAATGAAATGGTCACAAACAAACGGAAAGCTGGTTAATAAAAACCAGTAACGTCATGTGTTTTCTTAATCATATTAACAGTTCCTTGTAAGTGTGTATGTTCCGATCTAGGTTATGATGAGACCCACCCGACAGTCAAAATAAATAATTAAGTGAGCTCGTTTTCATTTATTTTTAAAGTAATTTACGATTATAAAGCTTATGTAATAATAATGAGCATTTTTTCTAAGCTATTTTTAATAAATCATCATCATTAGTTTTATTTTCATTACATTATTCTTTAATTACACACATCTGAGATCAGTCATTATTTATGATTCACAGTACGATAATAATAAGTAATGAGGATAATGAGCTCCATCTCTAAATGTAACATATTGTGAGTGAAATTACACAAAAGTAAAATAATTATTAATAAGCATCCGACATTTCTCATATTCTATTTTATTGTCAAATGTTGATTACAAATTTTTTGATAAAGTTACTTTTAATGGAAATTTGTAATTTCTCTTTTTTATATCAGATAAGTTTTTGAATATCTGTATTGAATAAATAATTCTACGAGTAATATCGGAACTTAATTTAAGTTCTAAACATCTCAAATATACATACATTTTCTTTTTCTTCTTATAATAAGTTTTATTTTCTTCTTAATAATCTTAGTATGTACATTCCTATAGGCTTTAATACAAAAAATCTGATTGTTTATACATGCTGTTTAAACTTAAAGTTGAATTTAATAAGTCGGGATTTTTAAACTAAAAAACAACATGTATGTATGTACTCATAGTATTTCTTTATTAATTGTTGCTAACTGCATTTGTTGCATTCATAGGTAGATAAGTTCAGACACAGGGTTACAAGGTAATAAGTTCCAACAGTAAGTGAGTAATAAATTAATATAACTATCTATATCAACTTATATGTATATATGTATAAGTCAACCAATTAAGTTTATTGAACTGTGATTCAAATTCCATTAATTGCAATTTTATGTCAAAGGCTACAGACCCATTACCTGAATTAAAAACAAATACAGCTATGATTGAACAAAATTTAATTAATTTCGAAAATTATTCTAATTTTATCAAACTAAAACGTTGAGCTACATTGCCTGCCACTGAGTAAAACAAAAAAGTGAAAGTCTATATTTTTTCGTAAGTAAGGTGGACCAGCTATAAAAATTTAATTACAAAATTTTTATACATGAAATAGAACAAAATATTTTTATAATAAAAACTATTGATATCAATATAGGGGACATCAACTTTATTTTCGTCTATGGAGCTATTGTCGATAAATAATATGAAATGAACTGTGGATGCTTCGGCGGAATATACTCAGATAACTTGACTCTATTGTCTTTTATACGAAAATTTATAATTAATAAGAGCCGCAGTATGGTTTTGATGTAGGATAAGAAAATCATAAAAAAAAAATCAGTTTTTCTTTCATTTAATTAATTTAATACTAACTTATTTCTTGAAAAACGATTAACATTTTTATAGATAAAGCTTATATCATTAAAAGTACGTCATTGTAGTTGTAAACTGAAGGACATTTATTTTTCAATATATTCTTGGCAGACATTTTCGTTTCATCAACTTGAGAGGGCATTAGAAAGTACTGGACCGTCATCTTGGATAAAAATGTCGCCATTTTGAATAAAAAATGACCTCATAAATGAAACCATATGTTGTGAGTCAAATTGAGTTCATACATAATTGTTTAAAAGTGTTCCTTCAAATTCAGCTCCAAAATTTTACCTACAAACAATAACATTCATTTCAAATTACATATGTATAAGGCAGTATAAAGAAATTCATCGGATGTGTTCTATGTATAGTAACCGAAGTTAATAAACTATAAGTTTATATTAATAACTATAAGTATGATAATCATACTGTTTATAAAATCTTTATTTTTAATACTCTTGTGAATTATTATACTTGTATTAACAACTTCTCATTATGTTCTTTCGCGGGCATTAAACGAAGTGCTGATATTCATGCTATACTACATATAATCTGTTAGAGTTAAGTTATTTAATATCTAATGTTAGATAGTGTTCCGATGGTATCCATATTCAAGATTATTGATTTAGAACTGAATTAAAATATGTAACGTGATAGAAATATACTTAATTTTGCCTCAGGCATACCAACTATGATAGGGTTTGTATCCGTGTTTTCCTCAGGGATAAAAATTTATGATGTCGCATACTTACATCGAGAAATATATAAATGTTCCTCTACTCGTTATTTATAATACACTGTGTTTCATGCAAATAATTTAATTATTTGTGTTTACTAATTATCATAATATATTTTGATCGTGGGTCGAATTTAATTTAAAGCGTAAACTCCAATCTACAAAATTATTTGAGCAAGTTATTTATAATAATTGTTCGTTACACAACTAAATGTGACCGCATTGATGTTGCGATAAAAATATTCATTAATATTTTGCTTTTCTGTGTAGTTGTGCCATTATTAGCAAACAAAATTCCTAAAATTGAAAATCCCAGCAAAATGTAAACTTTCATATTAAATAATACTTAAACAATTAATATTCATAACAAGAAAATAAAAGGAGCCCTTTAATGGGTCTTATTGTGGTATTATGAAATAAGTAACAAAAAAAAAGTAACATAATGTGTTCATAAAATTGTTAACCATTAGTTGTAAGTAATATTAATTAATTATCAGTTGTTTAGTAGACTCGCAGAGCTTAACCCCGTCAGAACGTACAGCATCCATCATCTGTGAAGATGGTAGTATGAAGCCTCTGAAGTGAACAGCATGTTACAGAATCTAATACGAATGTGTCAGTTTCATACACGAATGTGAATAACAGAGACTGGATCTAGTAACAATTATTGGTTTAACAACTAACATTATGACAGTTTGATAGTTGAATTGTACATTTAAGAAACAACAAATATTTAGACTTTATTAGTCATTTAAAGGACTGTGCTTTGTATTAACCAACCCCTAGATTCATATTTAAAATCATGATGAAGAAAAATAAGATGATAAGGAAAATAAGATGGTGTTTTTTGTATATACTTACTGTAAGAATATGGTTTGAAGATTTGTCGTAACCTTTTATTATAATAAATGTGCTAAAAGCTTTTGTTTATATAATATATTTATAACGCGGGTGCGGAGTTACCTTGACAATATTAATGACAGAATAATATTTACATTTACGCACCTAAAAGAAGCATCAATAATAATCAATAGGAGGTAAGAGACAGGTCTAATACGTGAGCAAGTAATATAATGTTGTCCATACGAGAAGTAATCTTCTCTTAAATCAACGCCTGAAACTTTGAAAGTGCCCTTGTGACACGAAACCTCTCAGCGTTCATTGGAATCACGGTGTTGGAAGAGGAGCTATAACTGTGCCTGGGACCTCCGTTCAGGTGGAGGTTTAAGGACCCTCTATGTAACACGCGTTAAACACTCACCTCCACCGTCCAAGCTCCTCTCTCAACCTCACAAAATTTAAACGAACCTATTCTTAGTGAGTTCTTTAGCGAGCTCCTTATAATTGTTGGCCTTGATGGTATGGTCTTTGAAGATGTTATGTCTCTATTAGGTCATTTGAAATTGATTGGAATTTTTAATTCTAACCATCAATAAATAATTACACAGCAGATACACAAGCCTTTAAGAAACAATATTGAATTACACAAAATAATAAAATAAGTATATCTTACCCGAATTACATTCTTTTTTATAAAGTCAAATTGTATTTTCTTTTTAAACCTTTAATCTCCGTTTATTGTGAACCAAGCTTGTTAGAGCAACCAAGCCCCATATACATAGTATTGGTCCTCAACTCTGTTTGTCAAAATAAGAACGTGCTTGTTAAAACCAAATAAATAAAAGGTTTACATAAATTTATATTTTTTGCATCTTCAATAAAAAAAAAATAGTTTTAGATATCGTAATAGTGAAAGATAATAATGTAGTTACTTGTTTTTAAATAATATTATTATTTATATTTTTATTGCTAATAATTAAACATAAGAATTTAATCAACATTATAACCAATAAAAACCAAGGGTATCATGAATAATATTATACTATAATGCACGTTTAATATTTTAGTTAATATACTCACAGGAAAATATTTTGTACTTGTGATGGAAATTAGAACATTATTAATAATTTATAAACAGTTAAAAGCTTCATGTTAATAAACTTCACTGAAACATTACCGTTAAATTAAAGGTACCAGGATCTATATATATTATATTATATCATTATTTATATAATGTATCACACAAATTGTTAGTCGGATCTGTACTTGGGTGACTTCCTATCAGATTGTTTCGTAATCTTACTGTCCTTTCTCGCTACATCTTTTACAATCCCCGTTCCTCTTCTTATCTCTGTTTTCTGGGCTCCTTGTTTTATTTAACATTTTCTCTTTCTTTAGTTCCCATCGTACATATCAAGTCAGATATTATAAAATCGAATTATTATTATTATTTAATCAATATTCAACTTAAATATATAGTGAGTGTGATTAGATACTGCAAAGTACAATTATTGTTTGTTACAAAAAAAATTATATATACTGGTCGCAAATCCCAGGCAATGTAAAATCTCCTATCGCTGCAACGCAATGGGCCAAGTGCTTGTACAGTGAATGCAGGGAATGCTGACAAGTTTCATCTCATTTAATGAGTATAACCATGTATCGCTTGTTAATAATAAATTTCGGTGAAAAGTAAAGAAAATTATATTATAATTTTGGATGTAGTGTTTGTTTTATATCATAGAACAAAAGACATGACAGGTATGGTGAGGCTACCAAAGCAAAAAATATAATAATAATACGAGCGAGCAAGTCTGCTATTTTTATACATATTTATATATTATTAAAACACCACATTTAATTCACAATGGTACGACACCCAAATACTTTATCAGAGAAATATTTAACAACAATGAAAAATGTATGTTACATTTTTAATTTAATACAAATATCTATGAAGAAAATTTATTACAATTCCTTTATCAAAAAGTTTCAAAGTCAAGACTTATTTTAAAAGTTGATCGATGTATTTATTTTCAGATGTTATATTCCAAATATTTATTATATTATTGAATGAAAAATAAGTTTTCAAAATGAATATGACTCTTATACTTTGTATATTTCATCCAATTAATATTATAAACTCGAGAGTTTCTATTTATGGATGTTTGCTATTCACTCAGACAAAATCTACTGAATGGATTTTAATGAAACTTTACAATAATATAGATTATTCATCAGAACAACACACAGACTACAATAGTTAAATATATTGTGTGAATTGTGTGTGGGCTATTCTAAGAAAACCGTTAGAGTTATAGTGCGTTTGATTTAAGCTGAGCTCTGCATTTGTGTGAGTGCACATGGATAGTGTAGGTGTGATGTCAAATTATTGAATGCCACGTTCTTTTCTAGTTTTTAACCGGTCTATTCTGCTTTTACTCTACCCCGCACTTTCTTCACTTCACTTTTTGTACGGGTAGCAAAATGAAATAATGAAAACACAATGTCAAGTGAATAAGAATTTGTATAGGTTTTTTTCAAAAATTTTATTAAACAATAATTTTTTTTTCATAATATTCATAATATTTCCATCTGGCCTTTTACAAGTCTTGCGTATTTTATAGCACTTTTGTTATGTATCTATTTAAAATATAATAAAATTTAATCCTAAAAGTTTTTTTGTCTTACTCTACACATAAGTCTTTGGTATATCAACTAGATGGAATTTTTTTCAAGCTATGTTATTTGGAAATATTTAATATTTATACGATGATAATAAACCGAGCACGCGCGACTACAGTGAGGTTCAGACACACGGCGCGGCGTCACCGCGGTCACGAGCCGAGGCGTGATTTTGAGCCTCTTTAGTAGCCACAATTAACGAGACATTTTCCCAAGTTGAACTGTGAATCCCTAAACAGGCATTATTTTTCTCATCCTGCTTTCGTATTTCCATAGCTAATAACCTGAAGGAGCACAATATGCTGGTAAATGCTGGTATGGGAAATAGTTGATTCATAGTTAGAAGTTGCATATTGCACTTTTTTTAGGCTTTCAAGTGCTTAATTACCATACTTATTACGTTGACAATACGATTAAGTTATTATATGTAGTTGCACTGTATCTTAATAATATCAGGCAGACGAGATGATCACGGTTGCTGTAATGTAGCCGAAACGTCGGGAGTATGCAAAAAAACGCGTAGTAAATCCAAAATTATTAGTTTCATATAAATGAGTACTCGCAAAAATCTTAGATTTCATTAATTATAAATGTTTTAATTCCTGATTCATTTAAAACGCAACATGTGCAATTAATGATTGATAAAACTATACCAATTGTTTTGTGAACAAAATTAAGACAATTTAATTCAACAGCATGTCAAATGACGAAACTTTTAATGTTGTTAAATTTTTATATTATTTAAGAAATTTCTGGCCACAAATTAATGTTGAGTTTTTTATTCAGAAACTCTGATATAAAATAATATATGTACTACACAGGAATTTATGTAGATAGAAAAACATTTATTTCATAAAATCATATTGTTTAAGTTTATTCTGAATGGTTCAAATACAACTCAAGTGTATGAAAAATAAGATGTAGAGTGTTGTGTAATCACGATATCATTGAAGAAATAGAAGTTTCAATTTATTGAAAATATAACTATAAGGTGATGCTTCTAGTTGATTGGAAATTTCTTCAAACTCCGTGTCTCTGTAGTCGAGCTATTTAGAAGAGAATTTTTTCATTTTCTTTGTTCTGCCGAGTTGAAACAAAAAGAACAATCAATTTCTACAAATTGTTATACGTAAAGATTAATTGATTTTGATACCTTTGTAACCTATTAAATCTATATTTATCAGTTTTGATATCTAATATTTTTTGTTTCAATATTTAATTCCACAATGTTTGATTTGCATCTACATTTTTTAGTGTTACAAAACCTTATTAAACTTTATTTCCAGTCACTCGAGTAATCGTCTTAGATTTATAATCTCACTATGTTGTAAGAGTTTAAAACTAAAGAAAATAGATGTAAAAAAAGATAAAGATGAAACAAAAACATATACATTTTTTATAAAAAAATAATAGAATTTAATTTGTTATAAAAGGGGAAGGTGTAACATTTTTGTTTGAAAACAAAGAAAGTTGTACATTTTTTGCATGTTTATTTTTTCTGCATGAGTAGAATGTAAAGATTCTTATGATATTTGATAGTTCATACTTCAAGTTTCACATAAAATGTGTAGAATATGATTCGGCGGTGTTTAAAAAATAATGATAATGAATGATATAACAATTAATGAAATCCGAAGCATTTTCTTATGTTAAAATTAACATTTTAAAAAGAAAATTAATCCCGGGGAGATTTCTTTTATTGAAAACGTCCATAGAAAATACTAAAACAAGATAATAATCTTTCAATTTCAGGACAAATCAAATTAATTGGTTTCCCCTCGTCAACTAAATGGTCCGGTTTAATTAATTAGCGTGGTAGGGTCTTACGTACCTTATCGTGTCTCTTTTTCCCTATTTTTAAGCTGTTTATGTTTTTATGCAGAATATCAGACAATTGGGATGAAAAAAAATGTGAAAACTAATTTACTTTCAAGGAAGTCTACGTCTTTCGCGAATATTAATTTAAATAAAACTAATATATTGCGGATACTACGCGTTTCTACTACGCGTATTTTATTACATTAAAACATACATACTACCGAAGTTTCAGCTACCTTGCAACGATCGTGATCACGGCCAGGCGAGAATAATAAAATATGCTTAGTATAATCCGAAAAATATTTACTTTTATTTTTTTAAAAGATTTTTACAATTATTTTATAAATATTATAATTATTCTCATTTTCTCTCCCTCTTCCCAACTCAAGGGTGACAACTGACAACGCATCCGTAAAAATAAATTGTGGATGTCTATGAGCGACGGTAGTACCTCCGTCAGGTAGGCCGTTTGCTCGATTGCCCTCTTTAGAATTTAATAAAATTAAAACTAAAAATGATAAATTCTTTATGTCTATAAAAATTGAGACATATCATTACGTACTGTGATAGCTTCATTATACAACTTTTTTAAGTATAATATATACCCGTAATGCATAAAATAATTTATGAGGTTCTTTGTTAATGGAGTTGTAAATCAAGTTTTTGTGACCCTTGGAGTCATATTCGAGCGTACGTAATAAACGATCTTCACGAACTTATTACGTAGGCGATACAAATGACAAAATAAGTGAACATCATCGGGGCAACATCGTTTTATGGGTAAAATATCATATAACGAGTGACGCAACTGACTCCGAGGAACGAACAGCAAGCCGTGTGAACCAGATGATACCACACAAGCCTTAGAATGTCATTGACATCCTAGCATCCGGGCTATCATGTAGTCTTAGGTATACGTTATAAGTTTTAACATGTAATTAGTATTTTAATATACATATAAGTATGGTTTTCCTTGAGCCTCTGGTTGCCACCCTTAATTAATTTGCTAATGATATCAAGCTGACCGCCATTATTAGTTTACAACTTTCTGATTTATTATTTTCATTGTTCCTTATTTTACATATCTCTTTTATTTACGCCCACGTTCATAAAATTTGTATCATTTTTAACATAATAACAGAATGAAATAAAATTAATCATTGTAAAAACATAATTGGATATATATTTTTCAGCCTAACTCAATTCTTCTAAATTCAAACACAAAAAATAATTAAAACATAGTAAATAGATCAAAAAATATTGCTAGCTTCTGTAAATGAATGTTATCTTTCTTTCTCTCTGGGGACCCGAACGTTTCTTAATATTAAATGAGCAGTAAATACAGTGTAATACCAATTTTACTTCAAGATCTGAAAAAGGGAACTCTGTTACTCAGTTACTTATCTTAAGCTATTTTGCGGTTTCCCCAGCTTATGACTCAAATCTATTTATACAATGACAATTATAAGAAAACTATTCCACATCTAATACCTAAATTAATGTTAACTTAATTTATTTTTTGTTTCTATTACTTTCATAAAGTATTTTATTATACTGATATCCCACAGAATATTGAGAACTGTACATATGTTTATAACAATCATTTATTTTTATTCTATATAAAGGTAGACATCTGACTTTTTACATTTAGTATTTTTATACATTGGGTCATGTCGCCTCAATAACAACGTAGACAAAAGAAAAACACATTTTTTCATAAAGAACACTGACATCGAAGGACAAACAGATATTCCTTTTAGGCTCCTTTGACACGTTTTTTATTAAAATTTATATTTTTGTATTACTTTTCCTTTTTTCGCACTTTTTTATGCACCAACATTATTTTACTTCAGGACGAAGTAAATTTTAAGGTATCTTTCTAAAAAATGCCAAAAACCAGATTAACGAGTCAAAACATTCGTCATTATTAATGGTGTAAAATTTCGGCGTTTCTTTTATAATATCTATAATGTATAATGATACAATGTATATTTTAAGTACTGTAAAATATGATAAGGTTTTCTTAGATTTATTTCTATGCAATAATTAAATAGAAATCGGTGACATACAAAACGGATACTTTCAACAACAATTATGAATAATATTAAGTATATTTTGTTTCCATGAATTTATATTTGTTAGTGAATTCGATATACATAGCTTGCTTAAGACGAGTTGGTGATTTAAAACTTATAATAGTGAAGCTATAAGTCTAGGTTTCCTCACGATGTCTTCCTTCACCTTATGTCGGTGGTGTCTGAATACTCTTAGAAAGGACATATGACTCGGAAAAATCACATTGGTACTTGACAGTATTGAACCCGCGCCCTCTGCATGAGAGGCGACCGTTTAACCACTAGGCCACCACTGACATTTTACTGACTCATATGACTACATTGATATACTTTTTTTAACTTGAAAATATACCTTTGGAAAAATATCAATGCACGTAACAATATCTATTAAGTGCTAGAATATACCAAAATACAAAAAATACTATGAACAGGAAAATTTATTCAAATTCAAAAATTCTTAATAAAACGTGATATAAACATTTATTTATGACATATTATTAATCATCAAATATTAATTATTTATCTAAGTATGTGATACTTTCATTTATGGTATCAATTATTGCCAATTGTAGTTTTATAAAAAAACAATATATGTATATTTTGTTTAATAAAAAGAGCCACAATATTACCAATGACATGAATTTTATTTTTAAAACACGACGCCTAGAAAAAGTTGTTAAGAGACTTTTTTTAAAAAAGCAGTTTATAAGTAAAATGCAACTTTAATTATTTTTATTTAAATACAAAACTTGACTTTTATGAAAATTCAAAGAAATATTTTGTAACATAGATAACATATTAATAAAGAGGAGGCCATATCGGTTCTTACGAGTATTGTTCTCGCTCGAAATGAAAGATAAAAATCAGACTAGACTTTTTAATGTGCTTAATTATGTATATATATAAAATGATAGGTCTCAGGAAGTCATTTCTTTATATAAGTCCCAGGAATGCAATATCAAGTCGACTGAGACATGATGTGTTAGTGGTATTATATGTAGTATACATATATTAAACATCATCTGTATAAAATACAATAGTATAATAGTATTTTTTGAAACAACTCTATTGTCTATTATATTCAAAATATTTGAAACAGGAATTTATTAACATATACAATACAAGTAACATCAAAATGGTCTAAATACGAAAATGAGTTTTTTTTTTGAGGTCATTGTTTTTCAAATATATTTTCTGTTAAAAAAGAATATTTTTTGAATGAAACCAATAATAATAGTTTATTTAAGCATGAATTTCTTTCACAGTAAATTTTTATAATAACATTTAAACTTATTTTCAGCCTTGTTTCAAAATATAATTCATATAAATCTATGATAATTTTGAATACTGCATCTATTCAGGTCTAAATGAGTTATTATTACACCAAAAGACAGTTAATTCTGCTTCAAGCGACGCCTTCGGTAGTTCATTAGTAGCACTTCAGTGAGTACATGTAAATGTAGTATAACAACTTATACATATATTGATAAAATTCTTGATGTAGTAATATTGTATAACAACTAAATACATAATTCCAGTATCAAGCAGCAGCTGGTGGCAGATGGCCGGTTGTAAGAATGGTGACTTCTCTCTCCAGGGAACGTACGGTAAACAGGCCGGCATGCGCAGAGAATACGGCGGTCTGGGTAGCTTTAACTGCTGTATTGTAGATACATTTTTTACACTTTGCTCTTATTAGAAATGGCCATGTCTACCTTTTTATTATTTATAATAATTTTGACAATGACAAATTGAAAATGACAAATTGAATTTAATATCTTTGCTATCTTTATATTTTTCGAGTTTAAATTTAGCACTAAGTTGATAGTTGTTAAATATTCAATACAATTAAAATTGCTTTAATTTTGAAATATAAGATAGATATGGAATATATTTGCAAGATCCATGTAATATATACAGGGTGACTGGTGAATTACTATCAATATTTAAGGAGAATACACGGTACATGATTGTCATTCGAATTATGTAAAAAAAATAGGCACTTAATTTTTGACAAAATTTCCGTATAAATAAATAAAGTGTTGACACGTTCCAAGTGTTAAAGTGTGGACGCGTGCGGCGGCGTGTTGATACAACACCACGTCACGACACGCGTATGTGTGAGTGTGAGTGTATACCTAATCTGTAGGGTGCTCACACGATGCGTAATTAATTACATAACTTTTGGTTAACTTTACTTAGTAGTTTATTAATATTTATGTTATATTAATTTTTATTTTGTCATATATGATCGTCAAATATCACGTCCTCAAATATTGATAGTAATTCACCAGTCACCCTGTATATATATACTAGATGACCCGGCGAAATTCGTATCGCTCTATAATCAAGAAATATCTGTTACGTTTTTTTATTTAAATTTTTGGAGTTTACCTTTTAAAGCCATATATCTCCGTGTTTTGAAGTGCGACAGAATGATTGACATATTAGTTAGTTGTCAAATCTAATGTAAAAAAAAAACGTTTGTATCAACAACTACTAATAAATTAAAAATTAATTTAAAAAATATTGTCCAGCGGACAAAATTGTGAATCTAAACAATTCCCAGATACCCTTGAACAAACACAAAAAATTTCATCAAAATCGGTCCAGTCGTTTGAGAGAAGTTCAGTGACATACACACTCACAGAAGAATTATATATACAGGGTGACTGGTGATTTACTATCGATACTTGAGGACGTGATATTTGACGATCATATATGACAAAATAAAAATGAATATAACATAAATATTAATAAACTTCTAAGTAAAGTTAACCAAAAGTTATGTAATTAATTACGCATCGTGTGAGCACCCTACAGATTAGGTATACACACACATACACACACGCGCGTGGAGCGGCGTGGTGTTGTATCAGCACGCCGCCGCACGCGTTCACACTTGGAACACTTGGAACGTGTCCACACTTTATTTATTTATACGAAAATTTTGTCAAAAATTAAGTACCTATTTTTTTTACATAATTCGAATGAGAATCATGTAACGAGTATTCTCCTTAAATATTGATAGTAATTCACCTGTCACCCTGTATAAAGATACTAAGTGCATGTTATAACAAATTATATTTTACCTGACATTTCGCTTACTTAACAATAAAATTAACCTTGTCCCCAAGTAATATTTCATTCATCATGTTTTTAATTGCTTTTTTATATGCCCTGTAAACTAATGCATGTTTTGATGTATCTGTATTTAATCAAGTAGTTTACAGCACCTTTAATATTTTAAAAGCGGAGTTTGGAAGCAATTTTCAATTTGTTATAAAGTTACACAGACCGGACTCTGTTATTTCATTTTTCCGAGTTACTTTAATCTCTAGAGTTTAGACGCTTCGTAAATTTAGGTCGAAGGTAATTGAAATTATAAAGCTACTAGTTATTTATATTGTTTAACTTCGACATTAGAGACGAGTTCAAAGGTATTAATCTTCTATATATATAAAAATGGATTGCTAACTAATATGTCAATCATTCTGTCGCACTTCAAAACACGGAGATTTATGGCTTACAGGTCAACTCCAAAAATATAAATAAAAAAACGTGATAGATATTTCTTGATTATAGGGCGATACGAAGTTCGCCAGGTCTTCTAGTATCAAATATTTTTTTCTAGATTCAAGGTTTACAAAATATTAAAAACATTTAAAATCAAAATTAATTAAGACGGGATATTTAAATTTTTAAAATTAAGTTCTAATACCTTGTTATATACATAGTATATAAAATATATATACTTTACTTAAAATGGTTCTAAAATATGGATTATTAAAGATTTCATACGATCTAGCTTTATATTGAATATTTTCATAATTTTAAAATTATGTATGAAGCAAAGCCAACACGCGTTTTAAGCTTCGTAAGGTGCTCCTGTTTGTATATAATCTCAATTAATACGACATGTAATTAGTTGTAGCAATTATAACGTAAAACTGCGTTGAAAAATCTTTAATACACAATTTGTAATATTAAGACCGAGTTTCACCAATCAATGTTAAAAAAACACGACTTATTAAGAATTTTATGGTCTATTAGATGTATCGGGCGTCCCACCACGCTTTAATGTCTATTTAAATGTCTTAACAAAACATTTATATTAATCCTGGCTCTAGAGGTTAGTCAAATGGCTAACAGACTGTTTATGTATTGCAGGGTTTTTCAACCAGTGGGGTTACCTTCAACTTTTCAACTCTTGGGATTACCTTCAGACGGGTTGCGAAGCTTTTATAGTATAGAGGCTAGAGGCTGAGGCAGCTAGGTTTATTAAGAAAAATGTTAACTTAATGTTCTCATACTCAATAATTTGTATAAACAAAAAAATAGCTTTTGTGATCTTTTCCATCACAATCATTTATCATTCATTAAACAAAAAAATGATATAAACTTATGAAGACTGTTAATGCGAAGGTTGCGCTTGTTTTTCATTCACCAATTTCTTCCATCTCCCCTAAAGAGTGACTCTTGGTTTCGACTGATATCAAGACTAATATGAAACGAGTGCAATAAACTTTGATACTTATATTTAAAAGATTAAAAATTTAACTTCCTTTCTGACAAAGTGTATATACAGAATTGGGCTCTAAAAAATCTTATTTTAAGATTGTCGAATAGACAAAAATGTCTCTAAATTTATATTCAAGCGCTTAAGCTTATGAATCCTTTTATAAAAAGATTAAGAGTAATATAAAATATAAAGTATATCACATCACAGCGTTCAAACAGAATGGAGTTTGTGAAAGCGGTGAGGAGGGAGCAAACATTTGTAGTAGCTAGCTCTAGCAGGTGACCTGTGTTATGTCTATTAATTCACGCTTAAAACTTTTCAATGAATAGAAATCAAAATAGGAATGCTATGAGATTGCAAAAAATTAAGTTAAGATACATAATATAGGTACATGATATTAAAAGGTTGAAGAAAATATGTTTTATATGATGATATGTAACTAACTATACAGAGATTTCTTTTTTAATGATATAAAAGTAACAAAAATTTTACGAATTTATAATGTCAATAGATAAATAAAATTTCGGTATAAAAATCACAATATAATTAAAATTCTTACAGAATGATAGCTTCAAAGATTCTACATGTTGATTAGAATTACTGATTGCTAAATTAACCTGAGTACTATTTTTGTATTGGTTACAGAAGCAATTAAAGTTGATAATTAAAAAAAATCTTATTAATTATTATCTCAATGATTTGCAATATAATTGTATATATCGGCGTTATCAGCTTTATAACGGATGCGACATGAAAATAATTTGAGGCTGTCATCAATTATTATTAAAAACTCATTATTATTCATGATTATTGTTAAAAGTAAAACGAAATCAAAGATTTTTTAAAAGGAGAATAGAACTATGTTTAAATCTTGGTATAAATATGACGTCTGGACGCACGACGGCAGAATAGAGAGTTCAGTGTTCAGTGAGTGCGTATCCTTGAAATGTGTGATTATGAAGAACCTTCGAGAAATACAGGAGCATTAAGAAAAATTGAGGTTTCATTTTAAAATATCATGGGACGTACTGAAAGAAGTGTCATTAGTAACGTCAGCGAGGCTGGCGTCTCTCTCTTTTAAAACAACGAATGTGTAATAAATCCGATATGTACATTAAACCCATCTTATATCAGAAAATGTATATTACAAAATATATTATTAATTATTTACTAAGCCATTATTTAGAATTTAATCTCATCAGTAACTTCATTGTGCTGGGAGCGTATTGCCCATGAAATTTTAAATTAACAAACTCAACCAAACTTCTAAAATAACATTCAAAGCTGTATATTAATCATAATAAACATTATCTTTTAAAGTACTAAATATTCTGAGGAACTCCTTCGTGATCTTTGACATTAACAACTGATAACAGTTGCTACGTCTTATTACATGTCGCGTGCCCAAGTATTTAGATTGAATAATAATAATAACATATTGTCGATCAAGAGTAAAAATATTCTTTATTAATATAATTTTTGCATATATTAATATTTCTATAAAATTACAAGATTGCTTAAAGTATAATCTATAATATCTCTTCGATATTGTACATAAGTAAAGTACAATTTAATTTACCACGTTTTTATATTAAATACGGATAGGTTAAATTTAAATGCTTGCATTGGAGAAAAATATAATTTTTTTGCAATAATAGTCATTATCTATGTACATATGCTTTCAGTTTTTAACGACGAAATTCAATAATTTATTGTTATTTGTAATAATAATAGATTCTCTCTATTCCCTTATCCAAGAATATCCAAAATAAAGTTCAGGCACATTTATTTATCACAGATAACAATGTCTTAAGTTAGGAAAATACGAATATTATGGCATGCTAGCATTTTTTATGAAATGAAAAATTTTGTTGTGAATAAAACTAGGAGCCATTATTTCTATTAACCAATAAAATATCGTATAAAAACATTATATAAAAAAAAATATTGGATTTGAACTAGTTATTAAAAAATTATAACACGTCAAAGTTCTTACTTTTGTCAGTTCTAATATCCAAACAAGCTTCAAATTTTGAATACAATTAGCATTAAGTGTACAGATAAAAGAAAAACCACATTTTATTTAAATTTCTATTCAGTTTTAGACCCAGTTTAGTAAAAATATGTAATCGTTGAAATCAAAATCATTACCATAGTAATCATCATAATGCGTAATGTGTGCTGTGTGCATATTTGTCAATAAGTGAGTAATGCTTGATGTATATTTTTATGTAAAAGTTACGTTCGATTGAAGGTCAAAGAAAAACCATATTAATCTAAGCTACATTTATAAATTAAAGTTAATGCTACTTTCGCATTCCGTATAAGAGTACAGTGCTCCTTTTGACGGAAATCTATATAAGCTGTCGTCTATTCATATGAGTATACATTCATATAAAATCAAATAAACCAGTAATAAAACAGAAGATTCAATTTCAGAAAATATTTACTAACTTACTCTTCTATCCACGGAGATTTTAAATATAATTAAAGCATTCAATTCTAAAAGATTTAGAGATAAGTGCTAATGGAAATGGGATTCTAAAGATAGCTCAATCACTCTAATATAAAACTAACGGAGAGTAAAAAGACTTCCAACTTATATTGTTAGTTTAATATAATCTACAATTGAAATCAATGGAATAAACGAAATGTTATAATGTTATTAACACTTTTTTTAATAAGATATATTTTTGTGGTTAATCTCAATGAAAATTTACAAAAGTGCATCTGTTTTCGAATAAAATGTTTAAAAATATAAAATATATTTCAACGACTCAAATGTAAAATAATTAATAGTTTCAAAGATATAATATTTGAATAACCCTGCCAGAAATATTAAACAGCACTCGAAGATATCTCTTATTTATCTTAATTAATTAATCCAAGTCCATAATATTACTAATGATCTCTCTGGGGTTTTTATAATAATCTTTCATAGTGCTAATCTTCGTTATTAAAGTATTTCATCTTAATATTATATTTTATTCTATATTACTTTATAACGTGATATTAATTATTTTCTGGAGACCTTAAGGTCTGTCGTCCTAGTTTTATGAAAAATCTTAAGATTTTATTATCTTCAAATTAATGATTAACTTAATGACCGAACACCTAGTAAAAAAAATTATTAACATTGACAGTTTTTGTACACATTATCATATTCTAAAACAATTATTTGGAGTACGGTGTCATAACATTATTGAATTTATTATTTTTATACTACATATATACCTATATCTTATATACAAAGATCTATCAAAGTTTTGTTAAAATATTTCAATATTTTGTAGAAAATGAGTAAACTTGACCTCTTTTATTTAAAACTAACAGGAAAACTTTGAATCCAATTAAATAAAAACGGTTTATATCAAGTTACTTGCAAGAAATGGAATAACCTATTAATAATTTAGTTCATTACTCAGTACTTAAATGTAAATACAGTTTAATGAACTTCTAACTCTAGTAATGTTTTAATGGCTGCGAGAAACTTGGACATGAAATGTGAATTTTATAAGACACGGATGTATGTCCGTAAAGAAATCGGCTTATAAAAGTCCTAAGTATAGGACTTTTAAAATCAGATTTCTTTTTACTTTTAAAAAACTGATCTGACTTTAATGTAAAACATCTAAGGATAATTTAGTAATATTTCTCACTTAAAAATTGTAAGTTTATTAATAAAGAAAACATTGTATCACGATACTTTTTTCATACAGAGATCAATTTTTTCAATGCCAAAAGTTTTGAATTTTGATAAACTTACTAATAAGAAAGATGTAATTAAATCTTAAGAAATACACAAATAAATAAACCAGAAAAATATGTTAACACAACACTTACATACTATCAACTTATAAATTTTGAAGCGCGGTCTCTTAACACATCCTAAAATATATACTTTCTATTTGTCTACACACTATCGTGTACCATAAGGTAAAATGGAAACACAATACTCTACATTTTATTTCATTACATATTTAAACAAACATTTGCTTAATGTGGAATTCTTTTAAAGTCAGTTTTAAGTTACGTATAATAAAAACAGTGTCACAATAAATGGTAGGAACTGGCTCCAAAAAATATTTCTCTTTAAAACAGAAATTTTTTCCTTTTAATCATTATATTCAATAGTAACAAAATATCATTGTTCTTTAATAAAGTTTTGACGACTTATATATATAAAATTTTTGATAATTCTTATTTATGGGTTGAAATGTATGTATTGAGATTTGTTTCAAAACAAATTTATCACTGTAAACCTAACAAAGTAACATAATAGGGTTAATATCAAGTAAGATGGCCCGAGATACAGATATATTGGAGTTTATTTGGCAATGATATACGAGTATATATAAGATCCACATAATGAGTTTAGAGATGCAGAACGAGTGTTTAGACATAAGAGATTTTTACATCAATTTAGCAATAAAATGGTTACCTTAATTCATGATTGGTAGCCAGCATTGCTAAAATTTTATCTCAATGCGGTCCAAATGACACTCCCAAGTCAGAGTAATTTAGTAAGATGGAGTAAAGGTACTGCAAAACTTATTATATCTGAGGAGAGGCAGTTAGTTAGCCAGATCGCAAAGGGAAATAATCACAAACGAGTTATCAGTAGGTTTTGTGAGAGAAGGCACTTGGGCTATAAAATCAAACGTTTAGTCTAGAATTATATTTATAAAAAATAAGTTATAAAATATACTCTAAAAAGGGCAAACATCTTTTTAAAGAATTTGTTTTAATGGGAACCCTACTCACTATGCATGAGTGCTCCCGGTACTATCACATGACGATAAAATTTTTAGAAGCTTCGTTTTCTCTCGGAGAGCACTCTAATTGAGAAAGGTGGTTAATAGGAATCTAGATATTTAAGTCTCAATAGAATTTGGTATATTATCGTCTTAAAAACCTGAATAAATATAAACTTCTATGAAAAACGACATTTAATATATTTCAATGTTATTATTATAGGGATAGTTATACATTCATTTTAAACTACAAATTGTTAGAAATAAAAAAAAAATTGTTTACTTCTAATACAATTTGCGGTTTTACCAAAAAAATTTCTTTAAGCAGCAGTAATATTTACATATTCTCAGTTTTATAGACTTTATATTTAATAAAATTAGAAAGGTTTAACATAAATGTGCAAAAATATGTGTACACTGATATAACAATAAGTGGTAGGCGTTTATTTGAGTGTGGTAATAAAAGTAGTCTGTGACTATAGTCACATATATATATGAATTTAATCTGCCTTAAAGTACAGCTCTTTCAAAGCTATTGTTGTTGGAACAATTTCTCGTTTACGAAATTCGACTGGTTATTACAAAAGTTGTAAAAGCAAAGCTATTTTAGGGATTTAATTTATCCGGTTATACATCAGCTATTACTTGAATATTATACGAACAAACTTCTCTTAGTGGCAGGTTTGTTTAATCACTATAAAAAAAATATCTTCGGAAATAAGTTAATAACATGATATTGTGAGAAATATTTTGAGCACATTGAATAGTTGAAAGATAAACTCTGGAACACTCCGGTTTTATATAGAATAAAGAGCATAATATTAGATATATTTATAATAAATTTATATCATAATTCATAGCATGTAATGTTAATTATATTTATAGTATTTAGACACCACTGACAGACTGCTAAGGAAAACATCGTGAGGAAACCTGAACTTATAAATACAAATTATAAGTTTTAAATCACCGACCTTTTTAATCTATACAAACGTACATACATAAACGTATCAAATAAAATGATACTTCGGAAATCATAAGGACGAAAGGATTTTTTTTATAATCCAAAGGTGCAAACAAGCGGAAGCCTACCTGAGGGGAAAGTAGTCACCGTCACCCATGAACATCTACAACATAATATAGAGTATTGCAGATCCATTGCCGAAAAATTTTGTATGTCCGAAAAGTATTATATAATTGTGATTTTGTCAGGGTGGATGTATGAGCGTTTATCAGAATAGAGAAGGGGTTCATCATGAAATTGGTTTAGAAAATGAATTTATATCATATAAAGAAAATCAAAGAAAGAAGAAAGAAAGAAAATGTCACTATACAATCAATATGTATAGTGACATTTAAAAATAAAATGGTTACGTACAAATGAAATCTAGCGTATGTTTCAATGGTAGATAACCTAAACATTAATATAATTGATTTCTGAACAATTTAAAACATCAGCTCACGATACAAACCATTACTTAACTCTTATCCAGATTGTAAAGTAAACGGAACAAAGAGAGTCGGAGTTGTTTTTCTTTAAATTTCAATCGCCACAAGTCTATTGTTTAAATTGAAGATACTAGAAGTGATTTTCTCGAGTTTAACGCTCTTGATAATGTGCCTGGTCGTTTGTACAAAGATTTAAATGTTTCAAAATATAATATTTAAATGTTTTTTTCTCAATATTATAGTACTTAGATTTATGTTTCTTTTAATTCGATCATTAATATACAATTAATTAAGCAAGCAAAGCCAGAGACAACAAATGATTTCATAAAAATTCTAAACCAGTTCGGAGATAAAAATTATAGTTTTAAATTTATTATATTGGTACAAATATATAAACAATAAAATAGGTTCTATAAAAAAATATTAAGGTCGCATCCAGAAAAACTAGATCGTTGATTCATCCGTTTCTTTTGATTTTAACTTTCTCATTGAACTTGGAACAAAAGATTTGTTTTCAATGAAACTCTATGACATCAACATTCGCTTAAGCTATTAAGAAGCTGTTACTAACAATGTTTTAGGGTATCATTTGTCTCATTTGATATTAAATTAATAACAAAGCGTCAGTTAATAACTCTAATCTGTATTTATGTTTATTTTTAATTTCATATTCATTATTGAATTGGAAGGTTATACATATTTAAATATTGACAGCATATTTTTCACCTACTATGCCTAGGTCTAATCAATATTACCTCTCGGTTTGAAGGAAAACAAACATATTAAAACTATAATATAAACCAATACACAATGTGAATTTTATATATAAATGTTCTGTATCGTTTGTTTCCCGCATTATTATGTATTTTACAGATTTTCATTCATGTGTCGCAATGCGAGATAAAAATATAAAATTTTCATATTTATTATTTATTAAATGCCTACAAGCTAAATTGAGGGTGACTTCGTTAAATTTCTGATATTTTCACATTGTTTGGAAGATTTTAGTAATAAAAGTCAACGTTATGTATATTAAGCATATAATGTTATTTCTATAATTTTTGCTTAGTACATCTTTTAAATTGCTATCGACATTTAATTTCTCTTTGTAAATTTTTATAAACAAGGCATTTTCATACACAGAAAATATTTTTCCTACACTTCCATAATTTTTATTCTGTAAATTATATTTGAATTTTTTGTTGTCATATACGATTAATACCTTAATTATTATATTAAGAGATCTACTTAAGTTTAAGTGACTGCATCTCTTCTCTCAGACCTAAACTACTTAAAATTAAAATTTTTGTTCCTTAATCCATGACTGCTCTAATAGTTAAATATCGAAGGAAAAGTTACTTCTGTCTTCAAGAAAATATGTTAAGATTGAATTTTGTCCCATAGCAATTTAATTAAAAATTCAGTTTATATTAAGTTTCTTGTAGACTCATATGTATAATTAAGTTTAAATGTAAACAACTGGATTGTTCCTTCATTATTTGTATGTTCACTAGAATTGTTTAATGATGTTATTTATGTCAATGTTATTCAGACAGCGGCTACTGAGACAGGAATGGGTTTGACTTTAGTTAAGAAATAGTTACTTCGTCTAACTTCTTGTTTACAAGACTTGAGGTCGTATAAGAGCAGTTACTAAGAGAATTAAATTACAGCAATCTATCCTAGTTTTGTTACTATTATGTAAGTCAAACACAATTGTGAAGACAGAATTGAATTTCTTAAATTGAGCTCCTTTTATAATTATTTTCTTTTTCCCAAAAAGTCAGGTTATGTTATAAACAATCGGCAATATAAATTTTTAAATATTTTTAAAAATAAATTTCTTTCTCAATAGTTGTGAAAACAAAAACTCACCAGTAAGCAAAAATAACCTACAATTATTTTGACCTGTTATAGATTCATGAATATATAATCAAATATATTTTTTTATATAAAGATACATACTTGTTACAATTAGTTATTAAATTGAGCGTGTAAAGGGCATAATACGGCAGTAAGGGCAATTTAAGTTCTTTATTATAACAAAAAAAAAGAAACACCTGTTTATTTTTAATTACCAATTTTTCTAACTTAGACACTGTCTGACCATCTTATTAATACGCTTTCAACTGAAAATAAACGGATAAATTGGTCCCCAAAAATGGACTTAATTCAGAGGCACGACAGTTATTTTAGCAATTGATTTTAAATCTCATGTAACTCTATATATATTTAAATAAGTATTAAGTTTGATTTATATATTTAAAATAGCTCAAAATAATACACTCAAAGAGATATTTTGACTTAACAAATCTATTTGTAGATATAAACAAAAGCTTTTCTTCTATAAGTTGGATGAGATTTATAAAAAACTAGTCAAAACATAGTTACAATCGAATTAAAAAATATATATATATTGTTTAAATAATTAGAAACTATAACAGAATAGATAAATCATTATTTTAACTAAATTAATAAGGTAATTAATAGCAAATTGTTAATAATTGTATGAAGATCAGGATAATAAATTCATGTCTGACAAACAAAACTTGAAAACGTTTTCTGAGGAACTATTTTGAATTGTTTTGATTTTTCAGTCGGCTTAAGTTTTCTATACTAAATAAAGATTTTGATCAGTTGAGTGTTCAACCTATCTCATGACCGAGGGTGATATTTTTGGTTTATTCAATGGTCAATATCTAGAAAGATATTTAAGACGTTCATGAATATATGTTTAATGGATTTTGTATTTATAATTTTAAATTATGTATGGTATGATTGAAAAAAAAACTCAAAACGTTTCTGAGAAGGCGTTTATTTAATCTGGATGTTAATGCAATATAAATCATTCTGAGAAAATAATTGGAGTCATTACTAAATATTATTTACTTCCAATTTCCTCTTCACGAATTAAACAGAAAAACGGTTTTAAAATACATAAATAAAAAAATACTTTTTTTCTGCTGACTACAACTGACTTGTAAAAAGGAATGAAATTTAAGATTATTTTTTTATAAGAATTTAAACTATTATCTTAAAAAATAAAACAGACGTACTAAGTTTCAGGAAGAAAGTTTATTTCATATATTTATTGGAATCGATATAAATGAAAACAGACACATGAAAACGTGTTACTGTAGTAAAACACAAAGTTTATACATAAATTCTAAACTAAATAAACTTTTCAAGGGCAGCCTAGTCCCTATTAAATGATTCATGAGTTGTTCGGGTCCTTGAACCTGACCAAAG
Source organism: Danaus chrysippus (assembly GCA_916720795.1). Taxonomy (NCBI): domain Eukaryota; kingdom Metazoa; phylum Arthropoda; class Insecta; order Lepidoptera; family Nymphalidae; genus Danaus; species Danaus chrysippus. Next base: position 1,295,068 of record CAKASE010000074.1, read on the forward strand.
ACCAAACAAGAGATGTACTAGGTATAAAAGAAGGAGTGAAATATTTTGCCATATCGTTTAGGATATGTTTTTTTAATGTTTACCTTGTTTTATAAAGTAACAATCAATTAACTTATTATTTATTAATAGCTGTTACCCCCAACTTTAAATGCTTAAAAAAAGAATTATAAAACCTTACAAATGCTGGCCGCGCCCCACCTCCTGCTCGCGAGTGATAACGCTTAATTTTAAAATCGGAATTCGGGATCGGTATAGATCGGTATATACTATAAAAAAAAAGTTACGTCAAAATCGGTGCAACTATTTCAGAGATTACTCGGAACAAGCAAACAGTGAGACGAAAAGTGTAAAAATATTATGTTTTTATTATTATTCAGATTCGCTTAAAAAGTCAGTTTTAGGAAATAGAAATTAGATTGAGGCTTTGCTTTTGACACTTTCCTTAAATAGTATTTAAATTTCTTCAATTCACTCTACATGATAACTTACGAGTGCATATGAGTAATACTTGATTTGCAAGATTTACATTCCAAATTCATAAAACATGTACAATAAAAGTGAGCTATCGGTAAAACTAGCAAATATATGTGAAAAATTCCGATGTGTAGAATCAGGTTCAATAAATTCTAAACTTAATTCCGAAGACTGAAAGGTTTATTTTCGAATTGATACATACGATGCTCAAAATATACAGTGAAGTATCACTGAAATGCACGGAAACAGTTTAAAAGTACTCAGTAAATTATACTGAGGAGAAAAATCAAAATACTTATCAATAACCAGAAATAGTTACTAATATTAATGCATAGAAAAATAAGTTTTTGTAAGTTACAATCAAATAGAGTTTTCGAGGTTTCAGAAGGGCATAGAGGATACGCAATCTAGAACATTATGAGAAATAACCTTATCAATTAATTTTTTTATGATAATAGTAAAAACAGTCTTTAAGTATGTAAAGAAATAAAAATCGTAAAATATTAGAGACCTATCAGGCTATGTGAAATAAAAAAAAGCAATTGAGATAACTTTAATTCAAAAGGGTACACATACTTAGAATTTATTGGCATTTTTTATCATTGTAGAGCTTAAGAGACAAGAATTATAAAGCACATAATTAGCAAAGTGAGGTCTCGAAACAAATAAATGAATTTATCTTTGTTGAGGAAATATGTAGTGGCTAAATGAAATACAAAAACTTAAACTCACTCAACTAGTACAAAATATATCCGTTGACGAGAAAATACTTTCCTTAAAAATTAAATCCAAGTTTGGAAAGTACATTAACTATTGTCATCAGGCATAGTGAATAAACCCATAAAATATGTATAATATACATATAGCGTCTTAAATTCTGACTTGTATCACAAGTCACTATGAATTGTTGTTATGAATAGTTATGATTTTTTGGAAAAGAGAAACTAAGAATAGTTTAGTTCTTGTTTGTATTTTGAAACTCATAGTGTCAAATAAAATTTCGATACGAAATGCTATGCCGAATATACTTTTTTTATTTTTTCAATGGTTCAGCAAAAAGTTAATGAAGGTGCAACTATTAGTGAAAACTAAGGGGAAGTACTAAAAGAAGATAGCAAAAATACCTTTCAAGTTTAATTTATCCTGATATATAAATGATAGACTTGTACTTTCATAATACTTAAGAGCAAACTAAATGAAGCAATTGCTATTTTAAACATACATTTGTCAATAATTGTTAAAAGAATATAAACCAGAATGTATTAAATTAATAATATCACGTAATGTGGAGTTGATATGGTGTGTCAATTGGCTAGAAATAGTTAATTTTCAAAAATGAGGCCTCCAAATATTTTATCATATTTGCTTAGGGATTTATGTACCTAATAGCTATTAATTCTCGGACTCTTTGAAGAAAAGAAACGATACTAATAAAAATACATCCCTGAAATATATGTATTTAATACATAATCAAACTAACTACCTTCAAAACTATACCTAAAAGTTCAAAATTAAATTAAATACTTGAAGTAATATTTTCATACCTAAAAAATAAACTAAACGATCAAACTGGTGAATTCAAACACAACGATCAACGTGGTCTGCCTTCAGCGTCATTCGACGGCCTGCGTTTCATAGGTCATGTCAAAATTCGATATAAAAATCTATACTTATAATAAGTCTGTAGAGCAATCAATTCTGTACATAAAATATATTTAAAAAATAACTATCACGGGGTGGTTAGGGATCGCTACTGATGCCAAAAATGCAATCAGTAAAATTTTTTTTTACATGCGTCTCACTGTTGACTGTGAACGGCATACACTGTTTCTAAATGAAACTAATATTTTCGGATTTTACTTCGCGTTTTATTTTAGAAACTACATACTCCCGACGTTTCGGCTACTTTTCAGCAACCGTGATCACGGGCAGACGAGATGTGAGTGTCTGTCAGTTGGTCTGGTCATTTTATCTCCTACCGCCATCGACTTCTTAATTGTCTTGCGTACCGCTCTGGATGCGCAAACGAGAACGAAGCTTTGCACTGAAGTATTTTCGTTCTATAGGTACCTTTACAAGGAGTTATACGCTGACGGAGTCGCAGGCACAGCTATCTATTCATTTCTGCCGCAAGTCACTATTCTACGCGGACGAGGTCGCGGGCAAAAACTTAATAATAATTTATTGACTTTTGACAACAAATTCTAAGAGGAAAACATATACCAATTGCCTTCTATTTTGATGTCGGTTAAAAAAACATTCGTTGCTTTCATTTCTACTTGCAAGTCAGTTCAAGTGAACTATTCTCAAGGGACTTCAAAATAAACTTTCGTCGTTCTAAAAGTAAAACTTAAGACACTTTAACTCCAGGATCTTTTCAAAGTTAACAAAGTTTATCTTACTAAACATTTTAGATAGAAAGTTTGGATAAATTGAAGATAAGTCTACGTTTTCACACAATGATATTTAAAAATTATGGACTCTATTATTTTATATAAACAAATAGACTTCTCTGGTAACATTTTCGTTCCAAAATATGCGTCATTATTTTCTTAACTACTTTAACGTGGAAAATAAAAGGCAAAACTTGTGAAAATCCGTTTTACAGGTTTTTGCAAATGCTAGATGCATCTAGCTGCATCAGCTTATGTGGAAAACTTCTAACGACTACACGGATATCAAAATATCAAGATTTAAAATTTATAGGTATTTACAAATATATCTTTTCATGTTTCTAATACACTTTCATTGTAAAAAAGTTGAACTAATTCTGTTTGTATCATTTTAAAAGTTACAAAATAATTATGTAAACATATGAAAGGACGATATATGAATGACATATGTACTTAATAAATCGACTTCCAACTTTTACAATCAAAACTTTAATAAGAAATGTTTACGTTCTAGCATTTTTTATTAAATACAACTAACAAATATATAGTACCTTCTTGTTTCTTCTGTCTTATACATAATTATGTAAGTTATTTTGATTGTTTATGTAAATAAATTATATTTGTAAGATCTAGTTTTTCTACATCACTAGTTCCGCAAAATATAGTCTGATGCTTGATATGCTGTTTTGCTTCGCTATCCTCATAGTTACGACCCGTCATGTCCATACCGCTTTTTAATTCAGTTATAAAGTCTTAACGTCTAAATCTATAGTACAAAAAGTATAATTCTTGTATATTTTGTCTCAAGACATAACATTATTTATTTATTACTAAAAAAAAGTTTATATTCATTAACGAAGAATAAGTTTCTATGTGTAATTATTTAAGATTCTTAACATATTATTTCGCTATGACTATAATACTTTTCAATAAAATTATGTAATCTAGTCAGATGACCAAATAAAATACGACACTAAGGGTCCATGGGATTATTTTTGAAAACACTCTCGGACACTAATTACCTTAATAAATAAAAAATTAAAATGGCATAGGAAGTGGAAAACTTATGGACGAATATATGATTACAATAAATTTTCAGACCTTCGGGCTCAAACAAGAATATTCAAACTGATTGTTACAATTTATTCGTAGAGAGAGCAGAACAGAATATATATTTCAATTCTAAGCATTACTGGACTTTCATAAAATCTAAGGAAGGCCATAACAGTCTGCCGGATACTTTATATTATAATAGTGAATTCAGTTCTGATGGACAACAAATCTCGAGTATGTTTAATCACTTTTTTAATTCAGTTTTTGAATTGGATTCAGGATCCATGTCGATCATATCGTCTAACAACTCTTGTAATCAGACAATAATAAATTCAATTGAGATTACTAATGACAAAGTAGAGCATTATCTTTCAAAGCTGAATATTTCTAAGGGTAGCGGCCCAGATGGCCTACATCCTATTTTTCTAAAAAGTTGCAGTAAGGCACTTTGCACTCCTTTAACTATTCTCTTTACAAAGTCCTTGAATACAGGTTGTTGGCATACAAACACAGGAGTGGAAGAAATCTTTAATCATATCTATTTTTAAACAAGGCGATAAAAATAACGTTAAAAACCAATATATTTCGGATATACAAAAAAATTTTTTTTGAGATATTCATTTTTAATAGCAAAAATATGTTGTAGTTAGGTATCGTTATAAACCATTTAAAATATTATCTAATTATTTTAATTGGAACAGCCCGCGCAAAGCCATTGAAATTTTGAAAAAAAAGTACAAATACTCATTTTTGCACTTAAAGTTACAAGTTTGACGTGGGATTAAGTTTAATGTTTTAAGCAATATCCATTAAAACACACGTTACTTTTGTTATAAAAATTGTGTTATTTAGTAAAAGAAGATTTTTGAGGTAATTACATTCGGAAAATCATGTATTATTGTGGCTAGTTTTTTGTAAAATCTAGTGAAATTGAAAATTGTGTAATTTTTGTTTTAGGACTTGGAAATAGATTTTACCATTATGTCAAATCATAGGCAGCCACACAAGTGTCCTATATTTGGAACTATAGAAAATATAAAAGAAAACGAGTAACCAACATACCAGAATGTCATGAAAAGTTATGAGTGGAATAGGCTACAGGTGAAAATTAAAAATGTCAGCAACAAAGAGCCCACCTTTTCCGAAATTGCAGAAATTGTAACCCGGAAAGTAGATGGAGTATGGCCAAAGGCGTCAATCCGTATAGCATACAAGAGTCATTCAGCTCCTAGAAGCTTATCATTCCAAATGCAAAAATATCATCAAATCATTGAAAAGGTTGGCAGCTGAGAAAAAAACTTAATTCTTCCAGCAAAGCGAAATTTTGTTTGATATTTGTTAATGCATAATCAAGATACTAAGTCGCATATTTTGCTCACCGTGAAAATTTACTATTGGCTATGTTAACAGATGGAGAAAAGCATGTAAGAACTTACACTAGAAGAATTCGAAAAGCACGTTGCTCACCTACAACGGGAAAACTAGCCCGCACTTTTGAAGTGCCTAAACTTAATTTTGATGTCAAACCTTATATTGATCTAATAAACTGGCAAGAAACCAACTTTGGTCCTCCTATTCTACAAAATGAAACGAATGACGAACTTATTCAAATAATAGAAAAAAAGGTGATGAAACGATGTTGTTTTCGAGGCTGCCTTGTCATACGTATAAGTGTGAAGATAGTGACAGAAACTGCAATGTCGGCATGTTATAAAAAAGCAAGGGACGGTGTAATTCATGCAAAACTTGCATCAAGGAAAGCTATAGAGAAATTCGATAGTAGACAGGATATTTTGTATAAAAATGAATATTTTTTTTGATAGCTTTTTATGATTAATTGTTTAAGTTAATTGTTGCAAGCGTTAATATATGTCCTTCATTAAATATTTCTTTTGTTCTGATAATATTTTGAATAATTTCTTTTAAAAAACTATACCATTTAGTAATACGTGTTTTTCCCAAAATCGATTAAAACTCATGCGCGGGCTGAAGGAATTTGTTTGATTACCCCTTTTTTAGCTAAAACTATTTTTATAGTACACTACAACATAATATTACTATTAGAATGTGATTCAGCAACTTTTATTTTTATCCATACTAGAGTTACCCAACCTATTATATACAGTTGTTATTAAAAATGATAAGATGATAATATTGCAATATTATGAATCCAATCTAAGAGTCACTTGAATGAATTCTAGAGATATAAATCCGATTGATTAGATAACGAGCAAGGATATAGTGGTGGGTCCAGGCTATGTTAATAATAAAATGAGAGGCATTAAGGGGGGAAATATGTTTTTATAGCCTTTTTGTAACTTTTTAGAAGGTACTATACTTAATGTTTTTTTATTAAACAATACTTAAAAACGATTTTCCTAACCCCTCGGAGCGTCCCAATTGAAAGCATGTGGTCTATCTTTTTGTTATTATAAAATTATCAAGATCAAAATAATCTGTGAAAATTCATGGGTACAAAAATTACGAGACACCTAATCAATTTAAGATCATACAGATCGGGAGGAATTTGGAATGTGAAAAAATGTTAAACATGAAATTTTATCTAATATTAAGAAGTTCACACTTTAATCTACAAGAACAATCTAATAAAGAAATGCGTACCTGAATAAATAAACATAGCTCCTCCTCTTGATTACCATAAAGCAAAGTATACAATACAATTACATTACTTCTATAACCTCTAACACTTAAAATTAATTCATCATAAAAATATTTGTTATACAAATTGCTTAACATAAAGTTGTTTTGGGACCCCAAAATATAAACCGTGTCTTTTTTGTTCGGAATTCGGTACAATGAATTTTTTTTACTGCTATTATAAATTTAGCATTAAATCGCATTTTCGAGTGCGATTTAATGCTCAACAGAAAATATTAAATACTTTTATGTTACACTAGTTTTTTCCCGCGGCTTCAACTGTGTTCGTTTCAGTATTATAATGGACTCGTATAGCTGATCGGAGGAACTCTCATCCTTAAAAGCAATAAATAAAAATATTTTAGTTTTTATCATCTTACTTTTTCTTTTTCGATCAGATGATAATTTTTCTATATCCTTTTCCTGGTTCTAATCTATCTAACCACCAATTTTCAGACTAAGTCGCAAGGCTGTCCTTCAATTATAAATAGTGAGACTAACACAGCTTTCTTTTATATACAACATGTAACGTAATTAACGCACACCCTCAAACACCCCAATTAGAATATAATAATATAAACGCAATGCATACAACAAATATTATTTATATGTGCGTTTGCATTTTTTATTTGTGAAATTAGCTATCCCAATTTCGTGCAAATAATAATATGGTCAGCTATTCACCGACACACACAGACACGATGTACTCGCCGCGCCCGCGCCCTTCTCTCCGAATGCCGTCCGACAATAATAAGTATTAGGTAATAATAAGTACACGAAATAACATATGATTTATGATTTTTCTTTCCATCACACTTTTCAAGCTTTAGATTATATATTATGATATTGACATTGCATTTTCTTTTTAATGTGAAGCCAATATTTGATTATTACTGATTTGTTAAATTAAATTTGTAAATAAGAATTATTAAACAGCTGATAACGCGTGATTTGATTAGACACCACAATACCTACGCCAAAGTCGTGTTTAAATGGTGTGAATCAAAATATTAACAATAATTTAAAGATCATAAACAAACTTAGTTTAATTTTCAAAATGTTCATCGCCTTGTTCAATGCACTTTAATGACCGTTTTCGCAATTATGGTTTTATTATAGATAATACTGCGGTGTCACTTTTCACTTTTACAAAGGCGGTTATTATCTTATTTTTTAGTTCCTCGGCACTTATTGTCTCTGTATTATAAACTAGCGATTTAATTCAACCCCACAAAAAAAAGTCGAGTGGCCTCAAATCAGCTGATCTAGGAGGTCAATGGACACGTGCGTAGGTATTTGATGTGTGCCGACTGTCGCTGTGCGTGCGTAGATATTTGTAAAATACTATTTTAGCCTTGAAACAAGTAACAGTTTTCTTTAATTGAATGGTGGTTACTAATTTAATATTTCATTTTAAAAGTCTTAATACTCTGACTTACGATCCATTTTCGTTTCAATGAAGTGTTTTGGTAACTGTAATTTACTTAGTTCTATCTAAATTTGAGAAAAAAATGACCAACATAAAAAACTATAAAAATTGATCCAGATACCGCTTCTGAACGAACTACTTTCAGGGTGTGCGTTAATTATGTTACACGTTGTATAAGTCCAGGTTTCCTCACGATGTTTTCCTTCACTGTATGTCAATAGTGTCTAAATACTCTCAGAAAGTACATATGACTCCGAAAAATCACTTTGTTACTTGCCAGGTTTGAACCCGAGCCCTCGGCAACGAGGCGGACCCTTTAACCACTAGGCCACTACTGACTTTTTGTAATACCATGTAAGTACTTTAAAAAATCATCATTTATTTTGAGTTTCTCGTTTTAGATATAATTTATAATTATATTCAATGTCCTCGTAATATGAAACGGCAATTCCTAAATCATTTTCCTCTATTTAATTTCACTATGTCACTCGTTCTAAATGCTTGCAGTCACTTTGATGTGATCCATTAGCGATGTTCGTCTGTTACATACAAGGGAACATGTCGAATATTTATAGAGATTATCTATATTGTGTTGTCCTATAGACAGTTTAATTCATGCGAAGAAAGGAAAATACGTAGTCTTTAAACTTTAAAAAAATTATTTAAAAAAAATCTTTATTTATAAAAAAAATCATATAAATTTTAAAACTTTCTAGATCTTGAGAACATGAAGATATGAAAATTGTACCTTCTGTTGCTAAATTTTAATATTGAATCATTGTATGTCCTTATCAATATACATAAATGGTTTGTCATTTACCATAGTATACTTATCTTAAATTTAAATAAGCTATATAATATTCAATATAAAAAGAATTTAAAAAGATATATATTTTAATTCACACTTTCTTCCCTTCCATGTGAACATACCAAAACTTAATGAAGCTACATTCAATCAAGATTCTGAGCACTTATCTAAAGATACATTTATTTGCTTTACAAGGTAGAATTAGATTGAGGTTCTATTATTTAATACATTTTTAATATTTTAATAATTTAAAGGACTTTTTCTGCACTTATATAAATTTATTTTAATATTCCTCATAAAAATTTATAAGACTTCCTAAATTATTTATGCATACCAAAAATAAAAGCCACTAAATATGTAGTTCATTATATAAACTCTTACTAGACTTATTTCATTAACTTCATAATATTTTATTTTTATAAAATAAATTGCTTTTAATTGTAACTACTGTCTCTTTTTCCTTTAATTTTAAATAGTAGATAGACAATGATGTTAATGAATGCATATTATACATGTTTTAATTTATTTACTCTTCAGCTACACGAATATTTATAAAATCACTATGTAAATATCTTATAATCACTATGTAAAACATATTTAAACAAACCTTTACAACAATAGCAGTTTTTTTTACATGTAACATAATAAGTCCTATATGAGTTCATAAAATTATATCTAATTTGAAATAAATTATGATTTATGTTTTAACTTAATAGGTAATGCAAAATTGAATATTATATTCTATATTAATGTTGCAAAACCACAAACAGATACATTAAAAAAAATATTTGAAATAGGTATAATAGGTACATATGTATATTTGCAAATAATATAAAAGTGTGAGTGATGTTTGTAATATAATTTAAAGTTTTTTTAAAAAAACACTAATTTAATCTACTCATACCCGAGTTTTTGAAATTAGAATTTAAAATATACATATATATATAATACATGGTATATCCATTTCTTACTACATTTTAAGAAGGATATCAAAAAATTGCTTATTTTTAAAAATTTTAATAGTGCGACATCTAGTTTTTCTTGTCTTTAATTCAGTCATTGTTGAGTCGACTTGTCCGGTTTACACGACGATTTAGTACTCTGGAAAATGAATATAAAGATTTATTAATAAATGAAGATGTTACGAATTGGCCAGTTAGAAACATTGTTAATGTAATTCTTTTTTATTTCAGGTTTAGAACTCTTTAGTAACAAAAAGTTTATTGTATAATAAGTACATTCATATGTCCTATGTTTTTGTGGATTGGCAAGAAATCTAAAACTCTTGTTGAACCTTACTGGAAAATAATTTTCGGTAACAGATTTATAAAGACTTTCGTTGTAGACTTAGTCAACAACAAAGCTATGATTGCAATGCAAATTGATAAACCCAGAATAGTATCAATTAATATATTTAAGCTATAATAGTCTTAATTATTATATAACCTTGATAAGATTGCATTTACCATATGTTTTCTTTTCATATAATTATAATATAATATTGACTTGATAAATTTCTTTTAGAAAGAGAATTTAATTTTTTAATCCCATATTTCTATGTATGTACATATAAGTGTTATATCAATATTTCTATTGTTCTAATGTAGATATGTAGTTTGGTGTAAATGTATCAAAACAAGTCAGAGTTCAAGTAAATTATAAGTTTATTGTAGAATTCAAAATATGATTTTCTATATTAAAGATAAGTAATGAACTGTCTACCAAATTCTTTTTTTATTTGCATTACCTATCATTTTGAGGTTTCTCACCCCACTAAGCTTTACTGAGAAGAAACCTGACTACGCAAAAACAATATTGGATTCAATAAGAATATTATACGGATATTGTCTTACATTTACGATTCTTAGAAATCCTTTAATTTACCAAAGCATATTACCTAAAGGTCAAAATATCTGGTCACAGCATGATTCGTAACCTTTTATCAAATTTAAGATATAAACCTGTAACATTCTCCAAAAAAAAAGATACACTAGAATTTTTAAAACTTATTTAGCCTTCAGCTGTTTTACAATTTCACATGAATAAATTATTAAGAAATATTATTCTTATTCAACCAAAATGATATTTTTAATGACATAATTTTATAAACATATGTGAATTAGGATTTCAATCATATGATTTACATAATATTAGAATTTATTACAAGAAAACAGCGTGAGATCTCCCTTCATTTATCTTCTCAAGAGATAATGGAATAGCAGAAAAGAGTTTTGACTGTACTTTTTACAATTTACACGTTTTCGAGAAAAGAGTTATAATCTTAGACTTCTTATAATCATAAAAAAAGATGGTTACTTAGCTTAAATATATTAAAATCACATAACCTATATTAACAAATATAACAAAAAATTAACAATTAAATTATTTATTACTTTATAAATATATTTTGATAAGTTTTAAATATGAACATACCTCATCGAATAGCAGTAAAATAAAGGCAAAAGTGGTCTTTTTTAAATAATACAAACTTATGAACGTCTGTTGAATGACACATGGAAATTATTTTCAGCGAAGCCATTTTGTAAAAAGACTAGACTCTGACGCGAGAAAAAAAGTCGCGCCACTTTTGCCTTAAAAAAAACATGATAACTTTGTTTCTAAACAAAGTGTATTTATTTACAATGAAAATGTACATGGTCTGTGGAATTTGATTCCTAGATTGTTCTATCTAGTTACCTATGATGCGGCAAACGACACGCTTCTGTGAACAAATGAACAAAAACAGTGAGTATTATTTGAATAGTGTTTACACCCACGTAATTTATATTATATCAAGTTCATTGAAAAAATTTCAATATTAAATTATTTTTAACATAGGAAAAAATTATCAAGCTAAGATAAATAGGAGAAAACAGTTATAAGGTACAGATTTTATCTTCAAATATGTTGGCCGTTACGATTGGATTTGAAATTAACATTTTTAATTATATTCCGATGTCATACTAACAATAACATCTAAGATAGAGTTAAACATGGATCGTATGGCGGTTTCATATATTTATATGATGCTTTGTCATATATATACGCATATTTTAATCATGTGCAAGGTTGTTGAAATAACAGCACGAGCTTTAGACGGAAGTTGGAAAAATTATGTATGACACAAGTAGGTACATACTTTATATACCTTTGATCACGAGCAGACGAGATGAAAATTAATTTCCACGCTAGGAAATTAAGAATTCTTTGGCTGAAGATGACAAATAACAAGAAAAACTAGCAGACATTTTCATCTCGTCTGTTGCAAATTAACCAAAACGTCGGGAGTATGTTGTATAAAACAGAAAATATTACTTTTATTCATAAAGATAATTATTAGTACATAGTAGGCCAATATTTTTAAGTATTTGTTCTCACGTCATAGTTAAATTCCTTAATAACATAGTATCATTAAACTACAAACTGAAAGTTTCTAATTTGTCTCTCGTAAATATTAACTGGATAGTTTATATAATATGAAATACTGAAAATTCCTCGTATGTAGTGGCAATTCAAACATGGAGTAAGGTATTGGCAGAAATTACGTTCCGTTTCTTATAAGACCTGTCAATCGTCATTGATTTAGTATTAGATATAGCATTAAACTATCAAGTGTTCAATTTAGGGCAAACATTTTAAAATTTACTTTATGTTTACATTGACAAATTAAGTAAAGAAGTAAATTTAGCGTAATTGTATTAATTTTATAAATAAACTAGCTTTTGATCGCGACTTTGTCCGCGCTAGTTTCATAATTAGAAATGTATCGCTGACCAGACTAACAGATTTTGGATTTTATTATAGCAAATTATTATTTTTAGGTCGAACGAATTCAAAAGTATCCTATGTCCGTCTCTTGATTCCAAACTCCCCACAAATTTCCAACCAAATCCGTACAGCCGTTCTTTAGTTATGAATAGTAACACAACTTTTTATATATGCTAGTATATAACTAGCTTCCCGCCCACAGCTTTGCCCGCGTGGACTTCGGTTATATCGAGTTTCCAAGAGAACCTTTCAAAAGTCTGGCATAAAAACTATCCTATGTTCTTTCTCAAGGTCAGCTCCATTTCTGTACCAAATTTCATTAAAATCAGTTCAGTGGTTTAGGCGTGAAAGCGTAACAGACAGACAGACAGAGTTACTTTCGCATTTATAATATTAGTAGGGATACAGACGTAACTTACTTCTCGGTACGCTCTTGAGGGTTGATTTTGATATGCTGTCACTGTCTTCTGACTCGGAGCAAACTTGAAAACTCGTTTCTGTAAAAATATATAAAAACTAAAATAAGTTCAATGGTGAAAGTGAATTTTACATACTTATATGTAGTTTAACTACTAACGGAAACATTAAGAAATGCCGACGTTTTGATTATAACTTTAATTTACGTTTTTTGAATGCAAAAAGTTCACAAAAGAGATGTTCTGTTTTTAATCTTTACGTATCGTATTTTTTTTTATAATGGTATATACGAAATTTAACAAATATAAGTATGAATTTTTTTGTTTAACTGTAGTAGTAGTAACGTATATTTTAAATTGATTGGTTTCATAAATATTAATAAGTGGTACATTCATTATATTAGTTTGTTATTATATTTTATCTTGTTTCGTTGTCCTCACTACCGGTATCATATCTGTGTTTGATGTGTCTCGGCACGTCATTGTTTTCAGCGTGACCAAACGTTCGAAAGCCGACAGCGAATTGCGCGTAAGGACTTATCTCGTATAACTCGGAAATAATATAGCTATAGTTTAGGACAAAATTATTAAAATACATACTTAAATATAGAGATAGAAAGAATCGTTTGAATGTTTCAAATAAAAGTGTTGAATTCTAGAGTTTTCGTGCAAAAGAAATCCGTCTTAGAACTTGGTCGTACAAATATTATTTTTTCATTACGCTAATATATCAGTATAGGTCCACAGTAAACATCTTACATTGAATATAAAAAAAAACAAATGCAACATTTATTATCAAATCTTTTTATAAAAAAATCCATATTTATAATATTTGTATTAATTATTTATAATATTACTCACCATGTTTACTATTATTTCTAACATGTATCGGAGCGCTGTATATTCTGTTCTGAGCGTTCATTGAGTTCTCTTTAACATTCGCTAGGTTACTGTGTGATGTGTTAGCTGTTATGTTGCCACTTTCAGATTTGTCGACCGTTATTGAGTCGCGGTATCCCGTTAAGTTGACATTACTGAAAAACATATTCGATTAAGTTTCAAACTATCAACTCCTTTATACGTTACTTGGGTTATTCGCTCTGGTTACTTCATGTTTGTAGATACAGATATACATACTGCTTACGGTTTTAAAGTAAAACTCCTTTACGCACGCTTGACTTGGGAGTAAGCTGGTGAATGCGTTACGAAAGGGTTACGAAAAGTGTGATCGAACGAGGCGAACGACAGTGAGAGGGAGATGTAAGTAAGTGAAGATAGACAGATAGAGTGTGTTACGGTTGTATATTATTGTAGGGCCAAGGAAAAGAGCCGTGCGTGCGCACATTTTCTTTCTCGCTTAATTTCATAGCTAGTGCATGAAATTATATATATATATATATATATATATATATATATATATATATATATACTTTTTACTTTGAAGTAAAAACTTTATTAAAAATGCTTAAATTCAGTTAGATTCTTGGACATGTAAGACTTACCGTTGCCTCTTAACTAGAATATAAGCACAGCAGATAAGACAGACAGCTAGGAGAATTGAGCTTAAGACTATCACCAACATGTTGATGTCGAAAATTTCCGACGGAGGACCAACTTCACCTGTAAAATAATAAAAAGGGTCATTAAATAAAAAATTTCTAACTATTTTTTGTGTCTCTCTAAAATCATGACTTTCAATTTTTAGACTCAAACATACGATATGTTTTATTCTATACAATCCCTTCTAATATTATAAATGCGAAAGTAACTCTGTCTGTCTGTCTGTTACGTTTTCACGCCTAAGCCACTGAACTGATTTTAATGAAATTTGGTACACAGATAGAGTTGACCTTGAGAAAGAACATAGGATAGTTTTTTACCCAGACCTTTGAAAAGTTCTCTTGAAAACGCGATATAACCAAACTCCACGCGGGCGAAAATTGTTATATAATAAGTAACGCTCACTTTGATTCACTAAAGTACCCATAAATTATTTTTATAAAGATCTGTAGTCTTGTATCGAGTCTTTTTATTGCTCGTGAACATTTGTAACAGTCAGAGCTCTATAAATTCGGTATCGTGATTTATTTTATAATCACATTGTTACATTCTGTGAGGTATCAATCATCGTTGTATATTAGTATCACACTAAAAACCTTTAGAAATTTGTAAGAACTATTAAATTTTTCGTTTGTAATTAGTATTTTTTTAAGTTATTCATTCTTCTGAACGTAATAATACAGTTATATCACACATTAAATTGCTAACTCACTGCCATCCTCGTTCTTAGTCGCGTAGTTGTAAACGGTGGTGACGCTCCCCGCCTCGTTGGTGGCTGTGATACGTAACACGTACCAGGTGCCGGCGGACAGGCCTGATAGAGCGAACGAGCCTCGATACTGGTAGAGGTGACCCGTGTATGACTGACGAGGAAACCTTGGGAATATAGTGTTGTAGCAGGGAATATATGTTAGATGTGGCAATAAATAAATAGTTTTGTGTATAGGCAAAATAGTTTCGTAGGAATATTGTATAGGTCATGATAGTATATTTGATTGAAAAGTGAGTAAAGAAAAAATTAAGTTTAAACGTAAATATAAATATTAATTGAAATAAGTTATTTTTAAAATTAGGCATCATATGTGACGTTTTTGTCAGACACGTATGAATAAACAAGTGAGATATTGGCTTAAAAATAATTCATTTTTTTTGTTAATCCTTCACTAATTTGCTACTTCTACGATTATAATAAAATTATTCACGCATATCATCACAGGTGTATAGTTTTATATATCCATAATTTATATTGCAAAGGTTATATAATGTCCAAGTTATTAAAAGAAAGAAATAGCATTACACCATTGTCACGGGCAAATAATTGCTATAAATGACAGTTTTTGTACAGTTAATATTCCTTATATTCTTTATTATTCAAAGCACAACTAAGTACATCCATAAATTTTAAGAATCTTATATCAAAACACAGTCTTATTAAATCGCTATAATCAGCGCTCGTTTTCTATCAAACGTCATTTATATAAATCATTTTAATACTAGTATGTAACATTACTAATATATTGATAGGCCTCATCCAGCTCCTCGCTCCAAGAGCCCGGTGTCCTAGCTCCAACGTTCGGAGCTCACATCCCGCGTCATCTCAACCAGCGGCCTGAATGATCACGTGGGAACAGTTGCTCCAGAACCACTCCGTTGACGTAGGAGCGATGGGAGCTAAAAGATTAAGATACGAATATTAATGTAGCGTCCTCGACCTATCAGAGACCACTGCTGAACAAGGCATCTTGTTAAAGGAAAGTACCTCCATATGACTCGAAAAAAATCACATTGGTACTTGCCAAGATCGAACCCGTGCCCTATACGAGAAATGGGCCTTTAAGCACTAGGCCACCAATGACTTATTATTGTATGGTTATTAGTATTATAGCAAAAAAAAGGATGATTAAAATATGATCACATTTTGCAAGAAATATCGAGTGATTATATGTAATGTGATTAAATGTTTGATGAAATTATACATAATATGAGAATATATGTGTATATGGAAATCGACGTCATGTATGTATTAAGTATGCTTACGTCCGCCCAACGTGCTAACATCCAAATACGCTGGTTGTGATGTACCAACTTTGTTAGTAGCTGTGATCCTCAAAGAATATTTCGTGCCACATTTAAGACCAGTCAGCGCATGTTTTGAACTCCAGAGAGGTTTGATAATTTATTAGGTACTTTGTTTGGTGACCACACTTCTTGCCACGGACCGCTTGCTTCTTTCCATGTTAGGCTATAAGCTGAAAAATGTAGGATTAGATAATGACTATCATTGTCAATTATTTGTCCATTTTATTATTATATTATAGAAATTGTGAATTAATGGAAACAGGATAAAATAACAGCTAACATTCTTATTATTTCGCGTATAGTACGATAGTCGAGGCAAGTTTATTTTTGAATCTTTTTCAGTTATATCTACGAGTACTTTCATAGACTTAGAAGTTCAATTATTGAGTTGGATGCTAAAATTTAAATTCTTTTATCAACACATATTTAATTTCATTTCCATACTTCACAGACATGAATATATCGCTATTTTATCCTATAGTGATTCTTAAATCCCTACTAATAAGTAATATTATAAATGCGAAAGTAACTCTGTCTGTCTGTATATCTGTTACGCTTTCACGCCTAAGCCACTGAACTGATTATAATGAAATTTGGTACAAAGATAGAGTTGATCTTGAGAAGGAACATAGGATAGTTTTTTTCCCAGACTTTTGGAAGGTTCTCTTGGAAACGCGATATACCGAACTCCAAGCGGGCGTAGCTGCGGGCGATAAGCTAGTGTATTCACAAACCAACTTACTAATTTTCTGGTTCGAGCTACGGTTACTGATGCTATTATAAGGTTGTTCCCATTCAACTAATATCGAGTCTTTGTATGGCGTGGCTCGTAGTGTTGGTGCTTCGGGCAGCGGTAGAACTACTACGGTGTACTCCACTGAATCAGAACCATACAGATTCTTTGCAAGACATGTGTAGTTGCCGCTCAGGGATTGGTCTATGTCTGGAAATCATAACAAAAAAATATTAATTAATTACAAAATACATGAACTGAATACAGGTTTTTGGGTGCCCATTAAGTAATACAAGTCTAAGTATAATATATGTAGATACAATAGTTTTTAATTCCGTATACAAGAATGTTCGACAAGCGATAATCAAGTTACCTAAAGGTGTTGTGTTTTGAAGTATGTTGTTATCCCAAAAAATATAGGAATTTTGGAAGGTTTGAGATTGAATTAAATGTACGGAAAATTCGCTTTGTTTGGTTTTAACTTCAAAGGCACTTCATTAATTAATCGTCATTACTCTATCAAACAATAAATGGGCCTAAAAATATAAAATCATTTGTATAATCTTCTATACACCACTTACTGTTAATCAGCAAGCTGTCGTCATGATTCCTCGTGAATCTCGGATGATGTGTTATTATATTATGTTTGTGGTACCACACAGTGCGAGGTGGTGGTACTCCGACACATTGACACACGATTAGTAAGGATGAACTGACTCCCACTGATATGGTGCCACCTAATGATGCGACTCCGACCACAACTGGGAACAAATAATAGTAAGAGAAATTCAGAACATTCCACAACTTTATTCATTTAAATAATGAATGAACATTATTCCTGTATTCATTTATTATTTAAATATTAAAAGGGTAACCATTGTAGCAATATACCTAAAGAAGTAATGTAAGAAGTAATGTAAGACGACAATCCTGGAGAACTATTCGTCTCCTGGCTTCCTCCGCCTAGACACTCACAATGGAATGATAACAGGCTATCATGTAAAGGCTGTGCCACAAAAAGGATCATCTAGTAAGTCCTCCTAAGAACTCCTCAACTTAATTATGCAATTTAAATGAAACTAATATTTTCGAATTTTACTTCGTTTATTTATTTTGATTATAAATTTATTGATGATCCCGACGTTTCGGCTACTTTTCAGCAACCGTGATCACGGGCAGACGAGATGTGAGTCCGAAGTAAAATCCGAAAATATTAGTGTCATTTAAATGAGTACTCGCGAAAATCATAGATCTCATTAATTATGCAATGTTGGAAATGCAAATTTATTGAAATTAATACTTTTTTTTAGTTTTAGCAGACACTGATACAAGGACTTTGAAATTGTCAAAGTTATCCGGAAAACAAGAAACAGTTATCAGTGGTCTACTCAAAAATACCAGGTAGATGGGAAATTTTCATTACTAATCATTTTTTACTATTTGGTGTTGGAGGAACTTTAATTTGTAATATTAAGGGAGTACATTTTATAGATTAAGATAAAGACAATCAATTATATGTCAATACTACTCTAATATTCAGAATCTCGAAGTAACTCTCATTTAAACTGCTAAATGTCTGACAAATAGAATGACTGAATGAAAACAGTCTACTGATACTTACCTTAAAGTTTTATTTTTCAGATATGCTGTTTCCGTATCAGCTTTCAACAGCGCCGGTTCAGGTCCATTTTCGATTCCAGTATTTCAAGATACTATGGAAGGAGGTAAAATCAAAAATCTTTACCTTATCATTACAAAGATATACTTAATAATTACGGTTTTGCTCCATTTGATATATCAGTTAGTCTGTCTGTTTCACCAAAACATCATCATGTCGAGGATTTTTCTTTGTTTATTACTTACTAGTTTTCGCCCACGACTTCGTCTGCGTTAGTTCAGGAATTAGAAATGTATGAAACCGGGCGAACTCTATTTTTGCAATAAAGACTGTAGATAAGAAGGTTTTGGATTAAATCAACTTTTCTCTTTTGAGCTATTCCTCTCCCAATTATACCTCTAACCTATATATAACTCAAGAACGGCCGTACGGATTTGGACAAAAATTGTACAGGCGCCGTAAAATGTACAGGCGTAAAATGTACAGGCGCCGTAAAACGACTGACACCCACTTCATTACCAGTTGCTACTCGCACCGCGTAAGCCGTCGCAGGTCGGATATTCTGTAGTTCTATCGTTTGACGAATGTCGTTGCCTTTCCTTGTATATTTTTCCAAAAATACATAGGTATTATATATACATAATATATATTATTTTTCTAGTATTAATAATCATAACATTTATAACTTAATGTAATAATCGAAATTTGGCAGAAAGCCTTCAAAAGGTAATATTTTTTTTGTAAAGATAACAATCTACCATACCTAAATACAATAATATATTTTAATAAAATATATATTTTTTTCTCATTATTAATTAGATGTCATTAATACAACTTATAATTCAAGTATTCTTTATACGATCATTTTCAAGTTTTTATTCCATATTCCTTTCATTATATATTAGTATAGCACCTACCTCGTAATATTAAGACTAACGGCGTATTCCCAGTCATCGGCGTAATGAGCGGGCGTGTGTTGTAATGTGTAATACTCGGCGTGTGCTCCGTCTCTCCATGAAACTGATGCTGTACGAGATCTAACTGATTCTACTCTGAGTTCGGCTGGAGGGGTGGGGGGTTCTGTTGATAACAAATATCCCTACTAATATTATAAATGCGAAAGTAACTCTGTCTGTCTGTCTGTCTGTCTGTCTGTCTGTCTGCTACGCTTTCACGCCTAAACCACTGAACTGATTTTAATGAAATTCGGTACAGAGATAGAGTTGACCTTGAGAAAGAACATAGGATAGTTTTTATCCCAGACTTTTGAAAGGTTCTCTTGGAAACGCGATATAACCGAACTCCACGCGGCGAAGCTGCGGGCGGAAAGCTAGTTAATATATATTATTTACGACCAACTGTGTGTAATAATTAAATTTATGTATACGTTTTTATTAATTTGTGATATTTTTGATAGCTAACTCATGAACAGGTAAGCACTAAAATTGTCGAAACTTCAACAGATTTTTTTGTAATGTAAAGATGAAGGGAACATTATTTCCATACTATTGGGTAGCTTAAAATTTTGAGCTTACAAAATTGTTGAATTCTTTTTAATATTTTTATTATTTAATTATTAAATTTTATCTGCTTTTTTAAATATCAGTGCAAAGTTCTTAGTTTTATTAGATTGGTGAAAGAATTCAATGTCAATGTCATGTGGTGTCAAATTGCAAGGATATTCTTGACTTCAAAAAGAAAATAATTGCAGTATTTGTTAAACAACTCAACTTACCTAATATAGTAAGGAATGTGTTGAAGCTAGCTGATCCATACGGATTGCTCGCTCTACATTGATAGAAGCCAGCGTCGGCTGTTTCTGAATACTGTATATTTATGGTGCTGGTTACACCGAGCGAGGTTTTCGTCTCTGAGTGTTTTGCTCTGTGGATAATTTAACTCTTAATTGATACGATTTCTTTGAAGATTAATGAGCGATATATGTACATTTATGAAAGAGCATTTTTATTTGTTTTGATGATTAGATTTTATACTACCTACTATCATTACGACCTAGTGTTTATTGAAATTTAATACTGCTAAAAATTCATTGAACCAAAAGTATTTTATATTGGATTTTAATTTTATACATACTTATGTGAAATATTTTTGAATTATAGATTCTTCGATTATTTTAGACTTCTTCATCTGAAGTTATTTCCTTTTTTAGATAAAAAGCTAATGTCAAAAATTGGAACATTATGACATACCTGTGACTTTGGAAGTCTATATTGTTTCCATTATGATTCCATGTGATTCTGATAGGGTCATCACCAAGCGCGCGACATTCCAAAGAGACGGCGTGGCCAAGTCGTGATGTCACATTAGCTGATGCCGTGTCAAAGTGCACTGGTTCTAAAATATTATACATACATACGTTATCTTATAAACAATAAGTAAATAGGTTAGGGTATAGGGAAAAATTAGCGATGTTGCTCATGATTTCAAATGCTTATCAAAATTCAAAATAAAACAATTAGTTTTCAAAAATATTCTAATAAATAAAAGTAAAAATACATGAATCTGCGGTAGCTCATGATTAGGACATAGTGAATTGACGTTGGCACAATTTAATCATCAGATGAAAATAAAAATCTTACTCTCTATATAAATTACATACTATTGACTGTCATCCAGACGGTTTTGCTCAATGGTGTTCCAACACCATTTTCCACATTACACGAATACAAGCCCTCGTCTGTCAAAGAAACTTCTTCAATTACAAGACTTCCGTTGGGAAGACTTAGGATTCCTCCTCCAGCTAGTTCAAGGACAGGTTGCCAAGTACCCAGAAGAGCTGGTAAAAAATGGAATATATATCAATTCACTTTAATATACCGAGATCAAATATTACTGTTGTTTTGTACCATCTTTTTTCATCCAATGTACTTGTGGTTGTGGATAGCCGCTCGCACTGCATGATACAATGCCTTTTCTTCCGAGCAAGAGAGACGAATTTGATGGTTCTTCTAGCCATTTGGGCGCAACTGAAACAAGGAAAAATAGTTACAAAATTCATAATTTTTATATAACTTTTATATTGCCTTAATTTCTTTGTGTATAAATTCTTTGTGTGTAACACGTAATATTTGTCAATTCAATAAGCAGAATGATTATTTTGGAAATTTGCAGAGCAGTAATAAATGAAGCCCAATGTGAAAAATTTACCTTTGATATACAATTGCGTAGACTTATTGACCTTCGCTACGTGGTTGGATGCCACGCAAGTGTATGTACCACAATGTTCCAATGCAACTTTCTTGATCACTAGTGCACTGAATAATTCCGAACTTCTTTCGACTA
Source organism: Danaus chrysippus (assembly GCA_916720795.1). Taxonomy (NCBI): domain Eukaryota; kingdom Metazoa; phylum Arthropoda; class Insecta; order Lepidoptera; family Nymphalidae; genus Danaus; species Danaus chrysippus. Next base: position 1,317,360 of record CAKASE010000074.1, read on the forward strand.
CCTGAACATAACTTTGTTGAATTTTATTTTCATTTACAATCAAGTAATTGACTAATTTCTATATGAGTAATTTGATGTAAATAGCGCTTTATACGCTTTTAATCAAATATTCATTCCATTAGTTCAATAGCATTGATGTGTATTGCAATTAATTCTATTGAAATGTCCCTTTGAGTTGACGCGTACATTTAATTCAGTGCTAATATTTTAAACCGTTACAAATATATGGATCAAAAATTTTGATAGCATTATGATGTAATCCATATAAAAAGTTTTTATAAATAAATCTACAATCTACTATACATAAACAAAAACAAATCTCTCAGAACAATTATTATAAAGTGCAGAATTCTCGAATATACCTTCAAATTGCTTGAAATTCTCTTTCCGTCTTTCAACCATTCGAAATGTATCTGTAAATCACCGCTTCGTAAGTTGCAATAAATATTTACTATTTGACCTTCCTGTAGGTTATTACCAAGCAGTAAATCCTCCAAAATAGGTGCCTCTATAACTTGTATTTCAAACGAACGTCTAACCATTTCAGCAGACGGTGATGTCACTATACAAGTATGTATAAACAGCACCATTATCTTCTTTATTTACTTCAGGAATTGTCAATACTCCGTGTATATTGACAATACTTCTTCTTGATTTTCTTTTCTGGTGATTTTGTGTTCTTTTATAACGTGTTTGAAAAAGATTGTTTAGGTTAACTGTTTTGCCTTTGTGTTCTCAATCGATTTTGCTATAATCAGAGAGAGAGATAGAATTCATTTTATTAAATATAAGTCATCGAATAGATATAAAATGTGTCTTAAATATATTTTTATCATAACATAAGTTCAAAGAAATAAACTTTTCAATTAGTTTTGGTTTAGTTTGAAAGAAACAAGAGCATAAAGCGAGTGTATCTTGTTATTAAATGACGTATTCAAATTGCTAAACGGCGTCACAATGACAGTTAGAAATTAATTACCAAAAAATAGACGGCATAAAACTCTAAGTAAGAATGAGATATAATACTTTCGTGAGTATTCATTTAAATGAAACTAATAACTTCGGATTAATAACTAACATCTCGTCTCCCTTGATCACTTTTGCCGCAAAGTAACCTAAACGTCGGAATACATAATTTTTAAATATTTATTATAAAATACTCGTAGTAATCCGAAAATATTAGTTTCATTCAAACTCTTAGTAATGCCTCATCTTAGTAAGTTTCAATAATAATTACCTTATGGGATATCCATAGAATGTACATCTGAGATTTATTGATTCACCACTCTGTGCCTTAACTGGTGGTAGTGACCGAATGTAAGGTGGACCTGAATAATACAACTAATTGGCACACAGTTTGCTAATACACAATAATAAATTAAGTGTGAAATTCTGTTAAATTTTGTATATAAATACAGAAAAGCTGATTATATTTACCATAAAAGTCCAGTCTGTTCTCACTGCTGGCTACATGTTCACCTTCTTTCGCTATACAAGCATATAATCCACCATCTTCTACTCGAACCCTTGTTATATTGAGTTGGGCTATTACGTCAAAATTATGTCAAAATATTTAATTGTCACACAATCTAGTAAGTTATGCCTATTTGTTTATATTGCAGAGAACTACGAAATATATAGAGTTTTATTTTGATGTTTAAAAGAAGTATAAAGTTTATGCTGGATATAAACTCGGAATAGCTTTAAACGATATCACTGACGCGGAATTGCATTTGGAAACGGAATGTCATGCGGTCTCTGTGTGATTGGCACGATCTTATCTAGCTAATTGGTTTTAATTTTGGGGATAAATTTCTTTGAACGATTTAAAAACTTTATGATATTTTCATGAAAAGTAATTAATTATTCATGGATTAATTTGTTTAAACGCCAGAAAAAAAAACTTTTAAAACCTAAAGTATCTTCCATCTAATAATCAAAAAATTTGAAATATTTAGCATTGACAAGAGTTATTTTCTTAAAAGTTTTTAAAATTAGATTCATACGGGGCAACTATATTGTAAATAGAACGAAATTTAGGACAAGTCAAAAGACACCTAAAAAGTATCAGATTAAAGAAATAGCTTAGAAATATGCTATACCTAGGATCTGTGTTGCTTGAAACAGTAACTCCATCTCGCTCCCAAACAAACTGAGGAGGTCTATCACCAGTGGCGGCACATTGCATACTTATCTGAAAATAAGGTAATAATAAATCAAATAGCAATAAGATATTCTATAAAAATGACCAGAAAAATTCAACATATGTAAAATCATTTTCCAATAAATAAAATATGAAAACAAAACATGACTCGCGCCAATAACATGCAACAAGCTAGGAATTTTCCTTTGAGCAGCAATTTGCTACTGATGTTGTGATTTTGACGTGGGATATTTTGAATAAATATTATATTTTTAATATTTACAATTTAGTTTGGGTTTTATGGAGAAAATGATTAAATAACTTACTTCGCCACCGGGTGTAACGGTTCTCTCAGTAAAATGTTGGGTTATAACCAGCCTATTATCAGTGAGAGCTCGACGTAATCTTCTTTTATCTAAATCTGAACAAAAATACGTTTCACATTAGAAAGAAATACGAAAATTTTTCTCTTTTTTATTCCTACATGATTTGAATATATAAAATTCTTCTATATCAGTTATGGAGATCATATTTTTATATACCAACATGCATGCGGATTTAAGTTAAGGAATCCTGTGATGTTAAAATATGGTTTCATTAAAGCAATAATTTTAACATGATGACGAGGATAATTATATGACGTTATGATGTAGCAAAATTTATTTGTAAAGAAACAGAAAGCTTCAAACTAATCCTAACTGAAGACTACGTTATTTTTCTTGGGCTTTTGTGTGTGTGATGGTATGTGTGTATGTGTGCGTTTGATGGTATTTGTGCGTGTGTGTGCGTTTCTGTTTTGTGTGTATGCATGTACATATGCACGGGCATGTGTATGCGTAATGAGTGTATATTTTGTAATTCCCACTTCAAACAAAATGCAGTTGAAAAAGGACAACTATCCCTAGCAGACACTCTATTTACGGAATGGAAATTACCATCCAAGTTGATTTGATCCCAAAGCTGTTAGGTCCAATGTTATTAACAGGTTCATTAACCGTTACACGAATCTGTCCGGAATATAATTATGCTGGCTGGGTCGAATTGCAATTTGCTCTCCGTCTGGGAGACGATGTTTGGATTACAATCATTGAATTGGCCGTTTTTAACAGAAACAAAATCTTGTGCTAAATGAAAATAAGTAGCTTTTTAATTAATGTTATTCTTAATAATATATTATAGTTAATGAATTGATCAGAATACAATCGTATTGTATTGCATTGTATTCAGATTGAAGACAAGAGAAATCGGCTTAAAGATAATAATTTCTTAATATGGCAATTTTATTATATGTGACGTGATTTTTACATTATTGGTTTATATTTTAATATAATTAAACGCATTGTACGTGTAACGAACTTATAATCTTAATATATTTCATATCACTACTTAAATCTTCTATTTGGATAAAGCCTTTAATAGTTTTTTTCATAAATATTATTGAATGTTGACTCTTCAACTTTTTATAATCCATAGAATGTTTTATTAACATTTAATTTCTATTGACGTATTTACAAAGCACTTTGTTGGTTGGGTAGAAAGGGGAGCTTGAACGGTGGAGATGAGCGTTCAACGCGCGTTAGATAGGGCCCTCTTAAACCTACACCTGGGTCGCAAGTCCCAGGCACTGTTGAAGCTTCTCTCACTACAACAATAGACCTGCACCCGAACGGTGAATACATTGAATGCTATGTTTCGTCTTATAATATTGTCATTATTTTCGGAACACATATAAAAACAAAAAAATTAAACACCGTTTAGGCGTTCTGATGATTATGGCTATTAAATTTAAAGACATAAAAATTGGAAATTATTTCTCTATTTAGCTTTAAAGTATTAAATCCAAATTAATTTCTAATCCTAGAATGAAATCGTTCTGCCGATAAGATCTGAACAACTAATTATATTATCAAAGTTAGCGTTTCGGTCTAATGGATTCTTGATATTAAAATAATTGATAGATAATGGTTTAACTAATCCTTCAATATGAATAATATACTTCAATATTATAAAATATTTTAATAAAATACGAAACAATTTGTATACTATATACATATATAACGCCTTATAATCTTTATATGTACATATATAAAAAAGTCGTGTTAGTTACACTATTTATAACTCAAGAACGGCTGTACGGGTTTGGCTGAAATTGCTGGAGAGATAACTTAGAACAAGGGAAAGGATATATGTAGTATACTTTCATCCTATTGAAAAAGAAAAAAAAAAAGTTTATCAAATCCAAAATCTTCTTATCTACTGTCTTTAAGGTAGAATAGACTTCGCCGGTTAGCTATACATTCCTTATTCTGAAACTAACGCAGACGAAGTTGAGGGCAAAAACTAGTAAAATATAAATACTATTTACATAATACGTATATTACATTACTTAGATTACAATTATTCTTTCAGCGGTAGTATATGTATGAAATAGAAATATACAATAGATTCCAAAGTAAGATATTTCAGACGATCTTTTCAGAATAGCAAATAAATAACAGTCATAAACAATCTGTTCGTGACGCTGTCAGTATGGAGTGGCCTTTACGGTGAAGGGCGCAATATGTTCAAATAATTCCCCTTACTTTGTTTTGCGAAATATTATTCTTAATACAAATGAATATCTTTAAAATATTATTTTAAATATTATAGCAGTAAAAGTAATTTTAATAATGAGAGGCTAATTTATATTGAATAATAATAATTTACATTGAAACCTGACATTATACCTTGAATTTATCTGATTCATTAATATTACGTATTTCATTAAGAATTGATGACCCTTTATTAATAGAATATGCTCTTTTTTGTAGTTAAAATCAGTTATAATTAGGTTTTCACTGATATATGCGAATAATACGTTGTCTGCGCTTAATCTTTCGTATTCTTGAGCGATAAAAAACATTCTACTCATTTGTACATGTTTGTGACACGATAAATAATAAAGTATAATTCAATACGATTTTCTGAAATCTTGATTCATACGACCTATTTCTTTAACAAAAGAAAAGCAGTCTATTTCATACAAAAAAATCCAAAGTCAACTGAGATAAGTCGGTTTTATACGACTGGAGTATCGCAAATAAATGGTGACTATAAATTATCTGCTGGTGACAACGGTTACATTGAGTGATCTCTATATAAAAGAATTCATTGACACATATATATTGCTTTTATAAACTTTGTATTTGTTATATTCAATATCATGTTACTGTTTATTATATACAATGTGTATGAATTCTATCTAAAAATCATAATTATATTAGTTTTTTATTTAATATTTTCATAGTATAGGTTTTCGTTAATTTATAGTTAGTTTGTTTTCATTGTCAGCTTAAACTATTAACATTTCAAGGCTTTGTTTAGCAAATGCATTGTGTAAGAAGAATTATTTATGAGAAACTTTCAAACCGAACGTACCTAACAGACTCACGTTATTTAGTTTGACAATAGTAATTGAATCTTGAGACAGGTTAGTTCCACTTTATTTCAGATTTAACAAAGTTTATTGGTGAAAGAGAAATATGAGGATAGGCTGTTAAAAATACAGGAGTACATTCTTATTATGAGTTTTATGTTCAAAACTATAGCCAGTTTGGTAAACTACAATCAACTAAATAATAATAATGCCCACACATAATAGTGTAAGTGGTGGTGGCCTGAAGGTTAAGGGCCCGCCTCTAATGCATGAGAGTGTAGGTTCGATACCTGGCAACTACCAATGTAACTTGCGGGTTATTTATGCTTTCTAAGAGTATTGAGATACCACTGGCATGCAGTGACGGAAAAAATCGTGAGGAAACTTGGACTTATAATTTCGAATTATAAGTTTGAAATCACCATTTCTCCATTGAGAAGAGGCCTAGTTTAGTAAAGGGTTTCGAATAGTGTAAAAGCAGATTGTTTCATCTACTGTTGCAATATCAATTGTTATTAATAACCTGACGTATTTGAAATTGTTTACAATATATTCAACTTTCAAGCAAGTGGATGTGAGGGTAAGAGTTAGTGGGTCATAACAAACTAAACGTTGTAGTTAAGTAGAACCCGAACGCTTTTGTCGTCAATGTAGGTTGTGTTATCGATGCTAACCCTTTGTGATTTATCGTTTCTATGTACGAATTAATTAAATAATTCCTTTGAGTAAATTTAATTAATACCTACATATCCTCTTTATATTTTTTATTTGGATGTTTACGCATTCACAGAACATAATATATATTGTGATTTAATATAAAAATATATAATAGTGTCTAAAAATATGCCTGCAGTCTGTTTGAGGTAGAATTTCGATGTTTAAAATTATTTACAAATTTAACCGGTACTGTGAAATTCTATGCTATTACTAAATGTTTTTGAGTCATTAATAAAATCTAAGAAACACTTTTGTTAAATTGAATTTAAATAATAAAAACGATATTAAAATGGTGTAAATGAAATTTGTAACTTACGTTTTAGTGAATGTCGCTGATTTGTTCCAAATAGTGCTTTGGTTGTAGATCTGGAAAAAAGAGAAAACACATTAATATATTAATTAAGGACATCTAAGTATTAATTTAAATGAAACTAATATTTTCGAGAGAATGAGTGGCTTAACTCGTCTGCCCGTGATCACGGTCGCTGTAAAATAATCGAAATGTCAGGTAATTTAGCTAATATAATTAAATAACGGGTAGTAATAAAAAAAATGAGTGCGTACAAAGTACATTGCCAGAAGTGAAATTTCTTTTGACGAACTAATGTATAAATCTTGTTTATATTTATATAAATCTAAAACGTTATACGACATTCGCTCTGTCTCATTTTTTCTCTCAATCTTTCTCACTTGCTCGCTCCCTACTCTCACACCACGGCTAGTTGCTTTATGCTACGTTCGCCCTATCTTACTCTCTCTCATGCGCCTAGAGAAGTTTCACTTCAAAATATTAGTTTCATTTAACATTATGTACTATTTGTACATAACTTCAGTAAATAATACTCGTATAAAAATTTTGTTTAACATATATACTTCCCATTTTTTTACCTCGTCTCATACTTTACAGCATGTATGTATTTACATAACATTAAAAATATAATGCTTTTGTCAATTGCAACATTTCAAAGTCGAAGTGCAACACCCCATAGGTACATTTAGCATTAATACAAAACCGCAATTGCATTGTGGTTTCTGTTTCGCGCAATCAGAATAAATAATTGCATTCAAATGACAACAAAATTACACAACTGTTTATTGATGCCACTAGTGTTGCTAGTGAGAATTACAGACATTATCTAAATACATGTTTTTCTTATGTTCTACTTACGGTTTTCCTATATTCATCTTTTTTTAAATATTTTCTTAGGTAGAAGTATCAAACTTTTTAACTCAATGAATTTAAATTTTGTTTAAAACTAACCAACTCTCATGATTTTTTTTAACAATTGTCATGAATATCACATGATCTTATGATATTATAAGCAACTTATATAAAACCTCTATAGCCTTTTTTATAAAAATATTTTTCGAAAATTGAAAGAAACTAATTTTATAGTCCTAAAATGTACAATAATTAAACCCAAGCATGCTGTTCAATGCTTGTTATACCGTTCATTCTGATATTATTTTTACTCTACTAAAAAAAATATAGTGAAAATTTGAGATCTTAAGATAAATATGTAAATTATGACTTTCTCATTCTGCCACGTAGCCTTGCTTGTATCAAGCGCATGTGAAGATGTAGATGAATTATTCAGTCTTAGGTATATTACACACGAATTTTTCAATACATTCATATATTACAGCGTATATTTTTCAAAATATTTGAAGTTCATTTGATTTGATTACTTAATAGTAATCAAAATGTAGGAGATAAAATAATATTAAACATATTTTTAGATGAATTGAATTATCTGAAATAAATATGATAATCTATTTATTAATACTTACACTGATTTTTGTTTAATAATGAACGATAACGTAATATACATACACACGCCTCGTATGTAATCGCCCTTATCCGCATCCTTTTTGTGTCATCCTCATAATATATTCTGGGAGACGCAGTCATGATATTCGGATCTTCGTGACAATGTGCATTAAGAAATAATGTATTTTTTAAGATTTAAAACATCTAAAACAATGATATAGCTACTTGATGAAGAAAATTTAAATTTTGTTAGACGTGGAATATACGTTATACTGAAATACATAGAAAGAGTGCATATATGGCGATTATATTATTTTCTCTTAAAATATGAATAAATTAAAGTTAGAACCATGTATTCGTAATGTGAGCTCAAGTCGTACCTTTCAAAGGTTCGTACCTAAATTTTCAACACCAGATAAGTTTAAAAATATAATAATTTCTTGCAATATTTGAAATTATAAATATATAACAGTCATATTTCAAATTATAATTTTTTTCTTAATAAACAATACTGGGCTATACATACGATATATTTAAGGACGTTCGAAAATTTGGTCAATAATTTGAAAAAAAATATTCAGTGACATGCTGTCGAAAATTATAATATTTTAGTAGCTCTGACAAATAAGTTTTATAATTAAAACAAATATATTAAAATCATTACATATACATACAACAATATTCCGATTCTTAATCTTAGATAATAAATTAATTACAATAATTTCGTAAAGACTATTAGTATATTAATATTTTCTTAATATATGATTGTTTCATAAATATACAGTCTACAGATCAAAGCTTTAAATGAATACCAATTCGTATAGATCCAGTTAATAAAGCAATTTGAAAGCGAGGGTTGTGGGCTTGATCTGCAAGCATCAAACATTTGTTCTGACGAGTGTTTACTGTGGTGAGCTTCAATGCACCTGAATTATTAACATTCGATTCGAAGCACTCTCTTAAGCTTGAATGGGAACACTTATACGTTCGTAAAATACTATTTTATTATTTAAACTTTGTTATTATTTTTGTTGTTTTAGTAGAAGAAACTTTTCGTAATTTTTGGTTATAATTCTAATCTTTCAAAGAGATTTATTCAATTATAATATATCGTAGTCAAATTCTCAATGTAATAAAAGCAGTTACAATGTAGAACTAGGCACAAAAATAGTGTTATATGTTATAACTCTCGCCACACTTAAAACATATGTATGTTTTAAATTAATTGTCTTCATTTTATCAGAATATGATGATTTTATCAGGGATTGTTGTGAAAGGAAACCTGATTGTTTCTGTCTAATATTATGCTGTCGTGGTAAAATTACTGAATCGATTTTAATATAATTTTCCGAAAGAACCTCAAAAAGGTTGTAAGAATAGTTTGAAGAACAAAGAACAAAAAGTATTAATCATAAAAACCTCTTACAATCAGAATTTTCTCATTACAATAGAAATAAAATGAGGCTTATCTGTTCAATTCTTATTGAACAGCAGGTGGATATTGATTGTAACATGAAAGGATATTTCATTCAGAAGGAAGTTTAAAAAATATGTAGGTTCTCATGAGAAGCTCGCCGAGTTACTAATATTTCTTTTCTTATCTTGTTAATTAGCACTAAAAATAGTAAGCGATTATTTATAAAATTGGAGGCGATGATCCGATTTGTTATTCACCACAATTATAAAGCAGAAATCTTAAGAAGAGCTATAAATAATATCTGTGAATTAATTCTACGTTCTCATTATTACGAGTCACGCTACACTTCTGGACATTTTTGGATAGTCCTTGTTAAGAAATATGTATAAATATACACTTTATTTTGAACAAAGTATAACTCTTGTATAAAATATATATTTAAGGCGCCGTCATTAGTATCAAGATTCGAAGGTTTCTTAAGGAATGAGCGTTCTACATATCTAACTTTAGTTAAATTTAATAGAACAGTATTGAGTATGCAACAAAAAGAAATACTAATTTATTTGAAATAATTATAAAGTAGAATAATGTTCATATTTTTTTATATTTAACGTTCAAGACGTCTTCTGCCTTGTAGATCAGGTAAAATTGTATGGATTTTTTTTTCAATGAATAGAGCATTGTTCAAGAAGTCGATTTAACTACTTGCGTTTATTAAGATCAAACAGAAAAGTCAGAATATTCTCGATAAATAAAAAAAATGGATATGAATTTATCCATTATAATATATATACCCACGAGCATATTTCACTTATAATAAATAGAATTGATAATATTAAGTACAGCACTCATTAATTAGAAGTCATTCACTTGTAACGTATTTATCTATATGAAATAAAACTAAATTTATTAGAAATGAATTCTACCTTAAAATTAAAATTTTCTTTAGCAAAAACTCTCAGCAAAAACTTATTAGGTTTTATATGATTCAGTATTTCTTTTATAAACTTAAACTTAAAACAGATATTTCAAATTCCTTGGAATATTCTTTTCATACTTTACTCTCTGGACGAAAGCATTGTATTATTGTGTCATATGTTTCGTTTAGTTTTTCTCAAAAACACTTATAAAAAATATAATAGTAGGTTAATATTTAGGATACCAATGATAAAAACACGAATAACATTAGGGTTGTAATAAATGATTATAATAAACAAAATTAACATGACCATAAGAAAAAGTGCAACTTCTTTTTATGTTGCACTGCTTAAATTATGAAGAAAATATTTAATTCCTTGCAAAGTATTTTTATTATGAATAATATTCTGTCTGGTTGTGTGTCAATTTAAAGAGAGACACTCATTCATTTTTCTATTTTTAAAAGATTTTTTTAATAATAAGAGATGATATTCAACCCCTTTTTAATTCGGAACAAAAAAATTAAGGAATACAAAAGTTCCATTGTTTTTGTAGATGCAATACAAGTATTTTACGAGAATCATTCAGATCCTGTTTGAGAACAAAAGCTGTGGGAAATATTGCTAAGGAAATGTACTACGACACTCTAAAGGCAAATATACTCTAGTTTCGGCTTTTCGAGGGCTCCATCAAATATTCTTTCAGCGGACTATTTCGCGAAATGCTTTTTATTTACGATCGAAAATTTTTTACATTGAAATATTTCAGTTACAAAATTCACATCAATGTTTATGTTTATAAAAAAACTTTTTTGAGAAACGTAAAAATTAGGAGAAATCCAATGAAAGACTAAGAAAATTGAAGACAAGTAAATAGATAACAAAGAATTAATATGGCAATTTTTTTGTTACAGTTTATATTTCAAATAACGTATATATATTAAATAAATATCTAAGAATAATTGGTTCATAGTAATTCCTTAGCTATGACTTTAAGCATCATCAATTTCATTACAAAATTTGCAAATATGAGAATTATAATTCCATTTGCATCCCATCTTGTGGTTCATAGTAAGGATGGGTTATGTGTTATAGGACGGCCAAATTAATTTCGATATTGGAATTCTATTAACAAAGACTTGAAATCTATTACAGAAAAGCAACAGACGCTTTTAAACTGCAATACTTTTGATTCAAATGGCATAAACATGACTTGCGATTAATCCAAATGTAGCGAAGGAACCCCTCCTTCAATTAATAATTAAATAATTTTATAGGATGTTTAAACTTGTAATCTATGTTAGGATGGATGTTAAAATTTATTGAAAGAAAAATGGTAACATAATAAAATAAATCTCTCATGTACATTTAAATTAAAATACTATTACTGTAATTTAGTTATGAAATTATTAGGAGCGTACATACTGTATATATATTCTAATTAAGTATTTCATCAGTTATGACCAATATATCAATATAATAAATAATAATATTTTTAACATTAAAGTAAGTTGAACTAAATAAATGGTTTTAAATTCAAATACCTCTATTACGTTTATTTAACCATATTCTCCACATTTGCGGATTTCCAGCCCAAATTATTGTGTAATTTGATCGCGGCCATATAATTTCATTTTCACAATATCACGTTACATCTGAGGTGAATGATTGAGAAATTAATGAAGTAAATATAATTTATATGAAAGGGGCATTTATATGTAATATAAAAGAAATAAAACATATTAAATTAGACCTTTTAACACGTTTGTGTGTGAAACTATGTGAAACTATTTGTAGTTTTATACATATTTATGTCATATCAATTATCTTATTTTACCTGGCAATTTCCCAGCTTTAGCCAGGGTCTGCTTTACATGTTGTGAATAGTTTTGGCTAATTGTTTTTACGACCGGCCGCCTGCCTGACATCAACCCTCTTTGGGAATGCATTAATCAGTGATGTCTAAAAACTCTTAGAAAGTACATACATATGACTCAGAAACATCACATTTTAACCACTAGTTCACCACTGACTTAATGTCATACCAATTATATGATGGCCAATTTATATTAGTATGCTCATTATTTTATAATTCATTATGTTATGGATACTAAACGTAATTGTTATTATGGGTGGTGTGATGAAAGATTTAAACTGCAGCTTTATAACACCTAGCATCGAGGAATATGACAAGATTTATATAAGATAGGAACTGAATTATATCTGTATTTAAAATTTTATAAGCGATTTTGAATGTCTAGTTTATTGAAAAATAAATAGCGATTTGCAATTGAATAATGTTAAAGCTATGGATCTGTATATATATATATATACAAAATTTACAGTATATAATTTTTTTTGTATCTATTTCCTTCCCTATTTTCACTACTTACATAGGCTGTCTTCATGATTTGTTAATGTGTTTTGGTAACTGATAGTGACGATTTTTTCAATAGTCATCCAACAATTTTTCTAAAAGTATTATAAAGATATATTCAACAAATGAAATTCAATTTACTACATTGTTTAAGATGCATTTAGTCAGATGAACAGCGAAAATTTTTTTAATTTAACTAAGGTGCTATTGCTGATGACTGTAAAATTTTAAGTTCAACACTGAAGCTCTTGATTCAGAAGATATGTCTGTAACAGACATATCTTCGTGATATCGTGATAGCACGTAGCAATGCCGAATAAAGTGCTATGTACTCGTAACCTATTCGTTTGTTATATTATGCGAGGTCCACTATACGGTTTCAGCGACCTTATTCGTATTTTCCAATCAACATTTCTTTCGTTCACAGGTCGAGAAGTTGGAGTCGCTGGTCATAGACGTGTGGATGGAGGCGGTCGGCTCGCCGCTGAGCTTCGCTTTACGAACATGAGACTCTCCATGGCCGGTGCTGTGGTAAGGTTATGATATCCTGTAAATGATAATAAATATATGAACAACTACAAATATACGAAATGTAACAATCGAAATGTTATTTAAATTTGTTTAAACTTTATTTGAAAATAAAGATCTTAATTACGAGATATTTATCCTTTGATATTTTTTCACAAGGAAAAGATATATATGATTTGATTAAAATATTACTTCTATTGTATTTTGCTAACAACGGTAAAGTTATAAAAAAGGGTATCTTTAGGGTGTTATTAAAATTTATTTCATCAGTGTCGTTTTTCGTCCTTTTATAAGACTGTGAATATGTTGTTGAACCCTTTTATAATAACTCGGTATTTTAATTAATTCCAGGGTCTCTCACTCGAGCGGCTCGTGAACATAACGAATACCTCACGCGCTGACTTGACTGTGAATCCATGTATTGTTAAAGAAAATGGTAAAAATAGTTATAGAAATTGAATTTTTTCGTTAACGCACTAGCAATTACATTACAATGTAGAACTATTTCAAAGATGTTGTTTATTTAAAACAATATTTAATATTGTATTTAATATCTTAGTACATAAACTAATAAGTAACGAGTAGAACTGAGGATATCGGTTCAAGTTTAATAATCAATACACGGGATCCATTTAAGCCTTCGCTGATGATCTTGCAATTCGGACACGAAACCACAAACATTGTCAAGTACTACGGAATGCAGTGGAAAAATTCTGTGAGTGGACGGATGGATTGAGGACAAAATCAAATAAATGTCATCGTCTATGTCTCGGTAGGCGGAATACAAAGTATACCTCACACGGGCCGCGATTATAGTTAGGCGGTCAATGGTTTCTACGGTTACGGAAAATACACCAGTATAGGTGAGAGTTTAACGCGCGATAGATAAGGGACCCATTAAACCTACATCTGGATCGCAAATCCCAGGCAGTGTTCAATCGCCTCTCCCTGCAACGCCTAGATCTCGGCACCCGCACGGTGAATCCATGGAATGCTGACATGTTTTTCTTCTTAACTTGTTAAAAAAATGTAGCCAAAACTCAGTTTTGAATTGTATTGGAAAGGTGTATGTGAAACTGTTACAAATATCATGTTTTGTCACAGAAACAAAATATTATGATTAATTTTTGATGGTATAGGTTTTTATTTTATTAAATATTAAACGGTAAATTTGTAACATGAGATTTATATCAACATTTCTGTTAATTCATAGAATCCTAAATATAATTTTGTTTCGTTATTTTTCTTACATGTTTTTGAATGTAAATGTAAATATACCTGTCAGAAATTTACGGGAATTATAATTATACTTTCATAGAACAGAGCCAACGAACAATACTTACAATTATCTTAAAGAAATAAATTGTATTCCAACTTTTAGTGAATTCATTGACATTTATGAAACCGCATAATATTTACGCCTTCTGAGGAAAATATAATTAACATCATCCGCACGTATGTTGCCGGGAACCAAATAATCTATTCATATAATTATTAAATATTTTTATTAACTAATAATAACACAATCATTAATATTAAAATTTCAGAGTTTAAACAACAAGAGCTGCCATTCCGTGTCTACTTGCGTCTTTTTGATGTATTACCTCGTGTCTGTCCTTGTCTCTCTGCCCTCAGTTGTGAGTTTAATTTTTTAGAATATTTATGTAAGTAGTTTAATAAACACCGATTCATAGTTCTCGTTTAAAAATAGCAAGAAGTTTCATAGACGAAGAGGTTTCGGAACAAAGTGTGTACGAAGAAGAGATGGACACAGGTGTGGAGTTATATCTGGCAGCCAACTTTGGAATACAAGGTGAAACATTTTATCAGGTTTACATGTTTTCACTGACTTCAGCGATGTCTATATAAAACATTATCACAGGAGAAAAAATATGGTTGAAAATAATGTTCACGCAGGTCGCGCCGCTGCAGGAGTCGATTAAAGAGGGAGAGAGTGCCTCATTAACACTACGGTCGATTATTCCACTTTAATGCTTCGAAGTTTACCAGTCAACGAGTGCGGGTGAGAATATTGTTGATATAATATTTTCCCGGGAGCAATACTATCATAGACTAATCTTAGTACGAATAGCAGCAGCAGTAGTGTGTAGATACAACCAAAGAATGACCGAATATGGCCTAACCGTATAAAATGATAAATAATTATTCTTAAATCGTTCTTACTTTACTTTCAAAAGAGACTTATTTTATAACTTTAAAAACCGAAGCAAACTCTGTAAAATCCAAGTGGTGTGTGTAGTTGCATTCAGAATGTATACTGTCATAGAAATTCGATTGATATTCAAATGTAATGTTGTACGTCGACAGAGATATGCTGAATGTTCGGGTTTAAGAACTTTATTTAAAAAAAGAATTTACATTCACTTAAAAAAAATAATAATACAATTATAAAAATAGAAAGTAATTAAGTGAAGTAAGAAACTTGAGGATAGACTGAAGGATACTAAAAGATAACACGAAGTGATGTTTCATCAAGATCAACTAGACAGACTACAGGTGAGTGACTACAGAGCAGCAGGTGAGTGGTGCAGGACGAGGGTCTGATGATGACAACTTACTGCCTTCCTGAAGACATACATTGTTATACCAGCGTCAGTGTTAAGAGAGAATAGGCAGAAGATCACATGTGTGTTTAATAAGAAACAGTCAAAACCTTTTTTTATACAATATAATATTAACTTTACACTCCATTTTCATTTACAAAATCTATTTAAAATAAACGTTCAACAAAACTAAGCCCGAGTTTAAATCCATTAAGTCAATTTACCCACGAGACTGTGTACGTTATACAGGTATATAGGTTTAAAGGTACTCTTTTTATTGATATTCATTATGATCACAAAATTTAATTGACGTTACTAAAATTCATTAATTATGTTTAGAGCTCAAGACAAAATAGACTTTTGATAAAAAAAGACAAGACAGCAGCGACAATGAGACGTGTATCATCCCCATGAGCTGTCAGGGTGTGTTGGACATCTGAAAGATTGGCAATGCTGCCGCCACAATCACTGTTTTCAACAGTCAACTTTTCCATCCATTTAACTATTAATACACTTACAAACACTGTCATTACTTTATTTCAGACTTTAACTAGCACTTGTAATTAGATAATCTTCCTCCTGAATGGCTCTCAGTACACTGTGTCGCTTCCTCCAACATTTGCGAATATAAATTTTAGTATTAAACTATGACGATTAGTCTTAGTTATTCAAATGAACACAAAACATTACATTAGTTTAAGCTATTAATTATTAAAACATTCAATCTTAATATTGCCACTTAATAATGTATAGAAAACATAATTGATTAACATTGAATACGAAGTAGTTACTTATTAAGTACCCTTTTTACTTAAAGCTACAGAATGATTAATCGTCACATATTACAAATCACGGGACGAATTAACTTTTACTGTTCTTTAATACAAATCACACAACGATTTCTATAATAAATAATTTTGATAAACAAATCACTGACACAATGGCGTTAGTGATTTGTTTATGTCACATCTACCCTCTAAAGTAAAATACTTATGAAACAACTACCCCTTATAAGGGTTTTAAATATTGTTGCGCCGAGAAACACATACGAATATATGTACTAAGAAACAGAGTAACACAATTACATCTGCAAAAAAAACTAGATTTATCTGGTTAGGTTAGAAAATACTAATAATTATGGTTATTTAATTAAAAATAGAATAATAAACACTGTATAACAATTTTAATTAGTCTACCTTAGCAAGCTGTAGTCTACCTTTCCAAGAGATATATTGATCATAAATATCAAGACGATATGTCAGTACAAGGACCATCACATTTGGTGGTGGTTCTCAGCGTCTATATCCTGTTGAACTCAAATTATTTGATTCAGGTTGTAGGATAAAACAAATAATATATACATATATTATTCACCCGCTGCTACTGTGTGAGGTGAGGTTAATCTATAGAGGCATGTGCTGCCAGTCATGATAAACAGACACTACTTATTGTATGGAGCGGTACGAGCATCACTAGACGTTATATAATAAGAGTGTAACTATCATTAACATGTAGTCCCCAGTGATCACTCCATCAAAGAGTTTTATATAAACGACTGTATACACACAACCATTCGTAATCACTTTGAAAATCCAATAATATGAAGAGTATTAACTGGAAAGCTTCTATGTGTATTAAATGGTATAAGATGATTTTGCCTCATTTTGTTTGGCTTGAAAAAAACAGGATTGTATCTTTTAAATTGATTATTTTTCAATTAAAACAACAGAGCCTTACAATTATTATTTTAGCATTAATCGCCACTTGAAGGAATATATAGTTCTGGTTTCTAACTTTAATATTAAAGTCAGACTTTTTGAGTCAGTTATTTCTCTTTTTTGAGCTAAATGATTTTATGAATTATTTATTTCAATACGAATATTCTTTATATGCATTATTTAAAAAAAAGGTAATATTATTTTTATATTGGTTCATAATGATTGTTCTCAGAGTGTTAAAAGTGTTTTTTTTCAAATCAAATATTTCTGATCTTGTTTGAACCTTTATAGTTATAATTGTTAGAACTTTTCTGACATCACATACTTACATTATACGCAATAGAAGTAACACGTGTCTCAACGTCTGTTCATCTGTTAGTATGGAGGTTTGTGTGTAAAGTTAAATGCTCAGAGATTTATAAATAAGTTACAGTTATATGTATTAAAAAACCGTAATGTTACATCGTATAAGCATAAGAGGAGCTCTTTAGTCAAATCAATACAATATTCAATATGTTTTCCTTTCGCCAAGTGGAGAAAGACGTAGTAACAATTGATTTACTTAAAAGTGTTATTGGATGAAATTACATCGTAATATTCAAGAGAGATGAAAACTTTCATTTACATGAGCAGGATACATGAATACATATTGCCTTTCATTCTTTCATCCTCGTGGTTGCTATTGTGAACAATATTTGTTGCTTTTTTACTGAAGCAGATTTCGGTGAGTACTTTCATAAAACAGATAAACAGAGACGCTTGGTCTTTAACGACTCGTGTGTAAGTATGAGATATAAAAAATAATTACAATACTTCAGGTTAACATAACAGTTTGTACATATGGAGAATGTTTGTGAATGAAACACTAACTATTTATAAATATTTTCAATGGAGTCACATTTAACAAAATATTCTCAACACGTATACAGTCTTCTGTGTTAAGATATTTCGTTATTTTCATAACGAGACTGACTCGGCAAATATTTCTTAAATCTATCAAGTGTCGTATAAAGCTCAGTATTCGGGATATTATTTTTTTTTAATATGCTGATTTGAGCTCAATAACACTAGCTTTTGACAAAACATATATTTTTATTAAACCATATGACGTAATATTATTTCAAAAAAACTTACAGCTGCATAGTAAAGCCTGCTTCGAATGGTTACCAATCAGAGGCCATGTGTATAAAATAGTATAAAAAAATTTATTTTTATAATAGTATTTGAAAAAAGTATTCATAAAATAGGATAAATTTAAAGTAAACTTGTAATATAAAAATGTAATAGTTCTCTTGAATGAAACGGTGAATAAGATAATGAATAATAATAAAGTAAACATTAAATAAAGGAAAGAATATGTTAAGAATATATTTTTAATACTGAATTAAATTTACAAAAATTAAATTCTGATAATACCGAGTGTAATAAGTCTTATAATAAAGGCACGCATACCCGTAAATATTTTAGTAGGGAAGTACAATAGCTTCAATAATAATAGTTATAAATTTTAGGAACATAAGAGAATAGCACTATTTTAATGAAAATAATTAAACTTCGCAATTCTAAAACGTTCTTAAAAGCATTTCATGAAATATTTTCGGAACAAAAACAAAAACGTGAAAGAAAATATTTCCTTTAGATCTTTAAAAGTCTTGTTTCTATGTTTTTAAGAAACCTCCAAATAAAAAGTGATTTTAGAGAATTAAACTCACTTAAGATGACAATAACTGATGGTCTAGAAGGGAGGGTGATGTAACTTTGTTAACAAAATATATTAAAAAAAATGATCTCATAAAAATAATCCAATATTCAAAATATTACATATTATTTTGAGAAACGTTTTTCCAAAACCTACGTTCTAATATATACATCATTAGAAGCTGTCTTTGTGTGAATTTTTACTTCCGTAAGGTATGTTGTATGAATGGTCTTATTTGAAATCTTGCGATTCTTCAGAACATTCTCTATAGAAGTTAAGAATAACGACAAAGATAATTATTCTATTTAGTGTTATGAATGAATAAAACTGCCATAGTGGTAGAGCTTCATTAATTCTGAGATATTACGTCTTTTCCTCTCCATCAAGTATCTCTCGGCAACATTTCGTTAACGACTGACATCATACCGCCCTTGAGAGGAGCGAGAGTGCCAAGTCACGTCTACATTCATGTGTATACGATGGATGAAATCTATTTCACGAGATTTTAACAGAAAATAATTAGTCGAAAAACAACCGTATCATATTGAAGTTAAAAACTCACTGAAGTTTTATACAATAGTAATACAAAATACATATCTAATAGTATTTGACAGATCCTGTCATGAACATGTCGTTTTAACTTCTCTTCCGTATTAACACAATAATTATAGTATTCTTAACACTAACAACACTTCTACTAATAATCAAGACTTGCTTCTTTCTGTTTATTTAATAAATATTGTATAAAAAGAGTGAGTTTAATGATCATCATACTATATGACCATCTTTTACTTTATTCCTCTTTATATCTTCTAGTTAGAACTAAGAGATAAACGTATGAGTTATGACGTATCATATACACTTAAAGACATATCATTAGTCCTGGGAGACTTATGAATCTCATCGGTAACGTATTAAAGATTAATTTTGTTGAACAACCTTCCACTGTAATAGACTTCTGGTCTAACTTTGAGTGAAGTCGATATTAGTACGATTGAAGACAATGAGTTTAAATGAAATTATCTATTGCTTCTGGGAAACTTATATTTTTTCTATTGTGAAGTACTATTTTTATTACAAAGCGGTTACTTTAAAGTGTATTGCAAATATTATTCCAGGTATTTTATTAAAAAACTCTTTAATAATTGAAAGATTATAAAATATAACAAGTAAACAATAATTCCGTGGGTTAAGTTATAATTTAGTCATTCTGTGTTTATATTCATTTAAACGCGTTCAAATTCAATTTATAAATTAATTTCCATGAATATGTTTCAATTTTTTATTTATTTTAAGTTTACAGAAATGTCCGCTTCATAGTTGAATTAAAAAAGATTTTTTTCGTCGAGCCTTCCAAAGAGAGCTCATGTCTCTTTTAAATTAAAATTGAGCCGACATCAGAGTTCCGAAATAAAAACAAGTAATGAGATATTTATATTGTTTATAACAGAAACAACTACAAAACAGAACGACATACAGATGTAGAGGAATACATGAACATTAATAGACATGAATGTTTACCGATTTATTATCAAATCTCAAATAAATTATTTGTATTTATCATAAGTAGTTAAAAGCAAACTATCTTGGGTTTTGAGGTCTAACATTTTTTGTTATGAGACTGCTATTTTTTATAAATTATATATATATATAATCCTAAGATTGTATAATTCGTTGCTCCATGAAATACTAAGTAACGATAACACTGCATTATATATGAATTCTTGAAGTTTAAAAGGTCATTAATTACATAAATAATTCTCTGAGTTTTGATGTCTTTGGTTCAAACGGTCATGAAGTACGTCGTGTGGGAGATTTTTCTTTTACGTTTCTAAAACCTTCACAAATCCATGACGTGATACATATGAAGAGGAAAACATGAAACATTTATAAACAATGAATACATATGTATCAATTACGCACAACCACGGTTCAAGAAAAATATGGAGACATTATCGGTGAAAAATAAATAAATTTCTAAAGTAATAGATAATAACGTGTGAGCGAATTCCTATATCTATTGGTCTTATTTAACAGAATCAATAACTCACATCTATAACGCTGGTAGATAATGTTCTGCAACACTCATACTAAGGTTTTGGTCAAAATATTTTACTTTAGTTACTGTAACTGTTATTTTTATTTTCTTACACTCACTTTTTTACTTACACTTTATTCTTATCTTATCTCAAACTTTTAAGAAGCCACTCGGCGCTTTTAGTATACCTATTTATGTTTGTAAGCATGTCCGTGACAGGCGTCATTCTGATATCAAGTTTTTACATGTACCGGTACCGTAAATATATCCTGTTAATAAATAAGGCGACCAAAGATAGGCTCGGAGAAATTGTAAACTTATCAGAGAACTTATAATTAATACATGACATGAACTTTGTTTAAATTAGAATAATTATTAGTAAGAACATAATATTGAGTGAGGTAATCGTCATAAATCTTGTTTGTTGTCATATGTATAATAATTCCCAAAATGTTCCAAATTCTGAAACAACAAAATATTTTTTTATAATGAAACGACATCTAAGAGTCGACTTCGGAAAGACGTCACACAATGACCTCTAGTAAGTCACAGATTTTCCAATAAGACGATGATGATGATTTGATTTGATTTGATGGTTCTCGCCAACATGACTAGAGAGGAAACATTATTAAGATCTGATATAACGATTTAGAGCAAGGACTCACTGTACTACAGTCAGTTAATTACATATGACACACTACAGAAACATTATAATACGAATTATGTTGGTTGTTGACTCATTTGTAACTATTTAATGTAGTACTTATTTACAGCTGCATCGAATATCTTTTATATTTTGATAAGAATCTTTATATATATAATTCTTCTGTGAGTGTGTATATCACTGAACTTCTAGCAAACGACTGGACCGAGTTTGATGAAATTTTTTGTGTGTATTCAAGGGGATCTGGGAATGATTTAGATTCACAATTTTGTCCTCTGGACAATGTTTTTTTAATTAATTATTAATTTATTAGTAGTTGTTGATACAAACGTTTTTTTGACATTAGATTTGACAACTAACTAATATGTCAATAATTCTGTCGCCCTTCAAAACACGGAGATTTATGGCTTGAATAGATAAACTCCAAAAATATAAATAAAAAACGTAACAGATATTTCTTGATTATAGTTCGATAGGAAGTTCGCCGGGTCTTCTAGTATTCATATAAAACGTCACTTTTATTCTTGAATTGCAAAAATAAAAAAAATATAATGTAAGTGTAGTTGGTAGGGAAACTATTTCTGGTTCGTAATGCTGTTCTGATGAGAAGAAAATTTTTTATAGAAAATCCCATGAACCAAACTGAATACATCGAAATAAATGTGTGAACTAAATATAGTCATATTGTTAGTCTGAATATTACATGAAACTCGTTTAATGTTTACAAAGATTCATTATCATCCTCGGGGTTAATTTACAGGTAGATCCTAGCTGTGGTCAAGTTACTACAGCTATAATATGGGCAGGCTCGTCCGGGGAAGTACCACTCTCTCACAGAAGATTGGCGTGAAGTAGTTTTTAATGGTTGCACTTAGTCCGATGAGTGATAGAGACAGTTGTGCTTTTTCTTATCTTACTCCTTCCTCTCTCTCTTCAACAACTGTGGATGGAACCACATCTGTAACATCCTTTATGTTGTACAGGTCCACAGGCGACGATGACTACCTTCCACCAAGTAGCCCGTCTGTTCGTTTGCCACCTTTGAAAGAAAAATAATAATTATTTTTGTTATATTACAGCGAAGTAAATATTTCTCCCTGAATAATATTATTATACATATTTTAAAGCTTTAATAACTCAAACTTAATTGAATTTTTATAATATTTGATATGGCTCATCGAGAAATAATGGTTCCTGTAATTAGATTTTTTTCGAGCAACGTGTGAAATTAATATTTAATAAGGAACATAATAATTGGTTAAACATTTTTTATATATTGTTTAGGTTAAGGTTTCAGAAAGATCATTCCAGCAGCAAAAATTTCACAAAGAAAACACGTTGCGGCCAAAAAGTTAAGAAGTTTCAGTTTTTCCTTATAACGGCCCAGACTCTTCAACGATGAGTCATGAATATTACTTATTATTTCACGAGAGAGTGTGCGTCTTATCAACATAGCATTTGTCTAATATAATGGAGACGGACGGGACGTTGTTACATTTATACAAACCCTGTTTTTTAGAAATAACACTTCTTTACAAAATGAAACATTAGATTGTTCTTTCAAATCATATTAGAGTTCAAAGTGTCTTAAAAAAACTGTTTAAAAGTATCGCGACAAATACGTACTGAGCGAAACAATGCACCCAAGTTATAAAAATGAAAATAGTATATTTATATACATGGAGTCTTCATAATTCCACCTTATGTGAAGCACTTGGACGAATGAATGAAAGATTTATGATGGATCAATAAAAAATAATTTCTGAAATAATAATTGTTATAAGCTAACATACGTTTCATCTGAGACTTCGGTAAATTTTAACCGCCGAGTTAAAAATATAGCTGGCTAATAATTTCTTCGTTAATGTTATCGTTCTAGGACAACGTTCCACCGCATAATCGTATAATTTCCAGCTCTTTGTTTCAACATTTTCTCATCCGCAGTATTACATAAGTAGACTACAAAGAAGTTGTTTTGTTTATAAACTGGTATTACTGCAGTAATTTTTTAAAAAAAGTGTGCGTATCTTATTTTAATTATAACCCCATGCCACCCTACAATGTATAGTATTATTCACATACAGTGTGACATACTTGTCATACTTGCTTCACAACAAAGACGATTCTTAAAAGCAGTTCTGCAGTTCATAGTTTTCTTTATGTAGAAAAAAATTGTTTGTATTCAAAAAAGTCATTAACATATCTTTTGATGTAGTAAAATAGTTTGTTAGGTAAATTATGCTTTAGAACTTCTTAATCAGTTCAAATTGGGAGAAGGCCTTAATAAAAGGAATTCTTTGATAAAGTGAAAGTTTTAGAAGTTATTTTTAATATTTTATTGTGAAAATCAAGAAAATATTTTAGTATAGACGAATCAATATAATAGAACTTTATCGAACGTAAGAAAATCTTCAACCATTTTGTGTTAGTTGTATTGATATAAAAGTTTTTTAGATAAGATTTTAACGTTTATAACATTAACTTAGCGATGAATTATGTATTGATAGGAAATTTCTTTCTGAAATTTTGTGGTTTTAAGTAAGTAATTATGGCAAACTGGATGAAAAATCAAGTTATCTTTAATTCTTGTTATTTTCTGCAAAAGATTTTACTTAATTTGATAATAATGAGAAACAATTCATATTAAAATGCATATTATTGAAGCGAAGTAAAAAATATTGTTATCTTTAGAATCGGCTTTCGAACTACGTCCTTTATCCTCGAATACTCAGTTTGAGAAACTACAGTACTTCGTAATGATATCTACGATTTTCACTAGTGCACATTTAATGGAAAATAAGTTTTACGGAAACTGTGATCTCCTTATACTGACGAAATAAATCTTGACTTACATCTCAGCTGTCCGTGATCACGGTTACTGTATACTACATATATAGGGACGGGACACCTATTATGTAGTAGATAAGGCGAAAAAATATTTTTTTTTTAAATTGGAACTGCTAGGCTGTTGGATTGTTAGGTACTCCTGGATAGCGAACAATATACGCGTCGTCACGATAGGGTTCTGGAAATCATAAGCGAAGCGGCTAGTCTTTCTATTTATATACGGGCCCCTTAAACCTACATCTGTATCGTAATTCTTAGGAACTGTTGAAGCTCCTCTACCTACGACGTTATGTGACCGCAACCGGCACAGTGAATTTATAGAATGCTACGAAGTTTCATCGCAAAAGACCGCCCCAAAGACGCCGGGCTTTCAATAGGGCCGGGTTACCACGCTGACCCCAGCCCGGAACACAGGGGTGCTATTGGAGGCGTAGGAATTGCCTCCGTCGCACCCCCGTACGTCGCCTGCGGGGGGAGGGAGCATCAGCCGCCCTCTCCCTTTCCCGCTGAGATACCTCCTTCGTGGACATGACCGTCTCACAGAAGGAGGACACCGCCAACCAGGACCCATCACTCTCGAGCATCTTCTCCACGACACTCGAAAGCGACAGGTCCACTCTGCCGAGAGCCGCCACAAGGTCTTGGCGCTGCGCAGCCCATCTCGGGCACACCTCGAGTTCTTAAATAATATCACTTGATACTTGTTAATCTATTATATAGCTACAGGCCTTTTTTACAAAGAGTATAGTTTTATCTGCAAGTGAAGATAAATCTTACAGATAAAATGAATCTGAAACGACTTTTGTATTTCATAAAGGCTTAAGCTCTTTTCCCGGAATAAGCCAAATACAGTTTTAATAAATTAATCAATTTCAAACCAAGAATCAAAATTTTGTCTTTTTTGTCCTTTGTTTTAATTAAAATTAAACTGAATATATGTTTCATTATATTATAATTTCGTTTTTAATCACATCAAGTAGGCCTCCTTTTGCAACTTTTCATCCAAATTCTCCCACTATCTCATTCCTTTGTTTTTAAAAGAAAAACATTACCATAAAATTTTATTAATAATTGGTAACCTTATGTGAATACTTCTTATATTAAAAATAGTTAATAAATTAAATATTACAAATCATTTGAAATAATTACAATTTTTATATTTCAATTATATTTTTCTCAATGATCATCAATTCTTATAATGTAAAAAACGAAATTATAATAACTATATATTTTTTTCATTAACATAACTTTTTCCACCTTTAGATATTTATCTAATTTTCAATTCCCTGTCATTTACTCTGACCTGTGTCGCATCTAATCTCGGTCGGTCAATATTTGTAATACTCGAGTGGAGAGTGTTTAATGATATCGGAGACTTAGATTGGAAACTACTTTTAAAGATGTGGACGTAATATTATTTATAACAAATTTCTTTTTAATATCTAATTCAAGTTTAATTTAATTATTTTATATTATTTAAACCAAATACAGCAAATATTCGTTCTTTATAACTATATTTCCGGGATATACTACGGATATCATACTATCGCCCTAGCCAGTTAACTTCTGTTCGCTAATCTTTGTTTCGGAAGCCAAAATATTTATAATGTTAAACATCTACAGACGGAGCCGCACCAAGTAAAACATGATCTTATCATCGACAAACTACACTTGCCTCAACAGCATTTCTAAAACCATCTGAAGCCACCTACAGTTGAGTACATAGACAACCTGCCATAATACTTACGGGACGACCGATAGTCGTATAGAAAGATTACAACAGATACAAATATAAATATCAATAGACAAAAACATCCATTACAATTGAATTAAGTATTCGGTCCGAGTCAGATTGAAAAGAAATATTGTTTCAGAAAAATATAACTTTGTACTGCCCGCTCTGAACATAAATACTATACCCCAAGGGAAACGAAGCAGTAACATAATAATAAATTGAATGCAAAGAATAAGTTAATAGCATGTTATTTTTTATTATTCCCAAAGTTTTTTTTAATTTGATTTCATGTTAAGTTATCTGATAAAATAATAAAATTTTTAATTTAGATACATATCATTGTTTAAATTTTTGAAACAAAACTCACATTGATAAATGTGTATGCTTTGACAAAAAAAAAAAACTAAAGGACTTTTAACAAAAAATCATATTTTTTTAAAGAAGTCATTACATGTGCTTTGATAGTTGAAATTATAATTTTATTTCATTCTAATTTGTGTTTTATTATAAGTATGAAATTAGAGCAGAACTACGAAGAGAAAAAGAGGTAGACGCAGGATAGATATATTTTAATAAAAATATTTTTTCAATGTGGTTAAATGACATAGTAACAGCTCATTTTTTTACCTCTTATTTTTATGTAAAGAAAGCTTAAAAATTGATAGAAATTAATATTCGAGAGATGATATTTGCTCTTAGTTTTATTGGAATAATGAACTCAATTCTGATCGATGCGGCCTGTAACTACATCAGACACTACGCCATGAATATTAATGATGAATACGATATATTCGTTATTGAAAATTTAGATCAAAGATATGTAATAGTAGTTATACCACTAGAAAAATTCTATGAGAAATATTGCATATCTATTATGTCCCACGACAACAATTCTAAATTAAAATCTATTTAACAATAATAATAGTTTAACATACGTTTAACTTTTATTATTTTAAATAATGTGACAAACCTGTCAGATAGTACCTTGTTATTAAATATCAACTGAGAGCTCATCGTATTGGCTGCATGAAGCACATATTAATTGAGAGATTTCATTTCCATTCAAAATACGTTTTGGTGCAAATCATATGCATATCTATCTTCCGTGGAGTGTCAATGAGGATTCGAAGTTTAAATGAATTATATTTTGTCGATGCTTAACTCTATTCAAACTGTTTATTAATTAAAAACGTTAGAAATGTTCAATTCTGGATGATAAATGACAAACCAACAAACTATACAACATCGAGCAATTGCTACACAAGCTTAGATTTTAGCTACGTTTATTGAATTTAAACTTGTATGTTATGAAGGAATTATATTTAAAAATCATATAAATCTTATTTCATATTACATAAAAATAAGTTGTTTAATTAAAGTTTAAATTTATAGAATAAGTCACAACTATTGTTCATGAATAATTATTTTATTCTTCGTTTTATTTTATATACCATGTATAACATTTTTCACAATAATTACCGTCTAAATGTACGGAAAAAATGTACAAGAAAATTTTCGAATTTTTAAATTCTAAAAACAACTTATTAATTACGAAGTTATGAAACAATACTTAACATAGTTTCAAACTTTTAACCGTAGTTAGCTTCAACCAAGATCAGCCAGTAGCTGTTCCCGCCAACAATCTTCTCAGTCAACCATATGGTGGGAGATGTATCGTCCATACATAATACATACATATATACATGTCCACGTGGTGTCATCACTCCAGTGATAATACATTATGTGGTTAATACAACCGTCACAACATCAACAATATTATTTTTAACGAGCGGTCTCTGAGGCGATGCTAATATTGAACTTGGGTACTGAATATTGTATTAAAGTTAGTAGATTTAAAAATATTCTTAAACACCTTTACTTTATTTGGGGAGTTTTAACATCCTAACTTAACTTTCGTATTTAAGTCCAGGTGAAAACCAAAACAGTGAAATTCATGGACTCTTATAGTGGATTGGAAAATATTACTGAAATATATTTAAAATAAGTATGTATTTGTTTTGAATTCTTATTTTTATGCTCGTCTTATATTCTTAATCTTTTTCTGACACTATTAAACATGTAGGCCAGAACAAATCGTAAATTTAGTTAACTTTCGGAATCAAGATAAAAAGCTTTAATAATAATTTTGTTTTAAATACGAAAAAACCTTTATTTTCAAGGCCATAATTTTTAAGGATTTGTAACAACACAAATAACAATGTTATATACATCTTATTTTTTATATATTTATTCTAGAATATTTATAATGTAATAGTCACAGTGATTTAAATGTATTATTCTTGTTCTATAATAAATTTTCAAATATTAAATGTAGATAAAGCCTTCAAATATTCTAGTTATCAATCGAAGCGTCTAGTGACGTCAAACTAGTAATATTCCTATTGGCTTGTTTTCAGTCGCAGCCGCCTTTGCTTTATAAATGTATCTGGAATTTTCAAAGATTTTCTTTTAATATTTCTCTTTATTTCAGCTTTGAGATATTTTGGTAATTACGGCTTCATTACCTGTGATACTACACATGTAAGGAATAATTATACATAAAATTTGCTTTTATAAGCAAAGTAAGTTGATCCGTTCAATTATTCATTGCTTATTAACACTGAAACGTCTGTAATGTAGTCTGATCAAATTTAATATAGAAAATCTTCTCATACATTTTGTGCTATGGAAGATCAAAAATAAAAAAAATAATCGTATGAAAAATTTAGTATTAATTTAATAAACATGTATATGTATTGTTGTTAAAATATTACGATATTAATATATTACGACTAAATTAAATAATAAATAGATAACATTTAAACTCATTGGAATGGTAAAGTTACATATAAATACATATCTGTATAGTTAATGTTTAAAAAATTTCCAGCTCGAAGAAATATTTATCCGATATGTTCCCCGCTCCTCAAATACCAAAATATTGTTTTATTGTAAAAGGCCACTTACACAGAGATTTCAGTAACATGATTTTATTTTTAAAAAAAACACGATATATAACGATACCAATAATAATTGTCAGATATTATGTTTCCTCTACAACAATAAGTAAGGGGTATAAATAGAGTAAATTAGATATTAACAATTAAAGTAAAATTTTACATCAACTAAAAATATATTATTAAATTAAGTTAATTTATCAAACAGTATAAAATATCTCTTTTTCGTTTACATAGGAGCGCGTAATAGTAATTTTTTGAAGCAGACGAAAGAAAAAAAAAATTTTATTTTCGGCAATTCGGCAATTTATTAGCAGTGGATCTGGATAATATGTTTTATGAAGTAAATATATACTTTTTTTATGTTCTTATAATTTAGATCATAGTTAATAAGCGCTACTGTAAGGCCAGATCATTTTGAAAGATTAAAAATTTTTATAACTCACAATCTAACGCTGGTTGATATTTATATTGCATGTTACATAGCATCATATTCAATTATTTTACTGTAATAATCAAACCACATAACTGAGTCCTCGGCCGAGGCGAGTTGTGAGAGAGGTTCGGATAAGAGAGACTGAAGGGACCGAGGAGAGGCTGGAGGCGGACGCTGTACATATATTGTATATTACACAATACGAATTAAGTATATATTAGAGAGAATTAATTTAACTCGTATTTATTGTTTGTTCTAAAGTTTTTCAATGACCCTTTTTAATTAGAAAGTTCATTACATACTGTCAGAGTATAACAACGTCATATTGCATCTTTAAAATGTGTTATATAGATGGTCTTGTCTGAATATTTTTGAGTTTATTATATTTATATAAAAAAAAATATCTAAAAAACGAACTAACAAATGAATATGATATAAGTATTTAATGTAATCTCAGTTTTTTTTTGTAAGTTTTTCTATAGTACATATATGTATACTAGTGTAAACATTAAGAGTTAATGAACATCAGAAAACGTTATTGTCATAGCGCTTCCTAAATTTAGTAGCTGTTGGCTAGCTAAATATAGTAATGTACGTAATGTCACAGAAGGAGGCGGCAGAGCGAGAGGTCGAGGACGACCCTTCCGCTCCAGAGCTCCGCAGAAGAAGGAGGGGCGGAAGGCGGCGCACACAGCGTCCACTTTCATCCGCCCCTGCGACGGCCAGAGATGGCCGTGCTCTCCGGCCACAACAGAGCCCTCCCCCACAAGGGGGGGCGTGAGGGGTCTGCCACAAGGCGGGCAATCGCAGGCGGGGGGCTGGATGCGACCGGATTCCCAGCCCCCTGTCAGTCAGGCGAGGTCGGAGCGCCACTGGGTTGTTTTAGTGGGTATACCGGGAATCCTTTTCCCGGGGAGTCCCACATACCCCTCCCCGTCTCCCGATTGAGAGGGGATGCGTAAAGCATTTTTTTACCCAGTGCGCACAAAAAAAAAATATATATATAGTACGTCACATTTGGTGAAATTTAATTAGAAGCTTAATCAAATATACTATGTATAGTTCATAATTAATTCGGGTTAATTTGTTTAGTACACGAAAATATATTCTCATGGTAACATTATAAGTTCCTACTTAGAAATCACAGTTGCATTATAAATAAGATAAAAATGCTACAGTCTTCTAAACTTGCTTCCTTTAGTGAATAAAAACATGCCGCAAGCTATTACGTATGAAATAAAGAAATAAAATCCGTCCACAAGCCGAGTAGGCCAAGCGTAGTGACACGCACGATAGAGTCAATCAGACCACAGATATCAAGTGTACCGTGATACAAATATTTATAAGAAAACGATTTAGAAATGACTATTGAAATAATATTATCCAATATGAAAATAATAAAATTCTTGATCAGTTAAACCTTGACTGTGACATTAAAATGATTATTATGCCATAGATTTAAAAGAAATATTTTCAAAACCTACTTCCAATTAAATAGTACATTAAGTTGTATTGAGAACTTCCTCGTTTTTGAAATTAGTTAAAAAGTAACTTAAATCCTCTTTATTATATTACTTAACTACAATGATAGCTTCTATGAACTTCATTCTTGATATAAATCTTGATGTAATCAATATAGTTTCATAAGCGTTCAGTGAAAACTGTCAAATTGAAAGTGCAACCAGAATATTACATTTTAATTATTACTGTAAATATAATCTAAATTGTGACTTACTATTGTTACAAGTCAGTGGTGGCCTAGTGGTTAAGGGGCCCGCCTCTCGTTGCCGAGTGCGCGGGTTCAAACCTGGCAAGTACCAATGTGATTTTTCGGAGTCATATGTACTTCCTGAGAGTATTTAGACATCACTGACATACGGTGAAGGAAAACATCGTGAGGAAACCTGGACTTATAGTTTCACAATTATAAGTTTGAAATCACCAACCCGTTTTGAGCAAGCGTGGTGATTAATGCTCAAACCTTCTCCATATGAGAAAGAGGCCTTTGCTCAGCAGTGGGCGTCTGATAGGCTGATGATGATGATGATGATGATGATTGGTCCAAAGTATTTAACCCTTACCTCACTGTCACCTACTGAATATTTAACCGTTCGTAATTACATTACTGTGGGTTTGAAAGGTTAGTCTTTAATCTGACAGAGATAGTGGCCAGAGACTCACTGATATGGGACATGTTATGTGGTGTCTAGGGACTGTTTATAAATAGTCATTGGCATTGTATAAGGATCATCTGTTAAAAGAGCAAAGGATCAATCAATCAATCAATCAATCAATCAATCTGTATACACTAAAATAATCTTTTAAGTTGATATTGGTTACAAAATGTATAGTTTCCTTTGTAGGGATAAATGATATAGTAGAATTAATCGTATCGTCACTTACTACTTCTATTTTATTTAAAAGCTTTTACTTAGATAGACTCAAATCTCTAATAAATATTAGTGCAAAAACAAGGATTTTAAAGTTTTCTGGTAATTGTATTTTTTTTTTATTCAGGACAGAGATATTTCCGTGATGTCTCGGTGAATATTATATACTATGCAATTTTTTTTTGAAAAGTATAACTTTAATTGAAACTTATATTTTCGTAATTTACTTCGCGTTTTTATTTTTGATTATAAACTACATACTTCCGACGTTTCAGCTAATTTTAACTTTAATTATTGATTTTGTGAAGTTAAAACTCTACGGGTTTGTATTATTTTTCACTGTCTTCAGAAAATGTTAATAATCGTCTTCAATTACGTATATCTGTTTCATTGTAAAATAAAACTATAATAGAATAAAAATATGTTCAACTCCGTTTAGTAGTTCAGGTTTTTACTGGATTAAAGTTGTATTTGCCAAAGTCAATATTTATATATCCTATCAATTGTGAATTTCCAAAAATTACCATTTAAATAAAATTTGCTTTTAGATAACAACGTTTATATATTGAAAAATTTGGTAAAGTGGAATGTTACTAGTTACAATATGTTATGATTTTATTTCTAGGAACATCTTTGAAGGGTATCTATACGACTTTTAATATAAAAAGTATATAAATATTGCTAGATTTCTTATGCAAAAAAAATAGTTATCTAGGCAATTTTCAATTCAAAGAAAATTATGACAGTATTCGTGTAATTTCAGGATTAAATATCATCTGTACACAATCAATGATGTATTAAATTTAATAAATAAGTATTATGTAAATGTTGTCCTCCACCTTGAGATAAAAAAGATAAAAATTGAAAAGAAATCCCACAACTCCAAAAGTTATAAACAAACAGGAAAACGCAAAACAGTTACAAAATACTCAATTCCTCTAGACGTCTGCCGCTTAGGAATAAATCTTCACATTAATTCTCTTCAAGTTATCTGTTTAAAATTACTAAAAGTTTGTTTCCAAGTTTGAATTAGCACTATAGCCTAATGAAGGATAGTTGACGTTTTCATTATTTTATTTGAAAATATAGTACCATATATAGTAAATTACTATTTTGATGTAATCTTTATTATTCATTTTATCTGTGATATTTTTACAATGGACAAAAATGCGAATTCTGATTAAGGAAAGGTACATATGTACATATAGTTGACATGTATTAGCAAAATCCAACATTTTGATTATAAGTTACTTTTCGAATGCTTTATTTTAACTTTTTCCAGTAATTAATTTTAATATTTTCATAATCTAAAAGCTCCGGAATTATCAATGAAGCAAAAAATGCCCAATTTGTGACTTATAATTCAAAGGGCATTATTTTTTGCTTCGACCTAAAATAAGAGACTTTTAATTTGAACGTTAACATTTGTATGTGGATGTCTGTCTGTGGGATTGTAGCTCTTTTACGGATTGACTGATTTCGATGTGTATTCCACATTTGATAGCTTTGTTTGCGGTGATTTTAACTTTTAAGCTATGATTAGTTATGCAACGAAGTAAGAGATTCGGGTTTTTACAAAATGTTTCAGGGTATTTGATACTTATATTTACTCGATTAAGTGTTTCGAGCAGGGGATTATGTAACACGTTGTTTTAATAACGCAATTCTATTTACCTACAATATTTATATTAATTAATTTATCAGTACTATGGATAAATAAAGTCGTCATTACTTAAAACTCCAGAATACTTCATATCAAAGTACACATAATAATTACTTTCTCAATCAGATTTACATCACGAACAAACTTTTGTTCCATATTCATATGTATTTAATACCAGAAACTTTCTATTCCTACTATGCACAACGAATAATATATGACAATACTACGAGATACGATATTTACTTAGTGTAATCAGAAGTTTGCCATAACATGCCTTCACAACAGTTTTCATGTTGACTTAGGCGGAATTTAACTCCCTCCAATACTTCTAAAACACATGTTGTTATTATTGATATAAACAATAAATTAGTAGTCTTAAGGAAATAATCTTAAAAATGGAGACGGCAACCATGTATTATATAAATTTTCTTTGTACGATATTATCGTACGAGACCTCGTTTTATTTTATGAAGAATGGAAACAAGAAGAGAATGAAATTGTTTACAAACTTAAAACTAACTCAAGTTTTAAACTAGCTGCGTTGATGAAAATAACTTGACCCGAAGCTGTAAACCTTTATTTGTATAACAAAGAAACTACAATTTTATTATTACTTACTAGTTATATAGCAATGTCTACAAAAAAACAATACTTTACAGTCTTAATTGTTACATAAGTTTCACGCAGTATTAAGTCACAATATAATGATGATGATTTTTATAAGATTCGTGAATTTTAACTCCGATTAAATTCCACGAATAAATGAAAAATAATGGTCAGACTTTCTTAATACGTAATTAAAACGATTGAGTTTATTTAATTAATCATTCAACGTTGCAAGACTTTTTTTTTTTTTTTTTTTTTTTTTTTATGTGAAAGGTGGCAAACGAGCAGACGGCCCACTTGATGGAAGGTGGTTACCGTCGCCCATGGACATCCGCAACAAAATGTTGCGAATGCGTTGCCAACCTTGTTTTTTGAGGATAGGGAGGGGTGGGAATAAGGAAATGAAAGGAAAGGGTAGGAATAGGGAAAGGGCATCCGGCTCTCTCACTCATCAGACGAAACGCAGCCAGTAAAGGCTACTTCACGCCGATCTTCTGTGAGAGGGTGGTACTTCCCCGGTCGAGCCAGCCCATGTTCGAGCTGTAGTAACTCACCACAGCTAGGCTCTACCACCTTCAAAACTTTTTATTAAGTATATATAGTTTTTATTTTACGTTACGTGTGAGGGGTGATGTGACAAGTATTTTGCCGTTTTATTAAATTAAAGGCTACATTTATTGATTCTCTCGTTTAAAATACTGTTCACATTAGGTTTGATTACACTTGTAAGGAGTTTATAATGAAATCAAAAATTTAGTCTGATTTTACATTCTTTTCATTACTCCTCCTCCTCTATATAATTTTTACTGAAAATTTTCAATAAAAGTCAGTTTTAGTTTGCAGTCAATTTTGTAAAAGTATGTATAGTAAATACTTTATTATTTTTACGAAACATTCGATACACTTTTATTTGAGGATTGCGTCAGTTTTCATTATAAAGCTATATATATTTTTATTTTTTATAAACATAAAAACTAGTACTAATAGTAGAAAAGTTGGTAAGAGATCAGTGTGTCAACTAATTTCCTTCCTTTTCTTATTATTAGAGAACTAAGCGTTGGTAACTTTTCTTTAATTGCGATACAGGTAGATTTCCTATCATGTGTGTCGCGTAATATTTGCAGATTGTATTTAATATTTATTTAAAAACATATAATATATAAACATATGTGATGTGATGATGTTAAAGAAGTTTCACTTGAGTCACACGGTCTAAAGTAAACTCGTTCCTTATAGAGTTTAGGTTATTTTTAATAAGCGATTGCTATGGAATTAAAATATATATTTCAGTTTTCTCAGTTTTAAAGAAACACATTTGAATTCATACATAAAATAATTAATTAAAATTGTGCTTACATCAGAATGTAGAGGAGTGTGTTGTTGAGTACACTTCATCTGACCAAGAGTCAGTGCTGACAGTTCAGTACTTGATCCACTACTGAAGAAATGATTTTTTTGCTCTTATTGTTTTGGAAACAGATACATAAGCAACATTAAAGAGTTAAACAAATCTTGAATTATGTACATAATCAAATAAATTTGTATATAAACATATCTGAAATTGTTTCTTATTTATTTTAAGTTATCACGTATTCCATATCACAAAGATTGCAATTTAATAAAATTAGATAAATAGCAAATATTAGAAATAACTTAAATTTTTTGTCAAGTTACAAGTATAATTGATACACAATTGATTGTCTTTCCAATATTTAGGACAATACGATGAAGTAGCGGTTATAAATTTTTCTTCAACCAAAATCAAAAGTTTTCTCTAATGTATACTTTTGAAATTATTTTAAACTTAGAAGTGACGTAACATTTTAACTTTATTTAAGTTAACGACGATTACATTTTTCTTTAAGTCAAATAATTTGTAGACTTAATTCAACAAGTATATGTTTAATTTGGTATGGTCTGTATATTCCATAGTCTTTTTATTAAACAAATATATCTTAGAGCTTGATAGTTTAAATTTGAAGCACCGTCACTATACACGTAGCTCTTTCACCTACCCTACCAGTGTTCAGTGTTTACTTGTTGTTAAATACATGATCAGTTCATGTTGATGTTGTTCCGTGCTTGGTAAATCAATTATTGAGACATGTTGCCATTATTGTAACATGATGTCGCTTCATTTTTCTTATGTCTCTTACTGCATCAAATATGTAAATATATATATTTTATAATCACAAAACGAAAAAATAATGTACATATTTAATCACCAGTATTAACAATATTACTTATTTTTTTTAGCAATATTGCCCAGAAAGGATACTTGGAATTTATTGTAATCCTGATTAAGTACAGTCCAATATAAAATATTAAAACCACTCTAATAATATATCAAAATTTCTGATAAGAATAAAAATAAATATCCCTCGCTAATAAAATTTTATAAAAATAAGCCAGACAACTTTGTTAGAATATAAATTGATACCTTGTGGTTAAATATACAGGTACTTACATTCAATTTTTTTTTACTGTTTCGTAGCAATTGCCAGTGATTGATGTACTTTTAAGTTTGCCATATGTGTAAAATTTTCAATTAATAAGAATAATAACTTTTTTATTTCAAGTGACTATGACTCATTTTATTGTTAGTGATACATATTACTTATCTCCTATGTTAGTATAATAAATTAATTAACAAAAATAAAAAACTATCACTAACTTGTAATCATGGTAGTAATTGCTGAACTAATCCGCTGGAAATAGCACAGCAATAACTAACATACTTACAGTCTAACCTGCTAGCAATTGCCTTCATGATGCTGTTGGGACTATCCCGCAATCTGTACACCAAGGATCCGCATCTTTTGTGTATAATGGCATAAAAGCAATCGACCTTCGCTGCCGCGAACATTCCTGATGCACTACAATGGCGGGGCAATCCCATCAGCACTCTAAAGGCATTGTTATATTGGACCCGGAGTGCGTTATACGACTTCTGAGAGTATTTGGCCCACAGGTTGCACGTGTAGAAGGTGGTACAATAGGCTCTAAACAGTGTAAGCTTAACTTCGCTCGAACAACGTACAAATCTGCGGACCAATATATTCGCCCGTACAGACAACGCCCTCAGTTCCCTCTCGATGTCAGTGTCATCCTTGAGGTCGGGTGTCAAGATGTGTCCTAAATATTTGAATTTATATACCCTTACCAAACTAGTGCCATTGAGCACAATGGGTGGTATTTTTCTCTCTATTTTACCTTCGGCCTCAAAGATCAGCATCACACTCATTGACATTGTATATCAATCCATGTTTTTCTACATATGCCTCACATATGGCCATCAGCTTCCTAAGACCGCAAATCGATGCGCTCAGTAGCACCATGTCATCAGCGTAACTAATACTATTTACACAAACATTATCCACGTAACAGCCGACCCTGGTACTGCTGAGCTCCCCGATCAAATCGTTCACATAAGGTTGAAGAGCGTTGGTGAGCTTAACCCCCCTGCCTCACCCCGCACTCCAACCCATATGCCCTCGATAGAGTTCCTGCCCATCTGACGTTGTTAACCTGGTTCTTATACCAGTATTTAAATATGTTCAGGTGGTATATGAACTTTACTCATCTTTTCCCATAGAATATCATAAGAAACCAGGTCAAACGTATTGGACAAATCCAAGAAACAAGCGTAAACGGGGGTCTTACGCTTAGTGTAGTAACCGACAGTATGCTTAAGACCAAGTATAGCATTCTCTGTAGACAGTCCCGGTCGAAACCCGAACTGGTTGTCATGAGGTGTTAATAAAGTATTTAATTCTTTATTAAGCATACTGTCAAATACCTTGAACAGAACAGAAGCCAGCGTGATAGGCCTATATTTATTTACATCAGATATGTTACCTGTTTTGTTTTTTACTATTGGTACAACTATAGATCGCATCATATCACACGGCATAAAACTGTGGCTTACACAAAAATTGAAGAACATAGATAGAACTCTCGAACGAACTCTCGTTTTGACACCATTTTAAACGCGATTTGAAAATTTTTCTTGCCTCACACATTTCCTCATAAAATATGTGCCACCATTAACTTTTTCATCGTCTAACAAACTCAACATATATTTACTCAACATAATTTTACCATATAATCTGTGTACAAACATATTTTAATTTTACCTTACACCCAATATATATCGTAATATTCAGATTTTTATGTTATATTAAGTAAGATTTACATAATTTTTAAATATAATTCCATCATAATATTCAAGTTTAAAACACTCTTAATAATATAACCGACAAAAATGAACGTAAATCTAAGCTTGTTTAGCAATTACTCGATGTAGAATAGTTTGTTTGTTTGTCATTTAACATCTAGGATTGAAAACTTCTTACGTTTTTAATTAATAAGAAGTTTTAATAGAGTTAGGCATAGGCAAAATTTAAATCAATTTGACTTCGAA
This sequence comes from Danaus chrysippus, assembly GCA_916720795.1. Lineage (NCBI taxonomy): Eukaryota > Metazoa > Arthropoda > Insecta > Lepidoptera > Nymphalidae > Danaus > Danaus chrysippus. The sequence goes on from CAKASE010000074.1 coordinate 1,356,385, forward strand.
TCCACATTGAATCTCCACAGAATACAGATATGCATATGCATATGATTTGTACCACAACATATTTTGAATGGAAAGGAAATCTCTCAAATAATATGTGCTTCATGCAGCCAACACGATGAGCTCAGTTGATATTGAATAAAAATATTTTAATAACAAAGAATGACAGGTTTGTGACATTAAGTAAATTAATATAAATATAATAAGTAAACGTATGTATTATACATATATGTATATATAAAATTATCTTATAGTAATGTGTTAGTTAAACTATTATGGGAAAATAGAATATAATTTAGAATTGTGTCGTCGGACATACTAGATATGCAATATTTCTCATAAAGTCTTTGTATTTGTGTAACTTTATCATTACATATCTTTAATGTAAATTTTCAGTAACGAATATAACGTAGTTCATAATTGATATTCATAGACTGCCATGAATATTAATTAATTATTTAATTTATTAACTATTTTTAATATAAGAAGTCTTCACAAAAGGTTACCAATTATTAATAAGATTTTATGGCAACGTTTTCCTTTTAAAAACAAACGAATGAGATAGTGGGAAATCTTGGATGAGAAGTAGCAAAAGAAAGGCTACCTGATGCGATTAAAAATGAAATTATTTAATGAACATGTATTCAGCTTAATTTTATTTAAAACAAAAGACAAAATAGCAAAAATTTTGTTTCTTGGTTTGAAATTGATTAATTTATTAAAACTGTATTTGGCTTATTCCGGGAAAAGAGCTTAAGCCTTTATGAAATACAAAAGCCGTCTCAGATTCATTTTATCTCTAAGATTTAACTTCATTTGCAGATAAAACTGTACTCTTTGTAAAAGGGCTTATCGCTATAATATAGATTAACTAGTATCAAGTGATGATCAAAAAACAACAAATAAAACATAGAAATATTTTATTTGGAATTAAAATTATGAAACAGTTGTATATTTTGCGATGAAACTTCTTAGCATTCTATAAATTCACCGTGCCGGTTGAGGTCACATAACGTCGTAGGTAGAGGAGCTTCAACAGTTCCTAAGAATTACGATACAGATGTAGGTGTAAGGGGCCCGTATATAAATAGAAAGACTAACCGCTTCGCTTATGATTTCCAGAACCCTATCGTGACGACGCTAGTATTGATCGCTATCCAGGGGTACCTAACAATCCAACAGCCTAGCAGTTCCAATTTCAAAAAAGGAAATATTTTTTCGCCTTATCTACTACATAATACTTGTTCCCGTCCCTATACAGTATACAGTAACCGTGATCACGGACAGCTCAGATGTAAGTCAACATTCATCTCGTCAGTATAAGGAGATCTCAGTTTCCGTAAAACTTAGTTTCATTTAAATGTGCACTAAAAAATCTTAGATATCATAAGGAAGTTTTGTAGTTTTTCAAACTGGGTATTCGAGGATAACGGACGTAGTTCGAAAGCCGATTCCCCAAGATAACAATACTTTTTACTTCGCTTCAATAATATGGAATTTAATATGAATTGTTTCTCATTATTTTCAAATTAAGTTAAATCTTTTGCAGAAAATAACAAGCATTAAAGATAACTTGATTTTTCATCCAGTCTGCCATAATTACTTACTTAAAACCACAAAAAGTCAGAAAGATTTTTCCTATCAATACAATATTATTCATTACTAAGTAAATGTAATAAACGTTTTAATGGAACTGCTTTTTGAACAAACCTTATCTAAAAACTCTTAAATCAATACAATTAACACAAAATGCTCGAAGATTTTCTTACAATCGATAAAGTTCTATTATATTGTTTCGTCTATACTGAAATACTTTCTTGATTTTCACACTAAAATTTTAATATTTTTTCTAAACAAATAGTTATAGAACTATATACTAAACTATAAAATAAAATCACATTATTTTATGTAATAATCAAATAATTAACTAGTCAGTAATTACACAAGTACTGTTATTATTAACTAAGCAAGGTATATGTTTTTAAAGCATGCTAGGGTTACATCCAGAACACTGCAGCTTAATGACACTCTGTTTAGTTTAGATTTTATTTTGTATCCATTAGTTGTAAGTCAGTTTTGTAAACTTAAATATATAAAAAAAAAACTTTAACTTATTCAAAGAATGCCTTTTATTAAAGCCTTTTCCCAGTAATTTTAATAAGTTCAGAAGTTCTAAAGCTTATTTGCTTAACAAACTATTTTATTACATCAAAAGATATACATACATATCGATGACTTTTTTGTATACAGCCAATTTTGTATATAAAGAAAAGTATGAACTGCAGAATGTTTTAAAGAATTTCCTTTGTAGCTAAGCAAGTACAAGAAGTATTTGACACTTTATATAAGAAATATTATTATAGATTGTATTGGTGGCATAGGGCTATGACTAAAATAAGATACGTACACATTTTTTATAAAGTTACTGTAGTAATACTAGTTTATTAACAAAAAAAACTTCTGTGTTTTCACATAAGAAGTTTGTGACATCATTGGAGCTTCGCTTTTCCGATTTGTAATGTAAGAAATTTCACAATATAAAATTACACATATCGAAACGAAACGAAATAATTAATATAATGATGTAGTAAGTTTAATGTAACAATTATTAGTTTATTTTTGATATACTTACTTTAAATACAAAAAAAAAAATGGAATTTTGAAGAAAAGACTAAACAACTATTGTTGATTTCATTTACTTTTGTATTCGTATAGACTAACTGCTAACCGTTCACAGATCATAGCTGCTTCTTTTTTTTAAGACACAATGCTAGATGAGACAGCGTGCTCTTTGGCGTTAACGAGTGAAATTGTGTCCACAACTAAGTAAACATTTAAGTGTTTGCATAGGGTGGTAAAATTAAAACTTGCTAAAATTACCGCAAAAATAATAATAACTTATTATGTTCTGTTATTAATTATGTTAATTAATTAGGTTCTGTCTAATTTTAATTTGCTTCACTATATCATATAGATAGACAAAATTGTTTTAGATTGAGAATTTAATTTATGGGTAATTTAAAACTTTTACATTATCATTTGGTTCTCAATCTATTGTTAAGAAATTCATATTTGTCATTTCAAGCGACTTCCTGTAGTTAATTTTTTTAACAAACAAGAAGATTATTATATACTAAGTAAATTCATGAACCTACACTTCACATGAACATTTATTATTAATGTTAATTATTTTTAGATTTAATGAAAACCGAAGAATTAAATATTATATATGTATAAAGTGTAAGTATTTTATGTGGGTGGATAATCTAGAACTCTATAGTTCATATACCATTACATACCTATATTTTATTCAATTACAGACCAATAGTAAAAATCATTGACATTTCTAGTTTGCAGTAATTTCAATAGTTTTCATTAAACCTTTGCTAAACGCAAACAACACGTAAAGTAAGCTGTACTGACACACTTGAATTATTAATGACACTAACAGACCATAAATTAACTCATGATCTCTATTAGTGTACAGTTAAGCTTCAAATGCTCGTTTGAATACAAACACAGCATGAGTATAATGCTCGCAACAGGATATAATTAAATGATTTCGTTTAGTGAAAGTATTGTAATAAATGAAAGAATATTGTGATCTAAAGAATGAAACGAATTAATACAGTGTTGGTATTGACACAGTTTCCTCAGAGTCAAATGAGTCCAAATAGAATACAACTTGCCAACTACTACCTTGGCAGAATCTCTCTTGTGCTTTTAATGTCTAACATCTACTGAGAAAAGTTAAGATAAGGGATGGTAATTTAAGCTACATATAATGAGAGAGGAGGAATATATTTTAATTATATTCCAGTCATCCCACCACAATAACAAGTAATAAGTAACTACATATAAGTATGTACATATATAGAATTTTGTAAACCCTCTGAAATATCCTCATCTATGTCTTACAAGAACAATTTATCTCAACGTTTAACGTTGGCGTTTTTGTTTTATTTTCAGTCAGATCCTTGATTGAAAAGAAATACTTTTAAAACTATTTTATAGTTAGAAGAAATAAATGAAGCTATTGAATGATGATATTACTTTAAAATTATTATAACATTCCTGTCTCCTCCTCCTCCTTTTGTATAATCTCCTTTTGTATTATGGTTTAATCTATTTGCATATTTGTAACAAAAAATTTATTCCAGAACTGTCTTTAGCAGTATCAAAACATAGAAAACCAGTGATTAAAATTAGTAAATCAAAAACGCAAGATCCAGACTCAATATATTAAAGTTTTATGACTCATTGTTTTTAATATTAAATTGTTTAACTTTGAATAAAAGTGTATTTTATCAGAAAGGTCTATTAGAATAATTTTATTTTGATAAACCTTTATCAGAATAATTTTATCTCCTGAATAAGTAACTCGGAATATAAATGGTAAAAGGTTTTCCTACTATATCCCATTATAATTTTAGCGTGAGTTTAAAAGTGGGATGACTCAGAAGAGGTATTCTTAATTTTACATCACATCTGCTTTCAAAATAATATCCTCAATAAATAACTGTCCCTTATTAACGGTAACAAGTGTTACTCCGTAGATATATTACCTCTATATACTTGATAACGACTTTATTGATTTCATAAATCCTTTTTTATATATTTGTTATAAAAATTCGAACACGATTTTAGTTTAAAAAAATATAGGAAAAATTTTGCAGATATTTTTAAACTTACTAACTGCCTTTATTATAAAACTTTTTCATATAACCTTTGCTACAACATTCTTCTGATAAGCAAGTTCGATATAATTACAAGTTATTTGCAATTATCTGACAGTTTTTCACAGAGATCACATGCTGCTATTATCGATTACTGAGATAATTTTACTAGACAGTTATTTAGTTTTACGACAGGTAAAGTCATATTTTGTAGTTCTAGGTATAAGTTGTTGTCGAAAACCTCATTATATTAATCAACTGGTTGCGTTGAGAACGAATTGTTACTCATATCAAGGTAACAGATCGAAACATTATCATTGGTGAGGAAAAATTGGCAAATTTTGTGAAGTAATTCTGAATTAGGAATTATATATCTTAATTAACACTGAACAGTCGAATTATTATTTATGTGTTTAACCTTTATTATTTAAATTTTAAAGCATTTTTATATTTGTCATATCTTCTAAAGTTGTAAAGAAATATTTCCGACTTAACGATGTTAAGAATGATGTAATTTGTTAAGAACTAAGAAGTGAACAAGAACAGATAATTTACGCATAGTATTATGGAAACAGTTTAATATTTGATATGTAATATGAGAATTAAATCTAAAGCCTCTAAATAGAGTTTACACCAATAATAAATTAAATCTCTATTGAACGAACAGATTTGGTAATGTTATCGAAGGATTAATTAGTACAGGAGCTTATTTCATAAATTTTTAATATCGTCACTCACCGCTATCAGCCGCTCTGGATTTTAAATGAATTATTAATATTACGTTCGGTGATTTAATATTTAGTTGCTAACTGAGGTTAAAAGTCTTATTTATTTAAACTAGACAAAAATTAAATCTTCACAGTTATAATAAATATGAAACATAAAAATCACAATATACATAATACTAAAAAACTTGGAAAAAAATACATTATTCACAAAACAAATTACATTTGGATTACTTTTACTACTTTTAAATAACCGTACTAAATGCAAGATATAAAGTTGTTTATACTTCAATTAAAACATCCTAACATTATATACATATAATACTTATCTTTATGTATCTGTGTCGTATGAAACGACATGCAACTTAAACTCCATCTGGCCACTTTGTAAGTAACATAGCCCTTCCTTTCCGTTATTGTAAGAGGGGGCGATTGCTACACAAGGATGTAATGACTACTCCTGAAACCAGATTTGAAGTGGACGTTGTATAAGAAGGACAATTACAATACTTTAACGCGTATGTATATGACGTCTCTACCTTCCCTTATACATCATTTCACTATATTATGACCATTAATCATTCTCATACAAAAATTATAGCATCCGTGATATTAGAAAGAAAATTTTAATTTTAAACGGAAATAAGGTTTTATTAAAGAAATATTATTTATATAAAAGCAGTCTGTATGTTTTTAAATATTATGTACACATAATAAACTGCAGCCTTTTATACTGCTATGTACATATGTAATACAAAAATGAAACTTAGGAGAAAATATATTTATATTACATATGAAGTATAATTACTACAAAAGATATATACATTTATAACAATTTGGAATTCAATAATTTAACAATTTCATGTAGTAAGATTTAAAATACGTTTTCAACAATACTAGTAATACTGGTATAGTAAATGATAAACAGTGTTGTAGTCTCCAACAGGTTCGTTCAACCAAGTTTAGATTACATTCAGTTGTCTGTCTGTTCGTCGCTAACAGTTTACTAACCACTGTTAAAGTACAATACAAACATATACATCGTAGTTTAAACGGCTGCAGTTTAAATGTGTGGCTTTATAATATTGTCTTCGGTATTTAAAAAACAAGAGCCGTTAAATTTTAGATGAGTTGAAGGAGAGTGTTGTGATAGGTAAAGCTAATTTATATTATAAGTATTCAAGGGTACCAAGTTCCTTAATGTCCATCATAATAAAATATAAAATATTGTGGTGGACGTATAAAATTCCTTTTATTGGATCACTGTGCAGGTTATAAACTGTCCACATAATCATTTTTTCATATATTAATACTGTCATGTAAGAATTGTAATTCAATTTATTACATCGATGACAATTTTTAACTAATAATAATTAATTAACGCATATAATTTCAATGATACATATCATTGCATAGAACACTTTTAATCTCCTGATTGATAAAGTTCAAAATAAAAGAAGACAGAAATCACATTGAATTGTTACTTTACTCTTAGAAGTGTTTAATGTGGAGTTTTAATATTAAATTTGTTAAGTCTGTATATTGAAATTAAATATCGAAAGAATTGTTTTAAGGAATTAGATGACTGAAATCTGTTCAAGCGTCTAGATATCCATCAACAGTGCATAATATGATACTGATGGGGATATTGCTGCTTTAATCATTTAAAGAGTTTCTTATAAATTAATATTTTTCTTGCATGACATCTGACGTGAACTTTGCTGGCTATTGAAACACATTAAACGTAGCCACGTATTTATTGACCGTTCATTTTTTTATCGTTATCAATGCACTAATATCCGGAACAAAGTGTGATCCGGTTTGTAGCTCGGTTTAATTAGTAAATAATATATCTTTTATATGTATATAAATCTTAATTCTTTTCAACAAAAATAAATGTTTCATTTTCGTATTGAGAAGACTTTCTTTGACATGTTTAAGATCATTTGGTCTGTCAAATGTCATCGCCAGTCTTCAGACCGTAAACAAGAGAAAATAAAAGTTATTCAAGTTATTTGTAATACAAATGTCATAAAATATAAGAACAAGAATGAAGATGAGTTGACGTTTATAAGATGTTAAAAATAATAAAGAATTAATAAATTATACAAACACGAGATAAATCATTCAAATATAAAATAATATTAGTGTTATATTAAATACAGGTTTGATGCAAACCTTTATTCCATACAATGTAAAGATGTGCACCTGAATACTATCTAACAACCAGTATAGTAAAGTCTAATATACTATTATAGTAAAATGTAACTGTAACTGTAAACTGTATAGTTTTGTCATAAAATTATCGCAGGTGCACAAATATTTTATATTTTTTCGGACATATTTATATGTACTGTAGCCTAATTCAGTTATAAATAAGCCTTGGAGCTGTGTTTCGATCGGTCAGCCTCCTACAGTCTGTAAAAAAAAATATTTTAACAAAATATTTTAACAAACAAACACAAAAAATGGGAGAATGTAAGTGATGTAAAGTAGAACATAAAACAAAACAGATGGTGAGCTATCTTGCACTTTGTGGCTTGATACGTTTTTAAATATTCACTGAGATGGAAATTCCGAGCTCAATGTATTAAAATCTGTTATAAAATTACAAAGTTTCCTCACTTTAAAGTAACCAGTCTCGCTTCCTCTCGATTAATACAACGAAGAATTTATTGAATTCATCAAAACCGTTAACAATGCCTTAACTTTTATCAAAGTATTATCATGATTGTTCAGAGGAAAGTGTTTATAAATGTTCCCTTAAGAAATAACGCAAATAATCTTTGATTTCAGATATCAGAGATTTAATAAATTTATTTAACCAAATTTTGCCCATTTATTTAAGTTATTAAGTAATATTTAAAACAACAAAGAAAAATTATTATTTACCTACCTAAATATCAATTTTCTGTGTTTTATTTACGAAGAGTTAAATAGAAATTATCATTTTAGATTTTGCATGAACGTTTATCAATTTCTTATTATCTTTATTAAAAGAAAATTAAGAGACAATGCTTCCATCACTCTCATACCCTGTAGAAAACTTAGCTGTAGATGCATATTTCAAATACGTACATTATTTAACTATGAATAAATATTCAATAATTATAATAATAATTAATCAATGAAATATCAACATCTAGGTGTTACATATTGATTAATAGACTTTTGAAATGATAAAAACATTTCGGAGTAAACTCTTAAATCTGGATTATCAAGAAGGAAAAATTAATTATAAATATTGTTTTTAATTCAGTTCTTTGTGTATTAATTTTTTGTACAAACTTGTTTAAATTTGCGTAGAATTTAAAAACGAGATTACCAATTAATATAATTATTTTGATCTGATTTTGTGATGAAATTTTATAGAAATGAAGTAAATGAATTGAAAAGCAGTATTTCAATAGAATTTCATAGAATATGGAACACCCACAGTGGCCATTCCGGAATATAAGAATTTAAATACTGGTAGCTGTTGTTGTGAAATCCTCAAAATTGGATCAACGCTGCAGTTTAGTCGTTATCGGTGGTATTAAAATACCTTTTCACAGAAACTCTGCATTCTTTAACTGATCCAGCACTTGTACCGAAAAGCATTTTTTATTTCTTTCGAAAATGAAATTCAAGAGACTACGTGAAAACATGTCATTTGTGGGATCTACATATAATAAATAATGTTTTATTTCGATTCTGTATAAACGTTACATCTAGAAGTCATTTAAACTATTAAAAGAAATATTATTACCATAACCGGTTTATTGTCACATTGAATTTAATGGAATGAAATGTTGTACTAAATGCAAACGTCACTGACGTTCATGAGTCAAAGATATTCAAGGTTAATTAGTCAAACACAGCAATTTAATATTACATTTAAACAATCTCAATAGTCAGTTGTGGAGTTAAAACACGTAACTTTAATGAAAGGTAATTCTTGAATCAAGTTTCTAAAAGTGAACTGACAGATAAACGGACTCCTTTTAAAAGTCGAATCGGAGTTTGACCGTTAAAGAGAAATGTATTAACGACTTGTAACGAAAAGTTTTAAAATAACAAGCATACATTCATAAACCTCAACTGTCGAAGATATTTAAAATTTAAAATATTTTATAGAAAAACTGTTTTGTGGTTCTAGATCTCAATACAAATGAAACTTTTCATTACATCAAAGATGTTAAACAAATATGTTTCTGAAAATTATTCGTATGCGAGAATCGAAATCCGAGTCGTTCTCATTAAAAGTCCTGCGACTATCAATGAATATATAAAGAAAAACATTGAAAACATTATGTACATATGTGGCGAAATATTATTTGTTCTGTACATTAATACACTGATTTTTCAATATTTTGGTTTGTAAATACATATACTTATCACAATCCAAACTTTTAACGAAACAGTAAACAATAGGCGTTGGTTCAACAATTCTTATTTTATGATTGAAAATTATGTAAATACATTCATATATTGAAAATATTAAACGAAAGTTAAAAAATAATTCAACATTTTTTAAATTAATTGTTAGTAAATGTCTGATATATATAATATAGACCGAAATAAGACAGGAAATAGTGATATGGTATGATATCAAGGTAGCCTAGTCTTAATTTGTTGAGCTGTTTAAATTAAATTCTGATATTCTGAGAGAAAGCTAGATAGGTTCTTTGCATTCTTAAGTTTGACGTTTCCGTAGAAATTGTAAATCAATAATTTTTATGTCTTCTAAGCTTTGAAAGTCAATTTAATCGTTATATAAGTTTAGTTTAATTTTTACCTCCTAAAGCATTGAAAAATTTATAGTAAGTTACCCTGATATAATTGATATTATAATTTGGTACTTTCTTCTTTGTAGGCATTAAATTAATAGACAATAAATTAACAAAAGTCTATTAATTACATTCATTTTCATACGGATAATTGGAAATTGCAACTATTTTATTACATTTCATATTCGTTTTGAAACCTACTATCAACATTCATATTATGCATTATCTTAAATTACAATTCATAAAATGAAATGATAATGATAGTGATGGGTCTAACATCGGGCTGACTTTGTGAAGAGAGAGAATAAATGACTGTTTAAAATTTCGTGTTAAGTACTTTTTATAAAAATTTTCAGTTCCTCTCATATTTAAACAGTAATGAATAGAGATATATTTTGTTGTGTTGTATGTATACCACACAACAATAAAAATATGTATATAACATGATTACGAGTACTGATGTACCGTTTTAAAGTAACTGTACTTCTTATTATAATCAGTACCAAAGGTAAGAATTATTCCGAATGCTAAAGAATAGTTTTTTGGCTTTGATGTTTTCTATTTATTTTAATATAACTGAAGGATGTCATGTTTTAAAATATATTCAGATCTGACATGTTATTATATCAAATAAATTCTCTAATTTCGATTATTAATATAACATAATATACGGTATATTATGTTATATTGAAAATCATGATTGGTTACACGAGGAATTCATCACTGAGAAAAGTTATCTACATTGTGGGGCAGAGTATATCTGTTTAAACAGACCACGTCCAGACGAGCGGAATATACGTACTAAGCAGTAAAAAAAATAATATGAATTGATATATTGCAACTCGGTAAGTGGCTAAGTGTTTGAGAAGATCTTGGACATTGGGTCTTAGACACTTAATATACATATGTTATAGAAGGAGATTTTAGTTAGATGTGTTATTAAAATAGCATATTTTCAACATTTTATTAAAAACCATACCTTTGTTATAATTTGTGAACGCTTTGCCGTTCAACACCTTAGTTTTAGTGTTTGTTGATTTATATTCTTAGTATTCAGAAAAGGTAAGTAGCAGGCAAATAATACGAAGGCAGAATTCTGATTCTATTTCAATTTAATTAATAGCGATGCGTCGAGGATTGCAACTTTCACAGTAAGTGCTTTGATATATGTACTATGGGGCATACATTTCATGCAACAGACTAGTATTAGTATAATTAATTATTAGTACTATTCGTTTTACAAACACCTTTTTAGAAATTTGTAACTAAAGAAACTCAAACGTAAAAAACAGACAAATTGTTGAGAGTGAAGTTGGAATTCATACGAAATTGTAAACTCTTGAAAATAGAAAATTAATCAACACCATTCTAAATATTCAATTTGTATAAACTGCATCATAAAAAAATTACAAATTAAAGAGAAATGTATATTTATGAAAGAACTTCAAACAAACGTCGTAAATTATGAGCTTGGCAACGTTAAAGCCTTTGCAAGACGTTGAACAAAGAACATTTAATATTTAGTGTCTCCTTCACCGAGGTCCTGCAGTATTAGTGACGATACAATATTATATAATTTATTCAGATGAGTTCTCTGTTAATATTGACTTGAAAATTACTATAATATAAAATAAACAGTTTTGTTTCAATCATTACAATAGTAAATAGTTAATAAGTTGTGAACCGGGGTCTCATCTTCGTGGACTACTTTATATTAAAAATACAACTTTAAATACAAATGTTTCATTCTTCTATAACTTAAAAACACACGTACATTTTTATTAATATTATTAATGATTTAATGTAACGTGTAGTAGTTATATTGTGCCGTCATTACTCAGACGTTTCTGTTTCAGTACAAGCTGGTTTTACATACTTGATCAGAAAAGAACCTTCAATAGGATCTTAATTTTGTCAGAAATTATTTCATTTTGTTCATCCTTCTTATGTGTCATTGATTGATGCGATGGATTAATTTAATGTTATATTTTTGTTAAACTTTAATGACTCCTAATACTCAGTCTCATTCAAATTCTTTTTTTAGAGAATGTCTTATCTATGTAAATTTTATTTTATAAAAACGGTGCTATTAGCACTCGACCGTCTCAAACCGTATAGTTAGCGTTTGTTATAGTAAATCTGTAATACTAAAATACCATTCTTTTTAAGTTACATGAAAAAATCCTGACGTAACATTTTTGTGAATGATTCACTGTTTTTAATTTTTCCTTTTCTTTGATTCATTAAGTATTTGAAATATGTACTTATAAATAAGTCTTTAAATAAGTCTCGTATGGCTTTCTATTTCATTCTCAACAATTGTTCTTTTTGTTATATTTGAATTTTGAACGACTTCATTTAGAAAATTTATCAAAAGAAGTTTTTATAGAAAAAAGATTATTGGAAAGAAAAGAAAAGAGAGAGAAAATATTATTGGAAAAGCGAGAAGTACTATTATGTAGCAGTCAATTAAAGTCATTATGCTTATCTTTTACATGTATGTATGTGGCCCAAGTACATAATTATATTAAATCCTTAACTTTATAAAGATACCATCCCCGACGTATTAATATTAATTTAATTGAAATATTATAATAATAGTGACATCGTACACTTTTGCCTGATGAGTACCTATTGTAATGACTTATGTCACTGTTACGTTTCTTAATACTTTTTTATTATTTTTTAAACCGTAGCTAGGGGAAAAACAAATTCTTCTCGTTGCAATATCATACATACATTTTCAAAGAGAAAATCAATAAATACAATACTTTATTTTTAACTTTATGTTATACTGATAAATTCAGGAATTGAAATTAAGGGTATTTTATCATTTAATATGACTACCACATATGTACTTACGACTCATATTATTAAAAAGAATATAAAATTCTCGAAGTTCAGTTAAATCTATAATATCATGCAAAAATAACGGTGATATCTCAAAATTGCTCGTGTTTAAATGATCGTAATGATTTTGGAAATCACTACGCGTTTTTTATTATTTTACAACTACTATGAAAGTTCATTTCGTCTGTCATGACCACGGTAGCTGCAATGGAACCGAAACTATACCTAACTAAAAAAACTTATAAAAGAACAAACTAATAAAAGAATACTTGTATGAATTAGTCCTTAGTTTTATTGGTTATATTAATTTCCTCGTCGACTCTCAGACGCGAGAGGTCGTCTAATGTTCACCGAGTATTAATTAATATGAAGCTTGTTTAATGAACTAACGACGGCGTCGCTTGAAGCAAAACTAACTGTCTATTGGTGTAGTAATAATTTATTTAGACTTTAATAGATGCAGAATTCAAAATCATCATTGACTTATATGATTACGTCTTGAAACAAGGCTAAAAATAAGTTTAAATGTTATAATAGTTAACTGTGCAAGAAATTCATGCTTAAATAAACTATTATTATTGGTTTCAGACAAAAAAATATTCTTTTTTAACAGGAAATATATTTGAAAAACAATGACCTCAATAATAAACTCATTTTCGTATTTAGACCATTTTGATGTGACTTGTATTGTATATGTTATTAAATTTCTATTTCAAATATTTTTAATATAATAGACAATAGAGTTGTTTTACAAAAATATACTTTTATATTATTGTATTTTATAAAGATAGTATTTAATATATACTACATATAATACTGGTAACACATCATGTCTCAGTGTCCATCATAGCTGACAGCATCACGCGTCGTCGACCAACTTTAAATTACATTCACTAGTTCGCTTATCACAATATACAAACTGTCGCGGGAAAAGAATTAAACTAGATATTGGATTCCTGTGACTCATATAAAGAAATGACTTACTGAGACCTATCATTATGTATATACACATAAAAGCATATCAAAAATGCTAATCTGTCTTTTATCTTTCAGTTTGAATGTAAGAGAAATACGGTTAAGAAAATAAATATAAGAAAATAAATAAATTTATTAATAAGTAATCGATTTAATAAAATATTTACTCATTTTTTAATTCAAATTATGTTTCGTATTTAATAGAAATTGATAACATTTTTTATTTATATACAGTTGTTTCAATATATGTCCCGCAACAACTTCCTCGAGACAACGCGTTTTAAAGATTAAATTCATATAATAATTGGTGTTGTGGTGGCTCTGGTTATTAAAAAAAATATATATTGTTCTTATATAAAACTGCAATTTACTATAATTGACACAATAAATGAAATCATACATATATAAATAATTAACCATTAAATATTAATAATATGGCATGAGAATTTTTAAACCTTTAATAATTTGTCTTGTTCAAAATATGTATAATTCTTTAGTTTGGTATACTCTAGCACTTAATAGATTTATTTATTATTTTTTACTGTCATGTGCAACTATATGTTTTACAAAGGTTCGTAATCAAGTTTAAAATGAATATCATTCGAGTCATGTTTCAATTATCGAAGTCACTAACAATTAAACAGTGTTGTAACAAAATATAACTATTAATTGTTGTCGAAAGTATTCGTTTTGTTTGTCACCGATTTCAATTATTTATTTCATAGAAATAAATCTCAGAAAAAATATTAGTTTTTACAGTACTTAAAACACATTTTACCTCTATACATAATAGAAAGTAATAAAGTAAATAAGTAGTAAATAAACGAAAAACTTTTACTTTTACATCATTAATAATAACGCTATGTTTTGATTCTTTTATCTGGTTTTGGTTATTTTTAAAAACGATACCTTAAAAATTTGTTTTGTATGGGTAAAATAATATTGGTCCATAAAAAAGCGTGAATAAAGGAAAAGTAATACAAAATATATATAAATTTTAATAAAACACATGTCTCAGGAGCTCAAAGGGAATATCTGTCTGTCCTTCGATGTCAGTGTTCTTTATGAAAAATATGACTTTTTCTTTGTCTACTTTGTTATTGAGGCGACATGGCCCGGTCTTTAAAAACACTAAATGTAAAAAGTCTGAAATCTACCTCTATATTTAAAATAAAAACATATTATGTACAAATATATATTAAATATTCTTCTTACATTAAATGGTCATATATATTTCGAAATATTATGTGGAATTGCAGTACTACAAAATACTCTATGAAAGTAATAGAAATTCTTCACCTATGGCAAATATTAATAGTCATAGGTGACTGTACACACAAACAGACAGATACTTGTTCAAGTATATTTTACGTGACAAATAATATATATTATTTAATGTATCCAGAGAATGTACATATATATACATATGTAAATAATTGATAGAAATCTCAAAGATTTAAGATCTTACTTATCCGTATAACTATCTTAATCATCATCCTAATCCAAACTCCAAACTCCAAATAATTCTTTTAGTTGTCTTTAAATGTCACTCTGACATCTTGCAGTTACAGCAAATTATGCAAAGTGAGGTGGAGTGCCGAAAAATAAATTAGGCTAACATGAATTTAGATATTAGTTGAGGAATAGTTTTCTTATCATTATCTAAGTAACTACATAGATATGAGTCATAAGCTGTGTAAACCTCAAAATAGCTTAAAATACAATTTTGACTTTATAAAAAAGAATGTAATTCGGGTAAGATATACTTATTTTATTATTTTGTGTAATTCAATATTGTTTCTTAAAGGCTTGTGTATCTACTGTGTAATTCTTTATTGGTGTTTAGAATTAAAAATTCCAATCAATTTCAAATGACCTAATAGAGACATAACATTTTCAGAGACCATACCATCAAGGCCAACAATTTAAGGAGCTCGCTAAAGAACTCACTAAGAATAGGTTCGTTTAAATTTTGTGAGGTTGATAGAGGAGCTTGGACGGTGGAGGTGAGTGTTTAACGCGTGTTACATAGAGGGTACTTAAACCTACACCTGAACGGAGTTCCCAGGCACAGTTATAGCTCCTCTCCCCGCACCGTGATTCCAATGAATGCTGAGAGGTTTCGTGTCACAAGGGCAGTTTCAAAGTTTCACGCGTTGATTTAAGAGAATATTACTTCTCGTATGGACAACATTATATTACTTGCTCTCACGTGTCAGAAATGTCTCTTACCTCCTATTGATTATTGATGCTTCTCTTAGGTACGTAAATGTAAATATTATTCTGTCATTAATATTGTCAAGGTAACTCCGGCCCCGCGTTATAAATATATTATATAAAAAAAGCTTTTAGCACATTCAATATAATAAAAGGTTACGACAAAACCTCAAACAGTATTCATACAGTAAGTATATACAAAAAACACCATCTTATTTTCCTTCTCACCTTATTTTTCTTCATCATGATTTTAAATATGAATCTAGGGGTTGGTTTACACAAAGCACAGTCCTTTAAATGACTAATAAAGTCTAAATATTTGTTGTTTCTTAAATGTATAATTCAACTATCAAACTGTCATAATGTTAGTTGTTAAACCAATAGTTGTTACTGGATCCAGTCTCTGTTATTCACATTCGTGTATGAAACTGACATATTCGTATTAGATTCTGTAACATGAAGATGGTAGTATGAAGCCTCTGAAGCTGTTCACTTCACAGATGATGGATGGTGTACGTTCTGACGAGGTTAAGCTCTGCGAGTCTACTAAACAACTGATAATTAATTAATATTACTTACAACTAATGGTTAACAATTTTATGACAACATTATGCTACTTTTTTTTTTACTTATTTCATAATACCACAATAAGACCCATTAAAGGGCTCCTTTTATTTTCTTATTATGAATATTAATTGTTTAAGTATTACATATTTAATATGAAAGTTTACATTTTGCTGGGATTTTCGTTTTTAGGAATCTCAAAGTTTTAGTTGATTTGATATTAATAACCAGTTTAATAGAATTTTTTTCTCAATAATTTGGAAGCTTAATAAATTTGTTTCCTAGTAATGGCACAACTGAACAGAAAAGCAAAATATTAATGAATATTTTTATCGCAACATCAATGCGGTCACATTTAGTTGTGTAACGAACAATTATTATAAATAACTTGCTCAAATAATTTTGTAGATTGCAGTTTACGCTTTAAATTAAATTCGACCCATGATCATAATATATTATGATAATTAGTAAACACAAATAATTAAATAATTTGCATGAAACAAAGCGTATTATAAATAACGAGTAGAGGAATATTTACTTTTATATATTTCTCGATGTAAGTATGCGACATCATACATTTTTACCCCTGAGGAAAACACGGATACAAACCCTATCATAGTTAGCATGCCTGAGGTAAAATTTAGTATATTTCTATCACGTTACATATTTTAATTCAGTTCTAAATCGATAATCTTGAATATGGATATCATCGGAACACTATCTAACATTAGATATTAAATAACTTAAAAACTCTAACAGATTATAGTATTGCATAAATATCAGCACTTCGTTTAATGCCCGCGAAAGAACATAATGAGAAGTTGTTAATACAAGTATAATAATTCACAAGAGTATTAAAAATAAAGATTTTATAAAGTGTGTGATAAGTTTATTAACTTCGTTTACTATACAAAGAACACATCCGATGAATTTCTTTATACTGGCTTATACATATGTAACTTGAAATGAATGTTATTGTTTGTAAAATCTTGGAGCTGAATTTGAAGGAACACTTTTAAACAATTATGTGTGAAGTCACTTTGACTCACAACATATGGTTTCATTTATGAGGTCATTTTTTATTCAAAATGGCGACATTTTTATCCAAGATGACGGTCCAGTACTTTCTAATGCCCTCTCAAGTTGATGAAACGAAAATGTCTGCCAAAAATATACTGAAAAATAAATGTCCTTCAGTTTACAACTACAATGACGTACTTTTAATGATATAAGCTTTATCTATAAAAATATTAATCGTTTTTCAAGAAATAAGTTAGTATTAAATTAATTAAATGAAAGCTAAACTGAATTTTTTTTTATGATTTTCTTATGCTACATCAAAGCCATACTGCGGCTCTTATTAATTATAAATTTTCGTATAAAAGACTATTGATGTCAATAGTTTTTATAAAAATATTTTGTTCTATTTCATGGATAAAAATTATGTAATTCAATTTTTATAGCTGGTCCACCTTACTTACGAAAAAATATTAACTTTCACTTTTTGTTTTACTCAGTTTTATTATTATATTTATTATAATATTTATACTTAATTTAATCATATAACATTTTTAAAAGAATTAGAAAAAATGTAACCTTTACAACATATGTTAAAATATTTGTAGAAACAAGAACAAAAATGAGTTTGGAAAAAAAAATTATACAATTTCATTATAAATTTATTCAATTAACACAAAACTGGAAAACAATTAAAATTAAAAATCTTACACTGTATTGATTTAAACTTAAACATGTATATATGTATAATGTATATATCGTCATCATCAGTCTATCAGAGCCCACTGCTGAGCGAGAGCCTCTTTCTCACATGGGGAAGGTTTGAGCATTAACCACCACACTTGCTTGCTAAGCAGCTCTTAGACATTTATTTTCTTAACAGTTACTGTACTTTTCATAACTTTGTTAGTGATTTTCAATAAAGGAAATGGTTAGAGACAGTTTTGTTTCTTTGGACCTTACGAGTATATATCAATATCATACGAGTATAAATCATATCAATGCTACTACTTTATTATTATATAATAATATATAAGTATATAGTAGTAGCATTGATATGATTTATTATTATGCTTGCATATTTAAATTATATTTAAGTTTTAAACCTTTCAATAAATGAGCTATAGTTAAAAGAATATATTTTTAAGAACATTCTTATAATACATTTTAAATATTGACGGTTTCAATTAGATGTGGTTATTTATTTCGTTAATTTGAATCAAATACTGGTTTACTTGGCTCTATTTACAAATAAGATAAAACGGGAAGCTATTTGCAGCCCGAAAAGAATTAATGAGAACTAATAAATGTGTACAGAACTCGACTCGTATGTTTCTTTGTTATTTAATAAAAAATGTATTTTATATTACTTGTATGTTAATATAATATTTAAAATGTAAAAGGAAAAAGTATTTTTTCTTTCCCTCTCTCATTATGAGCTTGATATTTTTACGATGTATTAAAATTCAATTTTAAAGTGTATTATATTTTTTCTTTTTATTAAATTAAATCTTTAATTAAATCTTTCTATTAAATCAGTAAATGTGTAAATTTATGTTCAAGGATTTTCTTATTTAAGTATAAAATGCTTTAGAAAAGCTTTTAACGGTTATGAGAACCTTCATCGAAATTTAATCACTTCCTATTGATTTTTTTTTATGTAAAAGGTGGCAAACGAGCAGACGGCCCACTTGATGGTCAGTAGTTACCGTCGCCCATGGACATCCGCAACATAGGTGTTACAGATGCGTTGCCAACCTTACTTGTGGAGGAAAAGGGAGGGGTGGGAATAAGGAAATATAAGGAAAGGTTGGGAACAGGGAAAGGGCAACCGGCTCTCTCACTCATCGGACGAAACGCAGCCATTAAAGGCTACTTTACGCCGATCTTCTGTGAGAGTGTCTTTCTGTGTAACTAAACTACAGCTAGGCTCTACCACCATTAAAACCGTTGATTTCCAAACCGTTGAATCAAGGCATAGAAATTTCTTCAATAACTGGTTTTATTTCATATAAATTAATAAAAATAGATTGAAAACTATTTATGCATTTGATTTAAATGAATAAAATCTGTATTTGAACAAGATCAAGACTTGCAACTTAATTTGTTTTCACATGTGACATAAAGTAATGTTAGATACTATGAATGTGGCTTAGCAACAAATACCTTCACCAAGCCTATGGCGTTAAAGAAACCACTTTACATAAGGGACGAACACCTTCCCTTTACAATGTACATCAATCTACTTATGTTTCCACAAACATACTCAATGTATTTCAATGAAGAAACACCCACTTTAATATATATATATTATTCTACTGAATTAACAGTGACATTGATTTTGAATAAGTTCAGTCTCAAACCTCCTTGGTAAATTAAAGCTTTTATAAATGTACGATTAACATTGATTGATTATCGAATTTACATAGTAATGGTCATTTTAGTTCTCACAAAAATCTCTTTTAGACAGGAGGCAGTTTCTTCTCTGTTGTTGTGACTGAAACATACTATGACATCTTTTCAATCTCAAAGCGTACATTAATTTCATTATTAAGTAACAATCCTTAGTCATTGTTTTTGTTACGATATTTAAAGATCTTAACTCTTCTTATTTTTGCGTCTTTGATTATAAAATATAGTATTTGAAGAAAATATGTACAGACGTGGACTTTCGCTTATACTACATCCAAACAGTAATAGAAATGACAAGGGTTATAGGAATTTCTAGAAGTGAAATAGGTCTGCGGTAATAATGAGCAATATGCCCAGTTTATACTTTATGACATATTTATTACAGTAGGTTTCATAAACTTATTATTATTTAATATATATCGAAAACAGTACATATAGAATTAAATTTCAAACTCAATGATTCCCCAAAATTAAAGGTTAAATATATTTCAATACCTTATAAAAGAAGGCGGTCATTATATTCCAAAGATATAACTTCCACAATAGCACAATCTTAAACTAAAAATATGAGGTGAAATTCGAATAGAAAATTTATTGTAGAATGACGAATACTCCCACGCGAGTAGGATTCGAACTATTGACTTTTGGAAGATTACATTGTAATCTTGTAAGGTTTTCTTACGAAATCCTTACAGTAAATACTTTAGTTCTAATTCCATATATAGACCATTTTCATTTGATTACTTTTCAAAAAAGTTATTAAACTCAAAAAATTTTGATTTCAATTACGATTTTTTTTACAACAGAAGAGAGAGAGAGAGATTATGCTCGACGCACTGTCTAAAGGTGTCTTATTTGTATAACCCTCTACGGAAAATTAAAGAAATTGTGCAAAAATATAAGCTTGTCATCTTCTTGATTAAAAATCCTCTGAGTTAATTAGCTTTAAAAATATTAGATCCATAAAGTTTTATTAATAAAAACTATTAAAAGATGTAAAATAAGAAGTTAAACTTAAATAACACTCAGTATTAGTGACTGTGGCTGAGAGTGTAATAAAGTGAAGACGTGACAAAGAACACTTGATCTGACGCGGAAGAGAGCGGGGCTTTAGGTTGACCTGTTTAGATAACAGTTAAGACATTCAGTAAATAATATCAGTTACTACAGAAACATTCACAGAGATGTAAAGAGAAATATAAGTAAAATTTTAAAGACTAGTAAATTTATACCATTTATAATAATAATGTCTTTAGTTTATCTCTATGTTAATGTATTGGAATTATTCAATAAATATTTGTTATACAGCATATTAAACATTTATGAATATATAATATTTAATTATAATTGATACAACTTATTAAATCACTCTTAATAATTATAATTATGATAATTATTTCAAGGTATATATATGTATGTTAAAATTGAATTTTAAAATAATGTTTAATGCTTTAAAGTTAAACTAACAGTTTTACTATAATTAATTAGTGAAACAATTAATTTATATTCATTAATGTATAAGAACCAACAAAGTTATATACAATATTATATAACATCATCTTGTACATTATAATCTCTCAGTTGTATTATTGTATTTAAATCGTGCTTTATTTGAAAGCACATAATCTTGTTATTGTCTCAAGAACCTCATAGATCATGTTTAGAAATTTAAGGAATAATACTAGTTTCAAAATCATCTAGCTGCCGCTATCCGTAAATTTCATGCTTTTTTAATAAAGTCGTCGTGTATTTGGATGGTAATCACACACGAGAAACATTAGAAATTATCTTTGTTATCTTCCTTCTGCATTATAATTAAAATCACGACTTCAATGTACACAAACTGCATATAGAAAATATAATTTAAATACAGCTCTTATAAAATCTTTAAAACAACTTTGTCGCGGCTCCCGCTACAATTCACAAAACAATGATGTCAACAATCCGTCAACCATCTTATTTACACAGGCGCAACTATTGACATTTTTTCTGATACTACCGCAACACATCATTAAAATATAAATCATTTCTTTGTCTAAAACGTATTCTATAACTCGCCTTGGTACTGGGCAACGGAACTGTCTATTGAAACTGAAATTAAACAAGATTTATAAAATTTTCAGGTTTTATTCGTAATAATAAGACTCGCAAGTGTCTCATTTGAACACATAAATTGGTGACCCCGACGTGATCGACGTATCTATACGAAAATCAACAAAATCAAGATACGAGGTGTCCAAAAGTTAACGGCGTCGCATCCATTATTATTTATCGAAGACGAAGACGAATTCATCATTTCTGGTTGTCGTCGAGTCCGGCAGCGAAGCAATATCAGTAAGGCTTAGCCACGACTACGGCAGCATTCTACGAAAAGATAAGTGTCCTTCCTTTGTCCTTCCTACAAACCACGTTATTAACAATTCTTTACTTCATTGCCTCGACAGTGCATTATTCATATTTTATCAAGTTCAAGATCATAGACTTATTCAACTTCTTATTACGAATAATAAATAAAACTACTTTCTCATTATTTTAAAACAATATCTTTTAACTTATTTCAAAATTTTCACTACATTGAAATATTTTATATTTACGTAAATTCAAATAAAACCCTAAAAGTTTATCTAAGCTATAATGTTTACGATACTACCAAATATATCCCTTTTAAAACTAAACTAAACTAAAATAATAAATAAATAATTATTCATTTTAATCATAGTGCCACGTGTTAATGTGCGTTCCATACGTAGTCATACTCTTAGTTATTTAAATAGCTGCACTCTTAGAGCACCATACTATTTCACTTTTAGTCATGCTTTCTGCTGAAATTTCCAGGTGCCTGGCAGGACGCTGGTTTTATGCATCGAGCTATTAGCGACGCAGAACCGGTTTCTTTGCTGGGAGTATCGCCGAAGGGAGGAGAGTGACGCATTTAATTAACTCCAGTGCAGCTAAGTGGGATAAATATATAACTTTTCGAATTTTCAATATTATAAATGAACTTAATTTTATTATTCAAAGTCAATGGCTACTGATCCAGATAAAACTATTATTAAATATTAGAAGTTAAGCTTAAAACGTAGTTCCATAAAAGGCCAGATTACACAATTTTAAAAATATTTAACAACATTAAAGTCAATTCAACTATCTAGTACTAGCTTAGCAGAATTATATTTAAAATTAAATAAATTTGAGACTTTATCTACTAAATTTGAAAATTTACAAACTGAAATGGAAGTATTAAATTATCAAAACTTAGACTCTGAGATCAATGAGAGATATGGCATCGAAAACGAAATTATTTCTTGCATAGCAACAACTAAAATTCGATAATTACTATAAACCTCAAAGGACCATGGATATTTCTAATCATAGTACACAATCAAAAAACACTTAATAATCATCATAAAAATCAATATTATAATTTTCAATCGAATTATCACCAAGAAAAACCCTCTTATGATAGAGCATTTACTAGTGACAATGAAAATGATAAGTTAACTTGCATAATTTGTAAAGACTCTCATCGAATTTATGAATGTTCTACATTTAAAAATAAAAATGTTAATCAAAGATTGGCTGATGTGAAAAAATATAATTTGTGTTCCAATTGTTTACGACAAGGACACAAAGTGCCTGAATGTCAACTAGGTCCATCTAGGGAGTGTAAACAAAAACACAATACGCTGCTATAAAAACACAACACAATTCAATAAAAACATGTTTTAATGTTACACTTTCCAATAAATCAAGTGAGCTACTGTCAACATTTTCAAATCAATATCCTATCCAATTACTGTTATCAACTGTCATACTGCAGGTATGGATCCTTTAACAAACGACACTGAAAACGTAAGAGCACTTCTTGATTGTGGAAGTCAATCTTCTTTCATATCAAAAAACCTGAAACAAAAATTACAATTAGATACAAAACACATTCACGAAATAAATATAATTGGCATTGGTAATAATCTATTCAACAAAATTAATGAAACTTGTTATATTTCATTAAAATCTATGCATACTTCTTACAATCTTACCTTATCTTGTTTGGTTCTTGATGAGCTGGCGGGAGAGTTACCTTAGGCTTTTATAGATATATCTAATATTAAAATACTTTCTCATATACAGCTTCCTCATCCTAATTGTAGTAAACCTGAAAGAGTAGATCTAATACTTGGAGCTGACGTATTTTGGAACGTCATTGGCACAGAGCAGTACTCGTTGGGAATAGACAAAACAAAGCTAATTAATTCTAAATTTTGGCTGGCTCA
This sequence comes from Danaus chrysippus, assembly GCA_916720795.1. Taxonomy (NCBI): domain Eukaryota; kingdom Metazoa; phylum Arthropoda; class Insecta; order Lepidoptera; family Nymphalidae; genus Danaus; species Danaus chrysippus. The sequence continues at coordinate 1,380,861 of CAKASE010000074.1, forward strand.
TAGCTGGTCCTATACAGGCTAGTTGTTCGAAATACATTCAATGTAATTATTCTATGCTAGATTCATCATGCATACAGCAACCAAATATACATAATATTATAACTAAGTTTTGGGAGACCGAAGAGCTTCCAAACAAATTAACCTTTAGTCACAATGAACAATTATGTAAAGAACATTTTTTAGTTAATACAACACGTTTAAGTACAGGCAGATTTTGCGTGAAGTTACCATTACTTCACGATCCTAGCTATTTGGGAGAATCATATAATTTAGCCAAAACAAGGCTCTTCAATCAAGAGAAACAAACTCACACAGATTTTATTAGAGAATATACTCAATTAAGTCATTTTTCTGAAGCCAGCGGAGATAATCTCCGACAACGGGCGAAATTTTGTTGCAGCTGCTAAAGAGTTAGGTTCATTTTTCAAATCAAAAAATAATTTATTAACCGAGTTTGCTGCATCAGAGGGTATAAAATTTAAGTTTATTCTTGCATACATACCTTACTTCGGCGGTTTATGGGAAACCGGCATTAAATCCGCTAAACACCATATAAAACCTGTAATGGGCAATAAGCATCTTACTTTTGAGGAGTTGCAAACACTTTTCGCACAAGTGGAGGCAATTCTAAACAGCCGTCCCCTGTGTCCCTTGTCTTCCAGTCCTGACGATTTTCTTTCCCTTATTCCAGGAAACTTCATCATCGGGAGACCTCTGACATCCATTCCATTACCAAGACTTGAAGCTTTCGACCCCAACGAATTGAAACGTTACCAGCGTTTGAAACAACTTCTACAGCATTTCTGGCAACGTTGACTTCTGCCAAAAAGTATTTAGCAAAACCAAAGAAGTTTTCTTTAACCTGTCTAAATACCGAACATAAAAAATTGGCGAGCGTGACAGGACAGCTAAGCAAGAAATATTTCAATCCAACGGAATCGCATTTGAAGCCATCGCCGATTCGCAACAGCATCGCAGCACAGGCTTAACGCTCAAGCACCACTAAGAAGATTTGCAAACACCAGCCGGCAGTACCTATCAACGCTGCCGAAGCAGGTCCAAATCAGATAAGTGTCTACCTTTTCAACAAAATCTCCGTTCATCCATCTATCAATCATCCATTCATCATCATCATCCATCCATCACCATCATCCATCTATCTATCATCCCCATTATGATACCACACTATTTTTATAGCTATCCACCAAGTGTACAAGCTCATATCCCGTAAAATCAAAATTTTATTGCAACCGTTAAAATTCAAATTTGCCAAGTCATCGTTACATAAATCAACTTAACTATAACTTCAATTGCATCACTATTGCTACAAAACTAACGTTAGGTATATTCCAACGTCTCAAACGCACTTTTTTATCCATTATTTTAAACGAATTTCAATTTATTTCCTGATACTTCTGTAAATTTCACTGCCACAATTCGCAACCTAAACTTAAACCACTTCATAGTTTCATACGCATCCCATTTTATCATTCATTTAAGGCAAATATTTAAACCACATATTGCCGACGTTTTCAGCGTACGGGAGTGTTGGCCGTGCGGGTTGATGCCACGCTGAGAACTGGCGAGCGGTCAGTCTCTGCAGGTGTGCGAGGCAATTAGCTTATCGCTAAACAAAGGAGGAGCGTATGTAAAAAACTTTATTACCCACTCGAGTGAAGTATTTTTCGCGTTTGAATAGATCAGCTGTGCCGGTCATTGGTTCTTATTAGTACTTACATTTGTTTCTTTTGTTCGCATTATAATGTCTACTTTAAAAGAATTAATTTTAAAACGCAGTAGTATTGAAGGACGTGTCACTAAGTTGAAAAACTATATACAAAAATTAATTAATTTATCAAGATTAGACGCGATTCAATTAAACGAAATAAAGATCAAATTAAATAAGTTAGAATGTTTATCGAACTTGTTATGTTTCTGACAAATTCTCTATGCAGTATATTTAAACAAACAGATTATTTACTAATTGTTTTTCTTGTCTATACTAGTGGTTTAGCAGAACAACTATTGTCTATAGTAGTAGCTCAAGAACGATCAGATTTGGAAGAGTTAAGAGGTCAACTCATCGTATCTCGAGCTCAGCTAGCAACACAATTAGCGGATATTCAATCTGATATTTTGTATGGCCTGTCTAACAGCGAAGGATCTCCAGTAGATGATTTGCTTCTTATACATATTAACTTTGGAGGCTATGAAAATCAAGAGTGCTGAAATTTTGGTATTTATATGAATATTTTGTCAAATTAATTTAAATTTCCGTTCAATTACTGTGTCAAAATACATATTTTATGTATGCAGATTTTAAACTAGAATTACTCGTAGATCAGATGATTTTCTTTGTTCATGAAAACCAAAAAGACACTGAAATTACGAACGGGTCTGAAAACGTATACGTAACGGACTTTACTATTTAGGAAAATAAATTTTAACAGTTAAGGATTTGTATACTACACTCTTAACTACATTTTAAAAATATTGTTTCGATTTATTTTAGATAAAAGTAGAAGATATGGAGCTGACATCAGCTGAAATTGATGAAGCGTGTTTGGGCTACGTGCCAGTGGCCAATCGAGGTCAAATTCTGTTTTTCTGTTTGTCTGGAATGGCGAATGTTGATCCTATGTATCAATATTCATTGGAATGGTTCATAATATCTTCGTTAGGAGTATGGCAGAAACCGAGCCAAATGGTTGTAAATATTATTATACGACTAACCATTTAATCAATCTATATTTATAAAGTATTCATGCATGGATTATTTCACAGAGGATATAATCGAAAGAGAGGAAATCATTATAGATCATTTCACATTTCTGTTATACAATTTGTGATGGACTCTCCGCAACAAACCAAATTCTTTAAAAATTGTTATGACGCATGGAATCCTCATAAGTAAAATCATCTTATTATCTTTTTAATTAATCAAATTAAAGTTTTTTTACATAGAATATATCTGGATATTCCGGACTTCCATATCCATAAGGACTAGATTCCCAACTAGATGCGTTTCAGAAGCTACTTATCCTGAAGTGCTTAGGACCTGACAAATTGATTCCTGGTCTTCAGGTATATTTTATTATAAATAATGTTCCTTCGTTTTCATAACCGTGATAGTGAAGTTCTAATAGTACTGTACATATAGCATACAGCTATAACTTAAACCTGAAATTTATTTTCTTTGTTCCTTCGTCCAAGACTACAAAGAAATAGCTCTTCGGGCTCGTTTCGTTGAACCGCAGCCAGCAGAACTTGCAGCTTTATACGCTGAGTTTGATCCACTCGCTTCTATAATTTGCGTTCTCTCCACCGGTACTGATCCAGCTGCTGGTAAATATTACTTTTTATGAGCCTAGTTGGATGTTGTATAACATATTGAAAAATATGTATGTATGTATGTCTGACTTTTCTTAAAAGTATGCCAGTAATTCTATGCAAAATTAAAACTAACTATGTATAACTTTTACAAAGTACTTAATTGTTATGAGTCCCTATACATTTTTAATTTATCTTTACATAGTAAAACGTTTGCTGTGGTTTGATTTTGTTTACATGATTATTTATCGACTAATTGAGTGTAACGTGTTTCAGATCTGTTGAAATTTGGGGACAAAATGAAGATGGGCAAAAGATTTGAAAGTATTTCATTAGGACAAGGTCAAGGGCCTCTAGCCGAAGGTATGATGAAAGTTGGCTGTGATTTTGGTAACTGAGTATTTTTTCAGGTAAAGTTTTACATTTCCTTTCAATCGTAAAGTATATTCGTATTTTTTTTAAGTCATTTTTTTTTCTACGAGGGGAATCTTTTAAAGACTTCCTGCTGCGGGGGAAACGCGACAGGGGCATGTGGAAGTTGGCTGTGATTTTGGTAACTGAGTATTTTTTCAGGTAAAGTTTTACATTTCCTCGCAATCGTAAAGTATATTCGTATTTTTTTTAAGTCATACGAATAGAACTTATAGCACGGCTTAAGTATTTTTCATAATGAATCTAAAACAATTTTAAGAAAATACTATATCACAATTCAAAGAAATTAATTTAAGATTAACTCTTAAAGATTCCGAATATTTATGATATATCCGTTTTATGTACATATATTAATAAAAATGTGATAATAACTTTTGTCTAGGCTAATTGGCTGTATTTTTATTCAGTAGACAGCAAAATCTATTTTAATGAAATTTATTGCGTTAGATGTTAACTCTACCCTACACATGTGTGACTACTGACCTAACCATATATATATTTTTAAATGTAAATTTCAGAATTGCCATTTGTCTCCATCATGGATGCCAGTCTTGGAGTTAAATGTGGAGCAAATAGTCCCAGAAGTAGTTCATAAGGACTTTCGGTTGTGACTCACATCAACACCTTCACCCTTCTTACCTGTGGCATTATTACAGAACGGTATTTTAAATATTATTCGTACATAAAGTTAATTATAACCATACAACAAACAAGTATTTAAGTTATACCTTATTTTCTTAAAGTTGTAAATATAAATAATACGTACAATTCTAATTATAATAATAATTATATATTATTATCATATTTAATTATACATCAAGGTTTTAAAAATACATATGAATTTTTATGGATATAAAATGACAGTGGGACCACCTAGAGGAATTAAAGCGAACTTATTTTAAGGCATATATGAATCAAGTCCCTGATTTTCTTGAATATTTTAATTCATCAGACAGCAAAGTTTCTAATTTTAAGGTTCTGCATATTATTTATATTAAGAAAAACAAGTATTAAATGTATGTATCTGTTTATTAAATTTGTTAAGTATATGACTTCAAAGCAAAGACATGTTATTTTCTCAGTTGACGTTATGAAGAAGCTATTTTATTTTATTTCTTCAGGTTTTAGAACTGTTGAATTATTTATTAGCAACAAAACTTTTGTAATTTTCAGTGGCTCCTACTTTAACTATGCCTATTCCATGGTGTAGTTTTAGAAAGACGGAAGTTTGGGCTTCTTGGTTTTAATATACCATACGAATTCACAGACGGTGATCTTCGTATTTGTATTTCTCAACTTCACATGTGTCTGACTGAATAACATGAAGTTCCATTGCGGGTTTGTTAATTAATTTTACCGTAAATTAATTTGAAAAAGACTGCTTTTTATAAACTAGTTAACATGGAAGAATCTATGGGTTTGTTTTAATTAGTAGTAGATTTAGTAGTAGATTTATTAGTATGTAACTGTTATTGTTTGTATTCTTGGGTCGTATGATATGCTGGGAGAACAATAGGACTGACGTTGAGGTTCGTTACTAAGTCTCTAATTGAAATAGGGTTCACGAAAGCAATAACTTGAACAATGCTTGCGTTATGGACAAGATTTAATTGGAATATTATTATAATAGATAGGATACATTTTAATGTTGACATACTTGTAATTGGTATTTTAAATCAGTTTGTTCAGATGTTAACGTGTACAGCGGGTCATATTAACTATGGTGGACGAGTCACTGATGATTGGGATCGTCGGTGTTTATTGTGTTTGTTGGCTGATTACTACACTACTGCTGTACTCAATTATATATGGATATTCGATGAGAGGGCTGCTTATAAACAGGTATATAAATTCCTTATGTTGTATTATGACGAAGGTATTTTGTAATCTAAAATTGATCAAAACGCATTATTAATATCATTAATTCCAACAATTAATAGGTTATCTTCATACTTCTAGATCGTAATATATTTTATAATTTGTTTGAAATTATAATTATTGTTTTAACAGTCTTCATCCACGATTGATGACTATACTCGTTATATACGCACCTTACCACTGAACGATGACCCTTCGTAATTCGGATTGCACGCTAATGCCAATATCAGTTACGCTATGTCTGAGACGAGCTCTTGTATAAGTAAGTCATATGATATTTTAAATATGAAAATTACTAATAGATAGGCTATTATCTATATAATTATAAAGATTAACTAGCTATAACTCCTAGTTGAACATTATTACATTTGCGTTTGCTCTGTGAAAGCGACATATTAAAGCCCCTTGTTGAAATAGATAAATTATTTTACACAAAGTTCCTGCTGTGATTTTTTTGTTTTATTCCAGATACTCTGAGCGATCTTCAACCAAAGGAAGTAAGTGGCGAAGGGGATCTCACATCCAAAGAGATGACAGAGATTGCTGCAAAAGACATTCTTAGTATGTTGACTCCTTCGCTTGACGTTAAATACATCGCTGCAACGTAATTCCCTTATACATTAAAGTTAATGCATATAATATATAAATAAAGTTACTTTAATATATATATTTTATCCTAACAGTTACCTCGTGTCTTATAAGAAGTCTCTTAATACAGTACTCATTCAAGAAGCCATACGATATAATAAGCTTTGGCCGTTATTAGCAGTTCTTTTCAGTATGTTTATATATCAAATCGCAATTAACAGTTTTTTTTTTACTAATATTTTATTTCTGCTAGTGACCTACAAAAGGCGCTTAAAGGTTTGGTTGTTATGTCGGAAGCCCTAGAAAGTATGTCCGGAAGTTTGGCTAAAAACGCTGTTCCAAATATGTGGAGTGCTAAGGCGTATCCTTCGCTTAAACCATTAGGTATAATATTTTTTATCACAAAAAAAGGCAAAAAATAAGCTGCTTAATAAATTCACAGAAAGATTATTAATAATATTTGTTTTTCACCAGCGGCTTGGGTAAAAGATTTATGTCTCCGAGTACAATTTATGCAGCAGTGGGCTGATGGTGGGATTCCTAAGGTGTTTTGGATTTCTGGGTTCTACTTCCCCAGGCATTTCTTACTGTTGCATTACAAAACTATGCTACATAACATGTCATTGCAATTGATACCATCGCTTACGCTTTTGAGATAAGTCTAAGATAACACCCCAATGGTAGGTACAATTCAAATTTAAAAAATATCTAGGTATTTTGGACACACAAATTTCCACTGTTTCGCTTGCTTAAGTATCAGTAGTGATAGTGATTAGTAGTGGAAAATAAGATAGAAAAACTGTACTCACGTATAATTCTATAAGTAATTATATCTTCTGGTCTCAAAACTCTAACAGACCAGCTTCGGATCAGTTTACGAAATGTAATCTTTATTTGATTTATAATTGAAATATAATAATAATAGAGGTTTATTATAAAAGAATACTCGCGAAAGCCTTAAATCTCATTAGATTTATTATACTTAATTATAAATTCATATTAGTCAATGTTAAACCAGTTAATAAACTCAATGTACACATATTGTTACAAACTAAGTTATATCTCCAGGTTTTTAACGCTCCGCCAGCGAAGAAACCAGGTGATAGTTGCTGCGTCCGAGGTCTATTATTAGAAGGTGCTAGATTTAATACTGGTGATATGACATTAGAAGAAAGCAGGCCAAAGGAACTACATACCGGTTGGTATTTCAAAGCTTCACTACTTATAAACTTTATTAGTAATTCATGTTAATGAGGTGATAAAACTAAAATATTTAAAATATTCAATTCCAGAAATGGCAATCATATATATGAAACCGAAACAAAATCATCGTCTAGCGCAAGGTTTATACGAATGTCTGACATACAAGACACTCGTTAGAGCCGGGACACTCTCGACCACTGGACACTCGACCAACTATGTAATGACTATTGAACTGGCGACTCATAAGCCACAATCTCATTGGATGAAGTGTTGCGTCGCTTTGTTCTGTGCCTTGGATTATTGAACGATTCGGCATATCGACAGGGATAGTGCAAATCCGCGTAACTACCATTGGGTAATTCCCTTGAAATATTTTGAAATAAATTGAACCCTATATTACTAATTGTGAAAAAACTACCTTCAAAGTCGTTAATTTAGAAAATTATTCCAGCTTCAACTTTCCTCTGATAATCTGCTTTCAATGTACATAGATACGCGGGATAATCCAATGGTAGTTACGCGGATTTGCACTATCCCCGACGATATCATTTTGTCATGTTGACTTATTTAATCATCGTTCAATAATTTTAGTAACATACTTTACCAATATCAAATAATTTTGGTATGTATGTCAAAACAAAATGGGTAAATTTATTATTTATATTTATTTATCTTATAAATGATTTATTTTATGTTTCATGATTTTGTTATTTCATTACTTTAAATATAAAAACAAACAATAACACAAGTTGTTATACCTACTGTCTTAGAATATAATTATTTTATGTTACGTAAGTTTTAATTTATTTTTGAATAAAGTTTTCAAATTTATCTTAATATTCTGTTTCTTTATTTTTGTATCCAGATAAGTGAAGGATTTGGTCTATTTCTTTTAATCGTCACGAAAATTTTATAGCTGATACTCCAGTAAAATCCGATCTTTATATGTATCTTAGACATAGTTTAACTATATATATTAATAATGAGAATAGTACTCCAAGCAGGGACAATTCTATAATTTGTAAAATAAGAACAAGTGCAGTGATGTAAAGTGCTACCTTGTCTTAATCTATTAGAACAGGGTTCTCTAAAATTTTGATTGTAACTTTTATAGCTTTATATTCTACATACAGAAAGTATAAGTATAAAATAACAAAATTGATTTGCTCAATATATTATATAATAATTATTTAATTTTGTTCTGAAATCATAAACCAAGTTTTGTGATAATTAATACAGAAATAAAGGTCCTAAAACTTTAATACCAGATGTATATTTATCTATATATGTATATAGACAGAATCTTCTTAGAGCTATACTTAAAACAGTGTTTTTGTGTATAAAAACAGGCCTAAACAGTATTTATATTCTATCTGAATAGTACAGAGTGGGCCATGAATTAGTTAACATTTGAAATAATCATTAAAAAAAAACTATTTGAAAAAATTTAAAAATTGCTTTTTAAAAGAAAGCTAATTAGTTGGAAATTATTTTTAAAAAATCATATCATCTAAATGACCACCATTTCGATTTTTACACTCTTCTAAGCGAGTAACGAAATTTTCGAATACTCGTCCGCACAGAGACCGTGACATCGTCGATATCTCTTCGCTGATTTTTTCTTTTAGTTGACGTAGTGTATTTGGTTTATCGATGTAGACACGACTCTTTAAATAACCCCATAAAAAGAAGTCAGCTGGGGATAGATCTGGACTTCTGGGTGGCCATGGAATGTCACCTCGTCTGGAAATCAGCCTTTTCGGAAACATTTCTTTAACCACCGGCAGGGATTCGTTGGATGTGTGACAAGTGGCTCCATCTTGTTGAAACCATGTGTTACGATTGTAGTCAGAAAATTCCAGTAGCATCGGTGCCAAAAACTCCCGTAACATTTTCACATACCGAGTAGAATTAACAGTAACTGAACGGCCGTGAGAATCTTCAAAAAAGTAGGTTCAATTATTCCTTTTGCTGAAATTGCAGCCCATACAGTTATCTTTGGAGAATGAAGTGGCCTTTCGTGTTTAGCTTTAGGATTGTCACTGCTCCAATATCTGCAATTCTGTTTGTTTACATGTCCGTTAAGATGAAAATGGGCTTCGTCAGAAAATAAGAGGTTCTCAAAATTACTGAATCGATCTAGCAGTTTTAGCATAGGACTTGTGTAAATTTAAATCATTAGGTTTTAGTTCCTGCACCAATTGGATCTTATACGGATGCAATTTCAAATCTAACTTCAAAATACGGCGTTACGATGTGCGGGATAATCCTAATTCAGCCGAACGTTAGCGCGTCGATAAACCTGGATCACGTCGAACAGAAGCAGAAACTTGCTGTGCGTTCTCTTCGCTCCGAGAAGTCCGTAGGCCGCCGGTTTGCTTTACATTTAGTGTAGATCCCGTCTCTTCGAACTTCTTCACCCATTTCTTTATTAAAGGACCACTCGGACACTGACTTAAGTCGTGTAAATCATATTCACCACGAAATAAGCGTCTCACAGTAATAAGCGAAATGTTGTTTAAATAAAATTGTTTCACACAGTAAGCGCGCTGCGGCCCCGTGAAGCGATCCATTGCTACAAAATTTCCGAGAAACGAGCTAGTGACAAGACCCCTCCCCGCGCCCCGCGCGGCATTTATTTGCGTAGGGTATTAGATTCAAATGTTAACGAATTCTTGGCCCACCCTGTATAATACATGATCAAAGATAATTTCTTGCAATAAGGGAGAACTGTAGGTATCACAGAAAAATTAATACTAAGACTTTTTATATTTATATTTTTTATTGAATCACATTGAGATAAAAATGTTCAAAGCTTTATTATTTACAATATTTTACCGTTCTAAGAGAAGGAACAATGGGTCTAATCATTTATTTCGATTGTAATTTTATGTATTCACATGGCGTCTATTACATTGAGTCATTTATATTCAACGTTTTGTAAACCACTCGGTGATGAAACATGATGTACATACATATGTAAATTTGATTACTTCTAAATAAAAAGGAATTCCTTAACTTATAATTTAATACTACTTTTGTAATACTATTATTTAACTAATTACTAGAACTATTTATAATCTTGTGGAATTTTATGAAGCTGTAAGAGAACTTATAAAATATATTTTTAGCATCAAAATAGTATATACTTACTATGTCCTTAAGTATAGTTTCTGTACTTCAATTTTCAGTGTCAACAAATTTTATTTTTTAGTTTGTTTCAGAATTGTTTAATAGAAAACTGATGTTTATCCAAAGAGGTGTAATCTCAGTTCTTATGTTAATTAACAATATAATTAAAAGAAGTATTAAATAATATGGTGGTTTAACCATTTTCATTTATACTACTTAACTAATTAAACTTAAACTTAACTAATTAAAATATAAATGAAAAATTAATAACTTAATTTTAGAATCCAGATATATACAGAGTTCCTAAGTTTTCACTTTGAAATAGTATACACGAAAGCAAATACGGGGGTTTGTGGATGAGATGCAAAGTTTCTTTACAACTTATACTCAAATAGAGGTTGCTCCTAAATTCAACTTACAAATGCGTAGAAATCACTATTACACTATGTCAAACTATGAAATACTTTTCGCCTTTCCCTAATGTACCTACTGTTAACAATTTTCGCTCATAAGTTACGATCTGAATTAAAACAAAAGCAATTAATGTATTTTTAATTATTATTTTTTTAGTAAAATTTAATTCTTTGAACCTACATTACAGTGAATCCATTTTATTGCCTTTAATAGTTTCAATAAAACCAATATTCACCGGCAGAGGAGATTACAGTTCCTGCAAAGTAATCGAAACGTCGGGAGTATATAGTTCAAAACAATAAAAATACGCATAGTAATCCAAAAATATTAGTTTTATTCAAATTAATCATTATCATATTATATTCATGTAAATCTTAGATCTCATTATGCTTTAAAAAGATATTCGTGAAATAACAGTTAAAATAAAACCGATTCAATATATTAACACTTATATTCTTATATATTATATTTAGGATTAATAGTAGTAAATCTAAGCTAAATTATTTCAAATTTTTTGAACAAAATATACATTTTATAGTTTTTCATTACTTGCCCTTTTAAGGACTAGGGGAGTATATACAATAAGGTACTTTTATCGTTTTAGGTACAATTTTATTATAGTAACAGTAACTTTTAATCACTTTAGAAACATAAAATCTACGGAATTAAATAGTCAAAACAAAAAAAGCCTTTTTAGATAGTGAAAAGGATATAAAAAAAAAAACATAATGGAGTAGATCTTCATTTAAATCCACTTAGGTATACAATTTCATCAAGGATAAAAAAAATATCCAAATACACTAGAAAATGTATAAATTAAAACAAAATAAAAAGGTTAAAACATGAAAGAAAATTAAGCGAAATAAACATATGTATATTTTAAATTTTATTTTAATATTTGAAAAGGTAAATTTTCTTCTAAAAATAATCAGAATAATCCAAAATATATTTATCGAAAAGTTATTACAAACCTATTGCGCCTATCCATATCCTTTGTTTCGTATAATTTTATACCGTTAATTGACGATCCAGTTGAAAAGTTAATTCTCAATTTGTATGTCTTCTTTGATCTGTATATAAATTATAAAATGAAATTAAGTTGTTATTTGGTGGAACAAAGTATTTAAAATTAAATTTTTGAAAATTTGCAATAAAATATTATTGAAAATATCTAATAGGTATGAACATAATGTAACAAAACGTTTTAAATGACTGCAAACAAAACACAAAAAGATTTTAAAAAAATATGCGAGTTTCATACTTTCGGATTATCTCAATAATGAGCAAATGAACAAGCGTTATTTGTAACAGTAAAATGTTGAGAAAGAGAGTATTTAAAAATTATTGATATTAATTAGTAGACAAAGGCTAAATATTCTTAGAAAGTACATATGATTCGGAAAAAATCACATTGGTACTTGCCCGGGCCAGGATCGAACCGGCGCCCTCAGCAACGAGAGGCGGGCCCTTTAACCACTGGGCCACCACTGACCAACTATTCCTATAACTATGTTATTATATAATATTTGAGGGATATTATTTTGTCTAAACTATAAGAAATGAAATCATTATTTAAGTGAGAAATATTTCGTCACATATTTAAATAGTAAGAAATGTGATTGGAGACATTATTCGATAATTTATTTAACAGCCACTTGTTGCAACAAATGCGCTATCAATACCCATTCAGGGAAAAGAAAAATAATAGCGTGATTTATCCTAAATGAAATGTGTGTGACATTTTTATCTAATTACTAGCTTTTGCTGCGACTCTGTCCGCGTGGAGTAGTGACTTCCGACAGATTTTTGGCTCTTCCCACATAGTTCCCGTTCTTGCGGGGTTTTCGGAATGGTCGAGTTCCCGTAGAGTTTTCAGGATAAAACCTATGTTTTTTTTAATTCACAATGAAGTACTCTTAACCAACAACATATTTATTTGTTTATTTAAATAAAGATTTTATAAAATTATTTCGACCAAATTAGGTACCATAAAAACGATTTTTGTGAGTTAATCTTGAAAGATAGACATATACTGTTGAGGACTGTTTTTTAGATTATTAAAAGAGCTATTATTCTTTATTACATATTTTTTGTGTATCTTGAACCGTTTTTCACGGCGCACGCAACGGAAGGCTTCAAAGATGAAATAATTTCTCCCGTTTTTTACACATTTCCCACTATATCTTTGCTCCTATTGGTCGTAGCGTGATGTTATATAGCCCACAGCTTTCCTCGATAACTGGACTATAAAACACAAAAAGAATTATTCAATTCGAACCAGTAGTTTCGGAGATTAGCACTTTCAAACAAACAAACACACAAACTCTTCAGCTTTATAATATTAGTATAGATTAACTGTAATATAAATTCTAAAATCACATTTAAAAAAATAACAATTTAAATACTGATCAGGTCGATCGGAAAGTAAAATAATTTTTTCGCTTTCTTTCTTAATCGCTTTACAGTATAAACTAAATGTAATTAATAGTAACTCACATGATTAAACTCTTGGTACAATAATCTATAATTATTATTTCGTCATATAAAGTTTATCATTAGAAGCAAAAAGAAAAGCACGCTCTAATTATTCCCATCATGAAAATAATAATAAAATAGTCTGAAAGTTCAGTCAGTTTGTTAACAGAATGTAAAGTTATCTGCGCCGTCTGTGTCCGTGAGTGCGCAGCGAGGAGCAGTGAGAGGAGCCACGAGGGACGCGGCCGGCGGCAGTTAACATACAGACGGTGGAGAGAAGAGACGTGAACAGACAGGCTCTGAACACACACGGAACAAGTTAGGACTTGAAGTGTGACTGTGGATACAGTGAGTGTAGCGTGCACGGGAACGAACCGGGGACCGCGTTGATGGAATTTCAGTTATATGTGTAGTGAAATGTGGTTCGATTTATTTAGTTATTATATTTATTGAGTGATTTTGTTAAGTCTCAAATATGGAATCAAAAATTATCCTTAAGTTAAGAGGCTAAAGATTTGGAACTTGAGTGAATTTGGTGCTTCTACTGGAGAAGCTTGCTGTCTAAGAAAATAAACAGTGCTTCTAAACAACAAACATTTTTATCAAAATGTATACATTGTAATAAATACGTGTATGAGTTCTGTATATGATTAACTAACATTCAGTAGTGAGGAATGACGAGATGAACATGTTTGTTATACATATATTAAGATAATTATTACTTCACATTCAAGATGTATACAGATGAACTTTCCTGATTAGTTATTAATAACTTTACACTTACTTATGATTAGTTTTTAGTTACACACAATCTACTTAACGAGTTCTTATATATCTTTGTAGTAATGTAACTAAGACATGTAAATAATACTTATTATAGTATTCCATGTAATTCCCCCGCAGGGTCAGGTAGAACAGTTTTATAACATATGAAGTCTACATACATATGTCGCTAAATATTTAACCACCCAACCAACCTAATTCATTTGTTACCATATCTATTGTTCTAATGTTAATATCTCCATTGGAGCTTAACACATAAATTCACGCGGACAAAGCTTTTTTATTACTCTTTTTTTTATTAGTCGCTTCTTCTCGCACTAGTTGCACATTATAATATTATCCTCGTGAATTTCCCTGTTAAGCTTCGTTGGAGATATTTAAGTTTGCACAATATACTATTTAAGGTTACATGCACGAACACTTGTGACACATTGTACATTGTAACGCTTCGCCTGAGACCGGAGTCCGGAGTGCACGAGAGACTGTGGAAAGGAACAGAGATGTACATATTATGGACCCGGAGTTTTATATATTGATCTTAGTTTATTCAGTCATTATAATATCAGTAGAACTCATTTTGTACATGCATGCAGTTTATCAAAAAAATACTGACATTGATTCTTTGGACAACTCACATTCATCTCTTTGAAGAAAACTATTTGAGAGACTACAAATAACCGTGACAATGTTAAAATGTACAGTAAAAATATTTAAAGACTCGATTTTTTAAATTATTTCTTCTTATATGTATATTAATATCACAAAGGAAATCATTATTTTTATCATCAGGATAATAAAAAAAGCGTGTGATAATGAACTCAAACTATATTTTTTTACAAAAAGTGTTGCGCCAGCATATGTCTAAATATTATAGTTATGTCACAGTAAGCGGTTTTTTATTCTAAAAATTTAATTTATATGCCGCCGCTTGAAAAGGCTCTTTATTTGTACCTTGGTACTAATCCTTATAAAAATAAATTACTTTATGTTCAAGACGGCTTCAATACCTTTTTATAACTTTTTGAATAATTCAATTCGCACATTTCATTCGGAAGATATCATAAGTTTAAAAATGCAAGTATTAGAAAAAAGTCGCGTGGTTGCCGCTCACCGCGCTCAGCTGGGCAGCATGCGATGTAGGCTCTATGTAAGCGTCACTTGGGTCCGGGGGGGGAGTCAATCCCAACTAATATTATAAATGCGAAAGTAAGTCTGTCTGTCTGTTACGCTTTCCCGCTTTAACCTCTCAACCAATTTTGATGAAATTTGGCACAGACAAACAATCTTTAGACCCTGAGAAAAACATAGGCTACCCTTTATTGCGAAAAAGGGGATAAAGAGGTTGAAAGTTTGTATGGAATTTCTTAATTTTAAAAGATATAACCATCAAAATTTTTATTTAACCAGGTGATAAGATATATTTAAACATTTGTTCTAGCGTTTTTGAAATTTAAAATCGTTTGTTATCTTTACCACCGTGGGGATGAAATTCTACACACGGAATTCCCGAAATTCGAACAGAACGGAACAGGAACTACGAAGCTAAACTTTTTGTACACAAAATTTTAACCACTGAACCGAGGAACATCATATTTAGAAGTTTTAGGTGTATCAAGTTAAAAAAATTGGCTTTTGAAGTTAAAGTTCCTTTAAACGAATAGGTACTCTGCATCGCCGCCGCTGCCGTCGGTCGTCGTCGCCGCACAGTGGGAAAGCCCCATACAAGGCCGTTTCAAAACCCCTTCACATGAAAGTCGTTGTTATGGAGTAAAACTAATTAATTAATATAGTCTTATAAATAAGCTTTCTTTTCTATATTTTTCTAATTATTATTTTTTGCAAACCATAATATATGTATATTAAAAGGCATCAAAGTTAACTCATGTTCAATGATGTTACTTTGGCCCAGTACATTACTTCAATACAACGCCACATTACTTGAAAGTATTACTAATATTATAAATGCGAAAGTTACTCTGTCTGTCTGTCTGTCTGTCTGTCTGTTACGCTTTCACGCCTAAACTCATTTTAATGAAATTTGGTACAAAGATAGAGTTGACCTTGAGAAAGAACATATAATAGTTTTTATCACAGACTTTTGAAAAGGTTCTCTTGGAAACGCGATATAACCGAACTCCACGCGGGCGAAGCCGCGGGCGGAAAGCTAGTCATACATAATTTTAAGTAGATGATGCCGGTGCATGATACATTGTTTGAAGGCTACTCATTGTTCTCTGCTCAGTTAATTTCATGTGACAAACCGGTACTGTGTTTGTAGTTTGAACTCTTAAAACCATTTAGTATTTGAGGGATACATTTAGAAAATCATTGTTTTTCACATGGGCGTTATATTTTGCGTGTTTACGAGTTTGGAAACCATCCGCTTTATTTGTGTTAAAGTTAGACCTAAAAACAAAAAATGTGGTTTACAAAGGACCACTTCAATGAAACGGATATTTTGCGGACACGTATAACGCTTCGATTCGGTATCTACTTTGGATTCACTTTCATTTACTTAGAGAAGTTCAACTAAATAACACTTCATTTTTGTAATCGAAATGAATTCATTACTGTTGTGAAATGAAATAAAATTTTCCTTTTCAAATATAAAACAAAAAAAATTCTTCATCTTTTAATCACCAAACGAAATGTTATATAAAAGCCTTCTGGTGGCGAAACGGAGTTTGCCGGGTTTACTAGTAGAATAATAAAAAAACACGCAGCTAGCCGAAGAACTTAATAACATTTAAAATAATAAATATTGTTACCAAATTATTACAGTAAAAAAATTACAGTTTACCTTTTATATTGTTATACATATATTAGTCTCTTGTGTGATAGCATGTTCCTAAAAGAATATGAATGTTTTCTTAAGACAATCTTTCCTATAAGTCCTCTATAACCCCACGCCGTACGTTCCCTAAGGCCTCTTTCTTAGTATTGTTCCTCTCAAACTGAGGAAGTTATCAAAGTCAATGTTACATCTCACAAGAACATAAATTGATTTATTTCTGACTCCGTTTCTATTCCTTCATAACTTCAAATGTACACAAATAATTAAACACACTCATTCAAAACTGTAAAAGCCTTCTCTGGTAAGTATTCTTCTTTTCAAAGCAAAATAAACTATATTTTTTCCCAGTGACTGTACGTTTATTGAATCCTAATGACCCTCATTCCTACTCCACATTGTATTCTTATATTTCGAACCGTTCTCTCTGTTATGTAACTTACAACATATTAACTTGTAAATAGATAACGAAAGTTAATTTTATTTTTAGAACAATACGAATAAAACAGGAATATGTATTACAATAATATCAAATGCACGCTATTATAAAACAAATAATTAAATTTAATGATACAACTAAAACTGTTATTATTCAAAATGTGAACTTTGAAATATTGAAACTGTATTATAATAATTAATTTTAAACGATACAATTAATTGTTCACAATGAAATGGTAGTGTTGAATGTAAAATAATGGTAGTATTTAATGTGAAAACGATCGCTACGGAGAAGTTTAATTTAGAAGTAGGTTAATGTTGTTAATTTTGAAGCAGTTGGTACTTCTAATGAAGCAATTAAAAATATTTATTAAATAAAACAAAAACATTAAACAATAAAAGTTACATCATACAAACAGATACTAGGAGAACCATAACACATGGAATACAAACATGAGTATAGCAATATAGATAAAGGTAAATCACAGTCTAATAAAAAAATTACTAAAAACATTATATTCATACTATAGAAAAGTGTGCCTTCACAACTTCCTTTTTATATTTTAATCTAACAATAAAAGATCTATTTAATATTGCATTTAACGTTAGTGTACTGAAGTCACATTAATATACGAGTACATGATAATTCAGTGAATACTTGGAGCAACTTTAACCATGACATCATTGTAATATATACCTATCGTCTGTTTTACTCTCAGTTTGTTGCATCGAAGACCTTCAGTAAATCACTATTTAATTTACAATAATACATATTTGATTTTGAAAGTTTTACACTATACGTAAAATGTATAATTTCCTGAAGGTACGTTTCTATTGAATGATTATTATATTTAAACTCGTTGAACATTCGGCTTTAAAACTAAACCACTTTTTTATTTCCTCAATGTTTAACAAACTGTCACATGGGTCACAGGTCCTTGTAGTGGACACTTTGATTTAAACTGTAGTGGTCAATACGGTGACGACGATTGGTCTATCGAGAACGAAATTAAATGAAATTCTCGGAACTTTCACGAATATTTGTTATGGACTGGAAATCTTTATTTTTTATGTGTTATTATTCATGATTCATTCAATGATCGTGTCGACCTCGCCCTGAAGAAATTTATGAATTTAATGTGTTCAGTTAGTTCCGTGAGTGAAATAAAAACAGTATATATCTACCTCTTATGTATTATAACAGGATATAATAAAGCCGTAGATACTATAAGATAATTCAAGACTATAAGATAATAAGATAATTCAATGAATTTAAAACACTTTCACTGGAATAGAAGAAAATTTTTATAAATGTCATTTAGCATCAGTTAGGACAACAATAGCGCTTCATAGATATTCATGGAATACAACTCAACATTTTGTTTCGTATCCGTAGTGCTTTACTTTCGATCGAATTTGTTTTTCAAGGAAAGGAATGATGTTTTAATAAATTACATTGGTCCGTTTGTGGATACAAGATATGAAAGCAGTTACATATTGTGTAACATAGTTCCGTTATTCTGTTCACATTACTGATGACTGTACGTATGTACGTATGACCTCCTTCTAAGATGTGTTCATCAAAAGGTATTAATCTTAATGTCACTCCTTCACTTTTATAAAGTTTCATGTGTACGTGAACTGACTGTTTATATTATTATCATATATTAACTGTTATACATATATCATAAATTATTTTAACTAACTCGATTTCATTAGTTGTAATTACATTAAGATGTAACCACATTTACCTTTTAAAAATATTTTCTGCCGAAATTGAATATCTCGTCTGAAACTCTTTAATTCCTCGATGAGAAGTTGGTTCACGTATTTACATTACAGTATATTGTCCATCCGTTTTAAGATTATTAAATATATACAGAAAATATTAAGGTCGTGATAATGGTTCAATATTATAATACACAAAACATATTATTAAATATTGTTCGCAAGTGCTGTCATAAAAAACACACATAGATATATAAAAGTATATAGCAATCGATAAATATTTATAGTTCGTAGTTACATGTCTCTCACCCTTTATTTGTATGTATATTCTTATTTTTAATTTTTTTACATCAATCACGGGAATAAAACTACAAAAACAACTCCATCATGATTTCCTCAATACTTCTCAACTAATCATATTGAGCTTAATTAATAACAATTAATTTATAGACATTCTCTGTAAATAAATACAGCGTATTTATTTTTTATTTTTGTTTCTGACCATCTGGTGGAGTTTCTTGATAATAATTCCAAATGCAAATGAAATTAATATTCCTTTTAACCTCGTTACTTAAAATGAGAGAAATAAGTTATATTTATATGAAACAAAGATAATAGTCATATAGTTTACAACACAATATAACGCTTAAGACTCACAGTTGTAATATGAAGATCACAAATCAATGTAAGCTGACCCAAGAGTTTGTTACAAGAACTATGTACTATATTAAATAACTTGTGTCAGTATAGAGGTGTTATATGTTCAAGATATTAAAACTAAAACTTAAACGAGACATGCATTTATAAAGAAATGAATAAAACAAATATTATGACGTTATTCTCAAACTGGTTTCTCGTTTGTATTACAATGAAGATATAAATTAGTAAGTATTGTTATAAGTGCTGTTAAAAATGTAACTAGTCGTCTTTCAAAAAACAAAAATTAAAATTAAATAAACGCCTTCATTTCATTCTACAAACTAATTATATTCGTCCAACAAATACAATCGTTGACATTGGAAAAATAATCAACATTTCAGTGTGAATGAAGCCATGATATGATATACCTAAAATAAAAAATACTAAACCTAGTTTCAATCAAAATGAATAGAAAAGTTGTACTAAATTAAAAGAAATAAACTATGAAAAGTCATTTAACTATCAAGTTTAAGAGTAATTAGTGTTACCTATGTAGAGTTTTATTATATTTAAATGTGCAAAGAAAATATTACATAATAAATACTGTATCCTTACCGTAAAATAGTTCCGATCATATATTTCAAATGCTCTTTAAATATCTTTAACATGAGGAGTATTCATTGTTACTCTGTAAGGTCGGCTCACGAACTAAAATATTCACAGGGTAAAGAAAGATATTGAGTTGTTAGAAACTCTTCATTTCTTCAAGACATTAAAGAAAACGTTTAATAAGAAGATTTGTGACTTACGTTAAGAATGAAAATTGAGAGAAATCGTTTGTACGGCGTGCGTCTAAACTACTTTAAAATTATATATAAGAATCGTGTTACAGTGTATTATAGACTAGTCCTAGTTCTTGAAAATGTTATTGAAAAATAGAATTATACGTGTGACATACAAAGTATCTTCCTTAGCATTAAAAACATATTCATAATGGCCAAAATTTTAATTTAAATATAGATTTTAAAACTTACGGATAGTGTTTAAGTTGAACATATATGATTTATTTGTAAACAAATATTTCAATTTATATAACATATATAAATCTAACATAATAATGTTTTACATAAACATGTGTGTATATTCTTTATTAATTCTCATGATTAAAATACTTATTGGAAACAAAAGTCCACTTTAGGTACTCAAATATAATTTTATGTAAAATTTGTTTACAAATTGGAAAGAATGATACTCTTTTATATTTTTCCTTAATTTATAAGAATAATGATTTTTTATTGAGTCCAATAATTCTGTTCCAAATAAGTCGAGGTGACTTTAATATCAAACTGTGAAATTAATAACTAAACTTGACAAAAGAAATATAAAAGTTTTCTTTCTTTATATTTTATATCAGTGAATTTTGTTATCAAAGAGGAACAGATTAATATAAAAATCTCATATTTTTTTATGAATATAAAAAAAATATTGGAAATATGAAAGAGCTTGTTCAGTAAAATACATTTTATATTTTATTCAAACAATTGTTTACGTTTTCTAGATATGAGACAAACTTGTCGTTTGTAGAAATTCTTACAATACTTTGGGGTTTAGTGATGAAATATATAACTCACAGGAGATGTTCATCTTAATACAAATCACATCACTTCACTGACCTGTTGGTAGTTTTAATAAACCCCAGAACCCAGCTCGTGAAGATGGATGTAATATGTATATTGAGATTGATCTCCGAGGCCATTAACACTAAAAACAACTGAACTTCAATAGAGAGGACAGGTGGGAGCCATCATCAAAAATATAACTTCCTATGTTCGTGACCACACTGTCAGATCTTAAGACACGCATAGTGTAGCCTGTGTACATACAGAGCAGTACGTGAGAACATTAAAAAACTGTTAGAGGGAGATGACAAGAAATAAGACTGACAGACACTTTCATCTTGTGTGTCCGTGATCACGGATACTGTGAAGTAATGTACAATAGAATAGAGTGGACATATAGGGTGAAATTTACAATAACACAATATATGAAGTGCATTCAATATATGGTTGATTTATTGATTCAATGATGTTAAGAATTTTGTGTTGTTGTTATAATATATATTTTTAATTTAATATGTAACGACCCTAGCAGAGGATATATTTTCATATTTATAATTGTATATCCACCTCGAACTTCTTTCCTAATGAGGTACACAGCGAATTACGAGGATAAGTTTGAAAAAACTGGAAACAAAATTAATATAATCGCATCAGTAGATTGAACACAACTCGGCGGAGTGTTTCTTCGTTCACTTTAGTTAAAGAAATAACATTTATATTAGAGCGCATTCCTTCAAGTCCTCCGCGGTGTATAAATTAAAATTAAAATATAAATTAAAATTAAATATTTTACTACATCGACTATCTGACTTACTGCTTACGACCCAACAAATAATCTTAGTTACATATCAGCTGTATAAAAGTAAAGAACGCTTTAATTTATTAAGGAGACTTTATATTACATTTTAGAATTTTGAGATACAAAATAAAATTTATATGTAATTACGAGGCATTCAATAGAAACATTTTAGTAATATCTTAACATTGAACTAAAAGAAAATGGGAAAAACGTGACACACGTAATCTCTTTAAAAGATTTTCCTTTGAAGTTCTCTTTTAAAATATTATTCCAGTTTATTTGAAGCTTATTTGAAGGTTGTGAGTCTTATGACGCTCACTCTGTCGTTGGATTCACAATAATATATTGATAAACAATAATTTAATTTCGTTATATCGAAACTGAGATTGGAAATACAAAGAAAGAAATTTGTATTGAAATAAAAGAAAGGACTACAAACACTGTCTTGAAACAAGTGATTAGTAAAAGTTAATTGAAGTAAGAAATATCGAAATAAAATCAAAGAGACCAAGTCCCTATATTAAAACATTAAAATTCATATATTTTATACAATTTTGCTTTAAATTATATGAATTGAATTTCAGTGACGTCACACGGGTTAAATATACCACGAAGAGACCAATCGATTATTAATTTGAAAACTTCAACAGATATTTTATTTACATAAGTGTTGAGTATCGTATCGTAATCTAAACAATATCAGCGATGTGTTTAACCCTCACTATAAAAAAGTTCAAGATAAGAACACTGACGACGAGCCGAGCTCAGGAAACTGTTGAAACAACTGGAAGCGAAGTATTGAAAAGATAATCATTACCTTCAACAGTACGGGAAGTATTTTGATGTTTTTAAAGCAACATCAAGTTTTTCTACTTTTTTCATATCTAAGTATAATATAGAGGTAATATATCTACGGAATAGCATTTGTATTCGTTAATGAAGGAATGTTATTTATTGAGTATTTTAAGGTACATGTGATATAAGTAACATCATGGTATCATTCCGTATCGGTAGTATCACAAATCATTGAAATGCTACGAAAATCAATATAATAAAATTAAGAATACCTTTTCTAGGTCATCCCACTTTCAAACTCACGCTAAAGTTATAATCGGATATAGGAGGAAACCCTTTTACATTTTTAGTCTCCGTTACTAATTAAGGAAATAAAATTATTGTAATAAAGTTTTATCAAAATAAAATTATTCTGAAAGTCCTTTCGGATAAATACACTTTTATTTCAAAGTTAAACAATTTAGTGCTATAAACATAATAGTCATAAAACTTTGATATGTGGAGTCTGGATCTTTGCATTTATGATTTATTAATTTTAATTACCGTTTTTATTATGCATTTTGATACTGCTAAAGACAGTTCTGGAATAATTTTTGTTAAAAATATATGAATGGAATAAATGTTACTGGAAAAAGAGAATTATATGATATAAATGTTATATTAATTTTAAAGTAATATCATCATTCAACAGCTTCATTTATTACTTCCAACTATTTTAGTTCAAAAAGTATTTCTTTTTAACCAAGGATCTCTCTGAAAATGAAACAAAAACGCGAACGTTGACGGTTGAAATAAATTGTTCCTCTAAGACATACATGAGGATATTTAAGAGGGTTTACAAAATTGTATATATTATACTTATAGTTACTTATTGCTAGGTGTTGTTTAGGGATGACTGGAATGTAATTTAAATATATTCCTCCACTCTCATTATATGTAGCGTAGTTATATTATAGGGTATATTTTGTTTTACTTAATTAATTATTTTATTGCGGGTATTGAAGTTAACCTGATCTCCACTTTTTTCGTCTTTCAGTGGTCCACAAATCTACACAAATTTCAAATAATCAGTTTGGTGTTTTAAATGCAAACTGGTTCACACAAGATACTTTTCGCTGCACTCAGTCCTCATCTCGTCAAAAACTGCGCCCTTGCTCGATAAAACCAAAGGCTAAATTTCGTCGTTTCATAAACACTGTTGCTTATCACGAAAGGCCGCGTAATCTTAAACTGCATAGAAAATTAAAATTTTCGCATCGTATCATCCCACCCGATGTTCCTACGTCCGTTACTTTGAACTAGAAATCAAACGGTTTGATAATTCAATACAAGGGTTTCTTTAAAGGTGAATGAAATAAGAATTTACTAGTTCATTTCAAATCTTTAGAATCAAAATAAATCTATTGCTACCAAACACTTCAAACAGCTGTATAGCTTGCATTACAAGATTGTTTTTCGTCATAGTCAAACATTAAGCTTTAGGATTAAAAACACACCGTTAGACACATACATAGATACCAGTATTGACACATCAATATTCAGCACAGATTCAGTCATAGCTGTATAGTTTTGGCCAGAGAACACAGACACATAGTTAGTTCTACAAATCAAACACAAAAATCAGCTATGTATTTATTTTAGGTATTTAATATAAATATTTTTAAATAATATAATAATACAAATAATTGTCACATAAAATGAATTATTTCGTTTCGTTTCGTTGTTTGTAATTTTATAATGTTTCGTTTCTTACATTACACATCGCAAAAGCGAAGCTCCAATAATGTTACAAACTTGATACATAAATATAAACAGTATGTTGGCTCCTAAAATATAAAACCTCCCTCATATTAAAAGTTACTTTAGAACTTGTTTCTCACAGCTTTA
This sequence comes from Danaus chrysippus, assembly GCA_916720795.1. Classification (NCBI taxonomy): domain Eukaryota; kingdom Metazoa; phylum Arthropoda; class Insecta; order Lepidoptera; family Nymphalidae; genus Danaus; species Danaus chrysippus. The sequence goes on from CAKASE010000074.1 coordinate 1,405,792, forward strand.
CTTCAATTATCTAAATCGTTTTGTATCGCAGAGTTTTATAAATCTTTCAACAAATATGTATGTATATTTAAGATATAAGTTTAATGGTTTTGTTTAGATTTTTCTGGTTTAGTAATGAATTGCAATGGCAAGTAAAAGAAAACGACATCTTATTTCTTTATATAATAAAATAAAATTTTAATTCGAATAACAATATCATGATCTGTATTTATAGCAACTACTATTAATATTAATATTAATATGAAAATTCTAATTTTTTTCCGACAAAAGCTCTTTTTTTCGTTCATTTTAATTTTGATATACCCGTTGTTACTCATTTCACAAAGATGGATCGATGGATACCACTTACTTTAAAGTACGGTAAGCCATCCAGGCGTTCAAAAAAATAGTTATAACTACTCACAACATAACCTTCCTTTTTTGACAGTGAAGTTAAAACATTAATATCAGTTTTTGAATGTGGAAGAATATAATTCTTCTAGAGACAAGTAATACGAAACGAGCCAAGTTATGAAAAGCCGATTCTGACTTACTCTACCTCAGCCACATGCTGTCATATGATATGTGATAGATAAGCGAAACAATAAGAGGTGATTAATAAAAAAAACCTTTCAAAAAATCATATTGGTTTCTTAAACATCCAAACTATTATATTTACAATTTTTATTGTTATTGTGTTTGAATTGTAAATATTATTATTAAAAATATAGCTGGCTAATAATTTCTTCGTTAATGTTATCGTTTTAAGACAACGTTCCACCGCATAATCGTATAATTTTCAGCGCTTTGTTTCATAAAATGTATTTAAATATTCATTCTTCACAAACATAACAGGTTGTAGCAGCCAGGAGAAATAATTGAACATAAAAGTTAAGTTACGAGAATTTTCTGAAAACTTTATGAACTTTCCGAAGTGATTTGAACATTTTCTCATCCGCAGTATTACATAAGTAGACTACAAAGAAGTTGTTTTGTTTATAAACTGGTATTACTGCAGTAACTTTATAAAAAATGTGTACGTATCTTATTTTAATTATAACCCCATGCCACCCTACAATGTATAGTATTTTTCACATACAGTATGAAATACTTGTCATACTTGCTTAGCTACAAAGACGATTCTTAAAAGCGTTCTGCAGTTCATACTTTTCTTTATGTAGAAAATCGTCTGTATTCAAAAACGTTTAATAACTTTTTTGATGTAATGTACGAATCTTTTGATGTAATAAAATAGTTTGTCAGGTAAAATATGCTTTAGAACTTCTTAATCTGTTCAAACTGGGAAAAGACCTTAATAAAAGGAATTCTTCGATAAAGTGAAAGTTTTAGAAGATATCTTTAATATTTTAGTGTGAAAATCAAGAAAGTATTTTAGTATAGACGAAACAATATAATAGAATTTTATCTATAGTAACAAAATCTTCGACCATTTTGTGTTCGTTGTATTGATTTCAGAGTTAATTAGATAAGATTTGTCCAAAAAAAGCAGTTCCTTTAAAACGTTTATAACATTAACTTAGCGATGAATTATGTATTGATGGGCTTTCTGACATTTTGGGGTTTTAAGTAAGTAATTATGGCAGACTGGACGAAAAATCAAGTTATCTTTAATTCTTGTTATTTTTTGCAAACGATTAAACTTAATTTGAAAATAATGAGAAACAATTCATATTAAAATCCATATTATTTAAGCGAAGTAAAAAGTATTGTTATCTTCGGAATCGGCTTTCGAACTATGTCCGTTATCCTCGAATATCCAGTTTGAAAAACTACAAAACTTCCTTATGATATCTAAGATTTTTTAGTGCACATTTAAATGAAACTAAGTTTTACGGAAACTGTGATCTCCTTATACTGACGAGATGAATGTTGACTTACATCTGAGCTGTCCGTGATCACGGTTACTGTATACTATATAGGAACGGAAACAAGTATTATGTAGTAGATAAGGCGAAAAAATATTTCCTTTTTTGAAATTGGAACTGTTAGGCTGCCGGATTGTTAGGTACTGGATAGCGATCAATACTAGCGTCGTCACGATAGGGTTCTGGAAATCATAAGCGAAGCGGTTGGTCTTTCTTATAAAGGTCATCAATTCTTATAAAGTAAAAACAGAAATTATAATAACTATATATTTTTTCATAAGTTTTTCCACCTTTAGATGTTTATCTAATTTTCAATTCCCTATCATTTACTCTGACCTGTGTCGCATCTAATCTCGCTCGGTCAATACTTGTAACACTCGAGTGGATAGTGTTTAATGATATTGGAGACGTAGAGTGGAAACTACTTTTAAAATACGGACTTGATATTACTTATTACAATTTTCTTTTTAATGTCTTATTTAAGTTTAATCCAATTATTGTTCATTATTTAAATCTTCAGCAAATATTCGATCATTATAACTATGTTTCCGCGATATACTACGGAAATCATACTATCGCCCTAGCCGGTTAACTTCTGTTCGCAAATTTTTCTTTCAGACGCTTAAATATTTATAATGCTAAACATCCACAGACCGAGCCGCTCCAAGTAAAACATGATCTTATCATCGACAAACTATAATTGCCTCAACAGCATTTCTAAAACCATCTGAAGCCACCTACAGTTGAGTGACAACCTGCCATAATACTTACGTGACGACTGATAGTCGTATAGAAAGATTACAACAGATATAAATATTGAAATCAATAGACCGGAACATCCATTAGAATTTAATTAAATATTTAGTCCGAGTCAGATTGAAAAGAAATATTGTTTCAGAAAAATATAACGTTGTACTGCCCGCTCTGAACATAAATACTATACCCCAAGAGAAATGAAGCAGTAACATAATAATAAATTTAATGCAAAGAATAAGTTAATAGCATGTTATATTTTATTATTCCCAAAGGTTTTAATTTGATTTCTTGTTAAGTTATCTGATAAAATAATAAAAAAAATAATTTAGATACGTATATCATTGATTAAATTTTTGAAACAAAACTCACATTGATAAATGTGTAAGCGTAAAAAAAATATTTTTAAGTTTCAATGAGTCGTTGATGAGTAATCAAAAATTAAAGAACTTTTAACAAAAAATCGTATTTTTTTTAAAGAACTCATTACATGTGCTTTGATAGTTGAAATTATAATTTTATTTCATTCTAATTTGTGTTTTATTATTAGTATGAAATTAGAGCAGAATTACGAAGAGAAAAAGAGGTAGACGCAGGATAGACATATTTTAATAAAAATATTTTTTCAATGTGGTTAAATGACATAGTAAGAGCTCATTTTTTTATCTCTTATTTTTATGTAAGCAAAGCTTAAAAATTAATATAAATTAATATTCGAGAGATGATATTTGCTCTTAGTTTTATAGTAATGATGAACTCGATTCTGATCGATGCGGCGTGTAACTACATCAGGTACTACTGCCATGAATATTAATTATGAACTACGATATATTCATACATACTGAAAATTTAGATCAAAGATATGTAATAGTAGTTATACTACTAGAAAGACTCTATGAGAAATATTGCATATCTATTATGTCCCACGACAACAATTCTAAATTAAATTCTATTTTCCAATAATAATAGTTTAACTATACATATTATAAGATAATTTTATGCATACATTTATAATACATACGTTTAACTTTTATTATTTTAAATAATGTGACAAACCTGTCAGATAGTACCTTGTTATTAAATATCAACTGAGAGCTCATCGTATTGGCTGTATGAAGCACATATTAATTGAGAGATTTCCTTTCCATTGAAAATACGTTTTGGTACAAATCATATACATATCTATCTTCCGTGGAGTGTCAATGAGGATTCGAAGTTTAAATGAATTATATTTTGTCGATGCCTAACTCTACTCAAACTGTTTATTAATTAAAAACAAACTATACCACATAGAGCAATTGCTAAACAAGCTTAGATTTTAGCTACGTTAATTGAATTTAAACTTGTATATTATGAAGGAATTATATTTAAAAATCATATAAATCTTATTTAATATTACATAAAAATAAGTTTTTTAATTAAAGTTTAATTTTATAGAAAAAGTCACAACTATTGTTCATGAATTGATTTGATGATGATATTATTTTATTGAATGATAATTATTTTATTCTTCGTTTTATTTTATATACCATGTATTACATTTTTCAAAATAATTACCGACTAAACGTACGGAAAAAATGTATAAGAAAATTTTCGAAATTTTTAAATTCTCTAAACAACTTATAAATTACAGAGTAATGAAACAATACTTAACATAGTTTCAAACTTTTAACTGTAGTTAACTTCAACCAAGATCAGCCAGTAGCTGTTCCCGCCAGCAATCTCCTCAGTCTACCATATGGTGGGAGATGTATCGTCCATACATAATACATACATATCTACATGTATTTGTCGTATCATCACTCCAGTGATAATACATTATGTGGTTAGTTCAACCGCCACAATATCAACAATATTATTTTTAACGAGGGGTCTCTGAGGCGATGTTAATATTGAACTTGAGTACTCAATATTGTATTAAGGTTAGTAGATTTAAAAATATTCTTAAACACCTTTACTTTATTTGGGGAGTTTTAACATCCTAACTTAACTTTCGTATTTAAGTCCAGGTGAACACCAAAACAGTGAAATTGATGGACTCTTATAGTGGATTGAAAAATATAACTGAAATATATTTAAAATAAGTATGTATTTGTTTTTAATTCCTATTTTTATGCTCGTCTTATATTCTTAATCTTTTTCTGACACTATTAATCATATAGGTCAGAACAAATAGTAAATTTAGTTAACTGTCGGAATCAAGATAAAAAGCTTTAATAATAATTTTATTTTAAATATGAAAAAACTTTTATTCTCAAGCCTATAATTTTTAAGGATTTGTAACAACACAAATGAAAATGTTATAAACATCTTGTTTTTTATATATTTGTTCTAGAATATTTATTATGTAATAGTCACAGTGTTTTAAATGTATTATTCTCATTCTATAATAAATTTTCAAATGTTAAATGTAGACAAAACCTTCAAATATTCTAGTTACCAATCGAAGCGTCTAGTGACGTCACAGTAGTAATATTCCTATTTGCTTATTTTCGGTCACAGTCGCCTTTGCTTCATAAATTTATCTGGAACTTTCAAAGATTTTCTTTTAATATTTTTCTTTATTTCAGCTTTGAGATATTTTGGTAATTACGGCTTCATTAACTGTGATACTACACATGTAAGGAATTATTATAAATAAAATTTGCTTTTATAAGCAATTAAGTTGATCCGTTCAATTATTCATTGCTTATTAACACTGAAACCTCTGTAATGTAGTCTAATCAAATTTAATATAGAAAATCTTCTCATACATTTTTTGCTATGGAAGATCAAAAATAAAAAATAATCGTATTAAAAATTTAGTATTCATTTAATAAACATGTATATATATTGTTATTAAAATTAAATAATAATTAATTAGATAACATTTAAAGTCCTTAAAATGGTAAAGTTACATATAAATATCTGTATAGTTAATGTTTAAAAAATTGCCAGCTCAAAGAAATATTTATCCGATATGTTCCCCGCTCCTCAAATACCAAAATATTGGTTTATTGTAAACGGCCACTGATACATAAATTTATGGTAACATGATTTTATTTTTAAAATACGATATATGTATAACGATACCAAAAAAATGTCAGATATTATGTTTCCTCTACAATAAGTAATAAGTAAGGGTTATAAGTAGAATAAATTAAATATTAACAATTAAACTAAAATTTTACATCAACTACTTATACATTATTAAGTTAAGTTAATTCATCAAACAGTATAAAATATCTCTTTTTCGTTTACATAGGAGCGCGTGGTAGTAATTTATTGAAGAAGACAAAAGAAAAATTGTTATTTTCGCCAATTCGGTGAAATTTACAGTGAAACAAACGACGTCTTTACCATGAAAATCTACAACGTGCAATTTCCACAAGTATTTATTAGTAGTGGATCTGGATAATATGTTTTATGAAGTAAATATATACTTTTTTTTAAGTTTTTATATTTTAGATCATAGTTGATAAGTGCTTTTGTGAGGCCAGATCATTTTAAAGATTAAAAAATATACATGACACACTAATAATAATGCTGATTAATCTTTATATTGCACGTTACATAGCACCATATACAATTATTTTACTGTAATCAAACCACATAACTGAGTTCTCGCCCGAGCTGTGACAGAGGTTCGGGTAAGAGAGACTGAAGGGGCCAAGGGGAGGCTGGAGGCGGACGCTGTAAATTTAATGTACATTACACAATACGAATTAAATATTCATTTGAGAACATTAATTTAACTCGCATTTATTTTTTGTTCTAAGGTTTTTCAATGACCCTTTTTAATTTGAAAGTTCATTACATACTGTCAGAGTAAATACATATAACAACGTCATATTGCATCTTTAAAATGTATTTTATGGATGGTCTTGTATTTTTGAGTTCTTTTTACTAAATTATTATATTTATATTTAAAAAAAATGTCTAAAAAACAAACTAACAAATGAATATGATATGACTATTTAATGTAATTTCAGTTTTTTTTTGTAAGTTTTTCTATAATACATATATGTATACTAGTGTAAACATAAAGAGTTGGTGAACATCAGAAAACGTTATTGTCATAGCGCTTCCTAAATTTAGTAGCTGTTGGCTAGCTAAATATAGGACGTAACATTTGAGGAAACTTAATTAAAAGCTTAATCAAATATATGTACTATGTATAGATTATAATTAATTAGTGTTAATTTGTTTAGTACACGAAAATATATTCTCATGGTAACATTATAAGTTCCTACTTAGAAATCACAGTTGCATTATAAATAAGATAAAAATGCTACAGTCTTCTAAACTTGCTTCCTTTAGTGAATAAAAATATGCCGCAAGCTATTACGTATGAAATAAAGAAATAAAATCCGTCCACAAGCCGAGTAGGTCAAGCGTAGTGACATGCACGATAGAGTCAATCAGACCTCAGATCTCAAGTGTACCGTGATACAAATGTTTATAAGTAAACGATTTAGAAATGACTATTGAAATAATATTATCCAATATGAAAATAATAAAATTCTTGATCAGTTAAACCTTGACTGTGACATTAAAATGATCACTATGTCATAGATTTAAAAGAAATATTTTCAAAACCTACTTCCAATTAAAGGAGTACATTAAGTTGTATTGAGAACTTCCTTGTTTTTGAAATTAGTTAAAAAGTAACTTAAATCCTCTTTATTACATTACTTAACTACAATAATAGCTTCTATGAACTTCATTCTTGATATAAATCTTGATGTAATCAATAATATAGTTTCATAGGCGTTCAGTGAAAACTGTCAAATTGAAAGTGCAACCAGAATATTACATTTTAATTATTACTTTAAATATAATCTAAATTGTGACTTACTATTGTTACAAGTCAGTGGTGGCCTAGTGGTTAAGGGGCCCGCCTCTCGTTGCCGAGTGCGCGGGTTCAAACCTGGCAAGTACCAATGTGATTTTTCGGAGTCATATGTACTTCCTGAGAGTATTTAGGCATCACTGACATACGTTGAAGGAAAACATCGTGAGGAAACCTGGACTTATAGTTTCACAATTATAAGTTTGAAATCACCAACCCGTCTTCAGTAAGCGTGGTAATTAATGCTCAAACCTTCTCCATGTGAGAAAGAGGCCTTCACTCAGCAGTGGGCGTCTGATAGGCTGATGATGATGATGATGATGATGATTGTTACAAGGTATTTAACCCTTACCTCACTGTCACCTACTGAATATTTAACCGTTCGTAATTACATTATTGTGGGTTTGAAAGGTTAGTCTTTAATCTGACAGAGGTAGTGGCAAGAGACTCACTGATATGGGACATGTGGTGTCTAGGGACTGTTTGTAAATAGTTATTGGCATTGTACAAGGATCATCTGTTAAAAGAGCAAAGGATCAATCAATCAATCAATCTGTATACACTAAAAAGTAATCTTTTAAGTTGATATTGGTTACAAAATGTATAATTTCCTTTGTAGGGATAAATGATATAGTAGAATTAATCGTATCGTCACTTACTACTTCTAATTTATTTAAAAGCTTTTACTTAGATAGACTCAAATCTCTAATAAATATTAGTGCAAAAATAAGGATTTTAAAGCTTTCTGGTAATTGTATTTTTTTTTAATTTAGGACAGAGATATTTCCGTGATGTCTCGGTGAATATTATATACTAAGCAATTTTTTTTTGAAAAGTATAACTTTAATTGAAACTTATATTTTCGTATTTTACTTCGCGTTTTTATTTTTGATTATAAAGTACATACTTCCGACGTTTCGGCTACTTTTCAGTATAACTTTAATTATTGATTTTGTGAAGTTAAAACTCTACGGGTTTGTATTATTTTTCACTGTCTTCAGAAAATGTTAATAATCGTCTTAAATTAGGTATATCTGTTTCATTGTAAAATAAAACTATAATAGAATAAAAATATGTTCAACTCCGTTTAGTAGTTCAGGTTTTTACTGAATCAAAATTGTATTTACCAAAGTCAATATTTATATATCCTATCAATTGTGAATTCCTAAAATTACCATTTAAATAAAATTTGCTTTTAGACAACAACGTTTATATATTGAAAATTTTGGTAAAGTGGAATGTTACTAGTTACAATATGTTATGATTTTATTTCTAGGAATATCTTTGAAGGGTATCTATACGACTTTTAATATAAAAAGTATATAAATATTGCTAGATTTCTTATGCAAAAAAATAGTTATCTAGGCAATTTTCAATTCAAAGAAAATTATGACAGTATTCGTGTAATTTCAGGATTAAATATCATCTGTACACAATCAATGATGTATTAAATTCAATAAATAAGTATTATGTAAATGTTGTCCTCCACCTTGAGATAAAAAAGATAAAAATTGAAAAGAAATCCCACAACTCCAAAAGTTATAAACAAACAGGAAAACGCAAAACAGCTACAAAATACTCAATTCCTCTAGACGTCTGCCGCTTAGGAATAAATCTTCACATTAATTCTCTTCAAGTTATCTGTTTAAAATTACTAAAAGTTTGTTTCCAAGTTTGAATTAGCATGAGCGTATAACGCGCGTTAGATAGGGGCTCCTTAAACCTATACCTGGGTCGCAAGTCCCAGGCACCGTTGAAGCTCCTCTCCTTACATCCCAATCACCCGGCATACATAAGGTGTACTATAGAATGCTGAGAAGTTTTTATCGGAACCATCAAGTAAATAAGGAAAAAAAAGAATTTTTATGTGACCCTTGTTTCAGCTATTGCAACTTTTTTGAGAATTCATATAAAAGATTATCATTGTTCCTATTAATATTAATGATAAAATTTCATTTGATTTAAGCCATAATTGGGATTTCTTATTATATAAATACCATCAACGTTGAAGTACGACGCCGTGAACACCAAGTTAAAATTAAATTCCCCAGTTTATTACTACGAGGGGAGGTCAAAAAGTTCGCGGAATGGAGGGGATGGAGGGGGTTGATTTACTCGTCCAGATAGTAACTTGTTCAACACCTCATTAATAGTATATATACCAAGTTTGAACCAAATCGGGTCATTAACTTTTGAGTTATTGACCTGCAAACAAGTGAATCGGGAAGAAGTCAGTGAGTATGGAGAAAATTGAACACCGCGCCGTTATTAAGTTCCTCACAAAGCAAGGAAAATCCGCTCAGACGATTTTCGAAGAGCTGTTATCAGTTTACGCGGACTCTGCCCCTGGTAAAACCATGGTTTACAAGTGGCATGGACTTTTTTAAACAAGGAAGAGAGTCCATTGAAGATGACCCCCGCTCCGGACGACCGATTGAGGCCACCACACCGGAAATCGTAGCAAAAGTAGAAAAACTTATATTGGAAGATGCCCGGTTGAAGAAGAAACAACTTGCAGCAATGGTTGGAGTATCCGAAACCAGCATTTTAAATATCCTACATCATTATCTTGGGATGACTAAGGTCAGTGCAAGATGGGTTCCGAGAATGCTCACGCCACTTCAAAAGAGCGAGCGTGTCGAGTGTTCTCGCCAGTTTTTGAAGCTCTGTGGGGAAAATAAGGATGAAGTTATGGACCGGATTGTTACTGGTGATGAAACCTGGGTTCACCACTATGAACCTGAATCGATGCAGTGGCATAAAAAAGGTACAGCTCCTCCAAAGAAGTTTAAAGTGTCACAATCGGCCGGAAAGATCATGGCTACTGTCTTTTGGGATACAGAAGGTATTTTGCTGATCGATTATAAAGATCGTGGTGTGACTATAACGGGACAGTACTACGCTTCTTTATTAGATAGATTGAAAGAAGCTATCAAGGAAAAAAGAAGAGGAAAGCTGTCAAAAGGTGTGCTCCTTTTGCACGACAACGCAACAGTCCACACGTGCCATGTTGCGACGGCTGCCATTCACCGATGCGGATTCGAAAAAATTAAACCACCCGCCTTACAGTCCAGACTTATCCCCAGCGACTATTATTTGTTTCCAAAAATGAAAAAAGAGCTGCGTGGCAAAAAATTTGGCGATGATGAAGAAGTCAAGTCCGCAATTTCGGCCTATTTTGATAGCCAAGACAAATCATTTTTTTTCGATGGTATAAACAAATTATTTGAGAGATCTGAAAAATGTATTAAGGTTAAGGGAGAATATATTGAAAAGGAAAAATAGTTTCGTGTTAAATTTCAACCCCCTTCCTGCTCATTCCGCGAACTTTTTGACCTCCCCTCGTAACTTTGTATGTTTCCTGTAAATTGTTAAACAAGACAATAATTCAGAACACTGCAAATAAACTGAAATGTGATAATAACAATGCTATTATCACACAATAATCAAATCTTATATACATATATTAAATAGGATTTTATTTGTTTTAATATAATAATAATAATAAAATTTTACGAGTTGTAACTAAGTTAAAATTACGTCCAAATAAATGATATGTAAAAGCAAAGTACCAACATTTTAATTATAAATAACTTTTCAAAAGCTTTATGTCTAACTTTTTTCAATAATTAATTGAAATAATTAGTATTTTCATAATCTAAAAGCTCCGGAATTATCAGTGAAGCAAAAAATACTCAATTTGTCACTCATAATTCAGATGGCATTAATTTGAAAAGAAAGTTGCTAATTCAATTAATGTTCTTATTTCTACGTGTGTATAGTTTATATTTCAATAAAGTGATTCTTATCATATTGTATAACTAAATTAGTCGGTCTGTTGAATACTTCGGGTCGTTTGGTTTTAATGAGATTGAGAGATTTAATATTTTCTTTCCGTTTCACACTGCCATATTATTCGTTAGTTGAAATAAAAAATAAATTATGAATAAATATTGATTATATTAAAAATATTTTGATAGTATTAATTCTACTGACTTTATTATTTTAAAATTAAACAATGTATTTGGATAAACTACGAGAATGTATTGTTTAATTCTTCATCCCACGTTTAGGTTATTTTACAGTAGGTAGTAGTTATCACGGGCAAACCTCAAAATAGAGTCAGCTCATTATGCTTGCATCTAGACTCTAGAACAATAAGCCGGAACGTTTTAGATATTGTGGATAATTGCATTTACAGTTCTTCTACATAGGTGAAAACGTTGTATCTTCATATAATAATGAAAGAATCCTTTATAATATCTAAACTCTTTCAATTAAGAAGTGATTAATAGTTTTAATTATATTAGAACTTTGAAGAACTTGACAACTCTTTTATGAAAGTTAGAATACAATATATTTTTATCATGAAATATGTATAAAGGACTTCTTCTATCCATCAATATTAATTTCTAAAATTATAACCCCAGTCTTTCTGTCATCTAATTATTAAATAAGAATTTATTTAACTGGACTTTCAAAAAAAAATACACCACATGGCATTAATAATTATTAATTTATACACCAAATTCAGTATAAGTATTGAAATATGTAAATTGTAGATATATGTTCATAAGTCTAACAAATATAAGATAACCTTTGTATTAATTATTCCTTTTGCGAAAACTTTTCTTTTCTTTTTACTTGTGGTTTTTCATGGAGCACATATAAGGCTAAGATTAGGAATACACTACGTATAAGTGTGAGTAAATCTGGATAAAAGATTGCTAGAATTGATTTCAGGCCCATATCAATATTGTGACACTATCTATATTAATAAAGAGGAAAGATTTGTTTGTTTATTTGTAATGAATAGGCTCCGAAATTACTCCACCGATTTCAAAAATTCTTTCACCTTTGGAAAGCTACATTATTCCCGAGTAATATATATATTATATTTTAAAAAAATTAGTGATCCTTACTAAAACTCCAATAATGTAACCCAAGGTGTAAAAAATTACCTGAAAAATTCAATACGTCCCGTGCGCTGCAAAAACTATTGATGATAGAACAAATTCATTTACTACGACTTTGCAGAACTCATCATTATCTACAAAAAGTGTCGCGACAGTGTATGTTTAAATATTATAGTTATGTCACAGTAAGCGGTTTTTTATTCTAAAAATTTTATTTATATGCCGCCGCTTGAAAAGGCTCTTTGTTTGTACCTTGGTATTAATCCTTATCAAAATAAATTACTTTATATTCTAGACGGCTTCAATACCTTTTTATAACTTTTTGAATTATTCAATCCGGACATTTCATTCGGAAGATATCACGAGTTTAAAAATGCAAGTATTAGAAAAAAGTCGCATGGTTGCCGCTCACCGCGCTCAGCTAGCCAGCATGCGATGTAGGCACAATTTAAGCGTCACTGGGGTACGGGGAGGAGAGTCAATGTAATAAAATAAAAGGCCGCGCGGTCGGCTCCCTACGCAGTGGTCGTGTGCGTGATCGTATGATTTTAGCTTGGAGAAATTTTGAATTCGTTTAAATTCGTTTCGTAGGTAAATAAGTACCTGATAATAAATATTATATTTTAGTGTAACTATTCAAACAGCTTATAGTAATAGTTTATAGGTATTCCTGTTCAAAATTTAAGCAAAAATTTAGTAAAAGGTAGTTTTCTAAAACGATATTTTTCATTTTCTTTTATTAAGTACCTACTACTTACCTGATAATAAATATTATATTATAATTATTCAAATAGCTTAAGTACTTTATATAGTTCAACAAGCAAAGATTTGAGAACCTCTCAACTACGCGCGCGAGAGTCGAGTATCGAGCGTTCCCAACGCCCGTGAGATCAGCGAGAGAGACAACAGATGTCAACGACTAGAGTCCGTAATCGAGTTTTAGCTCACAGTAACAGATACGATCCACAGATTGATTATGCTCAACAGTCTTCCGTCCAAATGGGAGCCATGAATAAGATCTGCTCTAAGTGCTCTGATAAAAAAGGGGTCGATGAACCTAATGGTTTGTGCTGTGCTTCTGGAAAAGTTAGTCTCCCCAACATTCAGGAGCCGCCACAGCCAGTAAAAAGCCTTTTAACAAATGATCATTCACTATGTGGACATTTTTTTTAGAGAAACATACGTAGGCACAATAGCCTTTTTCAAATGACTTCGTTTGGCGCGAAAGCGATTCGAGAAGAAAATTTTATGCCGACTTTTAAAATACAGGGACAAGTATATCACCTTATAAGTAGCCTTTTACCACCATCAGGTCAAAATCCACAATACCTACAGGTATATTTCATTTCAGACGCAGATCAACTGTACCACCATACAAAGTATGCCACCACATGAATTGTGTTTAAAAATTGGAATTCAAATAAATTTAAGCCCTCCGAGCATGTGCAATGGAACGAGACTGCTTATTAAGGAATTGAAGGACAATTTAATTGTAGCGACCATTATCACTGGCCCAGCAGCTGGTCAACAAATCATTCCTCTTTATTAATATAGATATTTCCATCTGGTCTTTTACAAGTTTTGATTATTTTATAGCATTTATGTTATCTATTTTAAATATAATAAAATTTAATTCTAAAACTTTTTTGTCTAACTCTACTTTTTCTTTCACTCACACAAATGCAAAGCTCAGCTTAAGTCTAACGGACTATTTTAACATATACAATACAAGTCACATCAAAAACTATAATGAGATACTGGTCTAAATACGAAATAATGACTTGTTTATTGTGGTCATTGTTTTTGTCAAATAGATTTTCTGTTAAAAAAGAATATATTTTTCACTGAAACCAATAATAGTAGCTTATTTAACCATGAATTTCTTTCACAGTTTAATTTTATAATAACCATAAAACCGTTTTTCAAGATATAATCAAATAAATCTATTATTATTTGAATACTGCATATGTTAAAGTCCAAATGAATGTTTATTATACCAATAGACAGTTAGTTTTGCTTCAAGCGACGCTTGAAAGAGTTATCAGACCAACACAGATGGGGCCCTAGAGCCGATGCTAGGCCAGGTCACGGGTGTAAGCGCAATGATGTACCGCGGCCAGGCTCGGAGCAGGAGTAGATTTTTAGTCAGTAAGAGTCTGACACTCCCTCTTGCCCCACCCAGGACAAGAGGGGTCATTTGATGATTTTCCCCTTAAAAAAAGGAATTATTAAAGTTTAATAAAAATATAACATTAAATTTATCCATCGTCTTAATCAATAACATATAAGAAGGATGTACAAAATAAAATAATTTGTGACAAAATTGAGATCCTGTAGAAGGTTCTCTTCTTATCAAGTAAAGCCAGCCTGCACTGAAACAAACCCGTGTGTATAATGGCTGCACAATGTTACTACTACACGTTACATTAAATCATTAATTATATTAATGAAAATGTACGTGTGTTTTTAAGTTATAGAAGAATAAAACTTTTGTATTTAAAGTTGTATTTTTAATATAAAGTAGTCCATGAAGATGAAACAACTTATTTACTATATATTATTGTAATGGTTGAAACGAAAATGTTTATGTTACATTATAATTTATATTTAGACAAATCTTAACTGAGGACTCATCTGAATAAATTATATAATATTGTATCGTCACTAATACTGTAGGACCTCGGTGAAGCAGCCACTAAATATTAAATGCGTTTTGTTCAACGTCTTGTAAAGGCTTTAACATTTCTCATAATTTTCGGCGTTTATTTGAAGTTATTTTACAATTGCATATTTCTTATTCTTTTTTAAATTTCCATAATGCATTTTATTTCCACATTGAATAGTAGGAAAAGACTAAATATAAAAAAAAGTATTTAGTCACTAATTTTGTATGAATTCCAACTTCACTCTCAATAATTTCTCCATTAAGTTAAGTGTCTAAGACCTAATGTCCAAGATCTTCTCAAACACTTGGCCACTTGCCGAGTTGCAATATAATATCAATTTATATTATCTTTTCTCTGCTGAGTATGTACATTCCACTCGTCTGAACGTGGTACGTTTAAACAGATTTACTCTGCCCCACAACTTAGATGACTTTTCTCACTGATGAATTCCTGAAGAAACAAATCATGATTTTTAATATAATATTAATATAGAATGAAATTATTAATAATCAAATAAGAGAGATGATTTGATATTACACCATGTGAGATATCTGAATATATTTTAAAATGTGACTTATATCAAAATAAACAAGCACTTGAAATAGATGATAGCTTTTGTACGGCGCGTCATGGTGTGGTTATGAGAAGTACAATAACTATTAACAACAGTACAACAAAATATATCTTGATTCAAAACTGCTTTAATGTGCGAGGAACTGAAAAATCTGATAACAAGTAATTTACACGAAATTTTAAACAGAAATTTTATTTTCCAGTTCTTGGCATTTTTCGAACTTATTACCTTTGTGATTTTTAACGAGATGAATTAATGCTGCGAGATTATAATATAACATTACAACTCGACCTCACCCGACCCGATGTTGATTCATCATTATCATTTAATTAATTGTTATTTAAGATAATCCATAATATGAATGTTGACAGTAGGCTTCAAAACTAATATGAAATGTTATAAAATAAATACGATTTAAAATATCCCTATGAAAATGACTGTAATGAATAATCTTTTCTTAAGTTTTTGTTTATCAATTTAATGGCTACAAAGAAAAAAAATATGAAATAATAGTATCAATAATATCAGGATAACTTACTATAAAACATTTTTTTCAATGCTTTAGGAGGTAAGAATTAAACTGAACGATATACTTAACCAACTAAGTATAACATTGACTTTCAAAGCTTAGAAGAACTAAAAATTATTGATACAAAATTTATAATTTCTACGGAAACATCAAACTTAAGGATGCAAAGAACCTATCAAGCTTTCTCTCAGAATAGCAGAATTTAATTTAAACAGCTCAAGATATTAAGACTATTCTACCTTGATATTATAACATATCACTATTTCCTGGCTTATTTCGGACTATATTATATATATCAGGTGTTTATTAATCTAAAAAAATGTTGAATTATTTTTTAACTTTCGTTTAATAATTTCAATATATGAATGTATAGAAATAATTTTCAAACATAAAATAAGAATTGCTGAACCAACGCCTATTGTTTACTGTTTCGTTAAGAGTTTGGATTGTGATATACATATTTACAAACCAAATAATATTTAACCATATGTACATAATGTTTTCAATGTTTTTCTTTATATATTCATTGATAGTCGCAGGACTTCTAATGAGAACGACTCGGATTTCGATTCTCGCATACGAATAATTTTCAGAAACATATTTGTTAAACATCTTTGATGTAATGAAAAGTTTCATTTGTATTCAGATCTAGAACCACAAAACTGTTTTTTAATTACCTTCTCTATAAAATATTATAAATTTTAAATATCTTCGACAGTTGAGGATTATGAATGTTTGCTTATTATTTTAAAACTTTTCGTTACAAGTCGTTAATATATTTCTCTTTTACGGTCAAAGTTACGTGTTTTAACTTCACAACTGACTATTAACATTGTTTAAATGTAATATTGAATTGCTGTGTTTGACTTATTAACTTTGAATATCTTTGACTCATGATCACTGACGTTTGCATTTAGTACAGAATTAAATTAAATAAAATAAAGAATCGAAACAAAACATTATTTATTATATGTAGATCCCACAAATGACATGTTTTCACGTAGTATCTTGAATTTCATTTTCAAAAGAAATAAAAAATGCTTTTCGGCACAAGTGCTGGATCAGTTAAAGAATGCAGGTTTTCTGTGAAAAGGTATTTTAATAATACCGATACCCAACAATTGAAGCGTTGATCCAGTTTTGAAGATGAACAACAACAGCTACCAGTATTTAAATTCTTATATTCCGGAATGGCCACTGTGGGTGTTCCATATTCTATGAAATTCTATTGAAATACTGCTTTTCAATTCATTTACTTCATTTCTATAAAATTTCACCACAAAATCAGATCAAAATAATTATATTCATTGGTAATCTCGTTTTTAAATTCTACGCAAATTTAAACAAGTTTATACAAAAAAATAATACACAAAGAACTGAATTAAAAACAATATTTATAATTAATTTTTCCTTCTTGATAATACAGATTTAAGAGTTTACTCCGAAATGTTTTTATCATTTCAAAAGTCTATTAATCAATATGTAACACCTAGATGTTGATATTATGTAACATCTAGATGTTGATATTTCATTGATAAATTATTATTATAATTATTGAATATTTATTCATTGTTTAATAATGTACGTATTTGAAATACGCATCTACAGCTAAGTTTTCTACAGGGTATGAGAGTGATGGAAGCCTTGTCTCTTAATTTTCTTTTAATAAAGATAATAAGAAATTGATAAACGTACATGCAAAATCTAAAATGATAATTTCTATTTAACTCTTAGTAAATAAAATACAGAAAATTGATATTTAGGTAGGTAAATAATCATTTTTCTTTGTTGTTTTAAATATTACTTAATAACTTAAATAAATGGGCAAAATTTGGTTAAATTTATTAAGTCTCTGATATCTGAAATCAAAGATTATTTGCGTTATTTCTTAAGGGAACATTTATAAACACTTTCCTCTGAACAATCATGATAATACTTTGATAAAGGTTAAGGCATTGTTAACGGTTTTGATGAATTCAATAAATTCTTCGTTGTATTAATCGAGAGGAAGCGAGACTGGTTACTTTAAAGTGAGGAAACTTTGTAATTTTATAACAGATTTTAATACATTGAGCTCGGAATTTCCATCTCAGTGAATATTTAAAAACGTATCAAGCCACAAAGTGCAAGATAACTCACCATCTGTTTTATTTAATGTTCCACTTTACATCACTTACATTCTCCCATTTTTTTGTATATCATACAAATTTGTTAAAATATTTTTTTGTACAGATTGTAGGAGGCTGACCGATCGATACACAGATCGATCCAAGGCTTATTTATAACTGAATTAGGCTACAGTAAATATAAATATGTCCGAAAAGATATAAAATATTTGTGCACCTGCGATAATTTTATGACAAAACTATACAGTTTATTTTACTATAATAGTATATAAGACTTTACTATACTGGTTGTTAGAAAGTATTCAGGTGCACATCTTTATATTGTATGGAATAAAGGTTTGCATCAAACCTGTATTTAATATAACACTAATATTATTTTATATTAGAATGATTTATCTCGTGTTTGTATAATTTATTAATTCTTTATTATTTTTAACATCTTATAAACGTCAACTCATCTTCGTTCTTGTTCTTATATTTTATGAGATTTGTATTACAAATAACTTGAATAACTTTTATTTTCTCTTGTTTACGGTCTGAAGACTGGCGATGACATTTGACAGACCAAATGATCTTAAACATGTCAAAGAAAGTCTTCTCAATACGAAAATGAAACATTTATTTTTGTTGAAAAGAATTAAGATTTTTATATAAAAGATATATTATTTACTAATTAAACCGAGCTACAAACCTGATCACACTTTGTTCCGGATATTAGTGCATTGAAAACGATAAAAACATGTACGGTCAATAAATACGTGGCTACGTTTACTGTGTTTCAATAGCCAGCAAAGTTCACGTCAGATGTCATGCAAAAAAAATATTAATTTATAAGAAACTCTTTAAATGATTAAAGAAGCAATATCCTCATCAGTATCATATGCCATGTTGATGGATATCTAGACGCTTGAACAGATTTCAGCCATCTAATTCCTTAAAACAATTCTTTCGATATTTAATTTCAATATACAGACTTAACAAATTTAATATTAAAACTCCACATTAAACACTTGTAAGAGTAAAGTAACAATTCAATGTGATTTCTGTCTTCTTTTATTTTGAACTTTATCAACCAGGAGATTAAAAGTGTTCTATGCAATGATATGTATCATTGAAATTGTATGCGTTAATTAATTATTATTAGTTAAAAAATTGTCATCGATACAATAAATTGAATTATAATTCTTACATGACAGTATTAATATATGAAAAAATGATTATGTGGACAGTTTATTACCTGCACAGTGATCCAATAAAAGGAATTTTATACGTCCACCACAATATTTTATATTTTATTATGATGGAAATTAAGGAACTTGGTATCCTTTTAACACTTATAATATAAAATAGCTTTACCTATCACAACACTCTCCTTCAACTCATCTAAAATTTAACGGCTCTTTTTTTTAAATATTAATATTATAAAGCCACACATTTAAACTGCAGCCGTTAAAACTACGATGTATATGTTTGTATTGTATTTTAACAGTAGTTAGTAAACTGTTAGCGATGAACAGACAGACAACTGAATGTAATCTAAACTTGATTGAACGAACCTGTTGGAGACTACCACACTGTTTATCATTCACTATACAATTATTACTAGTATTGTTGAAAACGTATTTTAAAACTTACTACATGAAATTGTTAAATTATTTAACTCCAAATTGTTATAAAAGTATATATCTATTATATAGGGTGCGCCAGAGAAACTTACTTATTTGAAAGGTCAATAAAAAAAAAGTACTTCAGCTATTGTTTTAATTTCTTTTTTTATTTGAGAATACAATATACCAATTTTTTTTTCATGCAGTCTTAAAAATGACATCGGATAAATGGTGACCCCCATTGCGCATACACTGATGAAGTCGATTTTTGAAATTCGTATCCACTCTCCGCAGCATATCAATCGGTATGTTGGTAATGGCGTCGCGAATGTTGTTCTTGAGGTGTGCTATGGCCCGTGGTCGATCGACATAAACCAGGGAAATGTGGAAGTGAAACTCGTCACTGAAAAAAACGACCGCGTCTTCAGGCGGGTTGTCAATCTGCATTTCACATGCATTTTGACGGGCAACAAAATCGCGTTCAGTTAATTCTTGCACAACAGCCAATTTATAGGAATGAAATTGAAGGTCTTCATAGAGAATTCGTCGAACAGTGGTATCAGAAATTCCCATAGCAGCTGCGTGTTTGCGAGCCGAACGCCGGGGAGAACGCACAACTGACTGCCTCACTCTTTCGATATTTTCCGGAGTTCTGATGGTCCGTTGAAGTCCATTTCTGGGTTTAGCGACACTTCCACACTCCCGAAATGAATTAAACCACGACAGAATCGAATTACGGCCAGGAACGAGTCTGTGAGGAGGAATTTCAAAGCGAGCGCGGAAGGCACGTTGCGTAGTAACAAGTGAGCGACCGTTAGAAAAGAAGCTCTCAACTGCGAAGGCCCGCTGCTCTCTAAACCATAGCATGATGGCAGCTGACTGGAGGGAGAAACAAACTTGGGAACTTCCTCCTCCAGATGCGCCCCCTCTTGCCCCTCTACCCGCCCAACTCACCGCGCGGTAATTTTTTTAAATAAGTAAGTTTCTCTGGCGCACCCTATAGTAATTATACTTCATATATAATATAAATATATTTTCTCCTAAGTTTCATTTTTGTATTACATATGTACATAGCAGTATAAAAGGCGGCAGTTTAAATGTGTACATAATATTTAAAAACATACAGACTGCTTTTAAATAAATAATATTTCTGAAATAAAACTTTATTTCCGTTTAAAATTAAAATTTTCTTTCTAATATCACGGATGCTATCATTTTTGTATGAGGATGATTAATGGTCATAATATAGTGAAATGATGTAAAGGGTGTCCCAACTAGAACGCAATTTTTAAATTTTAAATAAAACACAGATATTAAAAAAATGTATCGTGAAACTTTATTATATCGTAAAGTAGATAGAATGAGGTTATGTATGGAACAAGATATCGTGCAGATGGCTGCCGCGGCTTTGCAGGCACACGCGCGAACTTTGAATGAAATTTTCTAGGACCGTTTTGCATAAATACTGCGGTATTTCATTAATACAGCGTCCAATTTCCTCTTTTAAGGCTTGAGTCGTCGTCGGCTTATTCGCGTGAACCATCGACTTCAAAAAACCCCAAAGAAAATAATCTAAAGGTGTTAAGTCGCACGATCTCGGCGGCCTATTCTGGTCTCCAAAACGGGAAATAACACGACTGGGAAATGACTGATGCAGCAATTGAAATATTTCTCTGGCTGTATGACATGTGGCGCCGACTTATTGAAACCACATGCCGTCCATATTCATTTATTCGATTCTAGGCAAGAAAAAACTGGTAATCATTTCACGATATCGAACACCATTGACTGTTTGCGTTGTTGTTGTTGTCTTTACATCACTAACAGACCAAGTTTCGGCAAATTTATTCATTAATCTCTTTACAGTTGACTCTTTTTGAGTGACTCCAAAATCATCGTAATTTGCGAACTGTAGCCGCAAAACTTTTACCATTTTGGTAAAACAATTGTCATGAGAATGCGTTGTTCATTCGTGTAGCGCTCCATTTTTACAAACCTTGTACCTTCTACAAGCAAATAATAACAATTGTTCAAACGTCAAACAATCACGCTTAAAATGGCGCCAAAGTTAAAAATTGCGTTCTAGTTGGGACACCCGTTATAAGGTATAAGGTAGAGACGTCATATACATACGCGTTAAAGTATTGTAATTGTCCTTCTTATACAACGTCCACTTCAAATCTGTTTCCAGGAGTAGTAATTACATCCTTGTGTAGCAATCGCCCCCTCTTACAATAACGGAAAGGAAGGGCTATGTTACTTACAAAGTGGCCAGGTGGAGTTTAAGTTGCATGTCGTTTCATCCGACACAGATTCATAAAGATTAGTATTATATATAATGTAAGGATGTTTTAACTGAAGTATAAACAACTTTTTTTCTTGCATTTAGTATGGTTATTTAAAAGTAGTAAAAATAATCCAAATGTAATTTGTTTTGTGAACAATGTATTTTTTTCTAAGTTTTTTAGTATTCTGTGTATTGTGATTTATATGTTTCATATTTATTATAAATGTGAAGATTTAATTTTGGTCTAGTTTTAATAAATAAGACTCTTAACAACAGCTAGCAACTAAATATTAAATAACCGAACGTAATATTAATAATTCATTTAAAACCCAGAGCGGTGGATAGTGGTGAGTGACGATATTAAAAATTTATGAAATAAGCCCCTGTACAATCCTTCAATAAAATTAACAATTCTGTTCGTTCAATAGAGAAAGATTTAATTTATTATTAGTGTTAACTCTATTAAGAGGCTTCAGATTTAATTCTCATATTACCTATCAAATATTAAACAGTTTCCATCATACTATGCGTAAATGATCTATTCTTGTTCACTTCTTAATAGTTTGCATCATTCTTAACACCGTTAAGATTTTTCAATAACGTCGTAATCATGTGAAAGACCGTTCATTTGGCAATATTTCTTTTAAACTTATGAAGAAATGACAAATATAAAAAAGCTTGAAATAAAAAAGGTTCTAAACATAAATAATAATTACTCGTTCGGTGTTAACATTGAAGCGATCTAAATTATATAATTTTTTGCGATTAATTCGGGTGTTCAGTTTTAATTAAGATATAAAATTCCTAATTCAGAATTACTTCACAAAATTTATCAATTTTTTTCTCATCAATGATAATTTTTCGATCTGTTACCTTTATATGGGTAATAATTAGTTCTCAATGCAACTAGTTGATTAATATAATGAGGTTTTCGATAACAACTGATACCTAGAACTACAAAATAATACTTTCCCCGTTGTCTGAACTAAATAACCGTCTAGTAAAATTATCTAAGTAATCGATGATATCGGAGTGTGATCTCTGTGAAAAACTGTCGGATAATATCTAAAATACTTGTAGTTATATCGAACTTACTTAGCAGAAGAATGTTGTAGCAAAGGTTATAATAAAAAAGTTTTATTATAAAGGCAGTTAGTAAGTTTAAAAATATCTGCAAATTTTTCCTATATTTTTCTTAACTAAAATCGTGTTCGATTTTTTATAACAAATATATAAAAAACGACTCATTTAAAGTCATAGCAATTCATAATGTCGTAATAAAGTATAATATAGAGGCAATATGTCTACGGAAAAGCATTTGAATTCGTTAATAAAGGAATGTTATTTATTGAGTATTTTATTTTGAAGGTACATGTGATATAAGTAACATCATGGTATCATTCCGTATCGGTAGTATATCACAAATCATTGAAATGCTACGAAAATCAATATAATAAAATTAAGAATACTTTTTCTGGGTCATCCCACTATCAAACTGACGCTAAAGTTATAATCGGATATAGGAGGAAAACCCTTTTACATTTTTAGTCTCCGTTACTAATTAAGGAAAAAAAATTATTGTAATAAAGTTCTATCAAAATAAAATTATTCTGAAAGTCCTTTCTGATAAATACACTTTTATTTGAAAGTTAAATAACTTAGTGCTATAAATATAATAGTCATAAAACTTTGATATGTTGAGTCTGTATCTTTGCATTTATGATTTACTAATTTTAATTACTCTTTTTCTGCATTTTAATACTGCTAAAAACAGTTCTGGAATAAATATTTGATACAAATATATGAACAGAATAAATCATACTGGAAAAGAGAATTCAGTGATATAAATGTTATATTAATTTTAAAGTAATATCATCATTTAACAGCTTCATTTATAACGTTCAACTATTTTAGTTTAAAAAGTATTTCTTTTTAACCAAGGATCTTTCTGAAAATGAAACACAAACGCCAACGTTGAAGGTTGAAATAAATTGTTCCTCTAAGACATACTCGTAGATGAGGATATTTTAGAGGGTTAACAAAATTGTATATATGTATTATACTAATAGGTACTTATTGCTTGGTGTTGTTTTGGGATGACTGGAATGTAATTAAAATTAATTCCTCCACTCTCATTATATGTAGCGTAGTTATATTATAGGGTAGTGATATTTTATTTTACTTAATTTATTTATTTATTTCATTGTGGGTATTGAAGTTAATCTGATTACGGCTCTCCACCTTTTTCGTCTTTCAATGGTCCACAAATCTACACAAGTTTCAAATAATCAGTTTGGCGTTTTAAATGCAAACTGGTTCACACAAGATACTTCTCGCTGCACTCATTCCTCATCTCGGCAAAAACTGCATCCTTGCTCGATAAAAGCAAAGCATCAAATTTTAAAGTACGAAACAGAATTCTCTATTTTGCCTTTTGTTTTGATTAAAATTAAGCTGAATATATGTTTTATTATATAATTCCCTTTTTAATCGTATCAAGTAGCCCTTCATTTGCTACTTTTCATTAAAGATCTCCCACTGTCTATCTCATTCCTTCGTTTTTAAAAGAAAAACATTCCATAAAATTTTATCAATAATTGGTAACCTTTTGTGAATACTTCTTTTATTGAAAAGATTTTATAAATTGAATAATACAAATCAGTTGTTAAAATTACATTTTTTTATTACTTTAGTTCCATTATATTTTAGTAAGTGGTCAGTAATTCTTCTTCTGTAATAGACTAAATTACAATTACTGTTATAATTATATTTTTTTCATTTAGATAAGTTTTTCTACCTTTCGATGTTTATCTTATTTTCAATTCCCTGTCTTTTACTCTGACCTGTGTCGCACCTAATCTCGGTCGGTCAAGATTTGTGATACTCGAGTGGAGGGTGTTTAATGATATTAGAGACTTAGAGTGGAAACTACTTTTAAATATACGGACTTGATATTATTTATAACAAATTTCTTTTTAATATCTAATTTAAGTTTAATCTAATTATTGTACATGATTTAAATCTACAGCAAATATTCGATCTTTATAACTATGCTTCCGCGATATACTACGGAAAAAACACTATCCCCTAGTCGGTTAACTTCTGTTCGTAAATTTTACTTTCAGACGCTCAAATATTTATATTGCGAAACATCCATATACCGAGCTGCAGTATGTAAAACATTATTTCTAGAACCTTCTGTAGCCATCCCCAGTTCAGTAACAACCTGCCATAATACTAACGTAACCACTGATAGTCGTATAGAAAGATTACAACAGGTACAAATATTAATATCAAATAACAAGAACGTCCATTAGAATTGAATTAAATATTCAGTCTAAGTCAGATTGAAAAGAAATATTGTTTTAGGAAAATATCACTTTTCTCTAAACATAAATACTATATCCGAAGGGAAACGAAGCAGTAACATAATAAGAAATTGAATGCAAGGAATAAGTTAATAGCATGTTATTTTTATTATTCCCAAAGGGTTTAGATTGATTTCTTGTTTAGTTTTCTGATATAATAATAAAGATTTTAATTGAAATACATGTTATGTTATTTATTTGAATCAGATTTGTGAATTCATTATTATAATAAAGTTAGAGCAAAACAACCTTAAGAAGAAGAATTCGAATGAGAATCATGTACCGAGTATTCTCCTTATAAATAAATATTGATAGTAATTCACCAGTCACCCTGTATATTGATAGTAATTCACCAGTCACCCTGCATAGTGGGTATAAGGTAAAATTAAAATATATTTTTACTCAGATTATACAGTAAAAATGCTAATTATTATTATTTAGTGAAGTAAATGTACGTTAAGTTTGGTCGACGATGAAAAAGTCAATGGTGACATTTATAAGTGACTGTCACGTTTAGTGAACGGTAGATTTTATAATTTAGAGACGTATAATCTGTAATTTTAGGAAATTGGATTTTGTTTCTTATATGAATGCATTTGTTTATTAATATATAAACTTAACATAAATACGGCGGTACACAAATAATTTTTAAACATTACTCCACAATAATTTAAAAAAACATGTATATTGTAATAAAAATATTACGACTAAATAAGATAACAATTGGATTACATTTAAACTCCTTGGAATGGTAAAGTTACATATAAATGTCAGTATAGTTCATGTGGAACCAGCCCGAAAAAATATTTATTCGATATGTTCCCCGCCCCTCAAATTCATACATATTGTTTTGTCGTAAAAGGCCACTTACAGACAAATTAATGTAGAGTTTTCAGTAACATGATTTTATTATTAAAACACGATATATAAAGATACCAAAAATATTTGTCAGATATTATGTTTCCTCCACAAACAATATGTAAGGGGTATAAATAGAGTAATTTAAATATAAACAATTAAACTAAAATTTTACAGCAACTACTTATACATTATTAAGTTAATTTAATTTATCAAACAGTATGAAATATCTTTTGTCGTTTACATAGGAGCGCGTGGTAGTCATTTATTGAAGCAGACAAAAGAAAATCTTTTATTTTCAGCAATTTGGTGAAATTTAGAGTAAAACAAACGATGTCTTTACCATGAAAGTCTACGACATGCAATTTCAACAAGTATTTATTAGCAGTGGATCTGGATAATATGTTTTATGAAGTAAATATATACTTTTATTTAAGTGCTTATATTTTAGATCATAGTTAATAACTGCTACTGTGAGGCCAGATCATTTTAAAGATTAAAAAATATACATGACACACTAATAATAACGCTGGTTGATATTTATATTTCATGTTACATAGCACCATATTCAATAATTTTACTGTAATCAAACCACATAAGTGAGTTCTCGCCTGAGTTGTGAGGGAGGTTCGGGTAACTCTCTTACTGAAGGTGCCTAAGGGAGGCTGGAGGCGGGCGATGTACATGTATTGTATATTACAAAACACGAATTAAATATATGTATTCGTCATCAGCCTATCAGCGCCCACTGCTGAGCAAGGCCTCTTTCTCATATGGAGAAGGTTTGAGCATTAATCACCACGCTTGCTCAAGACGGGTTGGTGATTTCAAACTTATAATTGTGAAACTATAAGTCCAGGTTTCCTCATGATGTTTTCCTTCACCGTATGTCAGTGATGTCTAAATAATCTCAGAAAGTACATATGACTTCGTAAAATCACATTGGTACTTACCAGGTTTTGAACCCGCGCCCTCCGCAACGAGAGGCGGACCCTTTAACCACTTGGCCACCACTGACTTACAATACAATATATGTATTAGAAAGCATGAATTAAATATATGTATTAACTCGTATTTATTTTTTGTTCTAAAGTTTTTCAATGACCCTTTTTAATTTGAAAGTTCATTACATACTGTCAGAGTGTAACAACGTCATATTGCATCTTTAAAATGTGTTATATATATACATAGATGTATGAATATTTTTGAGTTCTTTTTACTTAATTATTATCTTCTATATATATAAAAATGGATTGCTGTTCCTTAGTCTCGCTAAAACTCGAGAACGGCTGAACGGATTTATCTTATCTTAGTCTTGAAATGTTCGTGGAGGTTCAGGGAAGGTATAAAGGGTGAAAAAAATTGATTCATTACTGGGAAAACAATTAAAATAGCCATTTTCTATTTCCCATACAAAGGTTTTTTTTTGACATTAGATTTGACAACTAACTAATATGTCAATCATTCTGTCGCACTTCAAAACACGGAGATTTATGGCTTTAATAGGTAAACTCCAAAAATATAAATAAAAAAAAAAAATAACAAATATTTCTTGATTATAGGGCGATACGAAGTTCGCCAGGTCTTCTAGTATTTATATAAAAAAAATATATTTAAAAAACGAACTAACAAATGAATATGATATATGTAAGTATTTAATGTAAAAATGTAATTCTTTAATATATTATAAACATTAGAAGTTGGTGAACATCAGAGAATGTTATTGTCATCGCGCTTCCTAAATTTAGGAGCTGTAGGCTATTCAAATATAGTAGGTAACATTTGGGGAAACTTAACTAAAAACCATCAAGTACACTAAACATTATAATTGATTAGTTTTAATTTAACACACGAAAATAAATGTATTCCCATGGTAACATTATAAGTTCCTACTAAGAAGTCGCAGCTGCATTATAAATAAGATAACAATCCTACAGTCTTATAAACTTGCTTCCTTTAGTCAATAAAAAACATGCCGCAAGCTGTTACGAATGAAATAAAGAAATAAACTCTGTCCACAAGCCGAGTAGGCCAAGCGTTGTGACATGCACGATAGACTCAATCAGACCTTAAATCTCCAGTATACCGTGATACAAATGTTTATAAGAAAACGATTTAGAAATAACTGTTGTAATGATATTATCCAATATGAAAATAATACAATTTAAAAACATTATTTCAGACAAAGATGCTGGGAAAAAAGCACAAAAGGAGGTCTTAACGTACTGAATTTTCGATCAGTTAAACCTTGACCGTAAAGTTAATGGTTTAACTGATTATTACATATGTCTTAGATTGAAAAGAAATATTTTAAAACCGGCTTTCAATTGAAAGTCTACATAATGTTATATTGAGAACTTCCTCCTTTTTTGAAATTAGTTAAAAAGAATCTTAAAAACTCTTTATGACAATACTTAGCTACAGTGAAACCAAACGTAAATTTTATTTCGTATGTAAGTACATATGTATAATACATACAGTATGGTTTGAAACGCGTCAAGTAAAAAACTCTTAAATTGAAAGTACAACCAGACCGTTACATTTTATTGACTACTAAAATATAACCTTAGTTTTGACTTACAATTTTTCACAAGTTTTGACCTTCAGCTTATTTAACCTTTTATTTATACAGTAATATGGTTGTGAATTAATGTTAGTCATTAATCTGACAGAGGTAGTGGCGAGAGACTTACCGATTAAGGACATATTGTATCTTGTGACTCTTTATAAAGTATTTGACATTTTATGAGGATCATCTCATAAAGTTTTAAAGATATTTAAAGTCTGATTAACTGTTAAAAGCGCAAAAGATTTTCATCAATCTGTGTGTATCCACTAAAAGTAATCTTTTAAGTTGGTATTGGTAACAAAAGATAAAATTTTCTTTTATACTTATAAATAATTAATATAAGAGAATAAACGTTTAGGCACTTACTACATCTTTTTATATATGAATCTCACTTATATAGAATAAAACATCCATTAAATATTTTCGCAAAAACAGTGATCTTAAATTTTTATGGTAATTGTATTTATTTCAAGTCAGGTAAATATTCAGAACAGAGATATTTCCATGATGTCTCAGTAAATATTATATACTATGCAATTTTTTTGAAAAGTATAACTTTAATTAAAATAAATAATAAAATAAAATTTGTTTATTTCTCTATAGGTGTGTGTTATTTTTCACTGTCTTCAGAAAACGTTAATAATCATCTTCAATTAGGTATATCTTTTTCATTATTAAATAAAACTAATAGAATAAAAAATTTTCAATTCTTTATAGTTCAGGTTTTTACTAGATTAAAATTATATTTCAAAAAGTCAATATTTATATATTTTGAAAAGAAAAGTTGCTCATTCAATTAATGTTCTTATTTCTATGTAGATATAGTTTATATTTCAATAAAAAGATTCTTATCATATTGTATAACTAAATTAGTCGGTCTGTTGAATACTTCGGGTCGTTTGGTTTTAAGGAGATTGAGAGATTTAATATTTTCTTTCCGTTTCATACTGCCATATTTTTTAAAAGTTCTAATAAAAAAATAAGTAATTAATAAATATTGATTATATTACAAATATTTCAATAGTACATAATTAATCTATTGACTTTATTATTTTAAAATTTAATTATGTTTTTAGGATATACCAAGAGTGTAATATATACATATATATTCTACGTTAAGATTACCTTGGAGCAGCGATGTCGATAGGCAAAACTTCTTAATACAGTCAGGGCATTATACTTGCATCTATTGATCTATACTCTACTTGCATCACACACAATACGCCAGAACATTTAAGATATTGTGGACAACTGCATTTGCAGTTGTTCTACATAGGTGCCAACGTTGTATCTTAATATAATAATGTAAGAATCATTAATAATATCTAAACTGTTTCAATAAAGAAGTGATTCAGAGTTTTAATTATATTATAACTTTGAAGAACTTAACAACTCGGTTATGAAAGGTAAAACACATTATAGTTTTGGCATTTAATATAAATGACCTCTTCCATTTACCATCAATATTAATAATTTATAAAATTATAACCCCTCTCTTTTAGTCATATAATTATAAAATAAGAATTTATTTAACTGGACTTTCACAAAGTATACACCACATGGCATTAACAATTAATTTATACACCAAATACATTATACGTATTCATATAAGAAGGTATGTATGTATATGTTCATAAGTCTAACAAATATAAGATAACATTTGTATTAATTATTATTTTTGTTCATCCTTTTCTTTTCCTTTTAGTTGTGGTTTTCATAGAGCACATATAAGGCTAAGATAAGAATATGTTATGTATAAATATGTTTGAGTAAATCCCGATAAAGGATTGCTAAAATTGATTTCAGGCACACATCAATATTGTGACACTACCTCAAATAAAAAGTCGTGTTTATTTCCTCGTATTTTATTTAATTTCATTAAAAGATGGATACATTGCAATATAGCATTAGTATAGTTAGGTTTCGTAAAAAAAAACGGTTCCAATTAATTTAATGAATTTATTCAGTTTTTAATTATTTTGCAAACAATGCAATCACATATCTCGTCTTCCTAACATGAAACTGACAAGAAAAAATGTGGTTTTTCAATTCTAGTGTAGCTTTTAAAATTTTAATTAATGACATAACATAGTTATAATTTAATAGTGGTATTGTTTCCTGGCCCGGGCAAGTACCAATATGATTTATTAGAGTCATATGTACTTTCTAAGAGTATTTAGACATCACTGATTAATGCTGATTCCCAAAGAGGGTTGATGTCA
Organism: Danaus chrysippus; assembly: GCA_916720795.1. NCBI lineage: Eukaryota > Metazoa > Arthropoda > Insecta > Lepidoptera > Nymphalidae > Danaus > Danaus chrysippus. The sequence goes on from CAKASE010000074.1 coordinate 1,436,963, forward strand.
GGCAGGCGGCCGGTCGTAAAAACAATTAGCCAAAACTATTCACAACATGTAAGGCAGACCCTGGCTAAAGCTGGGAAATTGCCAGTTAGAAGAAGAAGTGTTATTGTTTCCACATGTGGTTTCATTTTAACTCGAGGAAACCGTAGAGAAATCATTCAATATCACTATATCCCTGTGTATGCTTAAATATTTAAAACAATGAGACGGATTTTGATGGGATTTTTTAATAGATAGGATAATTACAAAGGAATGTTTATAAGTAAAATAATATCCATTGAATAGTGGAGAAGTACTGTTATATTTAAATTCTCTAATATAATGTCGTTAATAATGTCACTTTTCCGTTTACATTTCAATAGCATTCTGAATAGATAAATAGATCTATATGGCCCTATATACGAATAGTATATGGATGTAAACCGGAGCGGGCTGCTATGTTTAATATACAACATTCATAGTTTTTCTCTAGTGTATTTATTACAAACGTTACACACTTCCAAAGCGGGGGCAGTAAAATGTAAGTAAAGATAACAATATTACATAATTAAGAATGAAGTATAACTAAAAAGCAAGGAAATAAAATTGTTAACGACAATTCTGCATTTAAAAAGAATGTAATATTAATTCAAAATCCGTTCCCATTTTCATTCGTTTAATTGTAATAACATTCGGTAATTCACACAACAGCGAGACTCGTACAGAAAGTAATTTAATTTATCCCAAAGGCTTGCTCATTCTAACAGAAGTAAACCAATACTCCTTAAAACTTTATCCCTATTTACATAATGAAATGTGCTGTCTTTGGTTCTTTAAAAAAACAAGCTTAAAAACAAAATAAAGGACTTCCTTAACAGTGATTATTACGTTTTTGCACCATTACTTACGAATTAGAAATTTACATTACTTAATGAAGAGTGAAATTATTCTTTTGTCTTTTAACAAATAGGTGTTTAAAAGTTCTAATTTAACGATTTTACTTACGGTGTCTGTCTGTTTCTGTTTGTCTATACATATGTAGGTATATACATTTGTTTTTATAGAACCAGAAAAACCTGACGGAAACAGATGTAAGATTGTTTAAAATCAAAACTGGGAAAAGAACAGATGGTCTACTTGATGGACAGTTGTGGATGCGTTGTCAACGTTGATTGTGGAGGAGGATAAAGATAGGGTGGAAAAAGAGAAAGGGTAACCGGCTCTCTCGCTCATTGGTTGAAATGGCTGCATTTTTAAGACTACTTGTTGTGACAGTGGTACTTCTAAATAACTCTTCTTGATAAATAAAATGCTATAACATGGTATAATTCTACAAAATTTAAGTAATGATCAAAGAAACTGCCCTTCATATTAAAGGAATATATAATTTCCGTTCCGTCACTAGGAAACCTTAAAAACCGACATATGCAATAAAATAAAAAAATCATTTATTTTTCTCCGACCTACAATAAGAGACTTATAATTTTAACGCCTACATTTGTATGTGTGAGTCTGTCTGTGGGATCCCAGTTCATAAACGGATTGATTGATTTCAATGCGTATTCTACGTAATATGATAGCCAGCTTGCTTGCTGTATTTTTAAGCTATGATCAGTTACACAACGGAGTAAGAGAATCAGATTTTTAGCTTAACAAAATGATTTACGACATTTGATACTTATATTTACTCGATTAAGAGCTTCAAGCAGAGGATAATATGTTGTTTTAATAGTGCAACTGATTATTTTCTTACAATACTTTCGAAGCAATGACAAATTATTATTTTGCCGCTACTATGTGTAATTTAAATAGCGCCAGAGTGCCGAAAAAAAAAAATCTAGAATACTCCGGATCAAGGTTCTTTGAATTACTTTCTCAATCAGATTTACATTAAGAACAATCTGTTGTTCCATATACATATGTATATATATTACTCAATATACACGAAACTTTCTATTCCTACTATGGACAACGAATCATATAACATATTATGACAATACTGACTACGAGATAAGAGAATTATTTAGTTGAATGAGAAGTTTTCCCTAACATGTCAAGAATAAAATGCCTTCACAACAATTCTAATGTTGACTTGGGCTGGATTTAACTCCCACCAATATATCTAAAATAAATGTTTTTATTATTCATATAAACAATAAATTATTAGTCTAAAGAGAATCATCTTAAAAGTGAAGACAACTACTGTGTATTGTATTTTCTTTGTACGATAATACCGTACCAAACCTAGTTTTATTTTATGAAGAAAGAGAACAAGAACGGAATGAAATTATTTACAAACTTTACTAACTCAAGTTTTAAACTAGCCCCGTTGATGTGAATAACTTGACTCGAAGCTGTTAACCTTTATTCGTATAACAAAGAAACTCTAGTTACTAGTTATATAGCAACGTCTACAAAAAAAAAGTACTTTACATGTCTTAATTGTTACATACGTTTCAAGAAGTATTAAGTGACAATATAATGATGATGATTTTTATAAGATTCATGAATTAAAATTCTATTCCACGAATAAATTAAAAATATTGGTCAGATTTCTAAATACGCAATTAATACGACTGAGTTAATGTTATTTATCATTCAAGGTTTTATTTTACGTGACTTGTGAGGGGTGATGTTAGAAGTATTTTGCCGTTTTATTAAATTGAAGGCTACATACAGTATTGATTATCTCGTTTAAATTACTGTTCATATTGGGTATGCTTGAAGCTGTAAGATGTTTATAATGAAATCAAAGATTAAGTCTGATTTTACATTATTTTTTATTAGTCCTCCTCCTCTATATAATTTTTACTGAAAATTTTCAATAACAGTCAGTTTTAGTTCGCAGTCAATTTTGTAAAAATATTTATCAGTAAAACACTTTATTATTTTTACGAAACATTTGATACATTTGAGACATTTTTATTTGAGGAATGCGTTAGTTTTCATCTAAATCATTATAAAGCTATATTTAATATATATATTTATATTTAATAAACATAAAAACTAGTACTAATAGTAGAAAAGTTGGTAAGAGATCTTCAGTTTGTCAACTTATTTCCTTTCTCTTCTTATTAGTAGAGAACTAAGGGTTGGTATTGTATACTTCCTACCTTTTTTGTCGTCTAATATTTGCAGATTGTATTTAATATTTATTTAAGAAACATATACTATATAAACATATGTGTTGTGATGGTGTTAAAGAAGTTTCACTTGAGTTACACGGTCTAAAGTAAACTCGTTCTTTATAGTTAAGTTTATTTATAATAAATGATTGCTGTGCAATCAGAACATATTTCAGTTTTCCGAGTTTCAAAGAAACACATTTGAATTTATACATAAAACAATAAATTTTGCTTTCAAATAAAGTTGATCACACATATTATGTAACATTCTGTTAAAAAATATGGAAATATAAAATTGAGCTTATATCAGAATGTATAGAAGTTTGTTGTTGAGTACACTTCATCTGGCCAAGAGTCAGTGCTGACAGTTCAGTACTTGACCCGCTACTGAAGAAATGATGTTTTTGCTCTTATTGTTTTAGAAACAGATACACTAGCAATATTCTGGACAACAAGTATTGCAAAGTCAAACAAATCTTGAATTATAGAAATAATCAAATAAAATTGTATACAAATATATCTGAAATTGTTTCTTATTATTTTAAGTAATCACATATTCCACATCACAAAAATTGATTAATGTAAAATAAAAGCAAACCATGAACATGCATATTGTTAACGATATTAAAATGATAAAAAAAGAGCAAATATTAGAAATAACTACTATTTTTTCAAGCTACAAAGCTAATTGATAGACAGCTGACTGCATCTTCAATTATAAAATTTTCTTCAACAAAAATCAAAGTTTTCTGTATTTTATACTTTTGAAATTAATTTATATCTATAAATTCCTTGGTGTTTCTTCATATAAAGTGGGTTTATTACAAATCTTGAATTACTGTCACTATTTGTTTCATTTCATCAATATGTAAGTATATAATATAACTTCAATTGAATGTTGCATTTCAATTTTATTACCAAATGTTATCTAATGATCACGTAATGAAAAATAAATGTACAGTTATAATCTAAAGTGTTAATCACATTATTAAATTGTATTTTCAATATTTCCCAGTGAGGATACTTTGAATGGATTAAAATACCGATTAAGAAACAGATTAAGATAAAGTCCGATAGAACATATTTAAAACATTCTTATCCATCGCTTATAAAATATTATAAAAATAGAGAAAACAAGCCAGGCAACTTTGTTAGAAAAATTTGTAGAATTCATGGGTATTGCACAGATACATACATTCAACTTTTATAAACAAAAAAAAAAACACTTAAGGACACGATGTCATGTATTTATATTTTTTTGTTATCTTGTAGCAGTTCCCAGTGACCAATGTACTATTTAGTTTCCCATATATATGGGTAACATTTTATTTACATGTTGTTACTTTTGTTAATTATTCTAAAACCACTTTCAATATACAAAAGTCTCATGTAAATGTAGAACTTGAGAGTGGATAACACATTTAGAGCAACGAAGACTACTACGGTCTGTCTGCTTATTTTACTTTTATAAGTTATTTTACTTAAAACAATTCTTTATTGATTTGTAATTAGGTTTAAAAAAAATTAAATAAGGGTAACTAATTTTCTTACATCAAATGAAAGCTTCTCTTTTTCTTTGATTTTAAGTTTGTCGTGTTTGTTATAGATTGTTAGGCGGAATCATAAAAAAATTAGGTTCGTCATTACTGATAACTTTTTCCTTCCCCAACAACTTGTTAATTATAAATATAAAATATACACTTCAAGTGAGTAATTTTTGCAAATAAGACGAAACGTTGAATAAAATGTACATTAGTTAAATAAGGAAGTTAAATAATTCTAATATTAAAAGTTAATGAAACTTGAAACCTTTTAAAAGCCTTTATATCAGATGTTTATTAGAATTATGTCAATAATACTGATCTGTTCTTGATACCTATCATTACTGTTAATGAAAAACATATTATGACGAAATATACATTTTCTAACAATACGTATATTTGATATAATAGGAAAAGATAAAATAAGATTGTTCTGACGTTATAACCTTAGAGCTCCCGTCTCAGTGAGTCAATCGACCCGCTAATTAAGTTGCGGAGTATGATATTAATGTATCGTATTGATTCATCTCTTATAACTAAACTAAATATATTTTGAAGATTTTACATTTTCTATTGAAACTTAATTCGATGTTGTAATATTTTATATAAATATCTATTCAAAACTAAAGATGTCCACCAAATATCAGTTCGTTATGCCAACAGAAAAGAAATTAAAATATCAGTGACAAATTTAAAACAAACAATCTAAACAAAAACTCTTACTACTTACTTACTATAGATACTTACTATAGATAAAAAAATCTGTAAGGATATTATACATAGGTGACGGCAATTACAACAGACAGACTACAATTAATATTTCAAATTCATAATTCTTCTCGTAACATAACTTCTATAAAATGTAATAATCAACTATTATTTAATCAAAAATATTTAAATCCAGCATCTTCAACAATAATGATAAATTAAAGTATAAAGATAAACATGATAAATTACACTTCCAAAAAACCTCTTCTTAATCCGACTCTGGTGACTATAAGTGGCTGGAAAAACTTGTTCATCCATTGAATTGACATAAGTAATAATCTTTTGAATGACTCAAAGAAAATTAAAATTTAGATAACATTTGTTCAGGTGTATTGTACTATTGACGTAGCTATATTTAACCGAGACCTTAGTATTTAATAATAATCATGACGCTTGTATTTTCATGACTAACCAAGATGAATTTATAGTCTTAATTTATAATAAAAACTCAGGTGTTAAAATTAAAACAGTGTGCTTAAAATAACTTGTAATTAACTATATTATTAATCTAATTAATTGTACTATAAATTTAATTAATGTAGTAACTAGTTCCTGTAAACTTATGCTCCAGTAAGGCATCGATTCGTGAGGAATGGCGTCAAATTGTCAAGCGAGCCACTACTACCTAAACCGATAGGAAGGAAAGGAAGACTAACTCATTATTAACAAATATGTAAAAAATGTTCCTCAACTTATTATTTATATTAATTGGGTTAAGAATTATTTGTGAGATCTGTTATGAGACCTTGTTTATTAACACCATATTAATATGACGTTCTTAATCTTAAAGAAAATTAATTTTCAATTAATCATCTTAAATTGATAATTGAAAAAATATATTCCAAGGGGTATTTTCTTTTCTTCTTATTAAAAACACGACGAAAAATCTAAATTGGTAAGTTACATCCTAATTACACAGACTTATCATTACGTTTTAGTGTCCAAATCTTGTTTAAATCAAAGACACTACAGACTTTCGATTTATTTCATTTTTGAACCTCCATAAATTATTATTTCCCATATTTAATAAGATTTTTTTTATTAATTCCCTAATAATAGGTTAATACCAATGATAGTTCAATTCGCACTATCCCCGACGATATCATTTTTTCATCTTGACTTATTTAATCATCGTTTGATAATTTTGTTATTGTTACACCGTCTTAGATTATAATTATTTTATGTTACATAAGTTTTAATTTATTATGGAATAAAGTTTTCAAATTTATATTCTTTTTCTTTGTATTTAGATGAGTGAAGGATAAATATTTTTAGCTTCTTTTTTTAATCGTCTCGAAAATTTTGTAGTTGGTGCTCCATTAAGATCTGTTTTTTTTTTAGTAAATATATCACAGTATAACTCAGTATATAAATTAATAACATGGACACTACACATATAATATACAATACATAATTGAAATTAAAAGAAATTCTTTTATTTAATCTATATTACTGTCTAGGCTGTTGTACCTTAAAAATATTACTTAATACTTATTTACATTGATTTTGGAATACTGAGAAGTTTCATCTTATCAATATATATTTTTTTTTTGTTTCTTCTTTGTATCTTATTTAGCAAGTAACTATTTCTGAAAAGTCCGTGAGATGTCAATAAAGTACTTCTGACAGTAAGCTTTAAACAATCGGATTTTAATTACAGGGCTCCAGCGTAAAAATCTACGAACTAGAAATCTTATTTTTAACTTCATTTTCGTTAGAATCTTGTTAGTATTCACTCCTTGCATTTGGCTTTGTTACTGAGGTTGATATTGAAACGAAGTGATACATAATAAAATCTTAAATGTCTACCTTAAATGTAATGAAAAAGTTTTTTTCATATTAGAAATAAGTAGTTATCACTTCACTTCATTTATTTCATTATAAAGTTTTCTAAAGCACTGAAAGTAGAAAACCGGAACTTTGAGTTGTACATCACAATAATTATATGTATGTGTGAAGAGGTTATCAAAAATAGCTTTCAAAAAAAGTCACACAAAAACCAAATACATTAGTTGCAATTTCGGCATCTCTATTCTGACTATGACAAACATTATACTAGATCACTTAGTCTGTTCCTTATTAAGCTGTTTCAGGTCACTTTAATACATTGCGTACAAAGGTAGGGTTCTTTAATCATCACTCTAGCTGGACATTCCACGACGACTGGATAAAATATCGACCTCTCTCATTCATATTATGATATCTACTAAATTAATGGATCATATATGTAAGACAATCATATCTTATTGTACTTAAGCAAGAAGTATGTCTATAAAAACTTAAGTGCACAAAGCAGAAGGGTGATTGGTAATTTTTGTAGCTTTGTATACCAGTTGTTAAAATCTTGACAGGGAAATACCAATTTTTTTAAGTTACCCATTTATTAATGAGAACCGAGAAGTATTTGTACAAAAGATCGGTGAAATAAAATCCTTTTTTCTTATACATTAATAAAAAAAAACAATACTTCATATACCATATTATTATTTTTTGCTTCTAATATCCTTCACTAGCTAACTATTTCTACGACAAATAATGTATTCATTATGTTTGCGTTTAATGATCATGTGTTGTATGGTATGTTATTTATCCAAAAAAAATGAGTTGGACTATCCTTAACCCGGATTATGTGAATATTTTATTGTAATTTTTAAATTAAATCCTTAATTTATTCCAAGCGCAATGGCTAGTTGAATATGTTCTCATTTTAAAACGTTTGGATATCATCTAAAAATATTATTTTATTTTCTTATGTAAAATATAATTAATAAAAATCTTAGAGAGATACCTTTACAATCATTACTTATTCTGGGTTGTGTCTTTTCTATGACATACTTTATATCAAACTAGCCTTTGCCGCGACTTCTTCCGCGTGTAATAGTGACTTCCGGCAGATTTTTGGTTTTATGGTACCTAATTTTGTCGAAATAATTGGTTTAAGTTGTATCAAAATAATAATATTAATCTTTATTCATATAAACAAATAAATATGTTGTTGATTAAGAGTACTTCATTATTAATTAAAAAAAACATAGTTTTCATCCTGAAAATTCTACGGGAACTCGACCATTCCGAAAACCCCGCAAGAACGGGAACTATGTGGGAAGAACCAAAAATTTGTCAGAAGTAACTATTCCACGCGGACGAAGCCGCGGCAAAAGCTAATTCCTTATATTTTAAATACTTAAATATCTTGAAAGTTAAATCGAGTAATAATGCATCTGCGATCTTAAAACTATTTTCAAAAACTGATTTAATAAGAAAGTTCTGGAAACTGTAAGAGTTTCGTCATTCATTCCTCGAAAGAAATCCGTCCCATTATCACTTTTAGAAAAATTATTACAAATAATTAGATTTGTTTCTTTCATATTTGTTAACAAATTGAAACGTAAATGCGTGTATGTCAAAGTGAACTTAAATAAAGAGGATACAATTTTAGATAGAGTGGCGTAATTAAAGCATAATTTATATTTATGGAAGTGAATACTAAATCCACCATTGATGTATTGTGGGTATGTTTTAATTTAAATTCTAAATTTATGCTCATTTACTAATTCATGGAATAAGGTTTTGAATTTTTTTTTAAATAATATGTGACGGTCGGTCAACTTTACTTGAATTTGGCAATACATCTGATTGTAGGCAATATACTTTTGCTAGTGTTGTATTTTTTGTAGGCGCTCTATAAAAATCTCGCAGTCCCAAGATTGATGTCGGTATATTCTCACACATTATGATCCACATGCAAACAAAATTAGCGCGTTAGGCTCGTCGTCAGTTATCTTACAACAAACGATGAAAAACTTATGATGATTTGTGGCCTATTTTATTTGACTTATTTGCTTTGTCAAGTAGACATTACTCCTTGCAATAAGTGTAATAACACTGGTCAAAATAAATGGTAGTATTGTATACTATGAATGGTGGTTTTATTTATTTATTTTTTATATAAGGACCACTAGCAGCTACTACATGTTTAAATGCCGAATGTAAAACAATTAAATGGAAATAGGTTACATGTGTAGCTTCTTAAAGTGGCCACAACGATTACAATGTTTGTTTTAAAAATATATTAATACATGATTATAGCGAGAAATAGTTAAATAATAATAATTATAATAATAATAAAATTGATACAAATTAAAAACCGCAAAAAACAAACATGTACTTAATAAAATTAAAACTAAATAATTCATTACATTACAAACTAAAATTAATATATAGCTATAAAACATTTATAATTTATTTATTTATTTGCATCCCTCAATAATCCAAGCGCCCGTTTACGAAATGTCATGGCAGAGTTATTAAAAATATCTAGATCTTGACTTAAAATATTGTACAGCCGAGATGATCTAGACATAGGTGCATTACTTCCTAATTTAGTTTTTGATATTCTAATCTTATATTTAGTTTTTGATATTAAAATCTCAAATTTACCAATATGTAATTCATAACATTTCCAGAATACTTACTGCTACTACAAAAGTTATGTGAAAAATTCGATTTATGATCCATCGTATGTGCCTCGGACAACGTTGCAACTACTATTTGTTTAAAAACTGCAAGCTAGTTTATTTGTAAGATAAATAGAACACTCAAAACACTTGAACACGGGAAAGTTATGGACAAGATTTAATTGGAAGACTATTTATTACTTTATTACTTATTAGTACTTATATCTAATATGCAAATAACTTTATATGTGTATAACTGAAGAGTTTGGAAACGAAACGATGGGTGAGATCCGTTAAGCAAAACTATTAAACCAACAAAATCCAAAAAAAAACTAATTAGGTATGGACCGTCTAAATAAGTTAAGTTATCAAGTGCAGAACCACTTATTAATCAGACAAAATATGTAAAGTATACTGGATGATAAAGATACCTCCTACCTGACCTCCGTAAGGTTTGGTATGTACCTTACATACATAAACTGAACTCAACTTATATATATGTATATATATATTCCCTGCAACAGTGTTTTTGTAACTTAAAAAATTTGCCATTATAAATCTTCTTCAGTTGATAAAATGTGTAAAATCGTTTATTTGTTTAGGGTCTTGGAGTTTTACACAATCAATGTGTTTTACGTAAAAAATTTAATAATAGTTGAATATTACTTATTTTAAAATTAAAAGATATTTTTAATTAACATACGTCTTTGGAATAGAAAATGCCAACAGACCTCCGTGCACTTCAGAAATCGCTTATTAAAATAAAATAAAAGACGGTTGGACAGGTATTATAAATGTATCAATAATTATAGTCACAGTGTCGGCAACTAAGTGCTTTTAAGTCAACTGATAGTATCAATTCATAGAATGTCAATTAAGTCCTATTTTGTTTAATGACAACAGCATTGATTCAAGTAATGGTGTCAACAAAGTAAGGGTACAAGGAGGAATCATTGGTCAAAGCTTAATTTTGTCCATCAATACACTCACTCACTCTCTTGTAATAAACTTAAAAATTTATCGAATAATGTAATTTAATTTTTTTCTAAAATTATACTAGTTGTAGATTTCACGAGATATTTGCTAAATTATAATCTACAGTATGTCTTTCTCGCTTTTGCTAACTGATAAATTGTTCCATTTCTTTAAAATTTATCTACATATTACAAGAGTTAACTGTATACATGAAGCAAAAACGATCTCATTTAACGTTATAGTAAAAACAGATTTTCAAATCATGTTTCAATGACTTGATAAATAATCGGAATTTTTATTTGATTTTTTCCGAATAATACGGAATATTAAGTTTAAATGCATTTGCTGCCGGGGTCATTATTTCAAATACGAGACCCATTATACACTTACGTAGGAAATTTTTTCGTGTCATGCTTTATTGCTACATACTTGAATATAATATTTATTTGTAGATTAAAACATTTGATTACCGTTAATGGTAAAAATTCTATAAAAATAAAGATATGGTCATCTATTTATGTTAAAACTAGTCATCATAATAGTCATTTGAAACTTTTTGCATAATCTAAGAATTATAAACTTCATGCTTCATATTTCTATTTTTCTACTTCAATACGATAATATTTGTTAAACCTAAGAAATATCGCTTGAAGTTTTTATGTTAACGTCCCTATTTCGTTATCTTTTTCATCGGTAATAGGCATACTGATGGCATGTTACATACAGTATAAGCAATATAAAATCGTTGAAGCAATTATCTCCGCATCTCCAAGTCAGATACGTGCATTATATGTTATCATTATTTCGACATGTTTTCCATTGAACCCATCTAATATGTGGCACAAATACTTATATAATTTTTCCGCTAAAAATTGCAAATAATTTCAGATCTACTGCTGCCTACGAAATAAACGGTTGCCTCAAATCATCAAGTCTATGGCGCTATGTTAAGAAACTTCAACTGGCAACAAACACGAGAGATGCAATGCTGACCGATAAATCTGCTGAAGATTTCTCTGAACAATTACTGACTATTGGTGTTAATCGAGTACCTGTCGACGAATTGAGCGGATTGATTTAATTTCCTACGAATTTCTGTAACTTTATCTCATTAAAAGATGAACGCATCAACAAAGTATTTCAAAACATCATTACTTATTTCAATAATAACGAATTTCATTTTTTTTATGTTATAACATATAGCAACAGTAGGTCTAAGAGCAAGTTGGGTTAAGATTGCCTCTAATATAATTATCATATTAATTTATATATAGATAACAGTAATTTGGGAATTAACTTTGCAACAGAATTGTTAATTAACGGTATAAAATTATATAAAACGAAAGTTGTTATCAACTCTATTGTAAGAATAAGCGCAATGGGTATTCAATAACTTTTTCATAAAGATATTTTGGGACGTTCGAACCTCTTCAAATAAAATTATCGTTTTTTAAACATTAAATTAGAAATAGAAATTAAAGCAAATACTTGATAAATTCGATAAATATATATATACAAGATGACCCGGCGAAAATGGTATCGCCCTATAATCAAGAAATATCTGTTACGTTTTTAACTGAATGAAGTTAATTTCCTTATTCCTCTGAACAGAGTTTTGCCTGGTTCAACCTGATAAACGTTAATCGCTCACTTTCTACTATTACATACATATTGGTGAAAGAAACGCCAACATTTTAAGATGAGATTGACCTCAACTTCTCCAGCCATAAGCCTGTATAAATTATAATTCATTGAACTAACTTTATTGTTAGTTTCAGAATCTAAAAACATTATTTTAGGATAAAATTTTATAAATTACTTAAATCTATGCTAGACATTAAAAACTTAAAATGTTTACTTTTTTTTTTTTTTTTTGATGACGTAGTGGAAACTCTTTTTACGAGCCGTCCAACCGGCCTTGGTGGGGCCGGAAGGGATGTGTGAGGCTCGGCCTGGGCAGGCCCCTACTCACTAAAACCACTGCGAAAGCCATCGGCCGCTATGTCGGTGTACCCCGGATCTGTCAGCGACAGGGCACACCAGCGACTGGCCGGTCCTGGCAAAGACCGGACTTACTCCCTCGGAGAATGGGGGCGATCCCGGCAATTAGGACCACCCCGACGACGCCGGGCTTTCAAAAGGGCCGGGTTACCACGCCGACCCCAGCCCGGAACACAGGGGTGCTATTGGAGGCGTAGGAATTGCCTCCGTCGCACCCCCGTACGTCGCCTGCGGGGGGAGGGAGCATCAGCCGCCCTCTCCCTTTCCCGCTGAGATGCCTCCTTCGTGGACATGACCGTCTCACAGAAGGAGGACACCGCCAACCAGGACCCATCACTCTCGAGCATCTTCTCCACGACACTCGAAAGCGACAGGTCCACTCCGCCGAGAGCCGCCACAAGGTCTTGGCGCTGCGCAGCCCATCTCGGGCACACCTCGAGGGTGTGCTGGGCCGAGAAAATGTTTACTTACCTGTAACAGGATTTATCATCTTCATTAAAAAATCATACCCATCTACTACAGCTTGCCAAAATAAGATAGAATATTGTAAATCATCATAATATGTACGATGTGTTTCAGACACACGCTGCAGTTGATACACAATATACATCTCAGTTCATTTATAAATAAACAATAAAGTAATTTTTGAAAAATACTTGAAAATTTCAAGTTATAAAATAATAAGATGTTTATTTTATGTACATTATAATATTACTTTAGTATTATACCACAAATAATAAACAAAAGGGGAAAAAATATATTTTGAGTGGTGAAACTGGTAAATATAGTATTTTGTTTCAGCAAAACCAATGTTCCAAATAACTGGCAAGGAAACTACTTAACAAATTGATGATCGAATATTATTTTAGAATTCAAATATGAATTCTTAAATAGGCAAATTAAAATCGGACAAGATACATTAACGAATATTGGAAATTAATTGCTACACTCGACGTTACCTAATTGACTTATATTAAGCAATTCTACTATTTCATTTATTTATATATATGTGTATTTATATTACCTATGTAATCTATAAAACAAAGCTAAGTCACTATAGCCGAATACGGCTGGGTAGATATATATATATATATGTATATATAAAAAACAATATTATGGGTTGTATTCGAGTCATTTATTTTAGTTAATTTTAACCCTTATCCCATTTACTTAATCTACCAAGTACATAGTTATCATGGGTTCGATTTTTATAGTTTTAAATAAATATATACTGCTAGAATAATCAATTATGTTTATTGTTATCTGTCACAGTTTTAGCACTTCCAACCGTTTTAATTTAAAAAAAAACATGAAAATAATTCAATACCTACACTTTAGCGGAATGACGTGATCTAAGTTTCTTATAGATTTACAACAAAGTAATAGTTACAGCAGTAGTGAGTTGTTTCATGAGTAATAACATTTGAGTACACAATATTGAAATTCATTTATCACTAAAAAAATATATAAATTGACAATAGCTTTAGAATTGCTAAATTTGAGAACGTACGTACTCAAAAACTTTATTGAAATTCCATTTTGTTTTGTCTTGTAAAATAATAATAATAATTGACGGTAAAGACTTTTCACGTTTATAAGCTATATTATTTATTTCAATTTTTTCATAAAGTGAATTCGTTGCATTCCTGTATTCTTTCCATTTTTATATAAATACTAGAAGACCTGGCGAACTTCGTATCGCCCTATAATCAAGAAATAACTATTACGTTTTTTTATTTATATTTTTGGAGTTTATCTGTGAGCCATAAATCTCCTTGTTTTGAAGTGCGACAGAATGATTGACATATTAGTTAGTTGTCAAATCTAATGTCAAAAAAAAACGTTTGTATGGGAAATAGAAAAGGGCTGTTTTTATGGTTTTCCAAGTAATGAATAATTTTTTTCAGCTTTTATACCTTCCCTGAACCTCCACGAACAATTCAAGACTAAGATAAGATAAATCCGTTCAGCTGTTCTCGAGTTTTAGCGAGACTAAGGAACAGCAATCCATTTTTATATATATAGAAGATATATTTTTTTTTATATACTAAAAGAAAATATAATAATAAACAGACTGCCTTGTTCGATCAAGAGACAACATTCAATTAACTTAATCAAAGTGGAATCATCGAAAAACCATATTGTTTGTATCTAATTAGTTAAGTTGGTATATACGAGTAATATCCAAGTCTCTGAAATACGTCTGTTCACTTTGAGCTAACACTAACATATTTTGGGTACTTAAGATATAATGGAATATCAATTAGATTCGTGTAATCTTCTGTTGAAATATTGTAATAGTAATCTATTGTAATAAATGTTTATTGAACAAAAATTAGTCTAGTTTCAGCAAAACATTTGATTTTTAAAAGTATGAAATTATATGAAGAAAACTATTCACCGCTTTTAATGCTCCTGTTATTGCTTCCAGACACTTTCAACTCGTTCCACCCTGATTGGGATTGTCGTGATAATGGTAAGTAATCGAATTGACGGGAGAATGTAAAAATAAAAGTGTATAATCAAGTAATCATATCAGCAACACATAATATGTTCTCTCATTTTAAATGTGTATTCGAGAAAATATTGTATATCATGACATATATTATATAATTGGATAACTTTATTACTCTGAATCGAATGGCAAGATTAACTCTTATTTTTTTTATAAAACAGGTTAGTTGTATCCTATCTTTTTGAATTTGAAGTTTCCATTACAAGATACATTTATACAAGATTTCATAGTTCGAATTTCAATGAATGTCATTACAGTATGTACTCGAGATTATAATATGTAAGTCCAACAAAAAAAAAACGGTTATATTGCCAAAATATTCCAAGATTTCAGTGCGAATAAGGCCTAGTTTAAAAAAAATAATTACATATATAATTCAAAGTATTATAACAAAGAGTACTTATAATATTGTAAGGATCACAAGATATTCTCAACACATTTATGATATCTAAGTATTAATAATTAAAAAACAATATTGATAATTCACTTTGCCAATAACCTTAGGTGGTAGAGCCTAGCTGTGGTAAGTTACTACAGCTCGAACATGGGCTGGCTCGACCGGGGAAGTACCACCCTCTCACAGAAGATCGGCGTGAAGTTGCTTTTAGTGGCTGCGTTTCGTCCGATGAGTGAGAGAGCCGGTTGCCCTTTTCCTATTTCCCACCCTTTCCTACCATTTCCTTATTCCCACCACTCCCTATTCCTAAAAAAAACAAGGTTGGCAACGCATTCGCAACAAACATGTTGCCGATGTAGGTACATGGGCGGCGGTACTACCTTACATCAAGTAGGCCGTCTGCTCGTTTGCCACCTTTGACATAAAAAAAAACCTTAGTCATCTATATGGTTCCTGCAAGTTCTTAATTATAGTGAACACCAGTCTCTCCATATCTAATAAGTACTAATAACTTTTGCCATTTCTATGTCATACGTATTTCGTACGAGTAATATTGCCAAGATTTATATTAATATCTTACAGGAAAAAAATGATACTAAATTAGAGCATTTCAAAATCATTCTTATAATAACAGACACAGTGTTTCCTGTACAAATTGGAATTGGATTTCTTAAATTATAATTTATTAAGTCAATATTAAATATCACTCTAATTTTTTGATGGTTAAAATACAACATGGATAAATTTCCCTCAAAATTTAATAACTTGTTAATCGAATCAAAAATATAAATAAAAGCTTATCCTCCTCCATCATAATACGATTTTCGATTTGTAACTGCTTTTATTTATGTGGGAAAAATAATGAGATTACGTTGCATTTGTGAAACGCTAACATCTATAAAAGAAGCATCTTTAATGTTTTCTTTAAGCAAAATAACTCAGAAAGAAATCTTTAACTTTACATTTCAATTATTTGGTTATGTACTTGCTTAAGAATTTAAATATGCAAAGAACAATTTTGCAACATATGTACGTTACATATAGGTTTAGGATAGTAAATGCCATAAATGATAAGACACTCTTAAAGTAGTCTTACTGGGAATAACTACAAGAAAAGTTTGTTTTTATAAAGTTTTTTGCTTATTCTTAACTTCAAGAAGTCAATTAAAAATTAAACAAGGTGTTCACTTGTTTCTCAGCTCAAATATTATCTTAGAAATTATGTTCAGAGGTAAAGATTTTCCCACAATCCACTCAGTATTCAGTTTTAAAGTAATCATATGATTCTTAATTGGTATTAAATTCTTTTGAAAGCCAATCAACATCACGTTATATCTTAAAAATTCGTGTTTTAATTTTCTTTTTATCTTTATTTGAATATTTTAATAACAATAATTAAATAATATATATCGGATTTATTACAAATTCGTTGTTTTAAAAGAGAGGGACGCCAGCCTCGCTGACGATACAAATGTTACTTCTTCTAGTACGGTCCATGATATTTTAAAATGAAACTTCAATTGATCTTAATGCTCCTGTATTTCTCAAAGATTCTTCATAATAACATACTTCAATGATACACACTCACTGAACTCTGAATTATCAATTCTGGAGTCTGCCGTCGTGCATCCAGACGCCATATTTATAACAAGATTTAAACATAGTTCTATTCTCCTTTTAAGCAACCTTTGATTTCGTTTTACTTTTAACAATAATCATAAATACTAATGAGGTTTAATAAGAATAGATGACGGCCTCAAATTATTTTCAAGTCGCATCCGTTATAAGCTGGTAGCGCCGATATATACATTCCTGTTTATTTTAACGTCGCTTCAATTATAAATATTTTTAATTATAAATATTTTTTCATTTGTTCAGTTGTGTGTTATTCATTGTACACTTTGTTTTCTTGTTATTCTAAATAATTTTAAGATTGTGAAAGCCACATTAGAAACCATATTAATTACCGCGTCCTTCAAATTACCTACATATTGTCATCATGAGTTCTGGGTTGAGAAATATGTTCTCTATCAGTGAATTTGTTGCAGACTGTCTAATTTTTGGAATTTTAGCAGAAATTGTTGTTTTTCAACTAATGAAAACTAATCTAAAACTGTGCGTTGATTTCAGTATTATTGAAACTATAAAAAAGTACCACTAATTTTATATTCTAACCCTAATATATAATTGTAAAGAACAACATAAAGTCCATATTTGTGCTATTCAAAAATAATATCGTCTAATATTTTTTGAAACGAAGGTTTTTTATACTCACTCCCACTCGCCGGGAATAGCGATCAAATCATGTAAGTTTCGATTGTCTGTGTTTTGCCGCTGCCGCTCTTTGTTAAATTATTTAAAAAAAAATTAAACAGTTATACTGTACTTAAATTGTAATATGCTTGTAGACAAACTGTTATTTAATTATAACCTTTCTAATAACAAGAATCATATTGCCATTATTTCAGTTTTATGGTCATTAGGAATTTATCATAACATAACTCGACTTATATAAATCCTCACATTAATGACTTGATGGTAAATTACTCATATTGTAGCAATCGTTGATCAACTTTCTACTACCGCCATAATATCATTCTACCAATGAGGTCGTAATAACTAATATTCTTTGTCTATAATCTTTCTCGTCATCATAATTCTTTTAAATTTAAAAACAGTCAAGAAAGCATTTGTGACAATTTTACGAAACCAAATATAATCATTCAAACGAACCAACTTATTCATAAGAAATTCAGCAGGGTCAGGATAAAAGGTAGAACAATCAGATTTTTATTATTGAAAGAAATTCAGTTATAAAACTTAAATATTTCATTTTAGTATTTAATATCGATCTTCTTTATCTATACTTATAATAAATCTGCAGAGAGGTCAATTCTGTGCATAAAATATATTAAAAAAATAACTATCAAGGGGTGGTTAGGGATCGCTACTGATGCCAAAAATGCATTCAGTAAAATTTTTGTCCGTCTGTCTGTCTGTATGTTCGTTATAGAAACAAAAACAATTTGGTGGATTTTAACGAAATATGGCACAATTATTCTTCATACTCTTGGGCAGGTTATAGTTTACTTTAATTTTCGTACGGCTAATAGGAGCAGAGCAGTGAAAGGAAATATTGGAAAAACGGCAGAAGTTACTCCATTTTTTTAAGTTCCCATCACGCGTGCAGGCTTAGATATTAAAGCTACATAGAAATCATGTATGACGGGAAAATTTTCATTAAAATTATATAAAAAGTATTCCTGGACAGCATATGTTTATCTTTATGGTTGACTCACAATAACACGTGAAACTCCCGATAGCTTAACAATTCGGTGATTTCTGATTGTATTTCTCTACTGTAACGTTAACAACACTATCACTCATCACTTATTAAAAAAAATTAACATTATTACCTATTCAATACAAAAAGAATCATTTAAATCGGTGTAGAAACACCAAAATCATATATGAAATACTAAGTCATCGCACGTGAATACAGACTCATGCTATAAGTATTATTTTTGTGTATCGGTTGCCGGTTAACATCGCTCCGTGTATACTCGTAATTTCAATGTATTGACTGTTTCCGCTAATTAAACAAATCCAAACGTTTTAAAATGAGAACATATTCAACTAGC
Organism: Danaus chrysippus; assembly: GCA_916720795.1. Lineage (NCBI taxonomy): Eukaryota > Metazoa > Arthropoda > Insecta > Lepidoptera > Nymphalidae > Danaus > Danaus chrysippus. The sequence continues at coordinate 1,456,359 of CAKASE010000074.1, forward strand.
CATTGCGCTTGGAATAAATTAAGGATTTAATTTAAAAATTACAATAAAATATTCACATAATCCGGGTTAAGGATAGTCCAACCCATTTAATTTTGATAAAAAGCATACCATACAACACATGATCATTAAACGCAAACATAAGGAATACATTGTAAGTATGTCGTAGAAATTGTTAGCTAGTGAAGGATATTAGAAGCAAAAAATAAAAATATGGTACATGAAGTATTGTTTCTTTTTTCATTAACGTATAAGAAAAAGGGATTTTATTATTTCACCGATCTTTTATACAAATACTTCTCGGTTCTCATTAATAAATGGGTAACATAAAAAAATTTGTATTTCCCTGTCAAGATTTTAACAACTGATATAAAAAGCTACAAAAATGACCAATCACCATTCTGCTTTGTGCACTTAAGTTTTTATAGACATACTTCTTGCTTAAGTACAATAAGATATGATTGTCTTACATATATGATCAGTTAATTTGGTAGATATCATAATGTGGATGAGAGAGGTCGATATTTCATCCAGTCGTAGTGGAATGTCCAGCTAGAGTGATGATTAAAGTACCCTACCTTTGTACGCAATGTATAAAAGTGACCTGAAACAGCTTAATAAGGAACAGACTAAGTGATCTAGTCTAATGTTTATCATAGTCAGAATAGAGATGCCGAAATTGCAACTAATGTATTTGGTTTTTGTGGGACTTTTTTTGAAAGCTATTTTTGATAACCTCTTCACACATACATATAATTATTGTGCTGTACAACTCAAAGTTCCTGTTTTCTACTTTAAGATGCTTTAGGAAACTTTATAATCAAATAAATGAAGTGAGATGATAACTACTTATTTCTAATATGAAAAAAAAACTCTTTCATTACATTTAAGATATTATTATGTATCACTTCGTTTCAATATCAACCTCAATAACAAAGCCAAATGCAAGGAGTGAATACTAACAAGATTCTAAAGAAAATGAAGTTAAAATTAAGATTTCTAGTTCGTAGATTTTAGCCCTGTAATTAAAATCCGATTGTTTAAAGCTTACTGTCAGAAGTACTTTATTGACATCTTACGAAATCTCATTTCTCTCACGGATTCTCTTTTCAGGAATAGTTACTTGCTAAATAAGATACAAAGAAGAAACAAAAAAATTTAAATATATTGATAAGATGAAACTTCTCAGTATTCCAAAATCAATGTAAATAAGTACTAAGTAATATTTTTAAGGTACAACAGCCTAGACAGTAATATAGATTAAATAAAAGAATTTCTTTAAATTTCAATTATGTATTGTATATTATATGTGCAGTGTCCATGTTATTAATTTATATACTTAGTTCTACTATGATATATTTACATATAAAAAACAGATCTTAATGGAGCACCAACTACAAAAATTTTCGAGACGATTAAAAAAAGAAACTAAAAATATTTATCCTTCACTCATCTAAATACAAAGAAAAAGAATATAAATTTGAAAACTTTATTCCATAATAAATTAAAACTTATGTAACATAAAATAATTATAATTTAAGACAGTGTAACAATAACAAAATTATCAAACAATGATTAGATAAGTCAAGATGAAAAAATGATTTCGTTGGGGATAGTGCAAATCTGCCTAACAATCATTGGATAATTCCACGTATCTATGTACATTGGAAGCAGATTATCAGAAGAAAGTTAAGGCTGAAATATTAACTAAATTAACGCCTTTTAAGGTGATTTTTTCACAATTAGAAATAAATTGAACACTAAATAATTATGTACTAATCGTGAAAAAATTATTTTCAAATTCGTTAATTTGGAAAATATTTCATTGAAATTATCCAATGGTAGTCCCGCGGATTAGGGTGATTAGGGACAGTGCAATACGCCGAAACTTCGGCATATGCCGAATCGTTCAATGGTCCAAAGCACAGAACAAAGCGACGCCACGCTTTATCCTGTGAGATTGTGGCTTATGAGTCGCCAGTTCAATAGTCATTACATACTTGGTCGAGTGTCCAGTGGTCGAAAGTGTCCCGGCTCTAACGAGTGTCTTGTATGTCAGACATTCGTATAAACCTTGCGCTAGACGATGATTTTGTTCCGGTTTCATATATATGATTGCCAATTCTGGAATTGAATATTTTAAATATTTTAGTTTTTATCACCTCATTAACATGAACTACTGATAAAGTAGTGAAGTTTTGAAACACCAACCGGTATGTAGTTCCTTTGGTCTGCTTTCTTGTTATGTCATATCACCAGAATTAAATCTAGCACCTTCTAATAATAGACCTCGGACGCAGCAACCATCATCTGGTTTCTTCGCTGGCGGAGCGTTAAGAACCTGGAGATATAACTTAGTTTGTAATAGAATATAACTTAGTTAATATAAAATATGTGTATACATTCCTTTCACATCTGTTTTGGTAACCATTGTTCTAAACTGTTCATTTAAATAAACGTCTATTTTCATTTATTTTTTATTTTTAATAAAATAAAGATTACATTTCCTAGACTGACCAGCTTTGCTGGTATGCTAGAGTTTTGAGACCTGACGATATAATTACTTATAGAATTATTCGTGAGTCCTATACTCACTTTTCTATCTTATTTTCGACTACTAATCAGTACTGATACTTAAACAACTAAATAGTGGAAATTTGTGTTTTCAAAATACCTAGATATTTTTTAAATTTGAATTCTACCGTTGGGGTGTTATCTTAGACTTATCACAAAAAAGTAAGCGACGGTATCAATTACAACGACATGTTATCTAGCATAGTTTTGTAACGCACCAGTAAGGAATGCCTGGGGGAAGTAGAACCCAGAAACCCAAAACACCTTAGGAACACCACCATCAGCCCACGGCTGCATAAATTGTACTCGGAAATATAAATCTTTTACCCAAGTCGCTGGTGAAAAACGAAAATTAGTACTGACCCCTTTGTAAATTTATCAGTGGTAAGGTGCGTATATAACGAGTGTAGTCATCAATCGTGGACGAAGATTGTTGCTGATAAAACAATAATTATAACTTCAAACGGATTACACAATATTATGATCTCGAAGTATGAAAGAAATATTTGGTGTCTGAATTGAATGATATTAACAGTGCGATCTCCTAGTTTTACTAAAAATATACCTTCGGAATCATAATACAACATGAGGAATTTGTATACTTGTTTATAGGCGCCATTCTCAACGAATATCCACCTGTCATTGAGTACAGCAGTTGTGTAGTAATCAGCCAACAAACACAATAAACACCGACGATCCCAATCATCAGTGACTCGTCCACCATAGTTAATATGACCCGCTATATACGTTAACATCTGAATAAAATGATTTAAAATACCAATTAAAAGTATGTAAACATTAAAATGTATTCTACCTATTATAATAATATTCCAATTAAATCTTGTCCATAATGCCAGCATTGTTCAAGTTATTGCTTTCGTGAACCCTATTTCAATTAGAGCCTTAGTAACGAACCTCAACATCAGTCCTATTGTTCTCCCAGAATATCATACAACCCAACAATACAAATAATAGCAGTTACATAGTAATCTACTACTAATTTTAACAAACCCATAGGTTCTTTCATGTTAACTAGTTAATAAAAAGCAGTCTTTTACAAATTAAAGGTATTAATTTACCGTAAAATTAATTAACAAACCCGCAATGGAACTTCATGGTATTCAGTCAAAAACATATGAAGCTAGGAAATGCAAAAACGAAGATCACCATCCGTGAATTCTTATGGTATATTAGAACCAAGAGGTTCAAACTTCCGTCTTTCTAGAACTACACCATGGAATAGGCATAGTGAAAATAGGAGCCACTGGAAATTACATAATTTTTGTTAATAATAATATAACAGGCCTAAAATCTGAACAAATAAAATATAATAGCTCCTATATGAAGTCAATAAATAAAATAATATATGGATGTTGTAAAATCATATAACCAATTAAATGAAAAAAGAGATAAATTGCACATTTGTTTTTTTAATTACAAATAATATGGAAAACCTTAAAATTAGGAACTTTGCTGTCTGATGAATTAAAATATTCACGAAAATAAGGGACTTGATTCATATATGCTTTTAATAAATTGGCTTTAATTCCCCTAGGTGGTTCCACTGTCATTTAATATCCTGAATAATTCATATATATTTTTAAAACCTTGACTTATAATTAAATATGATAATGATAATTATTATAATTAGAATTATATTTAACGTCTTATTTATATTTATAACTTTAAGTAAATAAGGTATAGTTTAAATACTTGTGTATCGTATGGTTATAATTAACTTTATGTACGAATAATATTTAAAATACCGTTCTGTAATAACGCCACAGGAAAGAAGGGTGAAGGTGTTGATGTGAGTCACAGCCGAAAGTCCTTATGAACTACTTCTGACACTATTTGCTCCACATTTAACTCCAAGACTGGCATCCATGATGGAGACAAATGGTTATTCTGTAATTTACATTTAAAAATATATATATCGTGAGGTCAGAAGTCACACTAAAAAGGTATCTACACATATGTAGGTTCGAGTTAACATCTAACGCAATAAATTTCATTAAAATAGATTTTGCTGTCTACTGAATAAAAATACAGCCAATTAGCCTAGACAAAATTATTATTACATTTTTATTAATATATGTACATAAAACGGATATACCATACATATTTGGAATATTTAAGAGTTAATCTAATCTTAAATTAATTTCTTTGAATTGTGATGTAGCATTTTCTTAAATTTGCTTTAGATTCATTATGAAAAACACTTAAGCCGTGCTATAAGTTATATTCGAATGATTCAAAAAACAAATATACATTAGTATTGAAAGAAACTGTAAAACTTTACCTGAAAAATTTAAGTTATAAAAAAATACTATAAACACTTAATAAATACAAAAAAAATATTACTTTTAATCGAATATACTATTGCTAACATGTTTTTCATAGTATAATATTGTTCCAGTGTGTACTAACCGCTATCTCCGCCCTCAGCGCGTCGTGGTGCGCCCTCTGAGCTTGCGGCAGCTGGGGATGACGACCACGAGATGACGTCACGGAGCTGGGGAACGATATTCATGATATATATCTAAAAAATATAAATTCTTCTGTGAGTGTGTATGTCACTGAACTTCTCTCAAAAGACTGGACCGATTATAATGAAATTTTTTGTGTGAGTTCAAGGGGATCTGGGAATGGTTTAGATTCACAATTTTGTCCGCTGGACAATGTTTTTTAATTATTATTTTATTTATTAGTAGTTGTTGATACAAACGTTTTTTTGACATTAGATTTGACAACTAACTAATATGTCAATCATTCTGTCGCACTTCAAAACACGGAGATTTATAGCTTTAATAGGGAAACTCCAAAAATATAAATAAAAAAACGTAACAGATATTTGTTGATTATAGGCCGATACGAAGTTCGCCGGGTCTTCTAGTATATATATAAAATTCTCGTGTCACAATGTTCGTTCCCATACTCCTCCGAAACGGCTTGACCGATTCTGGTAAATTTTTGTAAGCATATTGAGTAGGTCTGAAAATAGGATAACATCTATTTTTCCTTCCCCTAAGTGATACTGGCTGTTCATCCCTAATTTTTGTTTTGATTTGGACGAAAGGTTTTGTTTTTATTTTTTTATCAAGTGGCATAAGAAAATACATAAAATACTAAATATTAATTTTTTTATCACCAACCCCTACTTTTGATATGACAAAACAACGTTTGCGGGGCAGATAGTATATTTTAAATAATAAATAATCAAAACTAAGACAACCATTAAATTAGTGCTTAATATAGAAAAATATCTCTTAATTAAACTTTATTTCATTTAATTTTTGTTACAAGTGCGATGTCGAACTGTATATTCATAAATGTTTTTGTTATAAGTGTAATTCTCATATAAGTGATAATAATGTCTTAATGGACATAAAATATCATAAAGGATACATTATTTATAGGCGTAAAATCGTTAATAATTAATTAGTATATAAAGAAAATATATATAAATTAGATAGATTAATCAAATGTAGCAATATATTAACACACTATTATATCAGATCATAAAGGTTTTGTATAATAGTGAAATCCCACAGTAATACCTCGGATAGGAAGGTCTGTAATTCCAGGTGTTGGTGCAGCAGTTTCCTCCTAAGATCTGCAGCTCAGCCCTATCTGCTGGGAGTTACCGCCGGGGCATAACCGCTGGAGGCGAGATCCTTCCTCCTGGAGCACCTGGAAATAGATTTAATATCACTACAACTATCTCTTCTACCTGGCAACTTCCCAGCTTTAGCCAGGGTCTACCTTACATGTTGTGAATAGTTTTGGCTAATTGTTTTTACGACAGGCCGCCTGCCTGACATCAACCCTCTTTGGGAATGCATTAATCAGTGATGTCTAAATATTCTTAAAAAGTACATATGACTCGGAAAAATCACATTGGTACTTGCCCGGGCCAGGAAGTATATTACTACAAGTATAAAATATTGCAAAAATCAGTTAAAATCTTATTTAGGCAGAATTAGGCTACATTAAATGAGGAGCTATGAAATATTATAATAATGATTCCATAGGAAACAAAACATTATAAAATAACATTTATATTTACCAATTTCAAGCTTTACATTTCCAAGAATTTTGTTAATAATATAAATATTTAACCTCAATCAAAACTTATACAAAGTAATTGAAAATTAATTATCATGAAAATATTATTTACAAAATAAAATTTTATGAAGAGAATTCATTAAATAAATATGTTATAGAAATTAATTTCACATCAAATACAGTTATAAAAAATAATTTTGCATTGCTTTATTTCTTTTAAATTAAAGAACATTTAGACCCCAATTATTGAACATGGTATTATTTTCTTAACTATTATTTTGGTCTGAAAAGCGATTGTAATCTGCACAATACTATTAATTACTTTTGGTAAAATATGTTTGATATTCTGATAATCAACTGATTTCTGTCGAGTAACTAAAATAATCATTTCATATGAAGAGATTAAAAAATATTTAATGACATTGTTTCGATATTTGACTTCTTTTACATATTATGTCTAAATATTAAGTTTATTGGGACGTGACGTAATTTCACTAAAGGAATCAGACTTCTATTTAAACTTAACGTACAAAATCTTACATATAGATATATACTATATTTATAGAAAACATCTACTACTCTGAAGAAAGTAGGTACAGCAAAATTTATAACCTACTCCGTTTTTAAGTTAATCAAAAGTTGAATTTATTCCAAGGTCCATAGAGCTATGTGTATTGTAATAAAGAAATTTAAATAAGAAGTTGGTAATATGCTAGAAGAAGCATTATAATATCTTAGTATTCTTGGAAGTCAGGTCACCTGGAGTGTCGTTTTGTCTCTTCATGCCATATAGTAAACGATATCCAATTGCGCAATAATGTAATTAAAATTTGTTTATATACCGTTTAGACATTCAACATTATTTATTTGTTTAATTTTTAGTTCTTAGACCAAACGATATGGCTATATAATAAATTTTAATCCAAAAATTTAGTAACTGTAGCGGAGCTACTGAGGTTTTGAATAAAATATTTTAAACTTTTGTATGTATTGCAAATTTAAAGGAGATCGAAAGTATTGCATACAATTCTGGACCCACAATGTAAAAACATGAAAATAGTATTAATTAAAAGGTTCAAAATTAAGAGTTTCTTCATTGAAAATTCTATAGAAATTGGCAATCAGATATCTGAGTTATTGAAGGTTCAGTAAAAGTGAGGTTATATTGTATTATCTTTAAGAGTTAGATGAATACACTTAAAAGTATGTGAAAAATAATAATTTTATTTAGAAGAGAATATCTGATAAGTTATAACAAGGCAAGAAAGACTCAAAGATATACAAATATCGGTAACAAGTATGGAATTTTACGAGGAACAGGAGTAGTGAACTATGTGATAAAAGTCATAAAATAAAACAAATAATTTTAATGGAATATGTATTTTATTCCTCTTCAATAATAATTTCAATATCGTCTAGGAACTATGCAGGGGGTACAATGTTACTAGTTGCTATCCCACAATTCACACAGCGATAAATCGTTTCAGTAATATCCAATCCATAAGCCGGTGAAATAATCCAAATTAACAATTCCAAGTCAAACGTGCAGGCGATCGTCGGTGTACAATGTGAAAGCAAGGGTCGTAAAACGTTAGGCGGGTTCGAAGTCCGTAAAAAACAAAGCAGTGGTCGTTGAAAACGTAAAATGATCGGGAAAGCACTCAAAACGCATAGAAAAACACGGAACAAGTCAGACTCAGATAACAATGCATCTGGCATGGTAATTGTTAACTGTCAATGTCAAGTTGCCATAGACTATATACTGAAGGGTTTCGATTCGATGTGCAATCGATAATCGAAAAGGATGTTTTAAAATAATATTTAATATCATTATTATGTTAATACACGTTATGGAAAGTTATTTTTATTGAATTGTAGATATACATGATTTAGTTTAAATGAAGTTACTATAAGTTTAAAACTAGGAGTGAAGTTTTTATTTTGTAGTTAAATAATCTAATAATCATTTTTATTTCATTAATCGTTAATGGATTGCTTCATAAAAACAGTTATTTGCATATTTCTCCGCTTGTAGATTGAGAATTTATGCAGATTTTTGGTATTCCATACAAAAAAAAATTAAATAATTTTTTAAGTCAATTTTGAACTCATTACATTTTGGGCCCATAAGTTTCCATCTCCTTTATATTCATTTATATAGTAATAGTATATAATAATTTATATAGTATTTAGTAATTGTTTAAATTTTATTTCATATTTTTATTTTTTGCGATGGACAAACTTCTAATTAATTATTAAATTATAGCGAGGATACGCTCTGCGTCTATTGTTCGCGTCGTCCGGGCCCGCGCACCTGTAGCTCCGCTGGCCCCCGCTAGTCGCCGCTGGCCAGCTGAGCGGCCAGTGCGCCGGGCTCGTCAGTCCGCATATACGTTAGCTGTGGAACGCTTGTCCATCATCGTTAAGACGACACTCGCGCGCGCGCACCCTCGCTTACATAAAAATAATCTCGTTCGATGTTAACAATTTATAAGTAGCTTAAATAATTTAAATATGAATAAACTGAACATTGTTTATTTCGCTAAAAACTGAATAACAAACAGATTTCAAAAACTTTTTACTATTAAGAAAAAAATGTTTTTGGTTATTAATAACGTAGTAGATACTCTAATTTAAAGACAGTAATACAATGAGATGTAAAAAAAAACGAAAGTAATTTTCTTTAATTTTAATAAAATACAACGTAGTCTTGTATCATCCCCAAAAAGATAATAATATTTAGCAGAGCCAGAAAAAGGGAACAATAAAAAAGGTTACTCAGGCTCTTATCTTACAATTTAAAGATATCCAAAAAGCTACTAAATTTATGAAAACTTAATTAAATTTATGACAATTGAATCTCTTTTTCTCTATCACAATATATAACAAATATCTCTTTACGTACCTGAATAGAAATTATTACACTATATAGGTACTTTTGGATATACAAACTAATATTTTGTTTATAAATGTATCTCTCACATTAACTACTTACATTTATGATTTGACATTTATTAATTAATAAATAATAGTTGGTTTATAAGTTAGGCATCAAAGTAATTATCACCTATGTTGTTGAACCTAAATAGATATATATTTTTTTTTGACTTACAACTATTGTTTTTATTATCTAATGTACAAAGTTATATAATTTAAAATTATATCAGGTAACTCAATAATTGAAGTAGCTTGTTTGGAACCAGCCTATTAATTGCATTTGAATTATTGAAAACCACAGATTGAAAGTCTAGATGAGTCGGGAAACATTTCAATTCTAAAGAGAATTTATCTTAAAATGTTTTAAAGAGGATTAAAGAGAAGAGTTTATAAGATTGTAAAAGTTACTTACACACTTAGTATTGAAAAAGTAACGTACAGTCACATCCGATGATAACTTTGAAATGTTTATATTCTAATGAGAAATTTAGCTTTCTAGATTTTTTTTATATTTATCGTATTAGTGCTTCATAATAAAAGTATTAATTGGTCGAACACTTTATTATTAGACTAGACTAAATAAATCCTTTTAATAGCTTTATAAAAGATGATATTATAATGTAATATTATAATAATTATCAGTCAGAAGTCAGACACTAATTAATTAGAAACCTTTTTGATCAACGTGTCCTTACTCTAATTCACGATTGATACTGACGGATTATATTTACTGAAGATTATTTATTTATTCATATAATATGAATGATATTAATCAAATAATTATTTTGTTACAGAAAATTCATCATCTTGAGAAACAAGTTCTTTCAATGGATTTATAATTTACGAGATAGGAAACCGTTTTAAGACAGTTCTCGGATTCCTTCTGTGGTTATAATTTGTATTTTCTGTAATCTACATAGTTAGGGAAATAAACGGTGTCGTGGTTTTTTACTTATTTATCTACACTAATATTGTATAGAGAAAACTTTGTATGTTTGTTTGAAAAAATATTATTCCGTAAGATATTTATCTTTCGGAGCCAAGTTATAAAAAATAACCAGAAACTATACAATGCTAAATAATACGAGACTTGAGACTGTTCTATAACGCAAATAGATCCTGACGCTTTTATTACCATTCTTATAAAAACACAAGAAAAGAAAATAATTAAGAATGAAAAATTATTTTGAATGTGAAATTATTTCATAATTGCTATTTTTGTAATTTTTTATTTTTTTAAATTTCTATTAAAACAAAAAGCAAACTTTAATTCAAAGAGAATGTGATTCATCAGTCATCTTGATTCATTTTCTTTAAAACAGTCTTACTTTTAGAACTCGTAAGCTAGTCCTCTAATTTATCTACGCATTCTGTAGTTATGCGTGTATGTTTAACTGTAAGCAGAAATTACACCAAGTTCCAAGAACTCCTTTGTTGTATGTTTAAACACAGTTCCGCTGAAATATTCTATTTACTTTTGTTTTGTTTGTGTCGTCACTTCTTAACTATGTATGATTGTGATTTTAAGCTTTTGTTAATATAATACGTTTCAATAAAAAGCAAAATGTTTATCATCCTGTAATTTTAGAATACATTGACAGTGTTCATATGAACTTTTAAATTTTATCATAATATGGTTAGTATAATATAACCTTTAGAGTTGACATAAAACATGTGTAATGATGAAATAAACAAATATATATTATGTGAGTACATATTTATTTTGTCACACAACAATGAATTTACGTAGGACTAGATATGTTTTATATCATTACTAGCTTTCCGCCCGCAGCTTCGCCGCGTGGAGTTCGGTTATATCGCGTTTCCAAGAGAACCTTTCAAAAGTCTGGGATAAAAACTATCCTATGTTCTTTCTCAAGGTCAACTCTATCTCTGTACCGAATTTCATTAAAATCAGTTCAGTGGTTTAGGCGTGAAAGCGTAGCAGACAGACAGACAGACAGACAGACAGAGTTACTTTCGCATTTATAATATTAGTAGGGATGTTAAATTTGTATATTTTAAAAATAATTAATATTGAAATGTTGGATACTTGAATTCCAATTTACAATAAATTTACCATGAATGAAAGGTTACGAACGAAATCCAGACGAATATTTGAAACAAATTAATTAAACTAATTATTTCATTACATAATTCCAAAGCCAAGGCAAATTTTAAATGAATCAAACCTACAAACATGGTTTCCTTTAAACAACTCGAGCTGTTTTTGAGTAAATTAAGATCAACATTACATAGTCATTTGGTTTGAATCAAATCTTAAACATTATATATGAATGTAAATACGATATTATGTTTTATAATAATTAACAATTAGCTGACTTATGAAATGTATTTTAAAGATTAAAGTAATAAAAAATAATCATGTTACGAATTTTTGAAATGTTAAATATGTGATGAGTTGATCCGAAACATGTGGTTACTCGGAATATTTTCGGCGTCTGCATCCTCTGGCGATTGGAACCTGTCAAGTCTTTAAGAGACCTGAGGATAAACTACCTTTTCCCTCAGGGGTTCACGGACTAAGGATAAACCTGTAGCCACAACCCAAAATCTGCAATGTATTTTATATCAAGAATAAAAAAATAGTGACCTTTTTTACGAGGAAAATAAGATTATTATGTGTGTTTGTATGTACATGTATAGTGTATACTCAATTCCTTCAAACGAATTTTATATGTATAATATTAATTTCGATATTAAAAATGATTTGTTATTAAAAACATTATCCAAGAATTTCTACGAACTATGGGGTTTTAAATAAAGTTAAATGGCTTTCAGGGACATTGTCATCAAGTTATTCTGATAATATTACTTTAACAAAATATTTTTTATTTAAATGCAATAAATACCCACTCGTGATCTGTTCATGATTAATCGTTACTTTAATATACTAATGTATAATCTACTATGTATATCTTCTTTTCTTATTTTATTTTCTATCAACATTTTATATTGTACCTATATAATATTCATGATATATATTCTGATGTTCAAGCATTATTTAAAAAACAATAGTTACACTTCCAAAATTTTCAGGACATTTCAGCCTTACCTCAAATCGCAGTTCATGACCCAAAAAAAAATATTATGAAATTTAAAAAATACAATATTAATTTTACAAGCCCCAGCATTTTTGCTGATTATATTCAAAATTTTCCAAATAGTACATACAGGAATTAACCCCTATTTTTTTCTAAAAGAATTAAAAGCAAACCAAAAGCAAACCTTAAATGTAAGCCAGTCACATTACAACAATCACATTGGCTGTGAATTTAGTGTGATCACGCCCCGTGTAAGATATATAGTTACATTGTGACTAGGCACTGACTTAAGATATATATATAATTTAAATGAATATATTTTAATTGAAAATTGTAGCAAGAACAATATTCATAGCTTTTAACGGTTCATTAGTCCCAAAATATAAAATGAATTACATTAATAATAATTAAAGTGAAAAAAATCCTATAAAAGTATTGAAAATGAACACATTTTATAGAATCAATAATGGAGTAGAATAATTATATGTCATAAAAAACAATTGGCTCTAAAAAAAGAGAAGTGTATACAATTTAATTAATTTGACTTATGAAATAAAAAAACGTAAAAATCTTTCGACTTGGACCGTCCAAAAACATTTATCCTGCAATGATCACAAATTTGGGCAACGGAATTAAATCGCAGAACTCTATTAATAATTTTCACAGACTCAACCATTGCATCGTTAGCTTTTAACACTATCATTACTATTGTTTTGAGAAATAATATAGCAGATTAATTCAATAACCTAATAAATTTTGTTGAACCAAAGATGATATTGGAAATATTTTTTAAATTCAGTTATACGTTGGTATTAAATAAGAAATGTATGATATCAATAATAAATTTAATATCAAAGAGCGGAGTGACCCGACATCGGATCCAGGTTCTGTTTATAAAACTCTTTTATTCTACGGAGCAATTAGTGTAGTTAGAACATTGTCCAGTTCATGACAACTAATCACGTTATCTCATGACTGCCTGTTTCACCGATTACCTTTGTTACATCTGGAGTGTTCAATGTATACTTCAAGTGAATAACTTATTGTTTTCAACCAAATTCATTTAATAATTTGGTTAGGTAGGGAGAGGAGCTTGGACAGTGGAGGTGAGCGTATAACGCGCGTTAGTTAAGGGGCCCCTTAAACCTACACTTGGGTCGCAAGTCCCAGGCACTGTTGAAGCTCCTCTCCCTGCAACGCGATGGACCCGGCACCCGCACGGTGAATCCATGGAATGCTTAGTAGTTTCGTCTCATTTAAAACGACTGCCCGGAGAGTCGGGCTGACGCTGGAAAGACAGCTGACTGCCGGAAAGACGGATGACTGCCGGAAAGACGGATGACTGCTGGAAAGACAGCCGAGGGTAACGGCCTAGCAAGCCCAGCCCGGTATATATAAAGCTAAAAGTCCGAATAAGAAAAATACCCCTGGGACAGTCCGAGAGGGGGGGCGGAAGATCTGTCCACCGGTCGATTTTAACGGCGAAAACGGCGCGAATACGGACTTGAAATGCTCTACGTGCGGGAAAATTTACAAGAGACGAGCCTGGTACATTAAACATCTCAAAACACATAATGGTGTTGAAGCACGACAGTCGTCGGTAAGATCTCCAACTATCACTTCGGATAGAGTTGACCCTCATGTATCCCATGGTGAACCATTAACTGGAAACCACCAGGAGTCCATTAACATCAGGACACGTCTTAGCATTCCTAATGTAAAACAATCGACTTGGAAAGTTCATGACGACAACTTAGCGGTCCTGTTAGAGCATCCGGGCTCGAAGCAGGAATTAAACTCGCAGGTAGAAACTTTCCAAAACACCGTTTATGACTACTTTAGCGAGCAATATCCACCACGTAATCGTTATGCTCGCAAAAATAAAGACAATTCGTTCAAAATAAAAATGCGGAAGAAAAAACGGGAATTAATAAAAAATCTACGTATAGCAAAAGCTCTAGGCGACAATCACCTTAGTCATCAACTAGCTAGGGCGTTAAGGTCAATCCTTAAATTAATCCAAGGAATATCGGCGCAAACTGCAGAATATCGCGATAATTTTGACCGGGCAAAACAAGAAGTAGATTTCGATAAAAACCCCTTTGAGTATTCGAAAACCATTTTTAAGAAAGAACGCGGACAGCTTCTCTTGACCAACGATCAAATTTACGACCATTTCAAGAGCACATACGAAGTGCCTAAAAGTTTAAGACGGTATAGGGATCCAAACGATCAAAAACCTGAATCTCCTCGAATCGAATTCCACGGCATTCCACCAACGCTAGAAGAACTAAGTAGTCAGATCAAGAGGAAGTCGTCTAAATCTGCACCGGGACCCGATGGTATCCCATATATAGTCTTTAAAAAATGTCCATCGGTTCGTAAACACCTCCTAAATATATACGGTAAAATCTGGTCAGGGAAGCAAATCCCGGAGTGCTTCGGGAAAGCAATTTTTGTCCTCATTCCCAAAAAAGACATAGTTACTGATCCGAAAGATACTAGACCGATAGCTTTAACAAATACTATATCGAAAATCTTTTTCTCGGTTCTACAAACGAGAATGACGCGATTCATGCTCAGCAACAACTATTTTAGGCCAAATCACCAGAAAGGGTTTTTACCCGGGATTTCTGGATGCCTAGAACACAACACCTTGCTGTCGGAGAGTTTGAAAGATGCTAGAAAAAGCGAGCGGCAAATCACTGTTTGTTGGATAGACTTGGAGAACGCGTTCGGGTCGATACAACACGAATTGATGCTATTCGCGCTTAGATGGTACAACTTTCCACCCCTAGTTAGAGATATGATCGCGTCGTATTACTCAAAATTAAGGTTTTCTATAATAACTAAAGAAGGCCCTTCAAAAAGCTTGAGTTATAATGTAGGACTGTTTCAAGGTTGTTGTCTATCTCCAATTACGTTTAATATCGTTATTAACATCTTAGTAGACAAATTAATCTGTAAAGAGAAAAAATGGGGTTATCGGTTTAAGTTTAATAATAAATACACGGAATCCATTTTAGCCTTCGCTGACGATCTCGCAATACTGACACGTAACCCCAAACACTGTCAAGTACTATTGGATGAAGTGGATAAATTCTGTGAGTGGACGGATGGATTGAGGACAAAACCCAGTAAATGTCATTGTCTGTGTCTTGGTAGGCGGAATACAAGATACACCTCATACGATCCGGGACTATCGTTAGGCGGTCAATGCATTTCTACGGTTACGGAAAATGCACCATTTAAATTTCTCGGTCGTAAGATTGATAATATAGGCCGTACTCCATCTTTAGAAGGAATAGTAGATAGCTTTTTGAACGATCTTGACAAGGTAGATAGCCAACTGATAAGTAACGTCAAAAAAGCGTGGATCTACGAGAATTACTTAACTTCACGTTTGAATTGGCCTTTCCTCGTCTATGATTTTAATAAAACCCTTTTGTCAAAGTTAGATGCAGGCGTCATAAAGATGTTAAAGTTGTGGCTCGGGCTCGCTCTAACGGCTGATTCATCGGCGTTATTTAGGGGAAGCAATAGTTTTGGGATGAGTCTAAAAAGGCCATCGGAGCTCTATAAACACCTAAGAGTTTCCAAGAGATATATCCTGGGGAAATCCCATGATGACATAGTGACATCGCTCCCAAAAGATGAAGATGCCCCCGAGCTAGAGTCACGACTTCAATTCCATAAGCAATTTATGATAGGAGCACAAAGTAACAGAGCGGGGTTAGGATCAAATAGGAAAGTCCAAGATGCGGATATATTGAAGTCTTTTATTCGGCAAGACGAGAATGATAAATATAAGATCCATGCAATGAATTTGGAAATGCAGAACGAGTGGTTAGACATAGGAGATTTTTGCATCCCATTAGCATTAAAATGGCGCACTTTAATTTATGATTGGTCGCCAGCATTGCTAAAATTCTATCTCAATGCGTTCCAGATGACTCTCCCAGATCAGAGTAATTTAGTAAGATGGGGTAAAAGTACCGAAAAAACTTGCTATATCTGTGGAAAGGCAGTTGGAACTGCTAAGCATCTGCTGGTGGGATGTAAGGTACTCCTGGACAGCGGTCAATACTCGCGTCGTCACGATAGGGTTCTAGAAGTCATACGTGAAGCGGTTAGTCTTTCGGTAGCCAGAGCGCAAAAGGAAATAACCACAAACGAACGATCAGTAGGTTTTTGTGAGAGAAGGCACTAGGGCTACAAAATCAAACGTCAAGCCTTACTCCATCCTTAAAGCGGCGTCGGATTGGACTATAATGATGGACACGTATGAAAAGCAATATAAAATCCCCGAGGATATTTGTGCGTCGGCCTCCAGACCGGATATATTTTTGTTTTCGCGAATTTTAAAGCGCGTAGTGATGATAGAGCTTACGGTCCCTTGGGAAACCAACATCCCCAAAGACCATACCATCAAGGTCAACAAATATTACGAGCTCACAAACGAACTCACTCGAAATAGGTTCGTAGTAGATTTGTACGCGGTAGAGGTGGGAGCGAGAGGTATAACAGCGAAATCTCTCTACAACCTACTAAAGGACTTGGGCTTGTCCAGAACTCACATTAATGCATTCTTGGAACGTATATCGAAGGCAGCCCTAGTAGGTTCTTTTCAAATTTGGTTAGGTAGGGAGAGGAGCTTGGACAGTGGAGGTGAGCGTATAACGCGCGTTAGTTAAGGGGCCCCTTAAACCTACACTTGGGTCGCAAGTCCCAGGCACTGTTGAAGCTCCTCTCCCTGCAACGCGATGGACCCGGCACCCGCACGGTGAATCCATGGAATGCTTAGTAGTTTCGTCTCATTTAAAACGACTGCCCGGAGAGTCGGGCTGACGCTGGAAAGACAGCTGACTGCCGGAAAGACGGATGACTGCCGGAAAGACGGATGACTGCTGGAAAGACAGCCGAGGGTAACGGCCTAGCAAGCCCAGCCCGGTATATATAAAGCTAAAAGTCCGAATAAGAAAAATACCCCTGGGACAGTCCGAGAGGGGGGGCGGAAGATCTGTCCACCGGTCGATTTTAACGGCGAAAACGGCGCGAATACGGACTTGAAATGCTCTACGTGCGGGAAAATTTACAAGAGACGAGCCTGGTACATTAAACATCTCAAAACACATAATGGTGTTGAAGCACGACAGTCGTCGGTAAGATCTCCAACTATCACTTCGGATAGAGTTGACCCTCATGTATCCCATGGTGAACCATTAACTGGAAACCACCAGGAGTCCATTAACATCAGGACACGTCTTAGCATTCCTAATGTAAAACAATCGACTTGGAAAGTTCATGACGACAACTTAGCGGTCCTGTTAGAGCATCCGGGCTCGAAGCAGGAATTAAACTCGCAGGTAGAAACTTTCCAAAACACCGTTTATGACTACTTTAGCGAGCAATATCCACCACGTAATCGTTATGCTCGCAAAAATAAAGACAATTCGTTCAAAATAAAAATGCGGAAGAAAAAACGGGAATTAATAAAAAATCTACGTATAGCAAAAGCTCTAGGCGACAATCACCTTAGTCATCAACTAGCTAGGGCGTTAAGGTCAATCCTTAAATTAATCCAAGGAATATCGGCGCAAACTGCAGAATATCGCGATAATTTTGACCGGGCAAAACAAGAAGTAGATTTCGATAAAAACCCCTTTGAGTATTCGAAAACCATTTTTAAGAAAGAACGCGGACAGCTTCTCTTGACCAACGATCAAATTTACGACCATTTCAAGAGCACATACGAAGTGCCTAAAAGTTTAAGACGGTATAGGGATCCAAACGATCAAAAACCTGAATCTCCTCGAATCGAATTCCACGGCATTCCACCAACGCTAGAAGAACTAAGTAGTCAGATCAAGAGGAAGTCGTCTAAATCTGCACCGGGACCCGATGGTATCCCATATATAGTCTTTAAAAAATGTCCATCGGTTCGTAAACACCTCCTAAATATATACGGTAAAATCTGGTCAGGGAAGCAAATCCCGGAGTGCTTCGGGAAAGCAATTTTTGTCCTCATTCCCAAAAAAGACATAGTTACTGATCCGAAAGATACTAGACCGATAGCTTTAACAAATACTATATCGAAAATCTTTTTCTCGGTTCTACAAACGAGAATGACGCGATTCATGCTCAGCAACAACTATTTTAGGCCAAATCACCAGAAAGGGTTTTTACCCGGGATTTCTGGATGCCTAGAACACAACACCTTGCTGTCGGAGAGTTTGAAAGATGCTAGAAAAAGCGAGCGGCAAATCACTGTTTGTTGGATAGACTTGGAGAACGCGTTCGGGTCGATACAACACGAATTGATGCTATTCGCGCTTAGATGGTACAACTTTCCACCCCTAGTTAGAGATATGATCGCGTCGTATTACTCAAAATTAAGGTTTTCTATAATAACTAAAGAAGGCCCTTCAAAAAGCTTGAGTTATAATGTAGGACTGTTTCAAGGTTGTTGTCTATCTCCAATTACGTTTAATATCGTTATTAACATCTTAGTAGACAAATTAATCTGTAAAGAGAAAAAATGGGGTTATCGGTTTAAGTTTAATAATAAATACACGGAATCCATTTTAGCCTTCGCTGACGATCTCGCAATACTGACACGTAACCCCAAACACTGTCAAGTACTATTGGATGAAGTGGATAAATTCTGTGAGTGGACGGATGGATTGAGGACAAAACCCAGTAAATGTCATTGTCTGTGTCTTGGTAGGCGGAATACAAGATACACCTCATACGATCCGGGACTATCGTTAGGCGGTCAATGCATTTCTACGGTTACGGAAAATGCACCATTTAAATTTCTCGGTCGTAAGATTGATAATATAGGCCGTACTCCATCTTTAGAAGGAATAGTAGATAGCTTTTTGAACGATCTTGACAAGGTAGATAGCCAACTGATAAGTAACGTCAAAAAAGCGTGGATCTACGAGAATTACTTAACTTCACGTTTGAATTGGCCTTTCCTCGTCTATGATTTTAATAAAACCCTTTTGTCAAAGTTAGATGCAGGCGTCATAAAGATGTTAAAGTTGTGGCTCGGGCTCGCTCTAACGGCTGATTCATCGGCGTTATTTAGGGGAAGCAATAGTTTTGGGATGAGTCTAAAAAGGCCATCGGAGCTCTATAAACACCTAAGAGTTTCCAAGAGATATATCCTGGGGAAATCCCATGATGACATAGTGACATCGCTCCCAAAAGATGAAGATGCCCCCGAGCTAGAGTCACGACTTCAATTCCATAAGCAATTTATGATAGGAGCACAAAGTAACAGAGCGGGGTTAGGATCAAATAGGAAAGTCCAAGATGCGGATATATTGAAGTCTTTTATTCGGCAAGACGAGAATGATAAATATAAGATCCATGCAATGAATTTGGAAATGCAGAACGAGTGGTTAGACATAGGAGATTTTTGCATCCCATTAGCATTAAAATGGCGCACTTTAATTTATGATTGGTCGCCAGCATTGCTAAAATTCTATCTCAATGCGTTCCAGATGACTCTCCCAGATCAGAGTAATTTAGTAAGATGGGGTAAAAGTACCGAAAAAACTTGCTATATCTGTGGAAAGGCAGTTGGAACTGCTAAGCATCTGCTGGTGGGATGTAAGGTACTCCTGGACAGCGGTCAATACTCGCGTCGTCACGATAGGGTTCTAGAAGTCATACGTGAAGCGGTTAGTCTTTCGGTAGCCAGAGCGCAAAAGGAAATAACCACAAACGAACGATCAGTAGGTTTTGTGAGAGAAGGCACTAGGGCTACAAAATCAAACGTCAAGCCTTACTCCATCCTTAAAGCGGCGTCGGATTGGACTATAATGATGGACACGTATGAAAAGCAATATAAAATCCCCGAGGATATTTGTGCGTCGGCCTCCAGACCGGATATATTTTTGTTTTCGCGAATTTTAAAGCGCGTAGTGATGATAGAGCTTACGGTCCCTTGGGAAACCAACATCCCCAAAGACCATACCATCAAGGTCAACAAATATTACGAGCTCACAAACGAACTCACTCGAAATAGGTTCGTAGTAGATTTGTACGCGGTAGAGGTGGGAGCGAGAGGTATAACAGCGAAATCTCTCTACAACCTACTAAAGGACTTGGGCTTGTCCAGAACTCACATTAATGCATTCTTGGAACGTATATCGAAGGCAGCCCTAGTAGGTTCTTTTCAAATTTGGTTAGGTAGGGAGAGGAGCTTGGACAGTGGAGGTGAGCGTATAACGCGCGTTAGTTAAGGGGCCCCTTAAACCTACACTTGGGTCGCAAGTCCCAGGCACTGTTGAAGCTCCTCTCCCTGCAACGCGATGGACCCGGCACCCGCACGGTGAATCCATGGAATGCTTAGTAGTTTCGTCTCTGAATCACTTCATTGAATTCTAATGAAATATGATTTTGTGTACATTTACCGTCTGGCCCACTAGTAGTAGACCACTAGTTAGAACCAGTGGTCAATTAAATATATGTATTTAGATTTTTTTACTTTTATTTTAATTTCAATGTATGTAATTTGGTCGTATGATATGTGGCAAATTATTTTTTAGGAGATTATTTTAACCGATTAGTTTGAAATTTTGAGTACATATTCAGTTTGGATGATAGCATTTGTGAAATTATTCCTAATCCAAAGTAGGTTGTGGCATATTTATGAATTCATATAATATGTGTATCAAATTAAGGAATTTGCTAAGAATCCGATACGGCAGACTTCTAACAATTAGTACAATTTTGTTTGGTGACAGTAAACTATTTGAGCTGGATATATATGTGTATAGCCAAATGTTCAGTTTTGATTACAATGTACGGGTAGCTTTGTGACTTCATTTGTAATCCAACATGACGGCTTGTCCAAGTAGTAAAAGTTTTGAAATAAAATTTATGTCTTCGTTGTAACGTGTTCTAATAAAACCCTCTTTTTAAGTTGTTACTTTTGTTTACTTCTAATTAAGATTGAAGTAATAATACTACTTCATGTACTAACCATGGCATGAAGAAAAAATACAATTTTATAAAAGATAATCTTCTTCTAAATACAACATCAAACTATCCAGACCCTAAACATCACTATCACATTATTTTTTGACTCTGACACCTGCACTTACAATATATTATGGATTCTTGTATTACATTTTTAAATCATTTTGATGCCGAACCCTCACGAACATTGCCTAAGAATTCAAAAATTCTTAGGCAATGTTCGTGAGGGTTCGGCATCAAAATGATTTAAATTCGCTTATAAACAAATGAAATATATAACTAAAGTAGATTAAAGATTGACAAAGTGTTGCGTTCACAGAATGGGTTTACAGGATTTCTTGCATATACTGACTCATTTAAAAATCTTTTCTAATTACAGTTTTTTTTAGGAAACTTTATTATTCTTTTCTGAAAGATGTAAAGATTAAGAATTGAAGTAATTTATGAATCTTTGTAAAATAAGACTTAAATAAACTCAAGAATACAAAACATACAAAATCTAGAATGTTGTAAATTAAACGTTACAAATTATGTGAATTATTACGACATATTTTGACATGTTTTCAAGGTAATTGTACCACTTCTTTACGAGGTAAATTTCTTTAATATCAATAATAGAGTTAAAGTTTAGAAATAATCAACAAACATTATATAAAATACTTAGATAATTGTAAGTGATAGAGCCTAAATATGGTCAAGTTACTGATGCCAGAACATGGGTTGGCTCGACTGACGAAGCGCTACCCTCTCACAGACGATCGGCGTGAAGTATTATGTGAGTGAGAGAGCCGGTTGATCTTTTCCTTTTCCCACCCTTTTTTTTGCCATTACCTAATTTCAACTCTTTCCTCCTTTTTAGACAACCAAGGCTGGCTACGCATCCGCAAAATCTTTTATATTGCTGATGTCCATGAGTGACGGTGACTACTGTCCATCAAATAAGCCGTCTACTCATTTGCCAACACCTAAAATATTCATATAGACGATTTAAAACTCAGTTTCACCGAACAGCTTTATATAAAAACATTATTTAACTACAGCGAAAAAAGAAGTATAAATATGGCTATAACAAAAAATATAATAAAAAACGAACTGTTTATTTAATGTAGCATAAAACTTTAAATATTTGAGTTGGTGAATATGTTCCAGCTAAATAAAACATAGAAATTTAAAATAAAATAACCATCGATGTTTCGTTATGTTTCACGAATTCGTTAAATTTGAACTTTATACATATTTTATACATTTTCATATACAAGATCATGTTAACACGTATATTTATTATGCTGTTAGTTTTAGTGTAGTTTTACAAGTAGTGTCATATTATGTGTTTCTATAATACTAATTATAAATGCTTTCAAGTTAAAATTAAGTTTGTCATAAGATAATCCTAAACAAATATATATTTTATTCAGTGCTACTTTTCTAATCTAAAATATATATTATATTCCTAAATATAGTATATTAGGTATATATACCCGTCTTAATTTATTCTCTCAGATTATATAACAACAATGTTGAGGGCCGCTTCATTGTTTATGTTTTTCGTGTGGTTTCTGATATCTCAGCTGTATAGTCTTTCAGATCCATTAAGTTGGCCCAATGTCAGCATTAGTTGTTCCGTCTTTTACCCGCCTTATCTCTCTATATCAATCTCTCTCATCTGAATACATTCTAGAAGGTTCTGGAATGATTTATAAAAGGGATCCGTTTTAGAGTCTCTTTTATATTGTTTTTTCATATATTATTAGGAAAGATGGGGTATCAATATCTGTGACCCTATCAATATCATGTTTACATATATATTTTTATTGCATTTCTGTTTCATTGAACGAAGCCACGTTCGTAAGTCATGTAAGTCCTCTACGTAGCAAAGATATTTTTCAAAAGAAACCCAGTTGTTCCAAATAATAACTTATGAAGGAAGAAATATAGATCTGAATTTCTGAGAAAGATTCTTGATTCGATTTTAAATGATTCAGTTTACACTGATATTCCACAGAAATGTGGAATTAAATATCAAAATCCTTAGGTATCAATGAGTAGGCGGTTCTCACCTCTAGTAACTAGTTTATTTTTATTTATTTATTAACACCAACAAGTCATACATTAATAAAAGCGAAAAATACAATATTGAACAAGTAATCATAAAATCAAAATGTTGTCTTAATTATATTATATAGGTGCTACACACATTACAAAGAAAAATAGACACGTAACATGCAGATAAAATTATATTACTAATAATAATCATCAACATTAACATTAAAATAATAATTAATAGTTTATTACAAATAATAAATTTAAAATATTTATAATTTGTACTTTAATATCATTAATAAATAAAATAAAGAATTGCAATATCCAATAAAATGAAATACAACAAATTAATGAGTCAGCACACACGACCATCATATTACCTAGATTAATGTACATTATAATTATACATATAACGAATAAAAACATAATAAATTACATTTAAATTTCGCAAGGCTATTACAGAATATGTCGATATCCATCTTTCTATCTAATTGGTTTTTATCAATAGTGGTACAATTATTTTTTGTTAATTTATAGATATAATTGTAACTTAACATTAATCTATTAACCGGAGAGTAGCGTCCTTGACGTGAGCGTGTAGGTTTTTCTACAAATGGAGTATAAGACGACGGTCTTAATGTTCTCACCGGTGCACGAATATTTAATTGTTTTAGTAAACAGGGACTGTCAATGACATCATTCACCAATTTATATAGGAAAGTGAGATCATAGAGCTGTCTTCGATCCGAAAGTGAATGTAGTTTAAAGAACTTGAGCCTATCTTCGTATGTCCTAAGGGTTTTGACTAGGTTAAGATCAAAGCACAAATGCCAAAGAAATCGTTTCTGAATTCTTTCTATTCTTTGTGAATAAATATTGAAGTGAGGATTCCATACGACACTACAATATTCTAAAAGTAATAAAAATTAGAGCAAAAGCTGTTCATTTACATACACTTTTTGTTGTGGTTAAGGTTATTTCATCTTTTTACGGAGTAAACGTTTACTAAAATAAAAGTTGACTACCACACAGTACATGTGAAAAAACTAAGATTGCTTTTTTCACGTAACTTTCTTCTTGTCTTTTCATTTGATCTCATAGCGTAGAAGTCAATTTAAAATATCAAATCTTCTATCATGGGTATTCTGCCATGTTGAATATAGTATGACGTCACAAATCCAACCATTCATTGTAATTCAAATTAAACGTGTGTATAATGGTTTAAACTCAAACAGTTGACGATATTGACTTCAACTGAACTGCGGGATTCCACTAGAATAAATATTGCTACGTACACTTCAAGATTAGTAAAAGCTTTTAAGAAATGTTAACAAACCTATATCCTATAACCTAAATATATAAAATAGATGAACAGCGAAGCGCTTTCAAAGGTACATATTTCCTTTCTAAAAGCTGTAAACGACGTACGGACATCCGTGTATCTCGGAACCTTGTGTTATGTCATGACTATAAAGATTTAGTTTTTCATTTAAAGTCAAATCGCATATAAAAGTGATATGTTTTAGAGATATTCCTGGTATTTTTACGCCTTTGGAACGCAAATATAGTTCAGAGATCATTGATATTTACGAATTTTGGAGAAAAAATATATTACGACTGTAATATGTTATCCTTCAACAGACATTATTGATAGTTGAAGTGTATTTATTCAATACTATTGTCTTACATGAACGAAATAAGAAAATAAAACATCAAATAATATAACGCAAAAATACCTTACAAACTTTAAATACACGAAATAGCACTTGTAGTGGAAAGAGGTAAAGTCACTATCGACGATTAAATCGTATACATATAAAGGGCATCCCTTTGCATGAAGGGTTGGGTCATAACACATAAATGGTCCAGTTTTACGACTCCACAAATAAACTAAGTGAAGTGACATTTCTAGGATAAAATATTATAAATTTAAAGCGAAACAAAATTAAAACCTGTTTCTTACACTCAAGCTTAAAAAAAGAAGATAGCAATCGCGAAGAATCCCTGAAACGAATGAAACAGGTTTAAATTTTTCATTTATTTTAATATATACAAATAAAAATATAGAGAAAAAGAGTTTTAAAAACCTATTGAATGTTATCAATTTTAAAAAAATTGTCAAAAAAGTATAAGAAAAAAAAAATCTGAGGCCAGTCACGCATTCTAAAGTACTATTAATTGAATAACATTATCGACAATATGACTGAGGTAACTATGTAGCATATATATAATTTTTCACAATATATATATTCATAAACAACAGTTATTTTCATTTCTTATCAGAAGTGCATATTTAGAAAATTAAATTCCAGTTTTAGGTTTAAGTATGGTTTTACGGAAGGAAAATTCAGCATGAAATTATTTCAGCCACTTAAAGCGCCAGTATTGCCGTTCAAAAGAAAAATACAACATTATTTACACATTAAAAGTGACCTTTTAAGTAAAAGACTTCTTTTTATAAATATTCTCGGTGGCATTTTTTAGTTTTGCGTGCGTTTGAAGTCAAAGGCTGATATTCAGAATACACGGCCGTGAAAATAGCCGACGTGACTTGAACACAATCTCCATACTGATGTTAAATAAATGTTATTACAAATGTGAAAATTCCTATAAAAGGACAACTTGAGTTTAAAATAAAAATCAAATAATATTTTAGAATATGAGATCTCTCAGTAATTGAAAATATTTTTTTATAGTCAACCTAAAGAAATGATGTCCACTATCTCACGGCATACCTATTAATTATTAATTGTTTGCAATGCGTTTGCTCTTTGTGACTTTTGAACGAATATAATATTTGTTAAGACAACTAAGTTGCATATTAAAATATAGAATGAGTTTAGCAAATATATAGATTACATTACATTTCCATGAACTTAACTGTCGTTACGTTATAAAACTAGAAAAAGTACAAAGTTAAACAAAAAAAAAGTAATAGGTATTTTTACCTTTTTGTATATTTATATAAAACGTTTCTTTTGTTGTTTAAGAAATTACCATTTCAAATAAATGGAGAAGACACGGTCACGAGCTGAATCATATATTATAATAATAGTGATAGATTTTCTAACTATGAAGCAACAAGTTTTACTATATATTTACAATTATTATCATATCAAAGGTGACGCTAATAGCTATATTTGAGTATAAATTCACAAATTACTTATTGTGTTAACCTGAGTGTGATGTTTATAAAAGTTTTTATAAAGTTTATATACAGTAGCAAAAATGAGCGCCGGATTTTTATACTCATGAACATATTATAATGTTCACACAACACCGTTTTCTCAACGAGTTGTTTACAATGTGAATCTTTATTTACCTTACAATAACCTTTTTCTTGACTTAAATTTTGTCTACCTGTTTTAGTTATTATTTTTTTCCTAAAAGATGCAGTGCTGACAAAAAATGATTATAACTGAGAAAGTTTATGTTAGACCTCTCATTATTATATTTTAATACTATTTCTTAATAACAAACTAACATCTAACATCATTTAGTATAAAATCTAGTTTAAGGATAAAACTATTTAATTACATATGTATGTTCAGTTAAACTCTAATACACAGCCTTTAATCATTAAAAAAAGAAAAAACTTGATTTTATAAAACATCTTTGCGTAATCTGTGCACCTTGATAGAAATAAATGAAAGTTGTATTTTTTTAAAGCCTGGTAGAGCGTGTTAGTTTTATATTACATATTAAATTTAAAACCAAT
The DNA here is from genome assembly GCA_916720795.1 of Danaus chrysippus. NCBI lineage: Eukaryota > Metazoa > Arthropoda > Insecta > Lepidoptera > Nymphalidae > Danaus > Danaus chrysippus. The sequence goes on from CAKASE010000074.1 coordinate 1,483,752, forward strand.
AAAATATTGCTTGTGTTTTCACTGCTAAAAGCAATCTATTCACCTTGGCTACACCAACGGCCCCCGGATAGTAGTTACCCCAATAGGTATAATACCTCACTGGCTTGGACTCCGTCGAATGACTTAAAAAAAAGCCTTTTTGGTAAACGCAACTGGTTTCAGTCCCATCTTGTCAGCCGTGGGCACAAACAAAAAGTATTCTGACGGTCAACTTTCTACGAGATACACTATAAAGAGTAAGCGCAGTTATAACAACCTTTAATTCCTGCATCTTCTTATAACCATCAACCCGAAGAACGACTGATCCTTATTCTTTCATTGAAGAACTTCCTCGCTATTCCCTTCATCATGTGAACAGCGATGGATTAGAACAGTTTGTTTGCATCTGTGTTGAAATATAATTTGGGTGTTTCTAAGGCTAAAATAAATAGGCTGTTACTGAAATAGTGCTTTTATGAGCTCCAGCTTCTTCATTCAGTTAACAAAAGATCGAATCGATATTGTAACACAAGAAATTAAAGATACCCTTACTACTCTATGGCCTGTCTTGTAAACTGATTTACTTAATGTAACTTAAAAAATAAATGTAACGTCGTCTGATAAGTAGTAGGTTTTACAAATATCTTCTAATAAAATGTACAAAACAGTTGTTTTATGTACAAAACAGTTGTTTTAACTATGTTACAGCATAGTTATGCTCAATGTACATGTCATGAACCGTAAAGAAATATAGCACATGACGACTGAAAACAAAACAAACGACATTATTATATTCAATTAGAAAAATTGACAGAATAAATTTAACAACTTTTATTGTTACATATAAACTAAAATAAGTCAATTTATTTTGTTATTCAAAACTGTGAAAACGTGAAAGATGAATGCAAATATTAATAATAATTAATATTTGCATTCATCTTTACAATAATAACAAGACAAGTGGTTTTCATAATAATAAATCTTACGGCGGAATGTTTCAGCAATATCTAAACATTTATTGTCAGGTATAAGAAATTTTGTTAGCAAAAATAAAAACATATGGATATAAGCTGATGTTGATTGGTAAATTTGTTTCGAATGTATGTCGTTTACATTCCACTTATCTTCTATATATATAAAAATGGATTGCTGTTCCTTAGTCTCGCTAAAACTCGAGAACGGCTGAACCGATTTGGCTTTTTTTTAATCTTGAAATACTCCTGGAAGTCCAGGAAAGGTTTAAAAGGTGAGAAAAATTGGAATATTTGCCGGGAAAACCCTAAAAACAGCCATTTTCTATTTCCCATACAAACGTTTTTTTTTGACATTAGATTTGACAACTAACTAATATGTCAATCATTCTGTTAGATTGAAACAGGAAAAACCTGATTATTAATGGCGTTTTAGACGGAATAGAGTTCACCTGGTCAGCTATACCTACATATATTACTCTTGACCAAACTAACGCGGACGAAGTCGCGGGCAAAAACTAGTAAAATATAAAACATTAGAACACTTTGATGACAGTCAAAACCTCATTTCTTCACTATATAATTATTTATTTTTGATTTAAGTTTATTATTATTTAAGTTAAGCTTATTTAATTATTTATTTAAGTTAAGTTAAGTTATGTCGGAGGTATTTTCAGCATCTTCGCTATATCTTTTTCGTTTTAAACAACCCTTACAATGAATAACCGTAACAATCTCAATATTGCGAACAATTTACTATTGATCCCAGGTTTGTTAATGCTCGATGGGAAAAGATAAGTCAGGACCTATTTATTATTTGAAACACGTTGTTTTAAAAGGATGCGAAAATATAAGAAATGAGATAAACCACTATTATAACAACATACTGGTGATAACTAAAACATTATTTTTTACCAAATCAAGATGGCTGCGAGGGGAACCTTCAGTCAGTAATGTTATTGTTTGCTTTATATCTATTATCGTGTTTGTTGTAGGTAGCGGATATCCTTTGAGTGTTATTTATACAAATTGTAGGTAAGTGTTTGTTTAGGTGTATAATAACACTTTACAGATGGCCTAAACAGGTTATAAGCAAACAAATAAGTTATCACAACTTTCATTAAATATTATATATCCTGATCATTCCTGCAAGACAAAAGTTAAAGTTAGATACAGGAACTGACTTTGACCTGATGAATTTGAGCCCATGACTCTGTACCCTGTTTCCAAAACATCTATTATGATCTTTTTTTTAAATTCAAATTCTTCAAACTTAAATCGTTAAGAGTTTTATTCGATGCGCTGGTAATAATAAAAATGATTTAATGCTTATAAATCGTATTTTGTAAGAATTTTCGTTTTAAAATGCTCTTATTAACTTCACTACCAAATAAAAAAAAATTAACGATACACTTTGCGACGTGATTTAATTTAAGGAAAAGCAATTAAATGAGAATTATTTTCAAAACACAGTCTCATAAAGTTTTGACTTGCTATGTTTTATTGTTTCGAAGTAATACAAATCAAGTAAAATTTCAATTTTTATATAGTTGTTAGTTTAAGTTTTGAAGTTTAATAATCTTACTATAAATAAAAAGAAAATTTGATAATCTTACCATAAAAAATTCGAAACATCTACTGAAATTAACTGATATACAAAAAAATAATATTTGATTGATTTATTTTTTTAAATGCAAGTTTTCATGAATTTAAAAAAGCATATTCCCTAAGGATAAGACTATTTTAGGCTTGTTCATAATTAAAAAGTCGTTAGCACTATACATTTCACATAAAACCTATCTCGTAAAATCGTCTTATAGAAAGTCTAATATAGAAAGATAAACGACGTTACTGGTGACATCTTGACGCGACCGTCACAGGACGTCTTATATTGAATCTGTTCACACACTCCTTATAGTGATACAAATAAAAGTTATATGTTAAAAACAGTTCTTAGAGGACATTGAAAATATTAACATATCATATTATTGATTACATTAATGTTGAAATTGACTCGGCAAACCTTATTTTTATATATTTTATATTCGACATTGTTTATTTTTTACCTTCAAATCGTTAGAGAAGCGTCCTTCTTTACTCTGGTAAAATTAGACGATTTACATTTAAGAAATCATAGATTTGAGATCTATTTTATTTAAGTTGCAACGTTAAACGCAAAACTCTATGTACATTCGAAGAACGAGTTAATTTTGAAGCAGATGTTTTAAAACGATTATGCTGAAACTTCAGTTTCGATGACAACTTTATGACGTCATTCGTAATCCAACGTGGTGGCATACTCTATATGGTAGCATTTAATGAAATTACTAGCCCGGAATAAATCCAACAATAAAACGACGTCATTTATAATCAGTCTAAAACCAATATACTCGTAGCTTACTCCTTATGCTTAGTGATAATTTTGAAGCGACTTCATTAAAGTATGTAGATATTCAACTCATAGAGTTAGAATGACGTAAGCATGTTCATATTGGATAACAATTTTTCAGTTGCAAGACTTTACGTGCGTCGCTGTTATTTTTTCCACGCACTTGCAGTAAAAAGGCTATAAAAACTTATTTCCCCCTTAATGCCTATCATTTTATTATTAAAATAGCCTAGACCCATAATATCCTTGCTCATTATCTAATCAATCGATTTTATATCTCTAGGATTCATTCAAGTGAATCTTTGATTGGATTGGATTCAAAACATTACAATAATGTCAACTTATTATTTTTAATAACAACTGTATGTAACCACGAGATATTAAAGGTATGTATATACACCAACTTGAACTTGTAATATAGAAATGTTCCATCAATCAAATTTCATTCTCTTCTGTTCGTATTTTCATGTGATCTGCTATATAGCTTACAGTTTTCAGTGGGAGATAAAGAAAATAACAAACAAAATATACATTTGGCACTATGTTTCTATAGCTGAAGTCAAATTTATATACATAAGGGTTTCTTATCTATTGTTTCATTTCTAATTATATTTGATTTAATCATTGTACGATATTAAGAGTTTTTATTTTTTTTAAAAGGGAAAACCATCGAATGACCCCTCTTGTCCTGGGTGGAGCAAGAGGGAGTGTCAGACTCCTACTGACTAAAACCCCCCCTCTCTACTCCTGCTCCGAGCCTGGCCAAGGTACATCATTTCGCTTACACCCGCGACCCGGCCCGGCATCGGCTCATTAAGAATTTTCCTTCAGGTACGTTTAGATTACTTTATTTAAGGGAAAAGTTTAGTGAATATGCCGAATGTCTTTAATTACAAAAATTGTGACATGATAAGTGTTCCATTAGAAGCTGTATTATCATATGTATGTCTGAATGTAGATTTCATATTATGAATACACCGAATTATGTTTCATTGCACGAAAGGTGATGTGAAGTAAGGAAAAGTACCTACAAGGAGCCTTATAATTTTGGTAGAGAGGCTACCAATTCTTTTAAATGTTTTAAACAATGTTAATAAAATAGAGGAAAAGTTAATGTTTCTCACAAGTACTCACAAATATTTCAAACTAAATTCATAACTTATATCATATAACAAAATATTTAGAAGTAGTAGCAGCGTAACGACGTCTATATAATATGTATATATGTATATTGACAAATCATCACTTTCTGTTTGTCTGGTGAACAATTTTCAATTTGTCGTTTACGATCAAATTTTAAAAGACGGAAATTTATTTTATAATTATTTAATTACATACATAAAACATAAATGTTTTGTTCATTGAAGTACAGCACATGTTGTAAGAATGATAGTATCTGGGTATCGTGATAATAATAATTTTACATTGATTATCTTGACTGGTTTTACTTAACTTTCACTATCGTAGCACAGAACATTTCACCTTAGCAAAACTGTCAACAAAATCTTTTTAAGACTAGAATATCATTGTTCCTAAATCTTATGATGATTGCATTAATTCCTGTCTCGGGCATAGAACTCTTAATTGAACAAAATATTATATTTGAAAATAAAATAGATACTCATAGACTTTTAACGTAGTTAATATGAAAATATGCGAACTCTTTTTGTCGTATCCAAATAAAGCTTAATTAGATCTAAAAGTAATAAACATTAAAAATTTAAATACAAAAAAGTTTCATATAATAACCAAGTAATTGTAATGAATACAAAATTTATTTGAGGATATAGTTAAAATATTCTTACAATTTAGTTTAAGCTTAAACATTTTTAATAAGTACAATGTATTAAATTACATATTATTAGGGGTCAGTAATTTATTTATTTAATAATGAATCTGTGTAAATAAAAGTGTAGACGTGTAGAAGTGTAGTGGAAAATATAGACTTAGATTAAATGGTGAGGTGGTTTGGGGGTAATGAAACTGAATAATGCATAACGCCGAGTATTGAACCTGTAACAGGCGTGGTAAAGTTTTAATTATCTACAAACTTATTAATTTATGATTTTTTTTTTTGTAATTCAAAAAGTTCTTACGAGATTTGTTATATGAGATGTTCATTTAGGTAATTAAAGAATTTATACATGGTGATGTATTTAATGGAGTTAAAGAGTATTTCATTTTAGGATACTGTGTAACAATATCGTAATAAAACACCTAAATAACTTAGTAATACGTTAATAAATTTCAACAGATATAATAATTGTTCCTAAATATTTTATAAGTAACCAAGTTATAGAATAATATGTTTTAGAAAAGGTTGAATATTAGATCCTTGAAATGTTAACCTTCTTCTTATTAAAGTTGTTCAAATGACAGTCCTTTTTCCTTTCCACAAGTGCTCTCGGTACTGTCATATACTGATTAGATTTTTGCATGATTCGTTATCTGTTGGAGATTACTCGCATTGAGAAAGATCGTTCACATGAATCGGAATACTTGAATCTCAATAGGAATTGGAATCACACATACAAATAAAGAGGTATTAAACAAACATATACTGCTTACATAGTAAATAGGAAATACTAATATAATTTTAACCTAATTTAATTTAAAATTGAAATAATGAATGTAACATTTCTGCTGTCTGAAATGGAGTCGAATGAAAACATAATTAGTACTATTCAATTGAATATAAATTAAATTTCAAAATTGATCTTTCTGATCTGTTTTGCTAATCTAGTTTTTTACTTTATTAAAAAAAAAACTACATATCCCAACGTTTCGGCTACTTTTCAGCAAACGTTAGTTTTCTGGCGTACCACTCTGGTTCGATTAAAAAGACGATGGTGGTAGATGATAGACAACAGGATGAACTTTCTTTAATTCTTTTTAGTAATATTTTAGTTTCGGCTCAATATTGTTTATTGCGCATGGACCCATAATGGGATATTTTATTTGGTCATCTGACTAGATCACATAATTTTAATTGAAAAGTATTAGTCATAGCGAAAATAGATCAGAATCTTATATAATTACATAGTGAAACTTAATCTGCTGAAATGAATATAAACTTTTTATTGAGTAATAAATATATAATATTATATATATTGAGACAAAATATACCAGAATTATACTTTTTGTACTTATATATTTTAGACGTAAAGACTTTATAACTGAATTAAAAAGCGGTATGGACGTGACGGGTCGTAACTACGAGGATAGCATAGCGAAACAGCATATCAAGCATCAGACTATTTGTGGAACTAGTGATGTAGAAAAACTAGATCTTACAAATATAATTTGTTTACATAAACATTTAAAATAACTAACATCTGTATAAGACAGAAGAAATAAGAAGGTACAATATATTTGTTAGTTGTATTTAATAAAAAATGCTAGAACGTAAACATTTTTTATTAAAGTTTTGATTGTAAAAGTTGTAAGTCGATTTATTAAGTATGTCATTCATATATCGTCCTTTCACATGTTCGGGAAACTTATTGGATAGATAACGTTGTGTTATATAATTATTATACAAAGTATAATATTTTATGTATGTACCTATATTAAAATACTGTAGCTAAGAAATAATAACATTTGGTACATAAGAAGGTTAATTTAATTAATAAGTTTAACTTAATTATTCTATAACTTTTAAAATGATACAAACAGAATTAGGTCTACTTGATTAATAGTTTGCCTGACAATTAAAGTATATTAGAAACACGTAAAGATATATGTGTAAGTATTTAACATTCTCTTAAATCTTGATATTTTGATAACAGGGTAGTCGTTAGAAGTTTTCCACATAAGCTGATGCAGCTAGATGCATCTAGAATTTGCAAAAATCTGTAAAACGGATTCTGCCTTTCACAAGTTTTGCCTTTTATTTTCCACGTTAAAGAAGTTAAGAAAATAATGACGCATATTTTGGAACGAAAGTGTTACAATAGAAGTCTGTTTCTCTTAAATAAAGTAATAGAGTCCATAACGTTTAAATATCATTGTTTGAAAACGTAGACTTATCTTTAATTTATCCAAACTTTCTAACTAAACTGTTTAGTAAGATAAACTTTGTTAACTTTGAAAAGATCCTGAAGTTAAAATGTCTTAAGTTTTATTTTTAGAACGACGAAAGCTTATTTTGTAGTCCCTTGAAAATTGTTCACTTGAACTGACTTGCAAGTAGACGTGAATGCGACGAATGTTTTTTTAACCGACATCAAAATAGAAGGCAATTGGTATATGTTTTACTCTTAGAATTTGTTGTCAAAAATCAATAAATTATTATTTGTTACAAACCTATTTCATATTAATTATTACAAATACTAGCTTTTGCTCGCGACTTCGTCCGCGTGGAATAGTGACTTCCGGCAGAAAAGTATAGATAGCTGTGCCTGCGACTCCGTCAGCGTGTAACTCCTTGTAAAGGTAAGGTAAAGGTACCTATAGAACGAAAATACTTCAGTATAAAGCTTCGTTCGCGGTCAGCAGTGAGACGTAATTCCCTGTCAGAGTAGGTTTCTGATTGACAGAAACAGTGTATGCCGTTCACAGTCAACAGTGAGAAGCATGTAAAAAAAAATTTTACAGATTGCATTTTTGGAATCAGTAGCGATCCCTAACCACCCCGTGATAGTTATTTTTTAAATATATTTTATGTACAGAATTGATCGCTCTACAGAATTATTATAAGTATAGATTTTTATATCGAATTTTGACATGACCTATGAAACGCAGGCCGTCGAATGACGCTGAAGGCAGACCACGTTGATCGTTGTGTTTGAATTCACCAGTTTGATCGTTTAGTTTATTTTTTAGGTATGAAAATATTACTTCAAGTATTTAATTTAATTTTGAACTTTTAGGTATAGTTTTGAAGGTAGTTAGTTTGATTATGTATTAAATACATATATTTCAGGGATGTATTTTTATTAGTATCGTTTCTTTTCTTCAAAGAGTCCGAGAATTAATAGCTATTAGGTACATAAATCCCTAAGCAAATATGATAAAATATTTGGAGGCCTCATTTTTGAAAATTAACTATGTATTTCTAGCCAATTGACACACCATATCAACTCCACATTACGTGATATTATTAATTTAATACATTCTGGTTTATATTCTTTTAACAATTATTGACAAATGTATGTTTAAAATAGCAATTGCTTCATTTAGTTTGCTCTTAAGTATTATGAAAGTACAAGTGTATCATTTATATATCAGGATAAATTAAACTTGAAAGGTATTTTTGCTATCTTCTTTTAGTACTTCCCCTTAGTTTTCACTAATAGTTGCACCTTCATTAATTTTTTGCTTAACCATTGAAAAAATAAAAAAAGTATATTCGGCATAGCATTTCGTTCCGAAATTTTATTTGACACTATGAGTTTCAAAATACAAACAAGAACTAAACCATTCTTAGTTACTCTTTTCCAAAAAATCATAACTATTCATAACAACAATTCATAGTGACTTGTGATATAAGTCAGAATTTAATACTCTATATGTATATTATTTTTTATAGGGTTAATTCACTATGCCTGATGACAATAGTTAATGTACTTTCCAAACTTGGATTTGATTTTTAAGGAAAGTATTTTCTCGTCAACGGATATATTTTGTACTAGTTGAGTGAGTTTAAGTTTTTGTATGTCACTTAGCCACTACATGTTTTCTTAACAAAGATAAATTCATTTATTTGTTTCGAGACCTCACTTTGCTAATTATGTGCTTTATAATTCTTGTCTCTTAAGCTCTACAATAATAAAAAAATGCCAATAAATTCTAAGTATGTGTACCCTTTTGAATTAAGTTACCAGCAATTGTTTTTTTTTAGTTAACATGGCCTGATATTTCTTTAATATTTTACTTTTTTTTTCTTTACATACTTAAAGACTGTTTTTACTATTATCATAAAAAAATAAATTGATAAAGTTATTCCTCATAATGTTCTAGATTGCGTATCCTCTATGCCCTCTTAAAACCTCGAAAGCCCTATTTGATTGTAACTTACAAATACTTCATGTTTTGCTATGCATTAATATTAGTAACTATTTCTGGTTATTGAAAAGTATTTTGATTTTTTCTCCTCAGTATAATTTACTGAGTACTTTTAAACTTTTCTGTGCATTTCAGTAATACCTCACTGTATATTTTGAGCATCGTATTTTCAACAATTAACATAGCATTAACAATTCGAAAATAAACCTTTCAGTCTTCAGAATAAAGTTTAGAATTTATTGAACCTGTTTCTACACATCGGAATTTATCACATAAATTTGCTAGTTTTTACCGATAACTTACTTTTATTGTACATGTTTTATGAATTTGGAATGTAAATCTTGCAAATCAAGTATTACTCAGTTTATTGCGAAATGAGCATATCCACTCGTAAGTTATCATGTAGAGTGAATTGAAGAAAGTTAAGTACTATTTAAGGAAAGTTTCAAAAGGAAAGCCTCAATCTAATCTCTATTTCCTGAAACTGACTTTTTAGGCGAATCTGAATAATAGTAATAAAACAATAATAACATAATATTTCTTACAATTTTCGTCTCACTGTTTGCTTGTTCCGACTAATCACTGAAATAGTTGCATTTTGACGTATCTTTTTTTATAGTCTATACCGATCCCGAATTACGATTTTAAAATTAATCGTTATCACTCGCCAGCGGGAGGCGCGGCGCAGACGGCGTTTAAAAGGTTTTTTTATTTCTTTTTTTATGCATGTGAAGATGGGGGTAACAGCTATTAATAAATAATAAGTTAATTAATGGTAACTTTCTAAAACAAGGTAAAAATTAAAAAAAAACATATCCTTAACGATATGGCAAAATATTTCACTCCTTCTCTTATAGCTAGTACATCTTTTGTTTGGTTTATAGTCAGGTTCATGGACCCGAACAACTCATGAATTATTTAATAGGGACTGGGCTGCCCTTGAACAGTTTGGTAAGTTTAAAATTTATATATAACCTTTGTGTTTTACTACAGTTACACTTTTTCGTATGTCTGTTTTCATTTATATCGATTCCAATAAATATATTAAATAAACTTTCTTCCTGAAACTTAGTACGTCTGTTTTATTTTTTAAGGTGATAGTTTAAAATCTTTAAAAAAATAATCTTAAATTTCATTCCTTTTTACAAGTCAATTGTAGTCAGCAGAAAAAAAAGCATTTTTTTATTTATTTTAAAACCGCTTTTCAGTTTAATACGTGAAGAGGAAATTGGAAGTAAATAATATTTAGTAATGACTCCAATTATTTTCTCAGAATGATTTATAGTGCATGAACATCTAGATTAAATAAAAGCCTTCTCAGAAACGTTTTGAGTTTTTTTTTTTTTCAATCATACCCATTTCGTAAAATATTGTTATGCAAAATTTATTTACAAGTACACAATTATATACAGAAACTTACATTAATACACTTGTCTTCATCTTGTAACCTAGGATTATATTTATTCGAATGTATATGGTAGATTTTTCTTTTATTACATGCAATTTTCTTAAATCTCATTCAGAGATTTTTACAATTTTAGTTTATAATTTTTGTAATTTATAATAACAAATTTACGTCTTTTCCTATATTTCTATCGATCATTATAAACTTTACTATCATTTTAATTACTATATTAATAGGCATGAAACAAAGAAGAAATAATTTTTATTTAATATGAATATAACATTATTAATCGTTCAAATATAATAATAGTTAAGCAGAAGTTAGAAAGATATTTAAAATTATAAATACAAAATCCATTAAACATATATTCATGAACGTCTTAAATATGTTTCTAGATATTGACCATTGAATAAACCAAAAATATCACACTCGGTCATGAGATAGGTTGAACACTCAACTGATCAAAATCTTTATTTAGTATAGAAAACTTAAGCCTACTGAAAAATCAAAACAATGCAAAATAGTTCCTCAGAAAACGCTTTCAAGTTTTGTTTGTCAGAAATGAATTTTGTTATCCGGATCTGCATACAATTATTAACAATTTGCTATTAATTACCTTATTCATTTAGTTAAAAAATAACGATTTATCTATTCTGTTATAGTTTATAATTATTTAAACAATATATATTTTTTAAATTCGATTGTAACTATGTTTTGACCAATTTCTTTATAGGTATATCTCAGCCAAATTATAGAAGAAAAGCTTCTGTTTATATCTACAAATACATTTGTTAAGTTAAAATATCTCTTGTAGTTTATTATTTAGATCTTTTTTAAATATACCACACTTAATAATTCATTTAAATATAATTTAAATATAATTAAAATCAATTGCTAAAATAACTGTCGTGCCTCTGAATTAAGTACATTTTTGGGTTCCAATTTATCCGTTTATTTTCAGTTGAATGCGTATTAATAAGATGGACAGACAATTAGTAAAATTGGTAATTAAAAATAAACAGGTGTTTCTTTTTTTGTTATAATAAAGAACTTAAATTGACCTTACTGCCGTATTATGCCCTTTACATGCTCAGTTTAATAACTAATTGTAACAAGTATGTATCTTTATATTAAAAAATATATTTAATTATATATTCATGAATCTATAACAAGTCAAAATAATTGTAGGTTATTTTTTACTGGTGAGTTTTTGTTTTCACAACTATTGAGAAAGACATTTATTTTTAAAAATTTTTAAAAATTTATATTGCCGATTGTTTATAACATAACCTGACTTTTTGAGAAAAAGAAAATAATTATAAAAGGAGCTTAATTTAAGAAATTCAATTCTGTCTTCACAATTGTGTTTGACTGACATAATAGTAACAAAACTAAGATAGATTACTGTAATTTAATTCTCTTAGTAACTGCTCTTATACGACCTCAAGTCTTGTAAACAAGAAGTTAGACGAAGTAACTATTTCTTAGCTAAAGTCAAACCCATTCCTGTCTCAGTAACCGCTGTCTGAATAACATTAACGTAAATAACATCATTAAGCAATTCTAGTTCATATACTTACAAATAATGAAGGAACAATTCAGTTGTTTACATTAAAACTTAATTATATGAGTCTACAAGAAATTTAATCTAAACTGATTTTTTAATGAAATTGCTATGGAACAAAATTCAATCTTAACATATTTTCTTGAAAGCAGAAATAACTTTTCCTTCGATATTTAACTATAAGGGCAGTCATGGATTAAGCAAAAGTTTTAATTTTAAGTAGTTTAGGTCTGAGAGAAGATGCAGTCACTTAAACTTAAGTAGATCTCTTAATATAATAATTATGGTATTAATCGTATATGACAACAAAAAATTCAAATATAAAATACAGAATAAAAATTATGGAAGTGTAGGAAAAATATTTTCTGTGTATGAAAATGCCTTGTTTATAAAAATATACAAACTAAACAAAAAATATAGAAATAACATTATATGCTTTAATATATGTACATAAAGTTGACTTTTATTACTAAAATCTTCCAATCAATGTGAAAATATCAGAAATTTAACGAAGTCACCCACAATTTAGCTTGTAGGCATTTAATGAATAAGAAATATGAAAATTTTATATTTTTATCTCGCATTGCGACACATGAATGAAAATCTGTAAAATACATAATAATGCGGGAAACAAACGATACAGAACATTTATATATAAAATTCACATTGTGTATTGGCTTATATTATAGTTTTAATATGTTTGTTTTCCTTCAAACCGAGAGGTAATATTGATTAGACCTAGGCATAGTAGATGAAAAATATACTGTCAATATTTAAATATGTAAAACCTTCCAATTCAATAATGAATATTAAATTAAAAATAAACATAAATACAGAGTAGAGAAATTAACTGACGCTTTGTTATAAATTTAATATCAAATGAGACAAATTATACCCTAAAACATTGTTAGTAACAGCTTCTTAATAGCTTAAGCGAATGTTGATGTTATAGAATTTCATTGAAAAAAAATCTTTTGTTCCACGTTCAATGATCAGAAAGTTAAAATCAAAAGAAACGGATGAATCAACGATCTGGTTTCTGTGGATGAGACCTTAATATTTTTTTATAGAACCTATTTTATTGTATATATATTTGTACCAATATAATAAATTTAAAACTATAATTTTTATCTCCGAACTGGTTTAGAGTTTTTATGAAATCATTTGTTGTCTCTGGCTTTGCTTGCTTAATTAATTTTATATTAATGATCGAATTAAAAGAAACATAAATCTAAGTACTACAATATTGAGAAAAAAACATTTAAATATTATATTTTGAAACATTTAAATCTTTGCACAAACGACCAGGCACATTATCAAGAGCGTTAAACTCGAGAAAATCGCTTCTGGTATCTTCAATTTAAACAATAGACTTGTGGCGATTGAAATTTAAAGAAAAACAACTCCGACTCTCTTTGTTCCGTTTAGTTTACAATCTGGATAAGAGTTAAGTAATGGTTTGTATCGTGAGCTGATGTTTTAAATTGTTCAGAAATCAATTATATTAATGTTTAGGTTATCTACCATTGAAACATATGCTAGATTTCATTTGTACGTAACCATTTTATTTTTAAATGTCACTATACATATACATATATTGGAATATTTTGTCAGTTGATTCATTGTTACAATAAGTTTATTGTTTTAGTTTGATTTTCTTTATATGATATAAATTCATTTTCTAAACCAATTTCATGATAAACCCCTTCTCTATTCTCATAACCGCTAATACATCCACCCTGACAAAATCACAATTATATAATACTTTTCGGACATACAAAATTTTTCGGCAATGGATCTGCAATACTCTATATTATGTTGTAGATGTTCATGGGTGACGGTGACTACTTCCCCTCAGGTAGGCTTCCGCTTGTTTGCACCTTTGGATTATAAAAAAAATCCTTTCGTCCTTATGATTTCGGAAGTATCATTTAATTTGATACGTATATGTATGTACGTTTGTATAGATTAAAAAGGTCGGTGATTTAAAACTTATAATTTGTATTTATAAGTTCAGGTTTCCTCACGATGTTTTTCTTAGCCGTCTGTCAGTGGTGTCTAAATACTATAAATATAATTAACATTACATGCTATGAATTATGATATAAATTTATTATAAATATATCTAATATTATGCTTTTTATTCTATATAAAACCGGAGTGTTCCAGAGTTTATCTTTCGACTATTCAATGTGCTCAAAATATTTCTCACAATATCATCTTATTAACTTATTTCCGAAAATATATTTTTTATCGTGATTAAACAAACCTGCCACTAAGAGAAGTTTGTTCTTATAATATTCAAGTAATAGCTAATGTATAACCGGATAAATTAAATCCCTAAAATAGCTTTTGTAATAACCAGTCGAGTTTCGTAAACGAGAAATTGTTCCAACAACAATAGCTTTGAAAGAGCTATACTTTAAGGCAGATTAAATTCATATATAGTCACAGACTACTTTTATTACCACACTCAAATAAACGCCTAACACTTATTGTTATATCAGTGTACACATATTTTTGCACATTTATGTTAAACCTTTCTAATTTTATTAAATATAAAGTCTATAAAACTGAGAATATGTAAATATGTATTACTGCTGCTTAAAGAAAATTTTTTGGTAAAACCGCAAATTGTATTAGAAAAGTAAACATTTTTTTTTTATTTCTAACAATTTGTATGTAGTTTAAAATGAATGGATAACTATCCCTATAATAATAACATTGAAATATATTAAATGTCGTTTTTCATAGAAGTTTATATTTATTCAGGTTTTTAAGACGATAATATACCAAATTCTATTGAGAGTTAAATATCTAGATTCCTATCAACCACCTTTCTCAATTCGAGTGCTCTCCGAAAGAAAACGAAGCTTCTAAAATTTTTATCGTCATGTGATAGTACCGGGAGCACTCATGGATAGTGAGTAGGGTTTCCATTAAAACAAATTCTTTAAAAAGATGTTTGCCCTTTTTAGGGTATATTTTATATAGCGTATTTTTTATAAATATAATTCTAGACTAAATTGATTTTGAAATATTTTATATCTGAAGAAGGAATTTGACAAATTTTATGGGGATTTTGATATGATATCATTTTGAATCGATAGACGAAACCTACACCGTCCAAGCTACTCTCTCTACCTAGCCAAATTTGAAAAGAACCTTCTAGAGCTGCCTTCTAGAGGATGTCCGAACAATACACTGATGTGAGTTCTGGACAGGCCCAAGTCTTTTCGTAGGTTGTAGAGAGATTCAGCTGTTATACCTTCCTTCCACTTCTACCGAGTACAAATCCACGACGAACCTATTTCAAGTGAGTTCGTTTATGAGCTCTTAATATGTATTGACCTTGATGGCATGGTCTTTGGGGATGTCGGTTTCCCGAGGAACCGTAAGATCTATTATCACAAAGCGCTGTAAAATTCGCGAATACATAAATATGTCTGGTCTGGAGACCAACGCATACAGGTCCTCGAGGCTTTTGTATTGTTTTTCATACGTATCAATAATTATAGTCCAATTCGAAGCCGCTTTAAGGATGGAGTTAGGCTAAACGATTGATTTTATAGCCCAAGTGCCTTCTCTCACGAAACCTACTGATAACTCGTTTGTGATTATTTCCCTTTGCGATCTGGCTAACTAACTGCCTCTCCTCAGATGTAATAAGTTTTGCGGTACCTTTACTCCATCTTACTAAATTACTCTGACTTGGGAGTGTCATTTGGACCGCATTGAGATAAAATTTTAGCAATGCTGGCTACCAATCATGAATTAAGGTAACCATTTTATTGCTAAATTGATGCAAAAATCTCTTATGTCTAAACACTCGTTCTGCATGTCTAAACTCATTATCTTATATATATCATTGCCAAATATACTCCAATATATCTGTATCTTGGGCTATCTTACTTGATATTAACCCTATTATGTTACTTTGTTAGGTTTACAGTGATAAATTTGTTTTGAAACAAATCTCAATACATACATTTCAACCCATAAATAAGAATTATCAAAAATTTTATATATATAAGTCGTCAAAACTTTATTAAAGAACAATGACAATTTGTTACTATTGAATATAATGATTAAAAGGGAAAATTTCTGTTTTAAAGAGAAATATTTTTTGGAGCCAGTTCCTACCATTTATTGTGACACTGATTTTATTATACGTAACTTAAAACTGACTTTAAAAGAATTCCACATTAAGCAACTGTTTGTTTAAATATGTAATGAAATAAAATGTAGAGTATTGTGTTTCCATTTTACCTTATGCTACACGATAGTGTGTAGACACATATAAAGTATATATTTTAGGATGTGTTAAGAGACCGCGCTTCAAAATTTATAAGTTGATACTATGTAAGTGTTGTGTAAACATATTTTTCTGGTTTATTTATTTGTGTATTTCTTAAGATTTAATTACATCTTTCTTATTAGTAAGTTTATCAAAATTCAAAACTTTTGGCATTGATCTCTGTATGAAAAAAGTATCGTGATACAATGTTTTCTTTATTAATAAACTTAAGATTTTTAAGTGAGAAATATTACTAAATTATCCTTAGGTGTTTTACATTAAAGTCAGATCAGTTTTTTAAAAGTAAGAAGAAATCTGCTTTTAAAAATCCTATACTTAGGACTTTTATAAGCCGATTTCTTTACGGACATACATCCGTGTCTTATAAAATTCACATTTCATGTCCAAGTTTCTCGCAGCCATTAAAACATTACTAGAGTTAGAAGTTCATTAAACTGTATTTACATTTAAGTACTGAGTAATGAACTAAATTATTAATAGGTTATTCCATTTCTTGCAAGTAATTTGGTATAAACCTTTTTTATTTAATTGGATTCAAAGTTTTCTTGTTAGTTTTAAATGAAAAAGTCAAGTTTCCACATTTTCTACAAAATGTTGAAATATTTTAACAAAACTTTGATAGATCTTTGTACATATATAAGATATGTAGTATAAAAACAATAAATTCAATAATTTTATGACACCGTACTCCAAATAATTGTTTTAGAATATGATAATGTGTACAAAAACTGTCAATGTTAATAATTTTTTTTACTAGGTGTTCGGTCATTAAGTTAATCAGTAATTTGAACATAATAAAATCTTAAGATTTTTCATAAAACTAGGACGACAGACCTTAAGGTCTCCAGAAAATTAATTAATATCACGTTATAAAGTAATATAGAATAAAATATAATATTAAGATGAAATACTTTAATAACGAAGATTAGCACTATGAAAGATTATTATAAAAACCCCAGAGAGATCATTAGTAATATTATGGACTTGGATTAATTAATTAAGATAAATAAGAGATATCTTCGAGTGCTGTTTAATATTTCTGGCAGGGTTATTCAAATATTATATCTTTGAAACTATTAATTATTTTACATTTGAGTCGTTGAAATATATTTTATATTTTTAAACATTTTATTCGAAAACAGATGCACTTTTCTAAATTTTCATTGAGATTAACCACAAAAATATATCTTATTAAAAAAAAGTGTTAATAACATTATAACATTTCGTTTATTCCATTGATTTCAATTGTCGATTATATTAAACTAACAATATAAGTTGGAAGTCTTTTCACTCTCCGTTAGTTTTTATATTAGAGTGATTGAGCTATCTTTAGAATCCCATTTGCATTAGCACTTATCTCTAAATCTTTTAGAATTGAATGCTTTAATGATATTAACCCGGCGCCAATGACGCTGGGTCATATTGACCCAAGACGTTTTTTAACGAACATATATTTTGTTTACCCGGGCTATGTGGTTTAAGCGTTTGAGTAGCTGAAGCGATATCTCCCCGCTACCCGCCCCGATGGTTCGCTCAGGGCGACGCCGCCCGCGCAACGAGCAACACCTTCATCAAGTTCGATCGGGTAAGTTTGACCCAGCGTTATTGTAAATGTAATATTTTCGTGACATACTTTTTTTAAAAGAAGACTGATTGGCATTTATAATATTATATTAGTAAATATTTTCTGAAATTGAATCTTCTGTTTTATTACTGGTTTATTTGATTTTATATGAATGTATACTCATATGAATAGACGACAGTTTATATAGATTTCCTTCGAAAGAAGCACTGTACTTTTATACGGAATGCGAAAGTAGCATTAACTTTAATTTATAAATGTAGCTTAGATTAATATGGTTTTTCTTTGACCTTCCATCGAACGTAACTTTTACATACAAATATACATCAAGCATTACTCACTTATTGACAAATATGCACACAGACACACATTACGCATTATGATGATTACTATGGTAATGATTTTGATTTCAAAGATTACATATTTTTACTAAACTGGGTCTAAAACTGAATAGAAATTTAAATAAAATGTGGTTTTTCTTTTATCTGTACACTTAATGCTAATTGTATTCAAAATTTGAAGCTTCTTTGGATATTAGAACTGACAAAAGTAAGAACTTTGACGTGTTATAATTTTTTAATAACTGGTTCAAATCCAATAAATTTTTATATATAATGTTTTTATACGATATTTTATTGGTTAATAGAAATAATGGCTCCTAGTTTTATTCACAACAAAATTTTTCATTTCATAAAAAATGCTAGCATGCCATAATATTCGTATTTTCCTGACTTAAGACATTGTTATCTGTGATAAATAAATGTGCCTGAACTTTATTTTGGATATTCTTGGATAAGGGAATAGAGAGAATCTATTATTATTAGAAATAACAATAAATTATTGAATTTCGTCGTTAAAAACTGAAAGCATATGTACATAGATAATGACTATTATTGCAAAAAAATTATATTTTTCTCCAATGCAAATATTTAAATTTAACCTATCCGTATTGTATATAAAAACGTGGTAAATTAAATTGTACTTTACTTATGTACAATATCGAAGAGATATTATAGATTCTTTAAGCAATCTTGTAATTTTATAGAAATATTAATATATGCAAAAATTATATTAATAAAGAATATTTTTACTCTTGATCGACAATATGTTATTATTATTATTCAATCTAAATACTTGGGCACGCGACATGTAATAAGACGTAGCAACTGTTATCAGTTGTTAATGACAAAGATCACGAGGGAGCTCCTCAGAATATTTAGTACTTTATAACTTAATGTTTATTATGATTAATATACAGCTTTGAATGTTATTTTAAAAGTTTGGTTGAGTTTGTTAGTTTAAAATTTCATGGACAATACGCTCCCAGCACAATGAAGTTAATGAAGAGATTAAATTCTAAATAATGGCTTAGAAAAATAATTAATAATATATTTTGTAATATACATTTTCTTATATAAGATGGGTTTAATGTATATATTGGATTTATTACACATTGGTTGTTTTAAAAGAGAGAGACGCCAGCCTCGCTGACGTTACTAATGTCACTTCTTTCAGTTCGTTCCGTGATATTTTAAAATGAAACTTCAATTGTTCTTAATGCTCCTGTATTTCTCGAAGGTTCTTCTTAATCACATATTTCAATGACACGCACTCACTAAACACTGAACTCTCTATTCTGCCGTCGTGCGTCCAGACGTCATAATTATACCAAGATTTAAACATAGTTCTATCCTCCTTTTAAGCAATCTTTGATTCCGTTTTACTTTTAACAATAATCATAAATACTAATGAGTTTTAACAAGAATTGATGACAGCCTCAAATTATTTTTATGTCGCATCTGTTTTAAAGCTAATAGTGCCGATATATACATTTATATCTTCTATATATATAAAAATGGATTGCTGTTCCTTAGTCTCGCTAAAACTCGAGAACGGCTGAACCGATTTGTCTTATCTTAGTCTTGAAATGTTTGTGGAGGTTCAGGGAAGGTATAAAAGCTGAAAAAAAATGATTCATTACTGGGAAAACCATAAAAATAGCCCTTTTCTATTTCCCATACAAACTTTTTTTTTTACATTAGATTTGACAACTAATTAATATGTCAATCATTCTGCCGCACTTCAAAACACGGAGATTTATGGTTTACAGGTAAACTCCAAAAATATAAATAAGACATAATTTATTTCTTGATTGGGGCAGTACGAAGTCTGCCGGGTCAGATAGTTGCAAATAATTGAGATAATTAATAAGATTTTTTTTAAATTATCAACTTTAATTGCTTCTGTAACCAATACAAAAATATTACTCAGGTTAATTTAGCACTCATTAATTCTAATCAACATGTAGAATCTTTGAAGCTATCATTCTGAAAGAATTGTAATTATATAGTGATTTCTATACCGAAACTTTATTTATCTATTGACATTATAAATTCATATATTTTTAGTTTGAGTACTTTTATATTATAAAAAAGGAATCGTCTACATAGTTATTTACATATGAGCATATGAAACATATTTTCTTCAACCTTTTAATATCATGTATGTTATGTATCTTAACTAAATTTTTTGCTATCTCATATCATTCCAATTTTGATTTCTATTCATTGAAAAGTTTTAAGCGTGAATTAATAGACATAACACGGGTCACCTGCTAGAGCTAGCTACTACAAATGTTTGCTCAAGCCTCACCGCCTTTACAAGCTCCATTCTGTTTGAACGCTGTGATACATTAGTTTACCGAATTAAATTCTATTCGATGAGTTGATATACTTTATATTTTATCTTACTCTTAATCTTTTTATAATAGCATTCATAAGCTTAAGCGCTTTGATATAGCTTTATTGGTATTTTTTGTCCATTGGATATCTTTAAAATAAGATTTTTAGAGCCCAATTCTGTTTACACTTTGTCAGAAAGGAAGTTAAGTTTTAATCTTTTAAACATAAGTATCAAAGTTTATTGTACTCTTTTCCTATCAGACTTGATATTACTATTCAGTTGAAATCATCAATCACTCTTTAGGGTAGATGGGAGAAAATGGTGCATGAAAAATAAGCGCAACCTTCGCATTAACAGTCCTCCTAAGTTTATATATACATTTTCTGTTTAATGAATTATAAATGATGGAAAATATCACACAAGTAATTTTTTTTGTTCATACAAATTTTTAAGTACGAGGGGAGGTCAATAAGTTCGCGGAATGAGCGGGAAGGGGGTTGAAATTTAACACGAAACTATTTTTTCTTTTCAATATAGTCTCCCTTAACCTTAATACATTTTTCGGATCTCACAAATAATTTATTAATACATTCGAAAAAAATTATTTATCTTGGCTATCAAAATAGGCCGAAATTGCGGACTTTACTTCTCAAATATTTTTCACCGCAGCTTTTTTTTCATTTTTGAAAACAAATATAGTCGCTGGGGACTAAGTCTAGACTGTAAGGTGGGTGGTGTAGTTTTTCGAGTCCGCATCGGTGAATGGCAGCCGTCGCAACATGGCACGTGTGGACTGTTGCGTTGTCGTGCAAAAGGAGCACACCTTTTGACAGCTTTCCTCTTCTTTTTTCCTTGATAGCTTCTTTCAATCTATCTAATAAAGAAGCGTAGTTCTATCCCGTTATAGTCACACCACGATCTTTATAATTGATCAGCAAAATACCTTCTGTATTCCAAAAGACAGTCGCCATGATCTTTCCGGCCGATTGTGACACTTTAAACTTCTTTGGAGGAGCTGTGCCTTTTTTATGCCACTGTATCGATTCTTGCTTCGATTCAGGTTCATAGTGGTGAACCTAGGTTTCGTCACCAGTAAAAATCCGGTCCATAACTTCGTCCTTATTCTCTCCACAGAGCTTCAAAAACTGGCGAGAACACTCGACACGCTCGCTCTTTTGAAGTGGCGTGAGCATTCTTGGAACCCATCTTGCACTGACCTTAGTCATCCCAAGATGATGATGTAGGATATTTAAAATGCTTTTTTCGGATACTCTAACCATTGCTCCAAGCCGTTTCTTCTGCAACCGGGCATCTTCCAATATAAGTTTTTCTACTTTTGCGACGATTTTCGGTGTGGTGGCCTCAATCGGTCGTCCGGAGCGGGGGTCATCTTCAATGGACTCTCTTCTTTGTTTAAAAAGTCCATGCCACTTGTAAACCATGGTTTTACCAGGGGCAGAGTCCGCGTAAACTGATAACAGCTCTTCAAAAATTATCTGAGCGGATTTTCCTTGCTTGGTGAGGAACTTAATAACGGCGCGGTGTTCAATTTTCTCCATACTCACTGACTTCTTCCCGATTCACTTGTTTGCAGGTCAACAACTCAAAAGTTAATGACCCGATTTGGTTCAAACTTGGTATATATACTATTAATGAGGTGTTGAACAAGTTACTACCTGGACGAGTAAATCAACCCCCTCCATCCCCTCCATTCCGCGAACTTTTTGACCTCCCCTCGTATGTCTTTTTTAACATTTTTCTTAATAAATCTAGCTCCTCGGCCTTGAGCAACTCCACTATAAAGGCTTCGCAACCTCTCTGGAGAGACACCGAGGGGGTCACGACCCTCTGGATGAAAAAACCCTTCAATTGATTAACAGTCTGTTAGCCATTTGACGAACCTCTAGAGCCAGAATTAATATTAATGTTTTGTTAATACATTTAAACAGACATTAGCGCGTGTTGGGACGATTTATTTGCGATCATATACAAACGGGAGCACCTTACGAAGCTTAAAAAGTGTGCTGGCTTTACTTTATCAACATTTAAAAAGATTCCTTCTATGAAAATATACAAAACAGAGCTAGATCATATGAAATAGTAAGTAATCTTTAGTTAAGAAAATTTTTATTAAAACTATATATGTAATAAGGTATTAGAAAGTAATTTATATTCACATAATAATAACCTATTGAAATGTCCCGTCTAATTTATTTTGATTTTGAATGTTTTTATTAATTTGAAAACATTGGATCTAGAAAAAAATATTTGATATTAATACCAATGAACCCATCTCTAACGTTGAAGTTAAACAATATAAATAACTAGTCACTTTATAATTTAAATTGCCTTCGAATTTACGAAGCGTCTAAACTCTAGAGACTAAAGTAACTCGAAAAATGAAATAACAGACTCCGGTCTATGCAACTTTATAACAAATTGAATATTACTTCCAAACTCCGCTTTTAAAATATTAAAGGTTTTCCAAACTACTTGATAATGAATCGATTAAATAAGAATACATCAAAAAATTTATTACCTTATAGGAGATATAAAATAGCAATTAAAAACATGATGAATGAAATATTACTTGGAGGCAAGGTTAATTTTATTGTTAAGTAACCGAAATGTCAGTTAAAATATAAATTGTTATAACATGCATTTAGTATATTTATATTAATATTTTCATTTTTATGTCTACCTATATCGCAAATATATTATATATCTATCTTATTTATATTTCAAAATTAAATTAATTTTTATTATATTAAATCTTTAACAAGTACCTACTTAGTGCTACATTTAAACTCGAAAAATATAAAGATAGCAAAGATATTAAATTTAATTTATGTCATTGTTTTCAGACCGTTTATTTTTAATGTTACACTAGAATGTTCATATGACTTATATATATATAATGTCATTTAAGAAACTATAATAAATAATAAAAAGGTAAACATGGCCATTTCTAATAGGACCAAATTGTAAAACATGTATCTCCAATACCGAAACTATTTCATTTCACACTTAAGAAACTTGCATCATTACATCAAATATGTATAGGGGGGACCGGAAAGTAATGTCGTTTTCTTACGCTAAATACAAACACATACATTTTTAACGAGTCTTTATTTTTAATCAATGATGTATTCCCCATCATTGTCAATAACCTTTTGCCATCTAGTGAGTAAATTTTCAATCCCTGATCGATAAAAATTAATTGGTTTTTCGGCAAAATATCTAGAGATGGCATTTTGGATATCATCCAAATTTCCAAATGTTTTGCCACTTAAAAAGTGTTGCAGCGCTCGGAATAAGTGGAAATCCGACGGTGCAACATCGGGCGAATATGGTGGATGAGGCAGCACCTCCCACCCCAATTCATTAATTTTTTCTAGAGTTCGCCTTGCGCAGTGCGGTCTTGCATTGTCATGTTGGAGAATGACGCCTTTTCGGTTGACAATCGCTGGCCACTTTTCAATTAAAGATTGATTGACTCGCTGCAATTGTTCGCTGTAGAGGTCTGCAGTAACAGTTTGTCCAGGTTTCACTAATTCAAAATGAACAATGCCGCGAATACTCCACCAAACACACAAAAGCGCTTTTTTGGTGTGTAAACCTGGCTTAGCAGTACTCCGAGGGATTTCATTTGTGAGAGAGCCACTGCCTTTTGCGTTTTGGGTTATCATACAGGACCCATTTCTCATCTCCTGTGATCAAGCGATCAAAAAACGCTTCTGTGTTGTGTCGTTGAAGCAATAAGTTGCATGTGATTGATCGGTTAGCCTTATTCTGTTCGGACAGATTATGCGGGACCCAAACACCTGCTCTGCTTACTTTCCCAATCTGCTTCAAATGTTCTTGGATGGTCGACCAAGGTTTGTTGAGACTGTTTGACAATTCCTCGATCGTCTGACACGGATTTGCTTCCACTTGCGCCCTTAACACGTCGTTATCTAACGCTGATGGTCTTCCTGATCGATACGAGTCGGAAAGATCAAAATTACCCGATTTGAACTTGGAAAACCACCTTTGGCATTTACGAATGTCCAGTGCATTTGAATAAACATCGCAAATGTTTTTGGTAGCAACTGTTGCGTTATTTCCCTTGCGAAACTCAAAGAGCATGCAATGCCGGATGTGTACCTTTTCTGGTATTTGGCTGGCCATTTTACCCAAAATTACAAAAAAAAACATTGTAATTCAATTGTCTATAAGTAAAGAAATCACTATACCTCACAATGTCTTTGGTACGCCTCTGAACCAAACAATGAGCTGACAAATGGCAATCAAGTATTGGCATGCGCAGAAACGACATTACTTTCCGGTCCCCCTAATATACGTAAATAAAGGAAGTACTGTTTCATTTCTTATAAATAATTTATTTTCTGTATTAAAAAATATTCTTATCAGTCAATACTTAACAGTATCACCACCTGTAGTTAAAGCTACCCAGACCGCCGTATTCTCTGCGCATGCCGGCCTGATTACCGTACGTTCCCTGGAGAGAGAAGTCACCATTCTTACCGACCGGCCATCTGCCACCAGCTGCTGCTTGATACTGGAATTATGTATTTAGTTGTTATACAATACTACTACATCAAGACCTGTTTCAATATAAATTGTTATATTAAATGTAGATGCACTCACTGAAGTGCCACCATGTATCTGTTTGCTGATGTCAAAGGAGGCGGCTGCGTTAGGGTTCTTCCAGTTGAGTGCTCCTCCGAGGTGCGAGGAGTCCCCGGCTGGTCCAAGGACGCGGGTTCCGTACGCCTGTGCGTTTAGAGTTCCGCGGTGATCATTGAAGATCTGATGCTCATAGCCACCTTTACCCTACATTATAAACATTAACCATTAAATATCACTGCCTTATGGATCGTCCTCTATAAAGTTTATAGAGCAGTTTATTTATTATTATATAACAGTTAATATTGTTACATACAAAGAGTCCCTTATAGTTTTGTCCGAGTGTTCCGAACACTTTTCCGTCACCGATCTGTTTATCAAAAGTGACGTCACGACGAACTCGTTGACCCACGGACCATTCAGGGTAACTGGAACATAAAACGAAAAGAGTCAGTAGTAAATTGAACTCTAATACATTGTAATAGAGTTCATTAAGACAGGTGATGAGTTAAAGATTTATATTGATTAATTATAAGACTCACGGTTCCACAACTAATGCTGGTTCAACAAACTCCTGAGCAGATGCCTGAGAATATGACGGCAAATAAAATATACAGAAAATACATTTTGGTCTGAAACAATATATAGAATGTAAGATGTTGAGAAACTAAAATATTAAGAAAATAGGGTGCTTAACTTTTCATATTATTATTTTTAACAACCCACATATCTCTATTAAATCTGTTATAATATTACAGCTACAACCGATGCTGTTGCAGTTTCAATAGTGATTAATACAAGACGATGCAAAACTTAATATTTATACAATGACAAGGGGTTTCCTGAGCTTGAGAGTTCACGATTCCCTTAAGTCTGATTCTTAGTTTCTAGTGAGCAATGATATCATAAAAGATATGAAAACAAAACTGTAAATTATGATAAGTTATTAATCCTAAGATGATTTTAGTATATGTCTTAAAATAAATAAAAATCTTTTTGTATATATATTATATGAACAGATTTTTTAAAGGATTTAATGCATGTGAAGAGATGTTTGAGACGGACCTTATATAGAATCCTGCTTCCAAAACATTTTGAAACTTATGAAATATAACATGTTAACTCATTTCTCACCAAATTT
The DNA here is from genome assembly GCA_916720795.1 of Danaus chrysippus. Lineage (NCBI taxonomy): Eukaryota > Metazoa > Arthropoda > Insecta > Lepidoptera > Nymphalidae > Danaus > Danaus chrysippus. Next base: position 1,510,418 of record CAKASE010000074.1, read on the forward strand.
ATACAAAATTTGGCCAACTAATATATCACAGCGTTCAAACGGTATGCTGCTTGTGAAGCCGGCGCGGAAGGGCCGGAGCAAACATTTGATTACACTTTGAGATCGCCTTTTTCGTGTTTGTTATTTAGTCCTAAAAATCTTTAAATTAACTTTCTTTGTAGTAGTATATATGACTAATACAAAAATACTTTATATAAAACATTTACAGAAATAAATCGCGTGACATTTCATATTTTGAAAAGAAAATATGTTTGATTAGTCTATTTGGATATTGGACTTCTTCACTGATAAAACAGTTACAAACTTGATATTTTTAAATGTACATATACTAATAGTTTTGTTACTTACAATTTTTATGTGTTTAATTATAATTCAATTTCTCACAATATGCTGTTTTATTTATATACTTGTTTTTAATAAAATACATTATTCAATACGCGTTTGCAAATAATGAAATAACAAAATTGGTTTAGTGTACAGTTTGTTACGCGAACATAAAATTATTGAATCATACACCGAATGCTGACACCATGGAACCTATGGGAATGGAATGAAGTAAAGCCGACATCTTATTCCGCGGAATCTATGGGAATGGAATGCAGAAAGAGAACACCACGGCTTCCCGAGGCATTGTAAATCAGTTTTAAAATTATAAAATCACTTCATCGTTTAATCGTGTAACGATAGGTAGTCTTTAGAATAAAGTAATTATAAGTAAATTTTGGTTTTTTTGGAACCTCTGTAGTCGACGTAATTAGTTTGCATATTAATGTATCAAATATTTATCATTCATATATAGTAATATTTAACTGAAGATTAAAAGGAGAACCTCCATAACCGTTAACAGTTTTAAGTACTGATAACAGTGGTTACGTCTTATCAAATGAGATGTGCATAAATATTGTGTTACAGTGATAATAAAGAATATGGTTCTACTCGTTTTGATTTTCTGCGTTTATATGCTTAGATATCGCTGAGCTATATATTGGGTTATTTTTGTTTAATAGTTGAATATAAATGTTTTATTGATTTTTTTTGATAATAAACAAGGCAGGCGTCTTAACGGTTATGATATTCAGAATCACCTTCAATGGCCGGAATTGAAATATTTAGTTTAAGTAATATAATATTTCCATATAAGTTTTATAATGAAAATGATTTATACGCTTCCTCTCCATATAAAAATCGTCTGAATCCAATTCTAGGTTTATTGTTTAAAGAATTGCGAATCAGATTTTAAAACCAAATATAGATGGGTAATTTTAATTTGATGGATACTGTTTCGCAAAATTTGAATGAGAAATACTTATGTTATATATTTTTGAAGGAGTTTGAAAAGCAGTAGTTAAAGGGTATATTATTCACGTTCGATTAGAAATATTGATGGTGTGTCCGCAGGTTTCGCAAATTCAGTCCTATAAAGAGAATTAACTAATTTTTGGATAGCTTCAATATGCTTAATAAGGTATTTAACACTTATAATTATATTTTGTTTACTTATTATCCACACAAAATAAGCGTTTGAACTAAACTTCTATTTACAATAAAGTATTAACTTTATTTTTAGATCAAATAGATATTTAAGTTTTGAAAGAAGAAAAAAAATTAAACCTTTTCCAAATTTTAAAGCCTATGATCACACAATAAACTTTTTATGTTAATAAAGTTGATAAATCGATCTCTAGGTATATAAATTTATCGAAATCGGACGTGGTTCTACAATCTTTATATACTATTCCTTTTCCTGCCATTAAACTGAAACCAGGATATCACAAATCTAATTCAAACAGGACATAAATCTACGGCAAGAGGAAAGCCCGGCCCCAATAAATCTCAATGAACGTGGAATATTCATGACAGGGAACTATCTCTGCATATGTGAACTTGGTCAGGTCGGTTTATATTATATTAAATATATAATCGAAACATACTGGAAATCACTTAAAAACTATATAAAACCATTAATGTAATGCAGTTACTTTTCACTAGATCACGGTCATGAAAATTAAGTTTATTATTATAACATTGATAAGAAGTTGTGCAAGAAGTTTTACAGCTTGTAATGCTGAAATCCGTACAACGGTTTACCCGTTAAAACCTAGACTGAAAAATTACATGAGTATTTATAGTAACATAATAATAAAAAAGTAAATTCGATACCATAAAAGTAATGTAGCAAATAATTCAAAAACATTCAATCCATTAAAATGTTGTGGTTACAACTTCAATCACTTTTTCATATTAAAATCTTTTATAAAATATAATTCCCTTACACTACCAGTTCTTTATGTTGAAACCCTCTTATTGCTTTAATAAAAGTTTTAAAAACTATTTATTTGCTGTGGATTTTAAAAGTTGCAGTATAATGTAAAATTATAATACGATATTATAAGAATAATAGGCTTATTGAAAAAGAGAGCGATGCTAAAATATTTCGCTAAAAGTATGTGAGTGAACAAAGACGTTTCAGTATTATAATTTTTTAAGTCTGGTTCTAAAACCTATAAAGACAAACCGGTAGTTGCACTCAATGGCACACCACTATGCCGGGTAAACAAATTTAAATACCTTGGCCACTGGGTCACCGACAATTTGAAGGATGATTATGATATTAAAAGGGAACTTAGGTCGCTGTCTGTCCGTTGCAACATGTTGACGCGGAGATTTGCAAGGTGTACAAAGCAAGTCAAAATAACACTGTTTAAACAGTGTTTTTTTGACTACAAGCATACTGTCAGTCTTTTTACAGCTGCAGTCTCTGGGCTGACTATACGCGGCGGGCATACAGCGATCTACGGATCCAATACAACAACGCGTTCAGATTTCTGATGGGGCTGCCGCGGCACTGCAGCGCTTCAGGCATGTTTGCGGAGGCGCACACGGATGACTTTTATGCCGTCATGAGAAAACGGTGCGCCTCCATGTTAGGACGTCTCCGCGGCTCCTCCAACAGAATGCTGAGTGTGTTTGTTGAAAGGTGGAACACGCCTATATTGTATAAATGGGTACAACTACATACTAGGCCTAGTGCTTAGTATGTTAGTTTTATAATTTTATAGTACTAACATAAGGTTTTAAGTTTTTTGTTACTAACACTTAGCTTTAAATGAATTTATAATATGGATGTAATTGGTCTGAAAAATAAAAATATTATTATTATTATTATAAGGAAGCACCCGTCTATTTATATACATATTTATTCTTTAATGTGGTATGAATATATAGACACCAACCTTAATGATACGAGTATATTTTTGTAAAAAAATTCAAAAAGGTAAATTTCGTCACCGTTACAATAATTAATCAATTTTTCGCAAAAATATTGCTTAAGAAATATATTGCGCTGTTTCATCTATTACCGAGAGAAATTGCCTAAAAGCCTTAAGTATACATTGTAGCGTGGGTCATCCTTGTACAATGATATTTGATAGTTCATACACATACAGGGTGACTGGTGAATTACTATCAATATTTAAGGAGCATACTCGGTACATGATTCTCATTCGAATTATGTAAAAAAAATTGTTACTTAATTTTTGACCAAATTTCCGTATAAATAAATAAAGTGTAGACACGTTCCAAGTGTTCCAAGTGTGGACGCGTACGGCGGCGTGCTGATGCAACACTACGCCGCCGCACGCGTGTGTGTGTGTGTGTATAGGTATACAATTAGGTAATCTGTAGGGTGTTCACACGATGCGTAATTAATTACATAACTTTTGGTTAACTTTACTTAGAAGTTTATTAATATTTATGTTATATTAATTTTTATTTTGTCATATATGATCGTCAAATATCACGTCCTCAAGTATCGATAGTAATTCACCAGTTACCCTGTATAAGTTTTAACTGCTTTCGATTAATTCGGTTATAAATTTTAAAGTCAATGTAAATATATTATGTATTTTGAATACAATTAGTCTCGCGAGCACTGCTATTTGCACTAATAATGATCAGAACTTCATTTACTAAATAACTAAAGGATTATTCTATTTTGTTTGATTGGACTGACTGTCATTTGATAAACAACAGTGGGAAGCACAATGATATCTAAGGCTTTCACGAGTATTCATTTAAATGAAACTTATATTTTTCGATTTATACTACGCGTATATTTTATTTTAAAAACTACTTATTCCCGGCGTTTCGTTTACTTTTCAATAACCCTGAGCGAAGGCAGACGAGATGTGAATATCTGTCAGTTGTCAAATCTTGTAAGTTATCACCTACCATCTACGATTTCTTAATTTTGGCGTCTCAAACATGTCGCTTTTACACAAAAAAATGTATGAAGTACTTCATAAAGCCGTAGATGTTGACCGCAATTTATCAATAACATCTTATTCAATCGTACATTAAAGACAACCAAATTATAAATGGAAAAATATAAGTCGAAGTACTTTGTTCGCTTAATTATTACCTCCATTAGAAAAATATTTTTCTATCACTTTTTGTTTTCATGAATATATACATAACATAAATATGTATATACATAACATTGACAAAATTTTCTTACCGAATTTCAAATTAAAAGTGATTGAATTTCAATAAAGTTGTTGAAAATCGTTAAAGCTTTTAATAAAAGCGAACGAATTTAACATATTTTAAGTTGAGTTTATGTAGCCTTAAGCGGACTTAATTCTAATTAAATATTAAATGAGCATATTTTATGTTAGACATTTTTTCAATATTAGGCTAATTAAAAACATTATTGAAAATAATCACGCTTATTATAAAATTTGTCGATAGAAATTTCATTGAAATAAAATAAGTAATTAGATCCACACGGATTTATGATATTTGTGAGTTGGAAAACATGAAAGCAATTTCCTTAAATTAACTTTGAATCCGTATCTAATAATATATCAAGATTTGCAAATCAATTGAGTCCAGTTTCAAATTATGAATAGCATTAGACGTTGAGTCAGTGGTGGCCTAGTGGTTAAAGGGCCCGCCTCTCGTTGCCGAGGGCGCGGGTTCAAACCTGGTAAGCACCAATGTGATTTGTCGGAGTCATATGTACTTTCTGAGAGTATTTAGACGCCACTGACATACGGTGAAGGAAAACATTGTGGAGAAACCTGGACTTATAGTTTCACAATTATATGTAAGTTTGAAATCACCAACCCGTCTTGAGCAAGCGTGGTGATTAATGCTCAGACCTTGAGTGGGCTCTGATAGGTTGATGACGATTAAACGATACTGGTATCAGAAATATTACGATTAGAAACCAGACAGAGACGCTGATCTTAGTTCCTAATCTTAATTCCAATTGATTGGTTGTAATACTGTTTCTTCTACCTGGCTGTTATCCTAGCTATAGCCAGGGTCTGCCTTATATGTTATGAATAGTTTTGGCTATTTGTTTTTACGACCGCCGCCTGCCTGACATCAACCCTCTTTTGGGAATTACTGTAATACTGTTTGTTTTCCAATAAATAAAAATAAAAAAAATAATTATTACTCTAATAGTGTTGGCAGACCCTGGCTACAGCTGGGAAATAGCCAGGAAGAAGAAGAAGATTACACTATTACAAAGTAAAAACTATGAATAGCAGAGTTTTGAACGGTTATCTTATAAGACAGACATATTTAAATAGGTGTCTAAATAATGTTTCCCTTCTTATGTTCATCTTGATATCTAACTTGTGTTAAACTCTGCTGCGGTCTTCTAGTATGATGCTCACATTAGTCAGCGATTCTTGGATAACAAGGACGTCATCGGTAAATCTTGTATAGTGCGTTTGATTTAAGCTGAGCTTTGCATTTGTGTGAGTATACACGGATAGTGTAGGTGTGATGTCAAAATTTTGAATTCAACGTTCTTTTCTAGTTTTGAACCGGTTTTTTCTGTTTTTATTCTGACCCGCAACTTCCGCACTTCACCCTTTGTACTGATAGCAAAATCAAATGTTGAAAACGCAATGTCAATTGTATAAGAATTTGTATAATTTTTCCAAATTTTTATAAACCAATAATTTTTTTTCCATAATAATATTCATAATATTTCCATTTGGTATAAGTTTTGCTTATTTTATAGCACCAATATTATGTTTCTATTTAAAATATAATAAAATTGAATTCTAAAAGTTTTTGTCTAACTCTACTTTTACTTTCACTGACACAAATGCAAAGCTCAGCTTAAATCTAATGGACTATATTAGTGTGTTAATATATGACACATTTACAATTTATTGTAATACTTAGGTCAGTTTCTATGGTATGTACATAATATATATGTGAGAGCGAGGGGATCCTCGTGGAAGAGACCAAGAGCCTAGTACCTTGAAAGGCTTTCGGGTCCGGGCGTTTAGTATATCGGTGACGTAGCACGGGTTTCCATTTTAAAGAAAAGAGGGTCTTTACTTATAATGTTACTCGTTTATTGCTTAACAAATTCCCACAATGACTCAAGAATTGTTTAGCAGAGATTCTACCAGAGTGACCCCTAAGAGCGACCAATGTAGAATTAATTCAGTATGATTATGCTTGGCCTTTTATATGGTAGATTCTGTTTTACAATTGTAGGTACTTGAACAAAAATAATCACCTGATATTTTGCTAAGACTATTTACATTGATGAAGTGGGTAATTTGAAAACATTTACACTGGTTTTCTTAGAACAATTATAAAGACTTAAACGAATTCGCGGAAAGGCTTATTTTCTTGGTATGACGAATCTCCCGGCGCGACACGGCCATACTGACGGTTGGTGCGTGCTCAGCGCCAACGTCTCGCTATCATGAGGAGTTGAGATTTCAGCATTAAATCTGAAATTATTAATATTTTTAATTCCTTTTGTAGTTACAGATTTTTGTGGATGTGCATACACTACACGTGTCATGCCATCTTTTAGTAGATTTTGTTTTTTTTTTTTTTTTTTTTTTTTTGTAGATGTGATGAGCATACACTACACGTGTCATGCCATCTTTTAGTAGATTTTGTTTTTTTTTTTTTTTTTTTTTTTGTAGATGTGATGAGCATACACTACACGTGTCATGCCATCTTTTAGTAGATTTTGTTTTATTTTTTTTTTGTAGATGTGATGAGCATACACTACACGTGTCATGCCATCTTTTAGTAGATTTTGTTTTTTTTTTGTAGATGTGATGAGCATACACTACACGTGTCATGCCATCTTTTAGTAGATTTTGTTTTATTTTTTTTTTTTGTAGATGTGATGAGCATACACTACACGTGTCATGCCATCTTTTAGTAGATTTTGTTTTATTTTTTTTTTTTGTAGATGTGATGAGCATACACTACACGTGTCATGCCATCTTTTAGTAGATTTTGTTTTATTTTTTTTTTTGTAGATGTGATGAGCATACACTACACGTGTCATGTCATCGTGTTAGCAGAATTTCATAGATGTGATGTGCATACACTACACGTGTTATGCCATCGGTTTGTAGAATTTTGTAGATTTTGTTTTCGGTGCTATTCATAATCTTGTTGTCATCACACTTATCAATATGCGACACTGCCATCCGTTTGTGTGGGTTAGCAACCTTTTGTGGTCATCTCCTGTAACATAAGTATAGCGATCATTATCAAAAAAGAAATTAAAAATCTCGTAGGGTTTACTAGATTATACATACATACATAGGTGGTAGAGCCTAACTGTGGTAGGTCACTACAGTTCGAACATGGGCTGGCTCGACCGGGGAAGTACCACCCTCCCACAGAAGATCGGCGTGAAGTAGCCTTCAATGGCTGCGTTTCGTCTGATGAGTGGGAGAGCCGGTTGCCCTTTCCTTTCCCCACCCTTCCCTCTCCCAGGATGTTGATGTGTTTGTTGACTTTCTGTCCTACATTTGTCGAAGTCTGTTTTGAGATGTTGAGCGTGTTTCATTGGCATGGGGTCCAGGGAGACCCGATGAAACGGTTTACCGCTGGCCGCCCGTTGGTCCGTAGGGGACCCGAACCTAGACTATCCCGATCTAGGAGGCTGTCCCACCGCCAATGCCAAAAGCCCGTCGGTTGCTGACTGTGCCGGAGTGGGAGACCGGGGTGGAACCCAGTTTGCAACCGCGGGTCGGATCGGGGGCCCTTCCGTGCCCCACGCCAGTAACACACAAAACTCTGCTCTCAATTCAGATCAATGGCAATGTTCTTTGACAGGATAGTTGATGGGCCATCAACATCCTTCCTTCACTCCCACTTCCTGAACAAAAAATATATATATGGCTGTCCAAAATAAGGTAATTAAGGTCACTACAGCGGCGACCCCTTCCACGTTTGTAGTGGACTTTTGCAACATAAGGGGTATTCACTCCAATCTTAATGCTGTCCATCACCACCTAGAGATAGCTAAGCCGGCCTTGTTATTTTTGACCGAGACGCAAATATCCAATCCTCAAGATACCTCGTATCTGCATTACCCCGGTTACAGACTTGAGCACCTTTTTCTACCGCGGGCCGGGGTATGCTTATTCGTCAAGGAGGATATTTGTTGTCAACGTCTTGACAGCCTCGAACATAAGGACCTGTCAGTGATGTGGGTGCGAGTGTACAACGGTAACTCAAACCGTATCTACGCGTGCCTGTACAGGTCCCATAGTGGTAACACCGAAGTCGATCGTCTCTTTGGACACATCCAGGAGGCTACAGATTTTGTTCTCCAGCGGTATCCCAGCGCGGAGGTAGTGATCCTAGGCGACTTTAACGCCCACCATTGCGAATGGTTAGGATCACGTACCACAGACTACGCTGGAAAAGCCGCAAATAACTTTGCTCTGGCTTATGGGTTAACTCAGGTAGTTCCAGAACACACTCGGATCCCTGATGTTGAGGACCATAACCCCTCTTTGCTGGACCTTCTGCTGACCACTCGCCCGGACCGCTACAAGGTGTCCGTCAATGCACCCCTTGGGTCATCTGACCACTGCCTGGTGCACTCCGAGACAAAATTAGCGCCAACCACGACTTCCCGTCCACCCGGAAGACGTCTAGTTTGGCACTACAAGTCGGCAGACTGGGAAGGATTGCGAGAATTTTACGCATCCTACCCCTGGAGGCAGCTTTGTTTTTCTTCGGACGATCCTTCGATCTGCGCGAACGCCGTTGCGGATACTATTCTGCAGGGAATGGAATGTTTCATTCCCAGCTCTGTTATTCGCACGGGGGGTAAGTCTCAGCCCTGGTTTGATAGATCCTGTACAGAAGCGTTACGCTCGAAACAGTTGAAATATCGATCATGGGCTGCGGCATCAGCTGCGAAGGATCCAAAAACGTCCGAATTGAAAAAGGGTTATAATGCTGCCTCCAGGTCTTGCAAAAAGGAGATTTCCAGAGCAAAGAAGGAGCACGTTCGCAGAATTGGAGAGAGACTACTTAACGTTCCCTCAGGAACTCGTTCTTTTTGGTCTCTCGCCAAAGCGGTACAAGGCAATTTCTGTAAGTCTTCCCTACCATCCTTGCACAATCCTGATGGAACGCTGGCTAATTCCGCAAAAGAGAAGGCTGATCTTCTGTGCACTCTTTTTGCGTCGAATTCAACTCTTGACGATGGGGGAAAAGCACCGCCTACCATCCCGCGGTGCAGGGAAAATATGCGCAATGTGCGTTTTACGCAGAGCGCTGTGCGTGCCGCCCTGTCATCCCTCGACGTCAATAAATCCAGCGGCCCAGACGGTATCCCAGCCATTGTGCTTAAGATGTGTGCTCCTGAATTGACTTCGGTCTTAACGCGCCTATTCTCACTCTCTTATACTACTGGTAAAGTTCCGTCTTCGTGGAAAGTGGCCAATGTCCACCCTATTCCCAAGAAGGGTGACAGCACAGACCCATCCAATTATAGGCCTATTGCGATCACTTCCCTACTCTCAAAGGTGATGGAGCGGATCATCAATACGCAACTTTTGGGTTATCTAGAGGATAACCAGCTTATTAGCGACCGTCAATATGGCTTTCGCCACGGACGAAGCGCTGGTGATCTTCTAGTATACCTTACGTATCGATAGGCTGAAGCCATTGAGAGCAAAGGGGAGGCCATGGCGGTCAGCCTAGACATCGCAAAGGCTTTTGATCGGGTCTGGCATCGCGCACTTCTATCGAAGCTACCATCGTACGGACTACCCGAGGAATTATGCAACTGGGTAGCCAGCTTCCTTCATGGGCGGAGCATTCAGGTCGTTGTTGACGGTTCTTGCTCGGAACCCAAGCCCATCAACGCTGGCGTGCCCCAAGGCTCAGTACTATCACCAACGCTGTTCATTCTGCATATCAACGACATGCTGCATACCAGCAACATTCGGTGCTATGCAGATGACAGTACTGGTGACGCTTACTACATGGGCCGAGCTAATATTCCTCGTGACCAAGTAGAAGAGAGCAGAAAGAGACTTGTGTCTGAAATTGAGACCTCCCTGGAGCAGGTTTCCGAATGGGGTAAGCTGAACCTTGTTCAGTTTAATCCCAAGAAGACACAAGTTTGCGCGTTTACCACTAAAAAGACCCCATTTACTGTAGCTCCAAAGTTCCAGGACATTCCCCTTAAGATCAAACAGAGCATTGGGATCCTTGGGGTTGACATAGCGAACGACGTTCAATTCCGGAGTCATTTGGAGGATAAGGCTAAACTAGCATCAAAAAAACTAGGGGTACTGAGTAGAGCGAGGCAGTACTTCACACCGGGACACTTGCTTTTGTTATATAAAGCACAGGTTCGTCCCCACATGGAGTATTGTTCTCACCTCTGGTCCGGTGCCCCACAGTACCAACTTCTTCCACTTGACTCCATACAACGTCGGGCAGTTCGTATTGTCAACGATCCCATGCTCACAGACGATCTAGAACCCCTAAGTCTCCGAAGGGATGTAAGCTCCCTTAGTGTGTTCTATCGGCTGTACAATGGGGAATGTTCCGAGGAACTGTTTGATGTAGTGCCATCGTCTACATTCCACCATCGCACTACTCGGCGTAGGGTTGGATTTCATCCACATCATCTGGATGCATTCAGTTGCAGGACTGTACGTGCGTCGCGATCATTTTTTTCACGCACGTGCAGGATGTGGAATGATCTTCCGCCCGAGGCTTTTCCAGAGAGCTACAACATGGGGTCTTTCAAACATCACGTGTTCAGGTGGCTCCTTTACAAACAAGGCCGGCAACGCATCTACAACACCCCTTGTGTTGCAGATGTCCATGGGCGACGGTAACCACTTACCATCAGGTGGGCCGTCCGCTCGCTTGCCCCTTTGGGCCATAAAAAAAAAAAAAAAAAAAAAAAAAAAAAAAAAAAAAAAAAAAAAAAAATTTATGAGATCCAATCCCTTACTGTTTGAAAACATAAAGTAAACAGATATTGTAAGTTCTTACAATCGAGTGACTACAAGACTACTCATGAATACTTAAGGCATCCTTACGTTATTTAAAGATACAACAAAACCGTGGTTAGCTAAAGGGTAGCACATGATTAGAATAAAGGTGTAACACCCCAGATCTACGGTGTTTACATGTCTCCTCACGGTCCCACAAGGCGTCCCTTCGTTATTTCATGGTTCTCTTACGGATTCATCAAGGACCTGTGGTTAGCTCAAGGATAGTACGTAATTAGCTCAGAGGTACCACTCTTTGGTGTATACGTGTCTTCTTACGACTTCACAAGGCATGCCTACAGAATCTCATGGTTCTCTTACGGATACATCAAGGACCTGTGGTTAGCTCAAGGATAGCACGTGATTAGCTCAGAGGTACCACTCTTTGGTGTATACGTGTCTTCTCACGGCTTCACAAAGCATGCCTACAGAATCTCATGGTTCTCATATGGATACGAGGTTAGCTTGAGGGTAACACGTGATTAGCTCAGAGGTAACACTCAAGATCTGTGATGTACACTTGACTTCTGATAGCTCAGCAAGGCGTCCCTACAAAATATGATGGTTCACAATTCACATACGGATACATCATGGTTATGAGGTTAGCTTATTATTAGATTATTAATATTAGAGTATTAACACATGTTAAACTCAGAGGTACCATTCTCTGAATTTCGTATACCACAATAGACGGTTATCGCGTCAGGTAACGCGGCATCCCGAAGCGAGTCACTGTTCCCGTCGTGGCTGATGGAAACTAGGCTGTAGAGGCCAGTGGTTGAAAGCGCAGCCTGTTCCGATCCCCATTTGCTCGGCTAATACCTGGCTATACGGCAAAAATATTAATTCCAAAACTATCACATTAAGTTTTATTCTCTCCTATCAACTTACTAGCCCCGTCAACGATTATTTCTTTTGGTGTATCGAAACAACCAAGTAAATGCATCACTTGTTCTAAAGTTGCCAAAATACTATAGTGGCTTTTGTCTATGCACAATATAGTAACACGTATTTATCGATTTATTTACTATTTCAATTTTGTACAACAATAAAGTATTATTTTTATACCGTATTCATCTATAAATAAATTCAATAGTTTTTAATCCTTCTTCAATCATTTATTAGACGATTAATTTTCTAGACCAAGCTAAATGATACTACATCTCTTTACACTTTATTTCGATCTGGCAAAAGGTTTAACAACCCATTTTTTTATCTGGCAAATTAATTCTGAGCCTTTAGATAGTTAAATAGCATGCTATTCAATTCAACATTGCCGATTGGCACTGTTTAAACAACAATAAAAATATCTGGTAATAATAAATTTATGTTGTGAATAGTTCAATAAAAATAATAATAATAAAAAAAAAACCTTCTTAAAATGATTTGAAATAATAATTTGTTTACCTGCACAAGTACGATGCGCACTGATGAACGCAACCACTACCGGCAGCCAGATAGCCCGTATGACGTCCGGGGAGTGTGAGAGATAGCATATCTAAAAACTAGCCTACCTGAAATTCTTGTTCAAAGACGTTGCTAGCTCTTAGAATATATTTGACATAGACATGATTACTTTAGGATTATGAGTTCCTGTTATTTTTTGTAGTTTACCAGCAACGGACATTTAGATAACTTCAAACGGTGATGAGTGTTGTGTATGGGATGCAACCGGAATTGTTCTGAAACTGATAAAATATGGATTAGACAATCTATTTATAGAAGTGTGAATAAGACTTATTTTCTTTTTACCCAATAGGATTCTTTTATTTTAAAGAATATTTTCCTCAATCCAACATGTTAAGATATTACTGGAAAGCAGATGACACAACAGTACATTGTTGTGGTCCCACAATGGAATACTCTATGGCTTTCTTGAGGAACTCGTTTCTTAGAGAGCAGTCAGTATTAGAACGCTCCTCAATAGCTTGGTCCATGATTAAATTTAAGGAGTGATCTCTTCTCAATTCTATTGTTAAACACGCAAAGTATCAGGTCATAATATTCACCACGGATTCTTTGAAATGAATAGGATTCCGAATAAAGAAGTACGCAATCTGTAGTCTAACACATTTCCTATAATCAACACATGAATCTAATTCTTTTAAATAAAACCTATTAAAAGGTGAATAGATTGAAAGAGAATCTACTTCGTAATTAGATCCTTTCGAAGAGTTAAAGTCTGTTGGTATTTTGAATTTTTATCATAAAAGAAATGAGTCCTTTAAAGACGTTTGAAGCTCCTACAAATGCTAACTATTCTCAGCATCAGTGGTTCGTATGGTCATATGAGCAACAGCATGCTGTCTGATTATTTAGAGTTGATTATTGTATAACCGTTATCCTAATAAATTAGAGCGTGGAATAGAAGCCGTATTTGTTAATTAAAGATGAATTCAGACGAACGCCCCCTCTCTTGCCTGTTAAGTATATAGTTCTATAGGATCGTTTTATTTAAGTATGGAGAGAACAGACACAGCCGTTAAGAAGTTTATTATGATTTTACAAGCAATCTCGTGACCTGAGTTTCAATTTTCACCTTTGGTTGAAACTAAAGAGGTGTCGTGAACACGAGAAAAATTTTAAATGAATTTTTGTAATACACCCTGCAAGACCGTTCAATAGTTTTTCTTGGTTAATGATTCTGGGAATAGGTGATTTTATAAAATTTTATGGCTTTGTGGAGTAGATAAATATTTAAATCATTATAAATAATTATTACTAACACTATATTTAATTTTTAGACACCTTTATCTAAAGCGTGTTCTAATTTTAGAACAGTATGTACAAATGGGCTTCATTGTCACCTCGTACGATACGAGTACATATTTACAATTAGCATTATTGTAAAAATAGCAATCTCCTTAGGAGTGACATTGTTTTGGATCTATTACAAAATGAGCTAGACCTAATCGAAAGGTCTTTGTTTGAAGAGAAACGGGAGGTTGTTTTTGAAACGGGAGGTCTGTTTTGGACAGAAATTATTATAGATACGGTGAGAGTACTTAACTTTTGTCACCTGCATTTCCAATAACTCGTGCAGAGTTGTATGTCGAACCAGGTGATTTCATGTAGACGATCCGGCGGTTGAATGTGAAGCGTGAGACGTCCTCGCTTCTGATGTGAGAGCGAGGGGATCCTCGTGGAAGAGACCAAGAGCCTAGTACCTTGAAAGGCTTTCGGGTCCGGGCGTTTAGTATATCGGTGACGTAGCACGGGTTTCCATTTTAAAGAAAAGAGGGTCTTTACTTATAATGTTACTCGTTTATTGCTTAACAAATTCCCACAATGACTCAAGAATTGTTTAGCAGAGATTCTACCAGAGTGACCCCTAAGAGCGACCAATGTAGAATTAATTCAGTATGATTATGCTCGGCCTTTTATATGGTAGATTCTGTTTTACAATTGTAGGTACTTGAACAAAAATAATCACCTGATATTTTGCTAAGACTATTTACATTGATGAAGTGGGTAATTTGAAAACATTTACACTGGTTTTCTTAGAACAATTATAAAGACTTAAACGAATTCGCGGAAAGGCTTATTTTCTTGGTATGACGAATCTCCCGGCGCGACATATATGTATGCTTCTTTATTATTGTATATTAATGTTCAGTGCTTGGTGCTCATGTCACCATAAATATTGCTATTTAATACCAAAAGGATTTAAAGAAATAGATTATAGATTTTCATATTTTCCTTACAGAAACAAATTCTTTGTTTTGGAGAGTTAGTTGGAAATCTTTTTCGTTTTTACAGATATAATTTTATTGTTAAAAAATATGAATATAAATTATTTCAAAATGATATGAATGAGAAAATTAAGTTTTTTTTTATTTAACTCCTTTATATTATCAAATTGTTAACTTTCTCAGTTCGAGCTTATACAATATTTTTGAGTATTATATAATATATATATTTTTCAAGTATTTAAGTTCTATTTTTGTCACATAAGTGTCAAACTTCATTAATTCGCTCCGGAATTGAACCTGTCACAAGCAGTTAAATTAATTAAAAAAGTATCAAACGCTTTTGAAAAGCTTTTAAACACTTAAAGGGGCTTGATTGAAATTAAATCACTTTCTTTGATTATAAAAATATTGGAAGCATAAATGGCAATGTAATTTTCTTTATAGACAGGTGAAAAAATATTTGGGAAAATATTTGGTTACCTGCATATAATAAATCGAAACAAAATTTCAATTACACTTAAAATGATTTTTATTAAACAAACAACAGGTATTCAGTTCGTCCATGGATAATAAACTCGAAGAAATCATTAAAAGGGCCATCCAATATTTCTACCGAATAACAACTAACTCTGTTGTGGCGAGACAGGGCTTTGTGGGTCTGATTCACACTAGTTATTCAAAGATATTTCCCTTTTAATCTCAATATATATTAGAAAAGTTCTATCTAGCTAATCGTACTGATCATATTAATGTTGTTAACGATGAAACGCTTTTGTCTTAAAGTAACTCGAGAGTTACTTTTAAAGAGTACAAAAATTAAAAAAAAGATATTTGAAAACTTTCTTTTACACCACTTAATAATAAAATATTTTTTCATTGACTTCGAGTAAATAAGAATTGTGAACGCTATTGTGAACCGAAGCCATCCACCCACCCGATCATCTTGAAATCCAAGGACATTAATAAGTGAGGACCGTTCAAGTAACGATAATATATTAAATGTTAAGTGAATTTAGTAATATATTTTTAGTGAAACAATCTGTAATCTACACTTGTGTCATCATAGAATTGTTTGACAGGTTTGCATTAAATATGATGAAGCTGCTTTTTTCCATGTAACTGTCATTTTTTAACTTATTTTTTTTTTTGTGTTCAAGTGAGAAAAAAAACTTGTTTTGCAAAACCACCGAAACATTAAGGATTTGGAAATGTCACACAAAAACGAGTCATTACATAATAGTTTATGAAAGTAAAATAAGTTCAAAATAATATAAATGGTATATAACATAATTAACTTCATTCTGTATTTAATTAAAAGTAACATCTCGTCATCTGTGATACATTGAATCCGTTCCAAGCGAGTGAACAAAGCTCTCCTCGGCCAAGCTCCGCTGGTATTAGCTTCTCTTCAATGTGATTTCATTCTGTTGAATCCCTCTCGTCTGCTGGTAACAGTGTTTGTTGAAATCATATACAATGTGTTAATATCTGAATGAATATTAAACATGTTTTAAATTAGTTTATTGTATAAAAAATTTAAGAAACGATTTCATTATATTATTATAAACACTATTATTAAAAGGTTAACTGCAACATATCACAACTTGAGCAACTACTGGGTTTTCACAAAATCTTAATTATATTTCGGGCCCAACTACCAACAAGAAAATTTATGACAAATTACTAACTAAAAGAAATAATTATTAATAAAGTCATCAAATATAATATGTTTATTCTTAATTTTCATTTCGTGATTTTTAGTTTTTATATAATCTATCTACATATATATATATATATATATATATATATATATATATATAAAAGAAAGTCGTGTTAGTTACTCCATTTATAACTCAAGAACGGGTGAACCGATTTAGCTGTAAATTGGCAGGGAGGTAGTCTAGAACCAGGAAATTGCAAAAGAATACTTTTTATCCCGTTCGACAGTATTCCCGTGGGACTTGACATGAAACGTCAGTCACTATAAAACGTGGAATAACGAAACACAATTGACAGCTATGCAATTGACGAATAATGACGTAATGATGACAATTAGATATTTGTAAGAGATCTACTATATAAAAATAAGTCCGGTTTTTCATCTTCAGAACCAAATTCCACGGTTTTGCATTCGTTGAAAAGGTCTCGGGCTCCGTGAGGTTTATAACCAAAAATTTCAACAGAAAAGCGGGAAAATCTTTCTTCACATACAGCGTCATCATACATAACATGTACTACAAATCAATATTTTAAGTAAATGGTGCCGGTGCATGATACATTGGTTGACAGCTACTCATTGTTCTCTGCTCAATTAATTTCATGTGACAAACCGGTTTGAACTCTTAAAACCATTTAGTATTTGCGGGATAAATTTAGAAAACATTGTTTTTCACATTCGCATTATATTTTGCGTGTTCACGAGTTTGGAAACCATGGGCTTTATTTGTGTTAAAGACCAAAAAACAAAAAATTTGGTTTACAAAGGACCACTTCAATGAAACGGATAATTTGCGGACACTTATAACGCTTCGATTCGGTATCTACTTTGGATTCACTTTCATTTACTTAAAGAAGTTCAACTAAATAACACTTCATTTTTGTAATCGAAATGAATTCCTTATTGTTGTAAAATGAAATAAAAATTTTCCTTTTCAAATATAAAACAAAAAAAAATCTTCATCTTTTAATCACCAAACGAAATGTTATATAAAAGCCTTCTGGTGGCGAAACGGAGTTCTCCGGGTTTACTAGTCACTTTATATTAACGTATTAATTTAGTTCACGAGAAGTTTATAATATTATTACTCATTAATTAAAAACCCAGAGCTTGTGATTGCGGTGAGTGACGATATTAAATATTAATAGAATTAGCTCATGCACTTAATTAATCCGTCGAGAAATCAACGAATCTTTTCGTTTCATAGAATTTTAATAAATTTAAATAAACTAAAAAGAAAAATATGTCTCAAATGTATTGTTTATTGAATTTTAATAAAAAATCCTTGATTCGTCAATATATTATATTAAACACACTTCATAAAACTCCAGTGTAGAAGTTGTCTCAATTCACTACTTAACTTCATACTGTACATCTTTTTCTTCTTCCTGGCAATTTCCCAGCTTTAGCCAGGGTCTGCCTACCATGTTGTAAATAGTTTTGGCTAATTGTTTTTACGACTGGCCGGCTGCCTGACATCCACCCTCTTTGGGAATGCATTGATCAGTGATGTCTAAATACTTTTAGAAAGTACATATGACTCGGAAAAATTACATTGGTACTTCCAGGATCGAACCCGCGCCCTCATGCATGAGAGGCCACTTTTAGCCACTAGGCCACCTCTGACTCTTAACTTCATGTCTTAACTTCATTCGGTACTTCATTCGAAACTAAATAAACTTTAGTAAACTCCGAATCCTAACCAAATTTAGCCCCGATCGTAATAAAAACTAATCCTATTATAATGTAAAATGTAAGAAATATCGTCGGGGCATCATCATTGTATGTAGAAAATATGATATAATGATTCATGCTACCGACTTAGCTAAAGTATCACCTGACCGTGTGAACCAGAAAATTCCTAATACCACGCCAGCGACGTTATGATATTCAGGATTTTTTGGGTACTTACTGACGTTTAAGAATATCCGCATTGATAATAACAGAATATATACCGTATCTTAAGCACAATCATACCATATCTTTATGTCATTTAAAATATAGTATTACTATCAAAATTGAAATGTCTTATAATACAATAAAAATAATTAATGAGTCACGATAAGTACATGGACTGTGAATTCACAAGCCTTAGAGCTAAACCACAACAAGAGTTGCTAAAAGTAACAACTAAAAAACAAATTCTACTCATAAAATTCCATTTTAAATTATTCGCAGCGAATTTTCGTTTAGAGATAAAGACGGGTATAATAGTGCTCAAAGTATAAAAGTCACGATTTTCACCAACTATCCTACGTAAAGTACTTAACGAGTACCAATGAAAGTTGTAATGCATATAATTTAAAATGTAGAAAAAGAGATGGTAAAGTATTTTATGTGAACAACGCCGTTAAATTAGAAGAAACTAGTCTACATACATTATGGTATGTACAATTACATAGTTACAATAATGTAATTTTATATATCAGCTTGTCAAGAAAAAGTTAATAAAATATATTATGAATTGGACCTCGAATGTCATCAGCGAAAAGCTATTAAAGAGCTGTCAATCAGTTACGATAAATGTTCATCTTAGAGGTAAAACCATTTTTACTATTATAAATGTTAAAAAAAATATCACAAGTAGTGTTTTGTGATTAACTATCACTACAAAAATAATATTCAATATAATGAGACCACTACTTATAACATATATACGATTAATTATTATAAGAGAAATAAAGCAACAACAAGTTTTTGTATATTCCTGTGAAAAAAATTAATACAGATGATTCTCTTAATTGATCCTTATTTATAATATTACTGCATACAGTTAAGGGAACTGATTGTTGTTATTATAGCTTTTCTGATAAGAGTAGCTTCACATGGATTTTATGTTTTATTATAATGTACATAAAACTTCTTTTTGAAACATGAACTATTTTTCAGTCTTACATCGCTACAGAGCAATAGTCTTTGAAAATCTTATTCATTTTATAGTTTCTTATATGCATCCCAATTTAGTATTAATTATGCTGAAGAAAGTTTTCACAAACAATAAAACAATGTTGATTTCTGTTTTTCCATGTTTCTGGTTCACAATTTCATGGTTTTCTAGAACGGAATAATTTTGTAACTCAAAGGGAAACAGAATTCAAATCTCACGGAGACGTTATTTGCATCTTGTGTTTATTTGGACTTCCAAATGACAATATAATACGATGAGAGAGATATTACGCGGAGTCAAACATTACTTTGAGTACAACTGTTGTATTAATAACGTGACGGTTACTGAATGTTAATGAGGAATAACAATAACATATTAAAGAATTATTGTAATATTTTGTCTGTCCATTTTATTGTGAATAGAAAGACAGTAAAGTTTATTAATAACCGCGTTGTTTTATATTATTATCCTTATCTTTATCAAAGTCTGTATAGTCAAAGTAAGTAAGTAAGTAAGTAAGTGTAAAATATAAGTCAAAGTTTATATTACTGTAGACTGTAAAGTTTCTGTAACACGACATTTATTTGGATATATGTACATACTATGGTTTTGAGCTTGTATGAAAACTAAAGTTTTAAACACCTCCATGTTCGAGCCTGAATTCTCCTAATTATTAACTATTCTATTTGTAAGGTCAAATATACCTGAATAGACGTATTTATGTAGCGTTGTAAGCATATATGTGTACCGACTAATAATCTTCTTGTTCAATGAGAGGAGTTCGCTTAAGATGCCAAATATTTATTTCAGTATAACAGAGAACTAATAAATAGATAATAATAATTATCCTCAAGACAAACCTCTTTATGATTAATTCCTCTCAAAATAATATAATCTTTAAAAACATTGACATTTTATGAACAACTGAAAACATACTTCTTAATAAGTTTTCATTTATTTGTTACTAGCGGCCCGCTCCGGCTTCGCACGGGTACATACACACACATACACCCTTCTTTTTGCGTCGGGTTTCAAAAAAAATTATTAAGGAACTTTGAATTTTTTTTATTAATGTTTTTTTTTTTGTATTTTTTTTTTTAAATTTTATACAAATATCATGTTATCTACAAAACAAAAGCCATTAGTTTTAGTGAGTCAGAGCTTCCCTGTAAACGATATTTGAAGTAGTTTTATTTTATGGCACCTAAATAAATCGATTTTCAGGAGCTCCGACACGTGACAGGCCAACATACAGTTGGCTATGAGTGAAACATTCTTTTCGTAGGTCGATCCCTAATAATTCGAAAGTTTGGCCTTGGGACTTGTTAATAGTTAACGCGAAAGATGATTTGATCGGAAACTGAAGTCGTTTAAAAGGGTTTGGCAGATCAGTTGGAAGCATCGGTATCCTCGGTATATGAGCTAGTTGACCAGCTGCTGGGCCAATGATAACGGTCGCTACGATTAAATTGTCCTTCAATTCCTTAATAAGCACTCTCGTCCCATTGCACATGCTCGGAGGATTTAAATTTCTTAAAAGCATTATTGGAATTCCAATTTTTAACGTCAATTCATGTGGTGGCGTGCTTTGTATGATGGTACAGCTGGTCTGCGTCTGAAATGAAATATACCTGCAGGTGTTGTGGATTTTGACCTGATGGTGGTAAAAGGCTACCTATAAGGTTATATACTTGTCCCTGTATTTTAAAAGTCGGAATAAAATTTTCTTCTCGAATACATAATAAACATAAACTATTTCTGTAAGCTGTTTGAATAGTTAAATTAAAATATAATATTTATTATCAGGTATTTATTTACCTACGAAAAGAATATAAAGCGAATTCCAAATTTCTTCAAGCTAAAATCATACGATCACGCACACGTCCGCTGCGTAGGGAGCCGACCGCGCGGCCTTTTGTTTTATTACATTGACTCCTCCCCGTACCCCAGTGACGCTTACATAGAGCCTACATCGCATGCTGGCTAGCTGAGGGCGGTGAGCGGCAACCACGCGACTTTTTTGTAATACTTGCATTTTTAAACTTGTGATATCTTCCGAATGAAATATCCGAATTTGAAATCGGTCCAGTAGTTTCGGAGCCTATTCATAACAAATAAACAAACAAATCTTTCCTCTTTATTAATATAGACTACTTTGGTAAGAGTATAGATATAATTAGGAATACATTCGCAAAAAAAAAAACAATTCAAAAATACAAAAAAACGAATACCCAAAGAGATCAAAGACACTATTTACAATATAAATAACACTTTAATATTATTTCTATTATAATTAAAAATTTACGTTTAATTACAACCAAACAATAACTATTAAAAAACATTACATCCTGTTCGTTTTGATTCACGTATCTATTTTAGTTTGAGTACGTATCTATTTTATAAATCAGTCGCCTCAAGACAAACCTCATGTGCCGGTTCACTAGTCCGAGCTTTGAAACACTTACACATAGAATTTAGTTCGAGTGAAAGTTTTAAAAAATCAAATGAAAAAGCAAAACCATTTTTTTGAACTGATTCTTATTAATTGTTTACTACGTCATCTGAAGGAATCATTAAACAATGAAATTATTGATAACGTTCCGAGTGATAAAACTAGTTCAAGTAAAATACCGATTAAAATTTGGAACACACGAATGAATCTTATTTTTATAATAACTAATACTACTAATATTTTAGACTTCTAAAGGCATGACTGACTGAATATTTAACTTAACAATAGTTTTAAATTTTAAAATTTACAATATGGTTCTATTTTAATTTTATCGATATTGAAGAGTACCATTCCATATCGCAACCCAGTGAAGCGAATAACTCCATACGACTGACTTCATTTGACGCTTAAATTTTTCTTAATTAAAATAATTTATTTGAATAACAATTCGTGACTTTAGTCAAGATAAGGTTTACTTAAATTATCTAAGATTTAATTTTTTTATGAAAAAAATATTTCAGTAATTTATTTGCTTATAAACATTACGTTGCAGTTAAAAAACTGTAACACCTTCAAATTAAGTCTTGAAAAAGGTGATAACTATAAAATAAATAATGACAGTATTGATGGTTTTTCGATGTTTATAAAAAAGTTTCTCCGTATACATATCGTACAAACAAAGCCTCAATAATGTTTTAAACGCCATACATAAACATAAACCGTATGTTAGCTCCAACATATAAAACCTCGCGTCACATTAAAAGTTAACTTAGAACTTGTTTCTCATATCTTTACCTCAATTATCTAAATCGTTTTGTATCATAAAGCCTCCGTAACACCCCAAATAGTTACATTTCTTGTTTGTGTTTAATATACTTGCTACTATTGTTTTTTTTTATAAAAAGATAATCTACTATTATTGCTTCTATTAACATTGCCTAACCCTTAACATAAAAAGTTCCTAAGGTCCTTATACAACTTTTGATATTTTATTTTCTTGTTCCAAATTTGATTGAAAACACTCTCTTTTTACTTTTAACTGAATTTTTAGCCTGTAACATTCAAGTAGCTTTGCTTTGCTTTAATATTAGAAGAACCTTCCATCAGGTAGTTGGTATATCACCTTTTAAGATTAATTTACAGACACTCATTATGATGAATAATAAAAAGTCTCTACAGTGTAAGACAACTAAATAAAACAAAAATATGTATAATTTCAGCTCTTACACAAAAAATCTATATAAATTCTACTGTACGCCTCGTAATACAGAGTCATAACGTAAAAAAAGGAAAATTTGTAAGTAAAATATTTTTACAGATATAGTTTTGTTTTTTATTTAAACAAGCATATTTTTCTTTAAATGAATCTGTATGAGGCCAGCTTAGATGAATTTAATTTGATGACCTCAAAATTAAAGAAAAAAAAATAATCTTCAGACATAATAAAATAGTTTGTTCGACAAAATATTACACAGAATTCCTCAAACTATTGAAATATCTAGAATTAATTCTTGATGTGATTAAACTATCATTATTCAATTACTTTCATAACTAAATGTTAATATAATTATATGAAAGTTTTAGTACCATTAATATAAAAAAAATCTACGAAGACTGACGGTCGTGATAATGTTACATTATATAATAGACTATTTACTAAATATTACATAATACATTATTTATTAAATATATAATCATTCAATTATAAATTATTATAAAACAACAATTTAATTGAATGACAAACGACAGTGAGTGAGTTCTCGCTGCTCTTATCTTGGGTTGAAAAATTATTGTAAATTAGGTTAACACAGTCCTTGAACACTATTTGGGTCAATCACCACAAATGAAATTACAATAATGCCGCTATAAATACATAACTATAAAATCGAATCTGTATTAAGCATTGTAGAGAGAAAATTAATGTTTATTAAAGAGGAAAATATAATTCATTAGTTATGTTAGATGAGAGCTTGTAATGTTATGTACAATGTACATTCATTAAGTTTTAGTTGTTGATATGATAGTGTATACTATCCTATTAGTTTATTTTTGTAAAAAAATAATTAGATATCGGAGCTTAATATAGCTGCCCACAAAATTTATATTTGGTCTGTTCAAATTCAATTTTATATTATTTATTATTGACATGACTGTTATACATAAAACCTTTCAATAAGTTAAATTTATTTTAGATTATAATACTAATTAGCATTAATCATATTTAAATATTTTTTAAATTAAAGTTATCAATATTACATCCTAGTAATTAAATATTCACTAATTAATTTAAGCAGTTTATTAATGTTAATATGACTCTGAAAGTTTACCTACGTATCGAAACCGGCACTGTACAAAAAATAAAGTGATAACATACGGCTGTTAAAATAACGTCACTTTCAAAGGTTCGATAAATCATATTAACTAATTAAAATCTTGTTTATTAAATTATCGGGAATCGTGAATACACTATGTAATATTATAACGGAACAATCAAGACCTCACTTTCAAAGTTAAACTAACTCTATATCAAATCATATCAAATACGGTGTATTCTGCTAACGTTGATAAAGTAATATTTCTTATGTCAATGATCCTTGACTTACAAAATACAAGCTTAATCAATCCTGATAATCAGAAGGTCTTTATAAGTAACTATTAATAGTCTTTGTTGTCGCATTTGGATTTAATAGACATTAAAACACTTGTTACTGCTCTTTATTGTACTAACGAAATGTGATTAAGAAGTAATGATATGTAAGATTTTCACGAAAACATATTTAAATGAAGCTAAGTTTTTCGGATTCGGAAGACGCGGTGAAAGTGGGCGTGAATCGTGTTCACTTGTTGGGCAAACTAAAAAAATATTCCTAGTAAAATGCCAAAGGAACAATTTTCTTCTTTCTTATTTAAGACCTCGTTTCATTTACGCGATGCTATACCTTCTTGCTATATTGCCAGATTTATCTGTAATCTGTAACTCGACTAAAGAAATAACTAGTATTTTGTTATATTTTTTTACAGCTTTATAAATGTTACAGTTGCTATGATTATTTGTTATTTAATTATGATATTAAGAAATATTAAAAAATATTATTCTTTTATTAGATATGTATTGATCTAGAACGTATTATGTACAATATTCTGTCTAAAAAAATATTCTAAAATTGACCAGCTTGATAGCAAAGTTGAAAATATTAATCGAGACACAAATTTCGACTCTCCCAGATTGAGATTGTTAAAAATTCTCTGAAACATTATTAAACGTATGTTGTATGAAAAACTTTATGATATAACATGTTTATGCTTTTAAGATTTTTTATTTCCTTTTAGAATATGAACCTCGTGAAATGAAACATATGTGCTGTCTTAGAGTCTTATCTTAATAAGATCGGTAATTTCTGTAAAATAAGACCGTCTCATATTAAGGATAACAAAAAGAAGTGAAAATGCGGTATTCTTTATAATATAAGAATGATATTTAAGTTAGCTGACCAAAGGTTGAGTCACAAGCTCACGTTGATTGCAAAAACAATAAAAAACAAGCTGTAGCACTAATTAGTTTTCAGAGAGCGAGTTTAAATTTTACAAAGATAATATTATAAGACACAAACCGTTACGATACTTGTTAGTGTATAGTTAATGTTAGATATTAAATTAATGTTAGTGTATTTTAACAGCATTTACATTTTTTGATTGTTATAAGTTTCTTTTTTATTAAAATAACCATAAAATAATACATATTAAACTGACCATTTACCAAAATTAGAGAAAAACATAATCAGTTCATTACCAGATATTATAGAATTTATCATATCACTCCTCCAGTGTTGATCTTCAGTTCTGTTTTTAAACGGTTTTATTTAGCTCACCCTGTTTGTTCTTAACTCTGCCTACCACCTTGAGGATACTATATAAACTTATTTATCAGTTGAAGTTGTATCACTTTGTATCTTGTTTGACGATGTATCTGTTATTTATACTACGTACCGCATGCCAAGTTTTTGTGTTCCACAAACTAATTTTGTGTCTCTAGTGATGATTTGGAACCAAGTTATCCGCACCTAACACTGAGACCCTGTATAGAGTACTCTCGGTTTTAGACATAATTTCATAAAATATGAATGCAACATTTGATAGGCCTATTATAAGAAGCAATAAATGACCAGTACCCTATATAGGTAGTGCACAAACATCACTGGTAAGGAACTATCATCTTAAGAATACCTATGATGTTTGCTGTTAAGAATTCAGTGTAAACTTGGTATTAGATCTTTGAAATTTCTTTCAAATTACTGTCTGGACCAAAACAGAGTGCACGTCACTGTTTATACGGGTCCATTTAGTCACATATACGTGACATACGTGCCACCGTAACGGATTCAAGGCGGTCTAAAGAGGTATATATATTCTTATTCTTATATAAAAGTTATGATTAAAAGAAAAGAAAGATATTGGGAAAAATATGAAGCCTTATGATTACTTAACATAAATTCGTTTTCTAAAAAGTTGCACATATACTACTTAGTAATATTTATGTAGCAGTTGACTACAAGGATAATTATTTCCTTATAATAATAAAAGCAGTTAATATAAAAACGAATTTAAGTTTCTCACCATAATAACTTACTTATGACAAATAAATTTACTTGCAACTTTTCAGTGTGGCGTAGCCTATCTTTCTTGTATAATTTTTATTTATATTTTTATTATTGTTAAATTATATGTATGTGATTCGTGCTATTTGATTTAAGTGTGTATTTCTATGTTTTAATTGATTTTTATTGATTTTATTACATATTTCATCGGACAGAATAAATCCGACTAGTTTATATATAAATAAGTTAGACTTCGTCCCATTGCGGTGCGACGTCCACTCTCGAGCCCTGCGGCCGGCCAGCCGTCGCAGGCGCTTCACAACTAAATTATTATAATTATTAATTTTTTAGTACGCTCAAACTTCCGGGTCGAACTGCACGTCGCTCGTATGCTCGCTAGCCTACTACATACACACCTATATCTGTTAACTTATAGTTTAAAGTGTCTCAGCGTTTGTTTAAAAACTTAAATTAGTTAGTGTAATAGTTGGTGAATTTAATAAAAACAATATTTCGCAAATATCGTGGTTTAAATACCCTGCGTTAGTACTTCTTCTCAGTAGTGATACTACATTCAGAACAATGTATGAATACAATTGGTATTCAAGCAAATGAATTAATTTATTTATACGGTAACATTGCAAAATTTAATATCTTTGCAGAGGAGCCAAGTTTATGGAGGACGCCAGACCTTAAATAAAATAGATCAAAGGCTTTCTAACAAATATTAATATTAACAACGTTTATAAAAATGTATAACACAAATTCTATTTTTATAAAAGTGAATAAAACATAAATCGATAAGATAAAGGAGTCTAGCTCGGGCCAAGTTGCTACAGCTCGAACAAGGGCTGGCTTAACCGGAGAGGTACCACGTTCTCACAGAAAATCGGCGTGAAGAAGACTTTAATGGCTGCGTTTCCTCGAGTGGAAGATGGAAATGAGACCGTAGGTTCTAAGACTGGTGTTGGACTCCTTGAAATAGAACCCCAATAACACTACCAGTGGTTTTATACTAGCAGGGCTACCCTGTAGTTATATAAAGTTTTCAGAGCAAACTATCGTGCGCGCTTACCCTACTAGTTGCCCACCACCGACCGCGGTAGAGTGTAAACATACTTCACCGGATCCGACTACCATCATACATTCGGGAAGATGTATCATAATGCTGAAATCTAGGACATAAATTATTTAAACACGATCCAGTTATGAAAATAAATTAGTTAAATAGAACCTGGTATGAATTTCTCATAATTTAGCCGATAAGATATTGCTCAGAGCACACATAATTTTGAAGTAGATACTGATGAAATACAAGTAGTGATCACAACATATCAAATTCTATCAATTAATATAAAGTAATAAAAATAAAACACCATACTTGTCCTCGAATCTCGTCCTTGACATATGACATAAAAAGACAATGAAAATTTGTCTGTCATATATTATTTTAATTATTATTATTTTTAGTTTTGCAACTTTATTTTTTAACCTTTGTAATTACCTGACATCTCAATACTGCTTATAAATAAACAGACCAAATAAGGTATTTTACGTAACAAAACAAATTAGATGTATTAGAGATTTCTACTCTCACGAAACATCTTTGTCGAAATTTTATGTTTGCATATTATTTTTTTTATAAACACTCTCTCTCTCTCACTCTCTCTCTCTACGACATTCCCGATTTAAAGATAGTAGTTTTCATATTAATATGTATTAATTTCTCGATCAATTATTGTCATATAAAGAAATTAAAAGCGTAAGTATGTAAAATATATACAATTGACTTTTTTTTTACTTTTTACATGGATAATTTACTTTAACCAGAACTCTCAATAATTATTCGTATCTTTCATTTAACTTTTAAATGTTTAAATTCTCAGGTTGATTGCTATTTGTCGAGTCAGAACTGTATTTCTTACCATTTCTGCACTACAGTTAAATAATATTTAATCAGCTATAGTATGTTAAGTAAATGCTTGTATAAAACACAAAGTGGATTTTAAGATCAAAGTCTAAAATATGTTTCATATCTTATTTTTCGTTATATTTCATACTTATGAGGCGCTCACTGATGGACAGTGAATTTCATTATGTAAATGATGATAAAGATCTTTACAGTAAGTTATTTCATTGAGAACTTTAAAATATATAGTGGAGCTGCAGACAGAACTAGCTTTAATATTGTATAGATAACTTGTTGAATATTTTTAAAAATATTCATATTTTACAATATATAAAGTTATTTGTTATTGAAACTTAAGGTAAGTGCATATGTCATAAATTTAAATTTTAACTGAAAGCTAAGGAAACGACAATTTATAAAAAGACAGTCCCTGGTCTCTTAATATATTTTTTTTTTTATTTTTTCTTCAAACCACATAATTCTTCATTTTTGTGTATGAGAGAAATTAATCATTATATAAATAACTACTGCAAATAATAATTTTAACAAGAGTGGTACAGTTTCTTTCCTCAATGAATTTTTTGACACATTTAACAAATACTTTTCTTAATAGACATAATAAGAGTCGTAAACCTGTTATGATGGCATAATATTTGAATAAGTATCACGTCACTCATGGGACGTTTTACTAACTATAGCAGCTCATATAGAACAGTAATATTCCTAACGTTACACATCCCTACTAATATTATAAATGCGAAAGTAACTCTGTCTGTCTGTATGTTACGCCTTCACGCCTAAACCGTTAAACTGATTTTAATGAAATCTGGTATAGAGATAGAATTGACCTTGAGAAAGAACATAGGATAGTTTTTATACCAGATTTTTGAAAGGTTCTCATGGAAACGCGATATAAGCGAACTCCATAAACCAGTTTTTTATATACATTGAATAAAAGTCTCTTAAAATTTAAGTATATACTCGTACATTACAACTCGCCAAACTAGATTATGAGGTTAATTCGGCGTATCGATAAATAAGCTACTAGATTCTTCAAACTCCAATGGTGATCTAGTGAAGTGTTTCATGACCTGTATTTTTAGCACTCTTTTATATAAGCGTGGGTTGTATGTAACTACTATGTTATCTTTGAGTACGATTTTTACCTCTTTCCAGAAGTCTAATTATTTTGATACTTTGTATACGTATCAAGGATCGATGACAATGCTGTTATTTGATAACAGTTTTTCATATTTTTATTAGGACCGCCAGGATATGACTTATTTTATAGATCCTCTGTAGTGGAGTGAGAGAGATAGAGCTAGTGCGCGGTCAGTGTATGTCTGTAGTTTGAGCTTACTTTTTAAAAATTAATTGAACTAAAAAATTTAAAATAAGAAATATTTTAAAAGAACTAAAACAAACACGCTTTAATAGCTAACCGAACTGAAAATTAGAAAATAATTTTCAATTACAAAGTAAATTATTTTAATTCAGACTAAAAAGCGTGGGGTGTTTTTTACAACATTTCATATCTTTCTTTTTTCCTTTCCTTTCTTTGTTTTTTCCTTTGAATTAAAATAATTTCTTGGTAATTAAAAATTATTATATATTTTTTAGTTCGGCTAGCTATAAAAGCGTGTTTTTTTTATTATTTTTAAACTATTTTTATTGTAAACGAAAAACAGCCTGGCCATCCCAATTCATTGGTGCACCTAAATATATGCATATTGTTTTGAAAACTTCCAAGGGATAAAATCACAAAGATAAAATTAATCAACTGTGACGACGATGTTAGGATCTTTTTAAAATAAACCCTGTATACAAAATGTCAAGTAGAGAGTATGAAAATTGTAGTAAGGTCAGCATATCATAATTCTTTCTACTCATATAGAAATATATTTTTCCAAAAGTATGTCTATCTTGAATTTTTTTAAACACCGAAAGGTTCAGCAATATACAGATCGAAGACATTAATAAGTTACAATTGTTGTTACGTTCACCATATTACCAACAAATTGGAATATATACAATGCTTAATACCCAACTTAAAACTAATTGAAATCTATATACGTAAAGTAAATATAGAGAAACACAATATATGTATTTAAGACACATAATTGGTTAATCGAAGCACTAGAGAAGGTGATATTTTCTGAAGGTCCCGAACGGAAGAGCTCGAAGAGGCCAGGGCAGGTTCAATAATCACCTTCGGGACAGAATTATTAACTTGGACTTTAACCAAAATACATCTGGAATTGATTATATTTAAATGAAGTACATATATACACCAACACATAGAGACTGACTTAAAAGAAAAGACGGATAACTGTCAATTCTTCGTATTTATACTATCAATGTATATTAGAAGTAATCAATGAGTGGATATAGTCACGAGCATTAAAATACGCTAGTGTGAACTAAGTTTGAAACAATAGTCAACAAAAGTTTAGAAGTGTTCAAGTGAATTATGAAAACTAAAAGTTTTGCCAGTGATAAATAATTAACGTAATAAGTGTACATATGTATATTAAATAAACTGGTTTAACAAAATAATCGACCAAATGTAAACTCGTATATACATACGTCAAACATACAACGAAGTAATTGAGATAATAAAAAATATATGCTTAATTTCTTACTTAACATATAATTATCTAGAAAATATAGAGTTTTATTTTATTTATTGTGCATTCACATTCTCTTGACCTATTTTCATATCTGAGGTATTATAACAAATATTTACATTAACTGTTCTTTGTTAAAAACTTTAAGGAATTTATTTTTGGGGGTTCTAAACTAGAATAGGCTAGCTTTTCCACATCGAATGATTGACAAGTGACTGACAAGTGAAATATTTTATTAGGTTTAAAAAAACCTCATTGGATTAAATTAATTAAAATAAATGAATTACATTCAAAGATTTACTAGCCCATGTGAGGCGTTCAATCGAATAATTGGTGACCAAAAATGGCTTACATCATTATGAAAAGCAATTTAAGTAGAATTAAATTAATTTATACATAATGATACATAGGATTGACTTACGTTTTCATTATTTAGTAAAACGAAAGGTATGAACGTTCTTATTTTAAGATGGTTCAAGGTAAATTCAAGGAAAGTTGTATACACAAATTATGAAACGATGCAAAAATCACTTTGTAATTAAATACTTTAGTATCAGAGATGTTTATGTATGTCAGTCATGTTTGATGAACGGTAAGTTTTAGAGAAACGTTTAATGTAACATGATTCCTGTTCGTGAAATTGAATTTTGCTTTTAATGTATATTTAACTGATTAATTTTCGTAACATTTTTAATCAATTTAAATTTAATACTTCTTTACAGGTTGTTAAGTTGTATGTATCATTATCGAAACCCAGTAGTGACTTTTTCCCAATGTTTTTACATGTTGAGTTTAACAGTTTGTGTAATGAAACCACACTAAGCCTAATTATTTAAAACCTTAACTAGAGTAGGTCAGCTAAGACTATTCTAAAGATGTTCATGTCAGTCCCCCTCACTCAATTCCATATTGAAGGTCGTCATTATATCTTTCTATATATGTATAACATAAATTGTATGTACAATGGCCCTTGTTGAGCTAGCATTCTAACAATATTATATTTAGGGTGACCACTTCAGATTATAAAATAAAATATCTAATATTATAAATATCTAATATGATACTAAATTAAAGTAAAATGTACTCGTATAACTGACACTGCGGTGGGCAATAAGTGCTCAGGAGAATCTTCATTGTAAATTTTATTTATATATGTACATAGCTTCTAATTTCTACCTCTAATTTTGATTTCTAAAATATTGTTCTATGTTTTAAAAAGGTATTTTGAAAAGTTTTTCTTTTTTATTGTGTTTTTATTACAGCTTAAATAAGACGTTGCGATGGATATACCTGCTAGTCAATACGGTTTCATTACGTGTGGTATAATTCATAATTACTGAATAAAATCTCGTTTGTAAGATAAAAGAATGCTTTTATCTTCATTGTTGTTAATTAACGTCAAAACGGTTGAAAATATTAAATTAAATTTGACAACCAAAATCTTCACTGAAATTAAATGTAGTAATGATAAATATTTAAGAATATTATTAAGGCAAAGAGGTAATTACATTTTAATTAAAAAAATATATTTTTTAAATATTTCTAATATAACTTTTAAATATAATATACATTTTATATACAAGGTGACTGGTGAATTACTATCGATACTTGAGGACGTGATATTTGATGATCATATATAACAAAATAAAAATTAATATAACATAAATATTAATAAACTTCTAAGTAAAGTTAACCAAAAGTTATGTAATTAATTACGCATCGTGTGAACACCCTACAGATTAGGTATACACACACACACGCGTGCGGCGGCGTAGTGTTGAATCAGCACGCCGCCGCACGCGTCCACACTTGGAACACTTGGAACGTGTCCACACCTTATTTATTTATACGGAAATTTGGTCAAAAATTAACTACCAATTTTTTTTACATAATTCGAATGAGAATCATGTTCCAAGTATTCTCCTTAAATATTGATAGTAATTCACCAGTCACCCTGTATACATGTTTTAATTAATTTATTGTGTTAAATTTATAGTGATAAATGTAAATTCAGTAGGCGATTTATGATATACAAATAAAATAGGTTGTTTTTAAACAGACTATTACATATTCCTTTGAATTGTTAAGTTACATTTCAATGTCAGTATGGTCAGTCAGTGTGATATCTTCTCCAACATTTTGGAATCTATACCTTTGATAAGAGTGAACAAGAATTTCTAAAATTACTATTTTAAAGATGCAAGACGTAATAACTCAGCTGTCTCGTAAATACAGTATTGTATGAAATAAGTCCAAAAAAAATTAATTTTCTTTCCTGTAGTTAATATCTGTATTACTAGAGGGTCAAAAAACAATAATTTGGATTCTCTTATGGAGTTACTTCGTTCTAACTAAATACCTTCTAACATTTAATATTCAAGCATGAATACATATAAGCCTCTAATTATATCTTTATTAAGTTATCAGTGATCATCGTAAAAGGGTATCATGAATCAGCAGTATAATAAGAGAAAAACAATAATAAATACGAAAAAATGACCAAATTGAATAAAAGGAATAAACACCTTGTTAAAAAAATACTTTAATTCATACTCCCATTAATGAATTCATTATGAGACTTGTTGTTAAGTATTTGTATTGGCCGCTTTAGTTTAACTCAAGTGTAAAGTATAAACAATAACAGTATTAGTGACAGTAGAAACGACGCGGACGTGGAGTGTTTGTGTTTATGAAAGGAACTAATTGATATCTATTACGGATACTAATGAAGCAGAACAGAATAATACTGGAAATTACTGAAGCTTTTTATACAAAACCTTTCTGTGAAGTATAAGTTAGCGCAGTTAAAAAACACTTAACAACGTTTCAATGTGATTCATTATAATATATATTGTTTTTGTTTGGAAGATACACGGAAATGAAAATACGGTCTTCAACAATTTTCCAAGTCCATTCATATAAGTGTATCCTATTGTTGAATATTCAATAAAAGTATTATGAATCAATACATACTGATATGATAGCTATTATCTTTCTTTAAATATATCGGGAGTGTCGTAAAGTGAGTGTTTATAATTTTTTTTAAAGCAAACAAACAATAATTTTCACAAAGATGTTTCGTGAGTGTTGAAATCTCTAATACATTTAATATGTTTTGTTAAGTAAGGTATGTTATTAGGTCTCTTAATTAATACGCATCTCATACTGGGTAAGAAATAAACTAAATAATACAATGATATCGACCTACAACAAGTACCTAATTAGTAATTATTGTGTCATGGCAATGACTTGAGAATAGATTAAGTGAAATTATGATAATAAATTAATAATATTTTTATACGCAACGACGGAATGTGTTCAAAACTTAATGTTATGTATCGTAGTAATGGTTAATCCTTTTTTTTTTTTTTTTTTTTTTCTACGAGGGGAATCTTTTAAAGACTTCCTGCCGCGGGGGAAACGCGACAGGGGCATGTGGGATTTCCACCCACTAAACCACCTCGACGTTCTCTGCGCTGTGCGTAGACTAGTGAGCGGGAACGGCAAGCCATACTTCCGCTCACTACGCACGAGTCCCGAAAGGGACTCCGCCATCGGCAGGGGTATCAGTGGCTGACCACACCACCCCTCCGACTCAAGAGCAGCGTGCCGGGAACGCCAAACACGCCGCTCTTCCTCTAGCCTATGTTACCCGGACGCCGGTTCCCCACCGACGCCCGGAGGCTTCCTCACTGGGGAGGCAGGTCGCGAGCATAAGCCCGCTGCCTTCGACCCAGCCTTCGTCGGCGCAGCGGCGCCGAGGAGGGGTCGTCTTCCCTCACTCGTTCAGCAGCCTCCTTCTGCAAGATGACTCTCTCGCTGAAGTCGGCCACCGCCTGCCATGCCCTCTCGCTGCCGACCATGGCCTGGACCACTGCCGGCAACGAAAGGTCTGCGCCAACCACGCGGATGAGTTGGCTACGCTCGGATATCCACGCTGGACATTCCATCAAGGTGTGGTCAGCGGTGTCTTCCACGCGACTGCAGTGGTGACACGTCGCTGTCGGCTCTCTCCCGACTATGTGGCACAAATACCTCCCGAAGCAACCGTGCCCCGAGAGGATCTGCACCAGCCGGAAGGTCAAGGATCCGTGTCGGCGGTCCACCCACTCCATGAGGAGCGGGCGAATAGCCTCCACGGTTCGCAACCCGGCCACTGGCTCAGAGAGCCTTTGCCTCCACCGATGGAACAAGGACGACCGCACAGATCGTCGCCAACTATCCACCCGATCCCGGTCCGGACTCGTTCCCCGGGATCGATCTCGCGCGCGCTGGTGGTAAGCCTCCGCCAGAACCTGGGCATCCAGTTCCCAGGGAGTAATGGTTAATCCTAGTTTACGATTTATTAAAATACTAGAAGACCTGGCGAACTTCGTATCACCCTATAATCAAGAAATATCTATTACGTTTTTTTATTTATATTTTTGGAATTTACCTGTAAGCCATAAATCTCCGTGTTTTGAAGTGCGACAGAATGATTGACATATTAGTTAGTTGTCAAATCTAATGTCAAAAAAAAACGTTTGTATAGGAAATAGAAAAGGGCTGTTTTTATGGTTTTCCCATTGATGAATCAATTTTTTCAGCTTTTATACCTTCCCTGAACCTCCACGAACATTTCAAGACTAAGATAACATAAATCCGTTCAGCTGTTCTTGAGTTTTAGCGAGACTAAGGAACAGCAATCCATTTTTATATATATAGAAGATATTACATTCTACGTTGCATTGCTGTGATACATTGAAGTCGTTTGAAACGAGATAACAAAGCGCTCCTCGGCTAAACTTCTGTGGAATTAACTTCGCTGAAACATAATTTCATTTTGTTGAATCTCTCTCGTCTGCTGGTAACAGTGTTTATTGAAATTAAATGTTATATTTTTATGACATATTTCTTTAATGCTATCATTCAAATGTTAACTCATAATGTAGGTGCGGATAAATGTGAAAATACATTTAAATACTATTTGTGAGATTAAATATACAATCCTCGTTGATACTAACATAAAACACATCAGAATAGTAAGAGAATTAATTCTAATTTGAAACAAAAGATTACCTTTTTGTTGTCATTTATACTCAGACTTGAGGTTGACGAAATTCTATGCCATTACTTTATATAAATTTCAGTCATAAAATAGTAATATTATCTTTATTGTTAATATAATAGTACATATTTAAAAATGATGGACTTTGTTAACAAAAGTTAAATGTTCGAATAAATTGTTTAATTAATTGAATTAATTTCTTATCTTGTATATAACAGTTCTTGTATATTTGCTAAGTTTACAAAACTTTAACAACTTAATCACTTATTCATGTGGTTATTTTTCTCATTAGTTTTTAATTACTAAGAATCATCATACAATTACATTATTTTTTTCTGTAAATAAAAAGAAAGAATATAATATATTTAGTCCACTTTGATTATTGTGACAAGAACGTTCATAAATTATATTTTATAAATTGGGAAGGATCTTGTTATATAGGAAATTTATGGAGAATTGTAATCTTGTACATCTATGAAGCTTGAATAAATTAAAATAATTTGTTGAAATAGTAAAAACACAAAAAATGCTTTTATATTCATGTCTTATAATATAGGATAAACAATGTAACAAAAATACATTTTCAAGACTTGCGAGTCTTTGTACCCCACACCTTTTAAATATTATTGGCTAACAGTATCCCGTGTAACAAAATAGTTTTTTTTTTATAATATATATAGTGTAATAATTATTTAATCATTACGTCATCCTTCCAGCTACTGAGATCATTCAAACATTTTTCCAGTTTTCCAGGTTTCCACCTAAATGGGCGACCTGTAAGAATTAAAAAAATAAAAAAAATAAAAAATAAAAAGACAACTATACTTCAATGAATACTATGTGTATATACATACTTGATTCACCTCAGCCCGAGCTTCTCGATCAAGTTCACTGAGTCTGTTACTCGTGTACTGTATGCTGCCCGCCTTCTACAACAAACACATACAGTATTTCTTCAGGTCAATATCACGGGTACGCTGCCGTAAGTTACCTGATAGTAATAAAAATATGATCACAAAAAACTTTACTATCACTGAATTAAAATCTGGTTATGTTTATACTTATTTACCAAACACCATAAATAATGACAAAAATTAACACCAATCTTTATTGGAAACAGAGGATCAAGGAAGCAACTTCGTAAGCGGACCTGATCTCATGAAACGAGTAAAAAAAAACACACGAAGTTCTCAAAACTCTTAATTTTAAATTGATATGTAACTCATCAAGTTTATGAAATAACCTGATGCAATTATGAAGAACTAGCTTTCCGCCCGCATCTTCGCCCGCGTGGAGTTCGGTTATATCGCGTTTCCAAGAGAACCTTTCAAAAGTCTGGGATAAAAACTATCCTATGTTCTTTCTCAAGGTCAACTCTATGTCTGTACCAAAATTCATTAAAATCAGTTCAGTGGTTTAAGCGTGAAAGCGTAACAGACAGACAGACAGAGTTACTTTCCCATTTATCGAAGAGTTACTGAAAAAACTGCTATGTTTGACCCACACAAATACGTTCTCGTATGTATACAATAAGTAACTGAGTTTTAGTGTACTCACGTAAATCTTCGCTTCCCACTGATGTTTTGGATGCATGTATGGTGGGCAAGGAGAACTTTCCTTCTCATAAATCTTCACAGAAACTGCCATTGCTGTTTAACTGGAATAGTAAAACACATAATAAATATGATATAATATTTTTTACGAAGATCACATAAATTAATTATATTAGGAACACAAAAACAACCTCCTTCGCACATAACAAATGTTATGCAATAAAATTATTTTCTATTGACAATAATAAAAGGAACATAAGCTTTATATGACTACAAAAGTGTATCTTTGCAAGAATAATCTTTGGAATTCCTTTCATATTTTAAGTAATAATTAATATTATTATCTTATTTTCTCAATACGAATGTATACTTTCTAAGAAATATTATAATTATACACCATTTAAGCAACGAATAATAAATAAGGAGATAAATTTTCGTAAGCGAGGGTGCGCGTGCGAGTGTCGCCGTAGCGATAAAGGACAAACGTCGCACGGCTAAAGACTATGCGGACTGACCGTCACTCGTCAGTCACTGACGTGCCCAGCGTAGCAGTGTTACCAGAATATTTTTGTATTATTAAATATTTAAGTATTATAAAATATTATCTTAATAAGTACTTTAAAATAACAGTTTTTAAATATTTTTTAAATATTACGTACATATTTTTAAATAGATAAACCTTTAATAGAACTGAGTAAAAAAAATTAACGTACTAAAATTGGATAAAGTACTTAATTTAGAAGTAATAAGTACCCATTTTCTTATTTTGTAAGAATACGATAAGGTAAGTAATTACAATCAAAATAAAATTTTAAAATTACAATCAACACGAACAAAGGTAAGCCGGTCCTTTTCCAACAGACAGTAAGATACCATCGAACCCATATTAGTAGTGAAGCCACTAGGAATTGATATAAAATTATGTACCTATATATACATATATATATTGCGAGACAGTTAACGTTTTAAAATCCATGCTATACCATATACATAAAACTGATTGAAACTGAGTGTTGAGTGTTAAAATTCTTTTTTTTCTGCATATAAATGATTTGTTAATTAAATATTTCTGAAAAAAAATATATAGCCAAATAGGCTACCTGTAGCCAGCGGATAAAATAATATCGCAGCTCAGTATGGGAGATAGCCCAATAGAATCATCTGGGAACACTGAGTCGCAGTGCCCGCTTAGCTGGCCAGCGGCGACTAGCGGGGGCCAGCGGGGCTACAGGTGCGCGGGCGACGCACGAACAATAGACGCAGCGCGCATCCTCGCTGTCTACAATTTAATAAGAAGTTTGTCCGTCGCAACTCGCAAGAAATAAAAATATTAAATAAATTTTAAATTTGAAGCAATAATTAAACAAATATAATTAAATGAGATGGAAACTGGTTGACCTGAAATGTAATGAGTTCAAAATTGATTTAAATTAATTTTTTTTTGTATGAAATACCAAAAATCTGCATAAATTCTCAATCTATAGGCGCAGAAATATGCAAATAACTATTTTTATGATGCATGAATGAAGCAATCCATTAACGATTAATTAAATAAAAATC
This sequence comes from Danaus chrysippus, assembly GCA_916720795.1. Lineage (NCBI taxonomy): Eukaryota > Metazoa > Arthropoda > Insecta > Lepidoptera > Nymphalidae > Danaus > Danaus chrysippus. The sequence goes on from CAKASE010000074.1 coordinate 1,549,778, forward strand.
ATTATTCGATTATTTAATAAGAAAATAAAAACTTCACTCCTAGTTTTAAGCTTATAGTAACTTCATTTAAACTACACCATATATGTCTATAATTTAATAAAAATAACTTTTAATACCGTGTATTAATATAATAATAATATTAAATATTATTTTAAAACATTCTTTTCGATTATCGATTCCATATCGATCGACATCATTCACTATAATATAGTCTATGGCAACATGATATTGACACTTAACAATTACCATGCCAGATGCATTGTTATGAGTCTCACTTGTTTGATGTTTCGTGTTTTTCCATACGTTTCGAGTGCTTTCCCGATCATTTTACGTTTTCAACGACCACTGCTTTGTTTTTTACGGACTCCGAACCCGCCTAACGTTTTACGAACCTTGCTTTCACATTGGACACCGACGATCGCCTGCACGTTTGACTTGGAATTGTTAATTTTGATTATTTCGCCGGCTTGTGGATTGGATATTACTGAAACGATGCATCGCTGTGGGAATTGTGGGATAGCAACTAGTAACATTGTACCCCCGACATAGTTCCTAGACGACATTGTAATTATTACTGAAGAGGAATAAAATACATATTCCATTAAAATTATTTGTTTTATTTCATGACTTTTATCACATAGTTCACTACTCCTGATCCTCGTAAAATTCCATACTTGTTACCGATATTTGTATATCTTTGAGTCTTTCTTGCCTTGTTATAACTTATCAGATATTCTCTTTATAATTAATTGTATGACCATATATGATAATTGCCCGCAGGTGCTATCTATTACAATTAGTTTGATATTATATCTTCTTCTTCTATATATATAAAAATGGATTGCTGTTCCTTAGTCTCCCTAAAACTCGAGAACAGCTGAACGGATTTATTTTATCTTAGTCTTGAAATGTTCGTGGAGGTTCAGGGAAGGTTTAAAAGGTGAGAAAAATTGATTCATTTTCGGGAAAACCCTAAAACAGCCCTTTTCTATTTCCCATACAAATGTTTTCTTTGACATTAGATTTGACAACTAACTAATATGTCAATCATTCTGTTCGATTGAAACAGGAAAAACCTGATTATTTATGGCCTCTAGGACGGAATGGAGTTCGCCCGGTCAGCTATACATATATTACTAACTAGAAGAACTTCGTATCGCCCTATGATCAAGAAATATCTATTACGTTTTTATTTATATTTTTGGAGTTTACCTGTAAGCCATAAATCTGCGTGTTTTGAAGTGCGACAGAATGATTGACATATTAGTTGTCAAATCTAATGTCAAAAAAAAACGTTTGTATGGGAAATAGAAAAGGGCTGTTTTTATGGTTTTAACAGTAGTGAATCAATTTTTTTCAGATTTTATACCTTCCCTGAACCTCCACGAACATTTCAAAACTAAGATAAATCCGTTCAGCTGTTCTCGAGTTTTAGCACGACTAAGGAACAGCAATCCATTTTTATATATATAGAAGAAGAAGATGATGAAATTAACGCGGACGAAGTCGCGGGCAAAAACTAGTTTAAATTATATATTCCATTGAAATGACCTCTGTGGTTAATAAATCTTTCCAGCTGGTGATCTCTAAATACCAGATAATAGCGATGTTCATTACATATACAGACCCAGTAGTGATTAGGATTTCAAAACAATCAAATGAAAATATAAATTTTCATACATAATATGTAATTTTTAAGTGAACATAAATTAGGTTAGAATATCAATTAGGTGTCGCTACCGGAGGCGTAAACATTGGCTCCGTACATAAAAACCAATAAAATTGTAAATATTTGTTTTCTTGCCACTATCAAGTGATTATCGGTGAAATTATTGTACAATTATTCGCTATTACCGTTTGTAGGTGGTTAACTTGGTGATTTTGGGTGTTTGACGTCAAATTGTTATCTTCATAATATTAACCTAATAATGTATTTCGGAATAGTATTTTTGGTTTAAACTTTAGAATAATAAGTGTTTTTTTAGTTTTGTTGCTGTCAATAGTGCTTAAAACATTCAGTGCATTAACTTTGAGAAGGTGATGAAGTGTTTTTTAAAAGTAAGGTAAAAACCAGTATTTTTATTCAAACGCTCAAGAGCATTGCGTCCTTACTCCTGATTGGTCAAGAATCAAATGATAAAACCCAGCTGTTTTAATTAAATCATCTTTTTCAAAACTCACTTCAGAATCAAACTGGCCAAGAGGTGTTTACTAAGCATTGTACGCGTGAAGCGAGAGTTCGATTCCCCCGGGCATTTTCATTTTTTTTCCTCGTTTTGAGATTACACATAGTTAATTTGTAAAAAGACCATGGATGATAATATTAAAAATCGTAGAGGTGTACGAGCCCACATTGCTTCATCCAAAGTGGATTCAAATGTAATACTAGTCTCTAGTGAGGAAGTTCAAAATATTGTATCCAAAGAGTTCGACAAATTGTGGCTTAATTTGGAAAATACTATAACCGATATAAAACTCAAACCATTAAAGGACGAAATTACAAACTTTAAACAAATTGTATCTTTCATTAAATAAAATAATTAACAGTTTCGTAGATTCACCTTTCCTATCGTCTAATATTGAATTTAATTGTTCACGAATAAATTCTAGAAATAAACCATTATTTAATGTGCCGATTTGTAAAACGAAAAGTACTAATAATATTATCTTCTTATATCGTAGCTGCCAAAATTATAATAAAGTTTATTAAGATATTTATATATTATTTGAAAAATGTATTCTTTTAAAAATAAAGTTAATGAGATTAATTTATGTATCAATTCATAGTTTGTTTTGACGTGTATAAATGTTTTGTCTGTAATTTAACTAACCGATGTAGCCATTAATGCCTTCAATTTTATGTGTTTTGTTACATCTTTTTTTTAAATTTGTTTCGTTTAATTATATTTATGTTAGATTTTATTCATAACTGCCGAAGAAATTCGTCAGTATACGTTTTTAATGTTTACTAGTCTTTTTTTAATTATTTGTGTCTAATTACCAGTGGAAACTTAGCTGATATATGTAATTTTGTATAATTATATCCCATAAGTTTATCTTATTGTTTGTTTCCCTAAAATAAAATAAAATAACATACATACATTGCAAGTGAAATAATAACTATTAAAAGTTTTTGCATTCATTGTTTAAGAAAAAGTCATGACGGGCAGACGAGAAGTGTATGATATAAAATATATTTAGGCACATATTGATAATGAATTTTTGAATTTAATTTCGTAGCAACCCAAGTGCGAAATTGCACTAAATACTTTATGATCTCTCAGTAAAACATGAAATCTGGACCGCGTTATGTACAGATTGTAAGTTCTAATCCTATTAAATGTATGTGATACATCTATCACCCTTAGCATGGTTATACAATCAATAATATCATAGAATAAGTTTGACATCACCAACCCTTCTTGAGCGAGTGTGGTGATTAATGTTCAAACCTTCTCCATGTGAGAAGAGGCTCAGCAGTGGGCTCTGATAGGCTGATGATGATGGAAACATCTCATATAATCTCCTATATTATGAATATGCATTGAATATATTCATATAATTATGATTTCCCAGGTCGGTGGAAGACACTAAAGCGAGGTTGGCGGAGATGGAGCGAGCTCTGAACAGCACCGAGCTGGGTTCAGACTTGAGATCCTGCAAGAGACTGCTGCTACTACACCAGGTGGGTACATCACATACTAGCTGTTTACTGCGACTTCATGCGTGTATTAGGTATTACTCAGATGGTGATTAATGTGTATCTAATATAATGGATGTCATTATGAGGTCTAAATGGCTTTATAGAAGAGTTTTATCAAAATCAGTTAGGATAATTTACTTGTAAGACCAACATATATCATACCAACATATACCAACATATAACATACCTACTAGATATACTATATAAATACATATATATAGTACTAGCTTTTACCGCGGCTTCGTCCGCGTGGAATAGTTACTTCCGACAGATTTTTGGTTTTTCCCACATAGTTCCCGTTCTTGCGGGGTTTTCGGAATGGTCGAGTTCCCGTAGAATTTTCAGGATGAAACCTATGTTTTTTTAATTAATAATGAAGTACTCTTAACCAACAACATATTTATTTGTTTATTTGAATAAAGATTAATATTATTATGTTGATACAACTTAAACAAATTATTTCGACCAAATTAGGTACCATAAAAACGGTTTTTGTGAGTTAATCTTAAAAGATAGACATATACTGTCGCGGACTGATTTTTAGATCATTAAAAGAGCTATTATTCTTTAATACATATTTTTTGTGTATCTTGAACCGTTTTCACGGCGCACAAACGGAAGGCTTCAAAGATGAAATAATTTCTCCCGTTTTTTACACATTTACCACTATATCTTTGCTCCTATTGGTCGTAGCGTGATGTTATATAGCTTACAGCCTTCCTCGATAACTGGACTATCCAACACAAAAAGAATTATTCAATTCGAACCAGTAGTTTCGGAGATTAGCGCTTTCAAACAAACAAACAAACGAACTCTTCAGCTTTATAATATTAGTATAGATTGCTTTTCAAATTATTATCTGTCGTAGTTATGCCAGCTAACTGATATAATTTGTGGTAACTGTCAGTGTGAGAGTGATGATGTGGTTTTAAAGATTTCTTTTTTTGCTGAGATTATTTTTATAAAAATCAAAGTGTAAAGAGCTCATTGCTTGTGCTTTAATAACTAGATTTAAACTAAGGGCTCCTCAGACGAGAAAACACTTTGTTTTAAAGTAAAACAAGTAGAATTATATTGTTTAGAAATGTGTATTGATAAAAAAAATTATTGTTTACAGAAAAATGCGATTTCGTCCTTGTTGTATTTACTAGAACAAAATAGATGTATATGTATATTTATATAATATTCAATAGAAACATAAATGTCTACAGGCTCTGCAACAAGAGTTGAGTCAATGCGAACAACGAGCGGAGTCCCTTGCAGCCCAGGGCTCCGACCTGGTCTCTAGTGGTCACTTCGACGGGGCGGCCATCGAGAGAGACTCCGCTGCGCTGCTGCAGACCGCCCGGGCGCTCCGCCCTCGAGCAGCCGAGAGGAGACAGGCGCTGGAAACTAGTCTACAGTCAGTATACGATATAACTAAAATATGATTCAATACAATATTATATAAGAAATGATTAACGGTTGACGGAACAATATATATGTATGTAATACATATATACAATTGAGCCGGGACGTAGATCTATTTTAAATCAAAAATGTATTAAAGTTATTTAACTGGATAAGGGTTCTCCAATTATTTATGGATATCATTATACATACAAACCTTCATCTTCAAACAATCTATCTTTCAAAAAAAACTGCACCAAAATCCACTGCGTAGTTTTAAGTTATTAAGAATGCATACGGATATAGGGACAAGAAAAGCAACTATTTTATAATTTATACCATATTAGCTGCGCCCCGAGATTTTACCCGCCGATTTCCGAGATTTCCGGGATGTAAAGTAGCCTATGTGTTATTCCTGGACGTCAGCTTCCTGTACACAAAATTTTATCAAAATCGGTTCAGCCGTTTGAGCGTAAAGAAGTAACAAACGTACATTTTCCTGTTTATTCGTTAGTCTTAAATTGTACCCAAATAATGTAGCACCTGACAAAAATATTGTTTTTGTAATGATTATGCCGTGTACACATACTTTAGAATATAATCAAACTAAAAATAATTTTATACTGTAACTCATATGTAATCCGGCTTATATTCTGTTTGTGTGCCTAAATAAATAAATAAATACATACACACTCACAAACTTTCGCAATTATAATATTAGTAGGATAGTAATAGTACATAATCAATTTGAGGCCTAATTTTATTTATCCAAATCCTCCACAGACCACACAAGTTCGCTGCCGAGGTTTCAGGAGAGCTAGCTTGGGTGTCGGAGCGCCAGGCCGCTGCTTCATCTGCCACGCGCAGAAGAAACACGCCAAGCTGAGGGCGGAGCTCGAGGGGCGGAGGCCTGTCGTGGAGGGGGTGCTCCAGCGGGGCAAGGAGCTGGACACGCATCCACAGGCTGGGAAGGTGGACTATATATATATAACTCACATTCTCATGTATTACATAGTAATGTTATGTAGTTATATGTCCCATTGTATTTGTAGTGATTATATGTAGGTATTTATTTCTAAGAGAGAAACACGCGTCCGTTCGATAGTGCAGAACTGACGCATAGTAAAAAATGTCCATCTTACCAACGTCATAGTATGATAGTTAAATTCATTCTGGATCTCCACACCATACCTTGGTTCATCTATAATATTATATACAGCATGCATAATTAAATTATTCTTGGACAAAGTTCGGCTGATAATTGAATTTTTTTAATATTTTTTGAGTGAATTCTTGAAGTAAAACTTCTTATGCGACTACCAACAAGGTTGCGTTAAACGTTCAACGAAGGGAAAGAAAGATACACAAATGTAGAAAGTAGGAGAGAGATTGAGAGTAGATTGCAAGCACATGTGCATAGTACTGTTGCTTACAGCGAAGTAAACAGTGTGAACGCCACATTAACTGAAACACCAATTTGTATTATATTAATTTATGTATATTATACATATAATTCATTTCCTCAGTCAGTTGTGGCCTAGTGGTTAAAAGTCCCGCCTCTCATGCAAGAGGGCGCGGGTTCGGTCCTGGCAAGTACCAATGTGATTTTTCCGAGTCATATGTACTTTATAAGAGTATTTAGACATCACTGATTAATGCATTCCAAAAGAGGTTTGATGTCAGGCAGGCGTCCGGTCCTAAAAACAATTAGGCAAAACTATTCACACATCTTAGGCAGACCCTGGCTAAAACTGGGAAATTGCCAGGAAGAAGAAGATAAATTTATGCATATACATATAATTTATTTCCCTACTCCACTCACTAAACTATAACGATCACATTCCAGATCAAGCAGCTATGCCAGGAGCTTGAAGAGGCGTACTCCTCTGTATCATCAGCGGCGGAGGAGCGCGCGGTCCGGCTGGAGGCGGCGGTCAAGGCCCAGCAGTTCCTGCATGATGCAGCGGAAGTAGACTCCTGTCTGGCTGACAAGGCCGCCGCACTGGCTTCCGGTGACGTCGGCAATGATAGGCATAGAGCGACGCAACTACTCACACGGCATAAGGTAATATATATATACATATATATACATCGCTAAGAATTAGATTTTCGTCATATCACTCAATTTTTGAGCTACAAGAAATGATAAATCACTATATATATGTAAGTCATCAAGTGACTTATGAAGTGAAAATTTATCAGTCATTGAGTAGGATCAAATATTTATAAAACATGTTTTAAAAATAGGGGTTGGTGATAGAAGAGTGATAATTTAGGGTTGTATGTATTTTGTAATGCCACATTATGAAAGGTTGTCCAAAAAAATTTAATAAGGTGTTAAAAGTGGGCCGCCCTTATACTTAGGGGTATGAAATATAGATAGTAGCCAATTGTTAAAATGATTGAATATGCATATAAAGTTTCATAAAAATCGGTTAAGCCGTTTGGCAGGAGTATGACATCTAACATATATATATGGACTTAAATCAGAAGAAGTTGTCATTATTTAAATTTCTAACACTTTCAATTAACAGAAATATAATAATACAGAGTATATTCAGCATTATCTTACAATTCCTCTTTAACCTACCATCAGGCCGTAGAACTCGAGTTGGACACATACGCGGCGATCATAGCGGAAATGGGTCACGTGGCGCAATCCATGGCTTCCGGTGGTCATCCTGAGGGCGCCGCGCTGGTCACCAGACATGACCAGCTGGCTGGCAGTCTGGCTAGGCTGCAGAGACTGGCAGCGAGCAGGCAGGCCGCGCTCGTGGAGAGTGTGTGCAGGTGAGAGATACTATATATATACATATCATATTCGTCGCACTAGTTATAATCAAGAAGGGCTATAAGAATTTGTAAATTTGTTTCGAGGTAGTTTAGAAACAGGAGACTGACGTAGCATACTTTTCATTAAGCGAGGTCGAAATTTAAATAAATAACTACTTAACAAAGACTTGTTATTTACTGCTTCTTAAGCGTTACACAGTAACGCCTTTCTATTCCTGAAGTTGATTATGAAGAAGTTGCTGACAAAGACTAGTATATGTGTGTTATAGGAATATATAAATAGGATATCCTCTAAAAATATGTGTGTCTATCCTTAGACATGAATATCTGGCTGAGAGCGCTGAGTTGGAGGAATGAGTTGCGGAGCAGCAAGCAGCCGCCTCCAGTGAAGACTACGGACAGGACTATGAACACTTACTGGTGAGTAACGATATGTAGATTATGATGATAATGATGATGAGAGGGTGCTCCAGCCATCACACTTGGTGATGGAGACATTATTCAGTTATATCTTCAAGTACTAAGCTTGAAACTTCACGGATATCCGTTCAACAATCCTATTTTTAGAAACTAACGAATGAATGCTAAATTTCGTTGAAATTTAAGTCAATTTGAGCATTTAGTACGTAATTTAGTGTTTTTTTTAATTTTTTGTATCTCAGAAGGATGTGCAAAGATTAGCATGTCATAATATTAAATATACCTAAATGTTTACAGCTTAATTAAAATATCCTCCAAAATCATTTAATTATTTCTATAATCTAAGACATCATATTTCCCCAACCACAGATCCTTAGGTCCGAAGAGCTCCGTCACCGTGTAGAGAGTGGGGCGGAGAGGTTCAACTAGTGTGAGGAGCTGGCCAAGAAGCTGGTCGCCTCAGACAGCCCATACATCGCTGACATTGAAAAGAGACAGGAAGTGCTCGGGTGAGGGGAACTTGGAAAATGACCCTTAATTACATAACATACAGGATCTTATTCAGAAATCCAATATGTCCACATAAACTTATACCAAACAAAATTAGTTTTAACCATACATACAGATATAGAATCTAAATAAGACATTCCACAAATGCAAATAAATTTGTACAAGTTAAAATGAGACTTAATGACTAGATATAGAATTTAATTTAGACAAAGAAAAATGAGACTTAATTACATACACATAGAATCTAATTCAAAAAATCCACATGTCATTTAAAACAAGGCAGAGTGAGACTTAATTCTAACCATATAACATCTAATTTACATAATCCACAACTCAAATACATACAATTCATACATTCCAGCGAGTCCTGACAGCGTCTAGTAGAACAGATCCAGTCCCGCAGCCAGCGCCTGGTTGCTGCTGGCGAGATCCACCGCTCCCACCGCGACGCCGGGGACCTGCTGGCGCGACCACCGCCCTCTTGAGGGACCACGACGCAGCCGAGAACGATATGGTCGCTATAGACGTTCAGATGCAGGTACTACAAAACAATTGTTATGGTTAAAGATACTTCATTTTTCTCAAAAAGAAATTACATTTCCCTTACTTGAGAAAATTATGACGATAAACATATTATGTATTTTAAATTAAAACTTCGACAATCATAATAAATGTATCACTAGGTAGCATATTCTTACAATAAAGTTTGCTTTAAACATGAAATTTAAAATATACACCCTCAAAGCAACAACAATTGTGTACAAAACAGGGATAAGAAATGCAAACTCATAGACACAGAGTAACTATTAAGATTGACTTATAATGAAATCTAAGATTTTCGCGAGTATTCATTTAAATGAAACTAATATTTTTTGGATGAACGTTTTGATAAAAAACTACATATTTCCGACGTTTTGTTTACGGGCAGACGATATGATAAATATTAGTTTCATTTAAATGAATACTTGTGAAAATCTATTTCATAATATCATAGCTCCTCACTTAATGTAGCCTAATTCTGCCTAAATAAGATTTTAACTGATTTTTGCAGTATTTTATAGTTGTAGTAATATATATCCTGGCCCGGGCAAGTACCAATGTGATTTTTCCGAGTCATATGTACTTTCTAAGAATATTTAGACATCACTGATTAATGCATTCCCAATGAGGGTTGATGTCAGGCAGGCGGCCGGTCGTAAAAACAATTAGCCAAAACTATTCATAACATGTAAGGTAAACCCTGGCTAAAGCTGGGAAGTTGCCAGGTAGAAGAGATAGTTGTAGTGATATTAAATCTATTTCCAGGTGCTCCAGGGGAAGGATCTCGCCTCCAGCGGTTATGCCCCGGCGGTAGCTCCCAGCAGATAGCGCTGAGACAGCAGGCGCTCAGTGAGGCGTGGCGGTCACTGCGAGGTGCTGCAGGTCTTAGGAGGAAACTGCTGCTCCAACACCTGGAATTACAGACCTTCCTATCCGAGGTATTACTGTGGGATTTCACTATTATACAAAACCTTTATGATCTGATAGTGTTTCAATATATTGCTACATTTGATTAATCTATCTAATTTATATATATTATCTTTATATACTAATTAATTATTAACGATTTTACGCCTATAAGTAATGTATCCTTTATGATATTTTATTTCCATCAAGACATTATTATCACTTATATCAGAATTACACTTATAACAAAAACATTTATGAATATACAGTTCGACATCGCACTTATAACAAAAATTAAATGAAATAACGTTTAATTAAGAGATATTTTTCTATATTAAGCACTAATTTAACGGTTGTCTTAGTTTTGATTATTATTTTGATTATTATTTAATATACAGGGTGACTGGTGAATTACTATCGATATTTGAGGACGTGATATTTGACGATCATATATGACAAAATAAAAATTAATATAACATAAATATTAATAAACTTCTAAGTAAAGTTAACCAAAAGTTATGTAATTAATTACGCATCGTATGAACACCCTACAGATTAGGTATACACACACACTCACACAGACGCGGCGGCGGCGTAGTGTTGTATCAGCACGCCGCCGCACGCGTCCACACTTGCAACACTTGGAACGTGTCAACACTTTATTTATTTATACGGAAATTTTGTCAAAAATTAAGTACCTATTTTTTTACATAATTCGAATGAGAATCATGTACCGAGTATGCTCCTTAAATATTGATAGTAATTTACCAGTCACCCTGTATACTATCTGCCCCGCAAACGTTGTTTTGTCATATCAAAAGTAGGGGTTGGTGATAAAAAAAATATTTAGGATTTTATGTATTTTCTTATGACACTTGATAAAAAAATAAAAACAAAACCTTTCGTCCAAATCAAAACAAAATTTAGGGGTGAACAGCCCCTATTACTTAGGTTATGAAAAATAGGTATTGGCCGATTCTCAGAGCCTCAGACCTACTCAATATGCTTACAAAATTTCATGAGAATCGGTCAAGCCGTTTCGGAGGAGTACGGAAACGAACATTGTGACACGAGAATTTTATATATAAGTTATATATATATATATATATATATATCATGAATATCGTTCCCCAGCTCCGTGACGTCATCTCGTGGTCGTCATCCCTCCGCAGCGAGATGTCATCCCCAGCTGCCGCAGGCTCAGCAGCAGCTGAGGGCGGAGAAAGAGGCGCGCGACGACTGTTTCAAGGACGTACTGGCCAGGGGGCAGAGGTTACTGGATGAGGAACGTCCCAGCTCAGCGGTTAGTACACACTGGAACAATATTATAATATGAAAGACATGTTAGCAATAGTACCTTCTTCTACCTTCCATGATGTGAATAGTGTTGGCTAACTGTTTTTATGACCGGACATCAACACTCTTTGGGAAGAAAAGTAATATTTCTTGTATTTACTTTACTAAGTGTTTATAGTTATTTTTTTATAACGTACCATCGATATTTCACGTGCATCACGAGTAGATTATAGTAAAAACAAAAAATATTAGTAACATTTCAATGACTACCCGTGAAAGTATATCTCATGAGATAAATATGTTCTGATATGTATAACCACAGGTAATTCTGGTTCATTAATCTCACTATTTAATACTAATTATTTCCAGGAGGAGAGGAGCGTTGCCGCGCGGCAGGTGGCGTTGGAGCAGCTGATCGACTGGCGCTGCTTCCTGAGAGACGATAAAAGTGAAAAGAATATTAAAAAAAACGTAATGGAGTAGATCTTCATTTAAATCCACTTGTACAATTTCACCAAGGATAAAAAAATATCCAAATACACTAGGAAATGTAAAACATAAACATAAAATAAAAAGGTTAAAACATGAAAGAAAATTAATCGAAATTAACATTTGTATATTTTTAATTTTATTTTAATATTTGAAAAGGTTAATTTTCTTCTAAAAATAATCAGAATAATCAAAAATATTTATCGAAAAGTTATTACAAAACTATTGCGCCTATCTTAAGATAAAGTTGTTTAAAAACCTTTGTTTCTTATAATTTTATACCGTTAATTGACGATCCAGTTAAAAAGTTAATTCTCAATTTGTATGTCTGCTTTGATCTGTATATAATTTATAAAATGAAATTAAGTTGTTATTTGGTTGAACAAAATATTTAAAATTATTTTTTTTTTATTTGCAATAAAATAGTATTGAAAATATTTAATAGGTATGAACATAATGTAACAAAACGTTCTAAATGACTGCAAACAAAACATATAAAGATTTTAAAAAAATATGGGAGTTTCATACTTTCGGATTATCTCAATAATGAGCAAATGAACAAGCTTTATTTGTAACAGTAAAATGTTGAGAAAGAGATTATTTAAAAATTATTGATATTAATTAGTAGACAAAGGTTGTTTGAATACTGATTAATGTAAACCGAAACACCAGGCTTTGTTCTCCTATATGCTTTGTATGATCTCTGACAACTTCATACTGTTTTGGCATTTCGTACAATCAAATCATCCCGAGACCTTTTGAGCGTCATTTCGAAAATTAACACCAGGTAAAATGAGCCCACCATGTATTTGGAATGCGTACCTAATTACTTATTGCAGGTTCAACTGGCCAAAGTATTATAAATATATCATACGAAGCATACAATTTTTAATGCTGTACACAATTGCTATAAGAATGTCCTACAATCTATGCGTACAGTGCAAGTCTATTAATCTACCATTATATATATCGGCGCTATCAGCTTTAATAACGGATGTGAAATGAAAAAAAAATTGAGGCTGTCATCTATTCTTATTAAAACTCATTAGTATACTCAATATGATTATTGTTAAAAGTAAAACGAAATCAAAGGAGAATAGAACTATGTTTGAATCTTGTTATAAATATGACGTCTGGACGCACGACGGCAGAATTAAGAGTTCAGTGAGTGCGTATCATTGAAGTATGTGATTATGAAGAACCTTCTTGAAATACAGGAGCATTAAGAACAATTGAAGTTTCATTTTAAAATATCATGGCACGTACTAGACGAAGTGACATTAGTAACGTCAGCGAGGCTCTCTTTAAAAACAACGATTTTGAAATAAATCCGATATACATATAACATTATTCAACTTGTATATCTAATCAACTTCTTTTTCATTCTTATCATCATAGAGATTTTTATTTGCTTGCAGTAATTTCAAGTCATGTATTTTTTAAATATGTAAGTACATTTTATTTGGATTATTTTTAACTTTACCTTTTCCATTTCAATCATACTTGGTACCTTATTGCTTAAACGAACAAGTTACTTTAACGTTTTACATAAAGTAATAATTTTTAATGTAATCCTTAAATGAAGAATAATTTCATTGTTTACATTTATTAATAATAGTAGAATATCTATGGACATGATAAACCTGCTACTCTATAATAAATAAACACTTGATCAGTTATCTATAAAGGGTATAGTAGATTATCAATTAATATGGAAATAACAAGGCTTTTTGAATTCACCAAGATATTAAGTTAAGAATTATGTTGATTTAATATGTATAATTCACTTTCACATCTCATCTGCACTTGATCACGGTTGCTGCAAAGTAACCGGAACGTCGGGAGTATGTAGATATAAAATAATAAAAAACGAGAAGTAATCCGAATAATTTCATTTAAATGAATACTCGCGAAAGTCTTAGATGTCATTAAGCAACATAATTGTTATTAAACCAATATACCTAAATTCTGCATCAGCTTTTAAATTAAATATATGTATTATTTCATTATTTCTACTTTAACTTTTTATTGATGCAGACGGTTGATGAATAAGGCGTTTTACAGAGCAGCGAAGGACAAAGTGCTACATAAATTCTGGCAGACTTTAAATAAATTTTGTGCTGGATTTTAGTTGTTTCTGATGCACCCGTAAAACAAAGAGTATAAATTTAGTCTTCATTGTTTTATTCTTAACTTCGTTATTCTGCCATTTTCACATCAACACATGGTAAAATATTTGCCCTGCAAATAACAACATTACAATAGTTAATTTCGTGTAAAATTATCTTCCCAACTATTCCTATAACTATCTTCTTCTACCTGGCAATTTTCCCAGTTATAGCCAGGGTCTGCCTTACATGTTGTGAATGGTTTTGGCTATTTGTTTTTACGACCGGCCGCCTGCCTGACATCAACCCTCTTTTGGGAATCAACATTAATCAGTGATGTCTAAATATTCATAGAAAGTACATATGATTCGGAAAAATCACATTGGTACTTGCCCGGGCCAGGAACGAACCCGCGCCCTCGGCAACGAGAGGCAGGCCCTTAAACCACTGGGCCACCACTGACCAACTATTCCTATAACTATGTTATTATAAATATTTGAGGGATATTATTTTGACTAAACTAGAAGAAATTAAATCATTATTTAAGTCAGAAATATTTCGTCACACTTTTAAATAGTAAGAAATGTGATTGGAGACAGTATTCGCTAATTTATTTAACAGCCACTTTTTGCAACAAATGCGCTGTCAATACCCATTTAGGGAAAAGAAAAATAATATCGTGATTTATCCTAAATGAAATGTGTATGACATTTTTATCTAATTATTAACTTTAATATAAATTCTAAAATCACATTTAAAAAAATAACAATTTAAATACTGATCAGGTCGATCGGAAAGTAAAATAATTTTTTCGCTTTCTTTCTTAATCGCTTTATAGTAACTAAAAGTAATTAATCGTAACTCACATGATTAAACTCTTGGTACAATAATCTATAATTGTTATTTCGTCATATAAACTTTATCATTAGAAGCAAAAAGAAAAGCAGCTCTTTAATCATTCCCATCATGAAAATAATAATAAAATAGTCTGAAAGTTCAGTCAGTTTGTTAACAGAATGTAAAGTTATCTGCGCCGTCTGTGTCCGTGAGTGCGCAGCGAGGAGCAGTGAGAGGAGCCACGAGGGACGCGGCCGGCGGCAGTTAACATACAGACGGTGGAGAGAAGAGACGTGAACAGACAGGCTCTGAACACACACGGAACAAGTTAGGACTTGAAGTGTGACTGTGGATACAGTGAGTGTAGCGTGCACGGGAATGAACCGGGGACCGCGTTGATGGAATTTCAGTTATATGTGTAGTGAAATGTGGTTTGATTTATTTAGTTATTATATTTATTGAGTGATTTTGTTAAGTCTCAAATATGGAATCAAAAATTATCCTTAAGTTAAGAGGCTAAATATTTGAAACTTGAGTGAATTTGGTGCTTCTACTGGAGAAGCTTGCTGTATAACAAAATAAACAGTGCTTCTAAACAACAAACATTTTTATCAAAATGTATACTTTGTAATAAATACGTGTATGAGTTCTGTATATGATTAACTAACAGTCAGTAGTGAGGAATGATGAGATGAACATGTTTGTTATATTAAGATAATTGTTACTTCACATTCAAGATGTATACAGATGAACTTTCCTGATTCGTTATTAATAACTTTACACTTACTTATGATTAGTTTTTTGTTACACACAATCTACTTAACGAGTTCTTATATATCTTTGTAGTAATGTAACTAAGACATGTAAATAATATTTATTATAGTATTCCATGTAATTCCCCCGCAGGGTCAGGTAGAACAGTTTTATAACATATGAAGTCTACATACATATGTCGCTAAATATTTAACCACCCAACCAAACTTATTCATTTTGTTACCATATCTATTGTTCTAATGTTAATATCTGCATTGGAGCTTAACACATAAATTCACGCGGACAAAGCTTTTTATTACTCTTTTTTTTATTAGTCGTTTCGCTCGTCCGCCCAACTTCGCTGTCGTGGGCAATCGACAACTTCTCGCACTAGTTGCACAATATAATATTATCCTCGTGAATTTCCCTGTTAGGCTTCGTTGGAGATATTTAAATTTGCACAATATACTATTTAAGGTTACACGCACGAACACTTGTGACACATTGTACATTGTAACGCTTCGCCTGAGACCGGAGTCCGGAGTGCACGAGAGACTGTGGAAAGGAACAGAGATGTATTATGGACCCGGAGTTTTATATATTGATTTTAGTTTATTCAGTCATTATAATATCAGTAGAACTCATTTTGTACATGCATGCAGTTTATAAAAAAAAACTGACAGTGATTTTTTGGACAACTCACAGTCATCTCTTTGAGAGACTACAAATAACCGTGACAATGTTAAAATGTATAGTAAAAATATTTAAAGACTCGATTTTTTAAATTTTTTCTTCTTATATGTATATTAATATCACAAAAGAAATCATTATTTCTATCATCAGGATAATAAAAAAGCGTGTGATAATGAACTCAAACTAAAACAAGTACCTACTTTAAGGGAGTTATATTTTTTACGAATTATTTATTTTTTTATTCGGTGGAGTGAATTACTTTAATTTATTATTTAATTATTTATACTTGTTGCTAGAGAAATTAATAAGTAATAATAAAATGTTATTTCAACAAATTTTTATCAGATGAAACAGATTTATTGAAGCAAGTCTCACTTCCATATTGATATGAAAAAATCGAACATCGAAAGTGTTCGAGTAATAGTTTTGATAACAAAATGATCATAATCATAACATCATTAGCCATTTATATATTTATATATATTTTATGTCTCCTCTCTGTACTAAGACGCAGCTTCCCGAAACACCTCATATTTCCAGGTCAATGAACAGTTATTGATTCTTATTTACTCTCATGAAAACGGCCTTATGTTTTGATTAACTTTCAAATAAAAATTGGTTATTTTATGTTAAGTATTTATGGGTAGGTACTTACTTAAGAATGTTGTCGAGGTCTTTTTTATGTCAGTGGTGGCAAACGAGCAGACGGCCTTCTTGATAGGCAGTATTGAACGTTACGGATCCGTTGTCAACCTTGATTGTCGAGGAAACGGGATCGGTGGGAATAGGGACATAGCAGGAAAGGGAGGGAATAGAGAAAAGGCAACCGGTTCTCTCACTTATCGGACGAAACGCAGCCACTAAAGGCTACATCACGCCGATCTTTTTGAAATTCTTTCAGGAAAAAAGACTAATTTATTTAGTATTAAATTGTTCTTGAATATATAAAAGAACATTGTAGGTGCATAAAATTAAGAATAAATAGATCGTTTATAATATATTTTTAGGAGACAATATGCCCAAACACACAAATATACATATGTACATATTATATCAGGTTAACAAAATCTTATTATGAATATAGTTATAACATTTCAGATCTAGTCTATAGACGTTACAAGAACACTGTCAAGGGAGGTGTAGTAATCTTTTCATTTCACTCTCTGAATATTGACTTGATACAAATATAACAAAAACAACATTCATATTCCTGCTCATACTGCCGACACTGGCTGTTGTTAGCTCACCTCAGGATACGACCAATTATATATGTGTAACTTTTGTTTGAGTAAATACTCGTAGTTTAACACAGTTTTATATAAATACGAACCAGACCGTTGTCGCGAGACCTCCTTCTACATATTCAATATACACATTGAACGTACTTATGTTTAAATTCATCTTGAACTGTGTTTATTGACAATAATTCTGTTTATTATTCGTGAAATTTATAAATAATGACTAAATAATGACTTCATCCATGTCTCGTGGAATGTTAGTTTTCCCTTCACTCAAGATATTTGACACTCCGTCTTGATAAATGTAACTATTTTTCATATAATAACCAAATCACTAGTTTCTTTTCATTCAATTATCATTACTATGTATAATGTGAGTGAGTTTACAAAGTAAAGCACGTTGACTATCATCATCTGTGTGTGTTTCAACATTAACAAACAGTAAGCTAGATACATTAAAACATTGGACTTCTGTAATGTGAACATTTCGTCAGCATTTTATTGAGGTCTTTAAGTATTAAGAAGCAAGTGCAAACATTTTATCTAACAAGTTAAAATGAATTTTACGTTAGAAATATATTTTAATAAAACTTTACAGGTATCCTAATAAATAACTTCATATTTGTTTTCTGTAATGACTAAGGTCTATCGGATAAATTTAATTCTAACCGAAATAAATGATTACTTGTTTTATAATATGTGTATTTGTATTTATAGTACTTACTTTTAAGTGATCTCTTCAAACAGTAATCTTAGAAAAACATTTGATATGTAGACTGTAAAGTAGATGTAGTATGAGTTCGTAAACAGTGTTCACCAACAATTAGTAACTGAGGATTATTAAATAAGGAATACGGAACAGTGGCGGCTGTACCTTAAGTGCGCCCGTGCGCTGAACCACCAATTCAAAATATTTAAAAATTACAAAATATTATGTCATCTTAATTTTTTAATTACCATTTTAATATTTATTTTTTAAACATACAAAAAGGTATAAAAAATTTAATTTCCAATTATGGTCAAAAAGTTTGAGCGCTTTACTAAACTCATATCGTGCGCTCCGGCGAGTGCACGAGGACTGCTAATACATCTTGTATGAGATACGCATCAATACGCCTGGCGCGTGAGACAAAAGATAGTTCATAGAAATGTACCGAGTAACGAGTCGGTTCTCGCGCGCCGCACGGCCGAAGATTACCGAGAGCACCCGATGTATGACGTATTGAGTCGGCCGGCAAGGGGCCGACCGAAAGGATGGGTGCTATGATTGACATTTCGTTAATCGTTATTGGTATTGTTTCAACTTTCACTGTATGCGTGACGCGTTAATTCGTTATTGTTTATAATTATTTCCGTAATTCGTTTTAGTTTTTATTTCGTTTCTATAATAGAACTTTTATTCTGTACTGTGTTTTTTATTAGTTGAAAATGAGTATAAATATTGATTATATTAAAGAAAATAACAAAATTTTCAAAGTAAAGTGAACATCAAAATGGCCGGGCCGCCACGGCCCTTTTTAAATTTAAAATAAGAGTGTAAATCGAAAAATAAAGCATTTATACGAAGTTTTAAAAGTGAAATGTATAATAGAAAGAAATGGTTGTGTGGATGTGAGCGTCTTAATACATTCTTTTGTTTTCCTTGCATTATTTTTGGCGGAGAATCGATTTGGACAGAAACTGGAATCAGATTTTAATAAAAAGGTGATAGAACATTTCGCTACAGAAAAATGTCGTCGCATTGATTTAATGTACAAAAAATAAACATATTTTATGTCAATTGTTGTTTTTGTCAATATTTTAGTAAAGTGAACCACCAGTTCGATAACCCACCAGCCGCCACTGATACGGAATAATACTGCATGACTGAATACGAAATATCTCCTAATGTATAATGTATAATCAATCCATCACTTAAACAACATTATTAACTTAACGATTAAATGGTTTGGAAAAGTTGTTGTGTAGTTGGAGGATGCAGTGATATTAATACGTGAAAAAGAATTTCTTACAGTTGTCTTTACTTATTATACATAAGGAAATGACTTTCCCCGACTTTATCGAAAACAAGAGCGGTGTACGGAGGGGTTTAAATCTAAATTAAATGTTAATCCAGATTTTAACTTTTTAAACAGAGAATCAATTTTATAAAATAGTATATAATTGATTATATATTAAATCTTGATTTATAATTAGATAGAAAATAAAGATTGAAATGTTTAAGTAGTAAATGAACAAAACTACTTCTTCATACGGTTTGGGAATTTATAGAAAATTGAATAACATATCACGTGATATATAAAAATAAAACTTACCTATACAAAAGTGTTCTAGGAGTTAATTTCCCGTGAAATAAGTATCCGTTTTCAACCGACTTTATTTCCAGTACTTCAAATAGAAGATAATGTTATTATCCATACAGAATTTCCTACATTCCCAGCTCGTTTCTGTTTTCAGAAATCTAAGCCTTCAGCCAGTTAATAAAGAAATTAAATGTGAAGTTGCACTTCATGACGACTTCATTTAAAATTTAATCTTGACTCTCAGGTCTGTTATGAACATCGAGATTCTTTCACAAAAGTCCTTAACCAACACTATGAGAGAAGTTTGATAAATTTTTATAATACCATCTTGTTTTAATTAATTTTTTGTTATTAATCGATCTCTGTCATTGCGAACAGATCAACACACTATGTAAGCACTGGCTGTGAAGTAGACTGTTTGATTATCAGGGACGGGATGATTGTACAGTCAGTTCATATTACGCAAATCTAACAGACTCTGTGCAGAGCCAAGTATTTGATTAAAATTATTGTCAGTTTGAAGAGGCCAAAAGAATAATGTGATTTCAATGATAGTGCAAAAATGTTATAGTTTAGTGTGTATAGATACAGTAAAGCTTTGATAATAATCAATAGACTTGTTATTACAGTTGTTTGTGGTCGTTAGTTCTTCTTAAACACATATCTTTTTATCTGACTCTAGCAACAATTATATATACACATATCAAGATTCACTTATATTTTCAACTGTCACTTTAAGTACTAAAAATCACAAAATAAAAAACAAGTCAAAATAATTTATTATTCTAAAATGATTCATGAGCTCCAAGCTTGATTTTGAGCTTTTACTGATATATGTAGATTGTATAGTATCGGATCGTTCACAATAACTTTACACACTCACCAACGGTCCATCTAATATGACATGCATGGTGTGTCTACTGGTTGAGGGAATGTTCACAGAAATACAGAATATTATAAATTGTATTTTTAAAATAAAATGGATGTAAAGAGCCCTTTATAAATCAAGTTTATTTTAAAACTATTCTTATTTAAAATAATCTTATGAATTAGTTATTGATTTCGTTGTTATCATTATTATCAACTTCTCTTTTCTAGTTGTAATTAATAAACGTACTAACACGGATTCATTAATGTAATTAAGAGCTTCAGAATGTCCATCTGGGATACTTTATTGACTTGTACAGGGTAACTTCATATAAAAGATTTATTAGTGTACCATAATTTTGTTGTTGTGAAGTTTTTTTTTTTTGTAGTAAGGGCTTTATAGGCCGTTATAGGCCTTGCACAGATGAAAAAGTTATTGAAAAGTACATAGTAGAAATTTTGAATCAATCTTTACCAAATATAAAAATACAACTAAGACAGAGTTAGGTATTAACATTATGTGTACATAGATTAATACATTCATATATTTTATCATGGTTACATAATAATTAAATAATATTTTGAGAGTAAATTTGTGGACAAATAATATTGTCCAAATAAAAACATTTGAATTATGAATACAATAAATCCAATTTGTTATATAAATATATCTTTGTAACAAAACCTTCTTTAATTCTGTGTTATTATTGTTTCTCGTAGCCCTTTTTATTGCTGTAAGTCAATTTCATATCTGTTCCAATCCAAGCGACCCTCGTCAATGTCATGTTGCTAACAATCAAGATTGTTTCGTTAGGAGCTTTCATTTTCAGGAAATGTAAATATTTCATAACATAAATATGAGTTACTGTTTCGTTCTGTAATGTTGTATATTTTAGAAATAAATAGGGTGTGAGAAATACATTGACAACAGGGAGTAAGTATCTTCAATATTGAAAAAAATATATATATATTTTCCTTGACAAAATATTATTTCATTTTCAAAACATTTCAAATATATTTTGTATACTTACTTTTTTAAAAGACCTAATAAGTGGTAATTCTATTAATGAGGCAATCAAAAATGGATTAGATTTTTAGAGCGAGTTTGTAGTAAAGAAACACATTCGATTTGTAGAATAATCACTTGATATGTAAAAGTAAATTGTGTGTTTCAATCCAGGTGTAAGGTTTTTATTCTAGTTTCTGAAAAGATGTCAATGTACAACTCCCTTCCGTCTGAAAGCAGTTAAAATCAATAGCACACCTTAACATTACTACCTTATTAATAAAATAAATCTGTTAAGAATTTAAGTTTGTTACAAGCTTATTCTTTTCTTCCATATAGTTATGGTTCTGTGGCCTGACACATAAGCACATTTTTAAGACTTATTAAAACAAACATTTTATGTAGCGAAAGAAGGTTACGATTTAAGACTTGTCGACGTGTTTACTAAGTAATGTATGATGATTTGGGAAATAATATTTTATATTCGTGAACTAAAACAAATATTATAGACTAAAAACCGCTATGCGTGATATTATAGTTTATATTTGTAAAAAAAAATACTATATATATAGACCTTATAATACAAAATCCAACAAAATTATTATATTTCAAAGTGTCATTGAAGAATACATGTTGCAGATTGGGTAATATAAAAAAAATTATATTTATCTACTCCCAGAAGAAATCAAAACTTTCCTCGAGCTATATTTGTTTTCTTGATTGGGTTTCTTATCGCCTCACATGGATGCATTCTTTTGATATCTTATATATGTAGAATTAAAAAAAAACAAATATTTTATTATGTAACCAGAAATCATTTTTAATGTCACATGCAAAAGATTCCAGTGTTAGTAAAACATACTTTTATAGCTTCTAACAGTAATAGAAACTAATGACGCTACATATTACATGTAAAATTCAATGAACATTAAATACATCTGCCATCAGATAACATCTTATTGTACAAGACTGACCTTGTGCACTGTGAATATACTTTTATTTTAATTCCTTTGCCTTCTACCAAAATTATAATATAAGAAGCAAAACAGATTCTACTGCGCATAATAATCATAGCAAAAGAGTCTTTTATCTGAGTCACTTTGCCTCTACCATTAACAGCACAAGTATAGCAAAATCACAAATGATAGCTAAGATTTCAGCGAGTACACATTTTAATTTAAACTAAGTTTTTCGGATAGCTACTCGTTTTTTTATTATTTTACTGTTGTTCTAATCATCCATTGTCAAACGCGATGAAAACTAATCTAAACTTAGGAAAATGTTAACAGAATAATAAAAAAACTCGGAGCTATCCGAAAAAACTTAGTAACATTGAAAATCACATTTATTGCTATACCTATCTTTAAAAACACTTACAGTACCCCTTTTTAAATTTTATATTTTAGTCTCTTGTGTGATAGTATACTCTCAATAGAATATGAATGTGTTCCTCGGACAACCCTTCTTATAAGTCCTCTATAACTTCACGCCGTACGTTCCCTAAGGACTCTTTCTCAGTATGGTTCCTGTCAACCAATGAAGTTGTCAAAATCAATGTTAGACACCTCACAAGAACATAAATTGATTTATTTCTGACTCTGTTTCTATTCCTTCATATCTTCAAATGTACACAAATAATTATACATATGTACATACTCATCCAAAATTCTTCTTTTCAAAGCAAAATAAACTATATTTTTTCCCAGTGACTGTACGTTTATTGAATCCTAATGACCCTCATTCCTACTCCACATTGTATTCTTATATTTCGGGTAGTTCTTTCTATAATGTGACTTACAACGTCGTTTACTTGTACGAAATATTGCGAAAGTAAATTTTATTTTTAGAACAAAAATAATAAAACAAGAATATTACAATAATATCAAATCCATGCTATTATAAAACAAATAATTAAATTTAAGTTTCGTTAAACAAGTAACATCTTTTTATTCAATATGGATATCAATATTGAAATATAAAAACTGTATTACAATAATTATGTAATTTTAACCGTTATAATTATTTTTTATTATGAAACGCCAGTATCGCATGTAAAATAAATGACCTCTCGTGAAAACGATCACTACAGTGTAATTTAACATAGAAGTAGGTTAATGTTGTTAAATGTGAAACAGTTGTTAATAGAAACAGTAACTTTTTAATGCACGACCTATCTGAAGCAATAAAGTTTTCATTATTATTATTTATTAAAATTAACAATTTAAAATTAACAAAAATTTTATAAATTTAATTTAACAATCTTTAAAAATCACACGAACTTATACTAGGAGTAAAATAACACATGAAATATAAACGTAGGTATAGCAATATCTATGATATCTCTTTGGAGGTCTGAGTTCGCTTGTGGTCGGTCGGTTCCCGCTCTGTCCGCCGTCGAAAAGCTTCAAGTCTTGGTGAGTTGGTGATGGAATGGATTTCAGAGGTCTCCCGATGATGAAGTTTCCTGGAATAAGGGAAAGAAAATCGTCAGGGCTGGTAGACAAGGGACACAGGGGACGGCTGTTTAATATTGCCTTCACTTGTGCGAAAAGTGTTTGCAACTCCTCAAAAGTAAGATGGCTATTGCCCATTACACGTCTTATATGGTATTTAGCGGATTTAATGCCGGATTCCCATAAGCATGCATGAATAAACTTAAACTTTATACCTGATTAAATTTTATATCTGATGCAGCAAAGTCGGTTACTAAATTATTATTTGATTTGAAAAATGAACCTAACTCTTTAGCAGCTGCAACAAAATTTCGCTCGTTGTCGGATGTTAATGTACCTACCACAGCGTTTAGAAGATAAAGGTTTCGTATCATGAATGAATCGTTTGACATATGCAAATATTATTTGGAGCTTAGAAAGATTGAAATAATTTTCAAAATTAATAACTGTTTGTGTTAGAGTGGATAAATTGGATTTAATTTCAGGTAAGTCTCCTGGTGGTAATTTAATACTTCCATTTCAGTTTGTAAATCTTCAAATTTACTAGATAAAGTTTCAAATTTATTTAATTTTAAAGATTAATTCTGCTAAGCTAGTACTAGATAGTTGAATTGACTCTAATGTTGTTAAATAATTGTTAAATTTTGTAATCTGGCCTTTTATGGAACTACGTTTTAAGCTTAACTCCTTATATTTAATAATAGGTTCATCTGAATCAGTAGCCATGACTTCGAATATTAAAATTAAGTTAATTTACAATATTGAAAATTCGAAAAGTTATTAATTTATCTCACTTAGCTGCACTTGAGTAAATTAAATGCGTCACTCTCCTCCCTTCGGCGATACTCCCAACAAAGAAACCGGTTCTGCGTCGCTAATAGCTCGATGCACATAACCAGCGTCCTGCCAGGCACCTGGAAATTTCGGCAGAAAGAATGACTAAAAGTGAAATAGTATGGTGCTCTAAGAGTGCAGCTATTTAAATATTTTGTTTAGCTATTTAGTGCAGCTATTACCATTATATTTGGTTATCAATCCGGCTACTAAAAACATATTACATACATATATTATTTAGGATTCCAATAGTTCGAAAGTAGACTAATGTGGCCGGAGCTGTTAATTTATACAGAGCGTAAAAACAACAGCGGAAACCTATAGCTCAGACTACACCTATATAATCAAGTTAACTTATGTCATCAAGTGAATAAAGTGATTATAATATCATATAATTTTAATGTTCGTATGTATGTCATTGAACTCCGAAGCGGTTTGACCGATTCGAATGAATTTTTGGAATACATTTAGGTGGCGCCCCAGATGGCTTAGATTCAAAAATCGGCTCGGTATATGGCGCAACAGTCGGTACCTACATATCTAGGTTATTTAAAATGAAAAGACTACATCGCAGGTTACTCTATGTACCTTTTATTTTACACACTTTGTGTTTCTATTTCCTATAAATATGTACAATATAAAATAAAATCAAAGGCATAAAAATATATGTAATATTTACCTAGTGATATTACATTATATAATTGAACTAGTAAACACTTAATTTGAATAAACGAACACTAGTATAACGCCACAATTATTTAAATATTTACAATTGTATTAAATAAAACAAAAAATATGATGAAAATCACCAAAGGCGCCTTGTGAAAAACTGAATAATAATATTTAAAGTTTAGTATCTTGCTTATGTTAAGAATAGTTAAACTTTTATTTTTTTTATATTTGTCATATACATAGGTATTTTTTATCCTTATTTAACAATCTATATCACGCGCCTAACTAGCTTTTATATACATATGAGAAAATCATTATCGTTAATCGTAACATATCCTTAAATTGATCGAAATGACTGTGATCGTATAGTTTCAGATTCATAATACTCTTACCAAATAGAAATTTATTATCAGATTCGGAGCACCGAACTTTTGGACATTGTTTGAGTTTTCAATCCAGTGTTTTACTGTACTTTAAGTCAAGGGACGAAAAAGCATTCATTTGAAATATGAAGTAGTTTTGAAGTTTGTGTATGAATATTTAATACTTATTTAATACAAAACAACTAACTCCATGTTGACAGTACATATTGTGAATTACAATATTATTCTCTTCGATTTGCATTCCATTCCGGTTTTAAGTTAACAAAATTGTGTCATTAGGTTTGATTAGATTTTAGACATTGTAATAGAATTATAAATTGGGTTGGTGTAATATAATTTTATTGTAGAAAATAAATTTAACATCATAACCGCATTAAACATGAAAACCTTATAATAATAAATTTAAGTACTTGAAATTGTTCTGTTTATATTATTATTATTTCCCTGTTCTTTATGTTACGATGTTTCAAATGAGTAATATCTTTTCTTAGTCGAATAATCATTTGATATATATAATTGTGTATGGTTATATATATCTATCCATTCATAATAAAAATGTAAAAAAATATTCAGCTCAGTTCTTTTTTTAGATAAGGATGTAACTTGTACAAGTTTGTCAGATCGTACCTTTGTAAACTATAACAAAAAAGAGTTTCTTTGTAACCTTAGTAACTTCTTTAGGTGTAAAATATATTTTTTTTATCATGATCATAATTATTATTTTATAAACATGTAATATAAATTAAAGTTTTTTTTGTAGACATAGTCTTATATTAACCATAATTATTTATCCTTTCTAAAATCTATACAACATGTAACATAATTAACGCACACCCTGAAAGTAATTTATTCAGAATCGGAATCTGGATCGATTTTGATAGTTTTTTATGTAGGTCATTTTTTTTCTCAAATTAAGATAGAACTAAGTAAATTATAGTCATCCTACAAACAGTTATCTAAACACTTCATAGAAACTAAAATGGATCGTAAGTCAGGGTATTAAGATTTTTAAAATGAAATATTAAATTAGTAATCATCATTCAATTAAAGAAAACTGATACTTGTTTCAAGGCTAAAATAGTATTTTACAAATACCTACGCACGCAACACCAACAGCGACAGCCGGCACACATCAAATACCTACGCACGTGTCCATTGACCTCCTAGATCAGCTGATTTGACGCCACTCGACTTTTTTTTGGGGCCCAATTAAATAGCTTGTTTATAAACACAGAGATAACAAGTGCCGAGGAACTAAAAAATAAGATAAAACCACCTTCGTAAAAGTAAAAAATGACACTGCAGTATTATCTAAAATAAAACCACAATTGCGAAAACGGTCATTAAAGTGCATTGAACAAGGCGGTGGACATTTTGAAAATGTTTCAAAACGACAAGTGCGAGTGCAAATTAAACTGTAAGTTTGTTTATGATCTTTAAATTATTGTTAATATTTTGATTCCCACCATTTAAACACGCCAACTTCGTCGTCGGTATTGTGGTGTCTAATAAAATCACGCGTTATCAGCTGTTTAATAATTCTTATTTACAAATTTAATTTAACAAATCAGTAATTATAAAATATTTACTTCACATTAAAAAGAAAATTCAATGTCAACAATCTAAAGCTTGAAAAGTATGATGGAAAGAAGAATCATAAATCATAATGTAGTTATTTCGTGTACCTATTATTACCAATTACTTAAATAAAATACGAAAACGTTAAATGAGTAGTACACACACATATAACCACTTAAGTAATGATAGTAGTGTAACTTGATGTTTATATTATTTGTATGCCAAAAACAAATTTCGTAACAAAATAATTATATTTGTGAAAAAGATATCCAAAACTATTTGAAATAAAACAAAATACATTTTTAAAACATTGTAGTAAAATAAATTGCCAGCCAATAAATAGCATAGTCAAAACCAAAGTCAATCAATTCTAAAATATCAGTCCCAATTGCCACTTAAATATAATAACAGTGATAATTTTAAGTGTTAACATTTTTGTCAATATAGTAATGAAAAAGAACACCAATTAAAATGGAATTTTGCTCTTTTATAGTAATGGATTAAATTAGTAAAACTTTTTACCTTAATATTTTGTGATTTGTCGAGTCCATAAAGAATTCCGGTCTACTATTTAATGTTCGGTGGGAGTTACTTGCCTAAATCGGCGTCTCTTAACTATTTGCCTATGCTTATTAATTATATATTGCCTAACTTTTAATTACTGCTATGATTAAATCTATGTTCAATAACGGTTGCTGAACAATATACGTAGATACCCAACTCGTAGCTCGGATGTATGTTATAAATTGTGCAACCACGGTTTAAATACAATGCTACTTTAAAAGAACTAAAACATATAAATTGGTGATTACTCGGATTCTGGGGAGTTGAAAGGGTTTGGGTAAAAAGTTTGAGCTTTGCTATAAAGCAGTTATGGCTCTTAAATCATATTTAAATAAAAAATATTCTTACTTTATCAAAAATAACTATTTTTATGTGTTATTTTTATAAACATGAAAAAATTTTAGTAATAAGGCGAGACGAAATTTTTTAGTATTCTATGGATTCACCGTATGGGTGCTGGGTCCATCGCGTTTGAGGGAACTTCAACAGTTAGGATCTTCAACAGTGTCTGACATTTGCGGCCCAGGTTTATAGGTATAAAGGGCTTCTATCGAAAGCGCGTCAATGGTTTACCACCGCCCAAGCTTCTCTGTGTACCTAAATAAATTTGTAAAGAACCTACTAGGGCTGCCTTTGCAATACATTCCAAGAATGAATTGATGTTAGTTCCGGTTAGATTCAATTGTTTTAGTAGGTTGTAGAGTCTTTTAGCTGTTATACCTCTCGGTAACACTTTAACCGTTTACAAATCAGAGTCGAACGTAATCCTAGTGATTTCCTTGATATAAAATGTTTGTTTTATTACACTAAAAATCCGCTCACTAGATGACTGAAAATGAGATGAGTTGTAGAAAAAAAACTGTGTTTGTTTTGATTCATTATATTATATATTTCCTTTGTAATTCTAATAATGTAAAAATTTTGGTTATAAAACACTCTAAAGATAACGTGTTCATTAATTATAACTTAATGTTTGTTGTTCCTTGATTAAATATAAATATTTGATTTATAAAATTTTTGTAAGTTTGATAAGCCTCTGGACAAAAATCTTTAAAGTTATCGATTTAAACTAAACTGTCAATCAGGCTACTTATTTCTTTTTATATTAGGAATCCAAAATTATCCAGGAATTTAGAAAAAAGTGTAATTGCGTACTAATCTTATCTCTGTCTTTTTTTTAAATTAACTTGAACTCATTTTTCTTTATAATAATATATAAAACTTTATGCCAGTAATATTTTAGCAACTTATTATTATAGGGTATTTCACAAAGGATAACTCCCGCAGTATTTTATTACTTAGCCTAACTTGAGGATGATGTACTAACTTGATTCAACTTTGCTTAATTATAAATATAAAATGAGTTAAAATACGGGGACTAACGCAATTTTATATTATTTCCCTTGTTTGAAGTTTAGATTACTTTACCGTATGAATATCTACAGATAAGATCGGTTTATTTCCACTGCAGCATTTTAATTTGTTTTTCAATATCGGTGACTTTAGTTTTCTTGCGTAAACTTTATTAGTAACTCGGTTTGAGGGAAAAGTAAGAATATGTCACGCTGCTTGACTCGGCGAAAGACCTTGAATATATGGACCAGTTTTATAGTGAGTATCCAGGCTGCTTGCTATTTTGGATTATTTATCAGTGTGAGTGATTCAAGCCTTTTTTGTAATATTTAATGAATTATCCAAGTATTTATTTACAAGTATAATAGATTTAGCCTTCAAAAATGCGTTAACACATCTCATGAGAATGAATCACT
The DNA here is from genome assembly GCA_916720795.1 of Danaus chrysippus. Taxonomy (NCBI): domain Eukaryota; kingdom Metazoa; phylum Arthropoda; class Insecta; order Lepidoptera; family Nymphalidae; genus Danaus; species Danaus chrysippus. Next base: position 1,579,882 of record CAKASE010000074.1, read on the forward strand.
AGTTATGTGATAGCACATCTCCTTCGAATCATTCGTTATATGAACAAAAACGTGTTCATCGAAGTCAATCTTGAAGTATATTCATTATAGCTTAAACGTTTGTATTTAGTTATGTGCTTAATATTAATAAAATGTCGAGCTAATAGATTGTAATATTTAAATAGAAAATATTAAGGGAAAAATGAATCACCCAAAGCAGGAATCGAAAGTACAACGTCTAGAGTATTAAGTTGCTTTGCCGATCAAACTGTTTTATTAACGAGTTTTTATGTTATATTTAGAAGTTTCATTGTCTATTTTAATTGTATAATTTCTTGTACGTTAAATTTGTTCATTGTTATTAACATAAATGATTGAAATGAGAGCAACAATATATTATTAATTGAATTAAAAACAAGCCACATTCTTTTTCTCATTATTTAAAAGATTTTATACAACATAATATAATAACAAAAAACATTTTTTGTAGTTTCCTAAAAATATAGTCAGTTATAAAAGAGAGTTATTTTAATTTATTCTTCGACTTCCATTTCAATCTCTTTAAACAAATTGTTTCACAGTTAATGGTGTTAAATTCAATGTATTATTAACACTTTTGGTTAAACAATACTACATTTTGTAATTCTGAGGGAGTAATAAATTCACATATAAATTTAGAGATTTAAGAATAAGAGAAATTTAATTTAATACAAAAAAAATATTAAGAAGGTTATATTCTCTTGAAATATTTGCAAAAAAAATGTATAAAATTGCATATATTTTATTAAAAATAAAATGAGGTTATAAAGATATTTGTGCTAAATAAATTAATTCAAAAAAATAATGACAAATTTTGTTACTGGTGTAAAATGGTTAGTTTTGGGTAGTATATTTTTTGAGTGCAGTACAATTTTTTTTTAAAGATATCTGTTTGAAGTAACCTAGTAAACGTTTATTTGTGACAAATATATTTCACAGAAATTTTATCCATTACATTCAAATGTGATAGCTGACTTTGAGTAATGGGTGTGAATAATCATCGTCAAAGCAAATTATTCGGATGTTGAATAGAGAATGACAATACGGACTAAGAGCGTGAATGGGATTGGGTCCAACCTTTGTCATTTTCACTATGAATCAAGTCCTATTTTGACTTGGTATTTGGAAAAATATTTTTCATTTATTGCATAATAACTCTTCTATTTAGACTTAATTTTGGACAATATTTTTTAATTTTCTTTTAAATTATTAAGAGATATATTCTTTTAAAAATCTATAATTTTTGTTATAATTCAACGGGAGTATACATATTTTTTATTATTGCGTAAATATCTCCACACTAAAGATAACGATTTGAAAATATTTTTTTTAACTCTTCATACAACTTTAACGGTTCATATATGTAATTTTTGTTTCATTATTTTACACACTATAGTTAACATTATGTTTGGAAACTTAAAGTATAATAAGTAAACAACAATACTTTTCCCTTACTCTTTTCCCACGAAGTACTGACTAAAATGTAAAAACCTTTTTTGAAATTTCACTGTTATGATAAACGCAAGTAGAAAGTTACATAAATATATATTTGGTTGTAACCAGATATCACAGTAACTCATTGTTCCATTTGGCATGCAAATACTCTGTTGTATTCTAGTCTAGTAAATAATTTTTTACTTCCCTGTATGACTTAGATATAATTATTTGACGCAAAGGAGGTTTGTTTGGTGGATTAAAGTTTTTTTTATTATTTCAACATCGCAAAAAAATAATAAAAAAAATCCTGAAAAGTCTTTTGAAAATAAAAATGAAAATAACATTTATACAATAATTCATTATAATTAAAACCAGAGTATATTTTTGTTATATATAGCAATTTTTTAATTACTTAATGGTGCCGTAAAATCTCACAGAAGAATGACCTGAATTTATGTTTAAAATATAATACACGAAACCAAGTTGACTTACAAATACATTTTGTATTTCAGGAAGTTAGTCTAGACGACGATCAGCAAAAGCAATCGTCTATCTACTTCCGACGATGAATCGGAAAGTTGGATATTGCGACTGGCTTCTGGGAAATAATGATCCATTCTACATTAATGCGGTGCAAATTATTAATAATAATTAGTGTTCACGGTAAACGAATTAGTGAGATGAAATTATTTATATTATTTATATATTATGATAATTCATTCAAGAAATCTGTTGATTCTATTAAATAATCCAATTAAATTGCTAACTTCTTCTTAACAAATTACAAGAGAATTTTAATGAAACAGTGAGATCTAAGATTTTCGCGAGTATTCATTTAAATGAAACTAATATTTTCGGATTTACTACGCGATATTTATTTTTGATTATTAACTACATACTCCCAACGTTTGGGTTACTTTACAGCAATCGTGATCACGGGCAGACGCGATGTGAGTGTCTGTCAGTCGGTCTTGTTATGTTATCACCTACCGCCATCAATTTCTTAATTTTATGGCGTACCGCTCTGGATGCCGGCAGAATGTGCTCACGGTTTGTGTGACACACTCAAAATGCACGTTTCATATTTTCATTATAATAAAAGACAAAACTCTACATACCAGTGTATAATAAAATTATTAAAACTAACGCTTACAAATTTAATGTTTCAAGTATTGTAATATAAATAGCGCAAAATAAAAATAATAACAACATAACAAGCAACAAAAACAAAGAAATGATAATTTTTTTTATAACTTAATTGAAATTGAGGCCCTAGAAAATCTAATATAAATGCAGATAAAGGCTGCACCTAAATAATATTAGAAGAAATTTGGACTGACTTAAATGAAATTCTGGTAACCTAATGAAAATAAAGCATACAGGAATTAAAATCAATTAGTAGTTAGCAACCATAGGTTATAAATCAAGCGATGGTGGTGAATTTGAATAGTCTTTAGATAGGCTTTATTTTAAGCACCTTTTTTAAAGATTTTTCCATTAAATAATTATCACATCACTGAAAAATATACAAGTATCACTTTCTTTATATATACTACGAAATATAAATATAAATAAAATCTTAATACATAATAACCAAAATAGTAAACATCATAAGCCCGACATTTTATAGTTTTTTTAAAAAGCAAACAAAGAAAGTGGCCGTTAAATATTTGAATCGAATCTTGCTTGGGATTTTATAACTAAGTCCGTAGTGTCTTTAAATAAGTTATCTCACTAGGCACATCAATTATACTTCAAATTTTAAAAGACTTTTAAGAAAACCTCACAAGAAAAATGTTTATTCAGAGAAACAGAATAGGACTATATCGAAACTATTATTCATTATCCTCACTCAATTGTTACTCTAGAATCTAGATTATTCATATATATGAAAAATACGTTCTGTGATGTACATCTGAATAGATTTGAAAAAATATATGTCAAAATAATTTATTTTAATTAAAAAAATACTCTTTGGAAAAACAAAATTTCAAGTATGCAATAACGCAGTTCGTCCCAAGTATTGTTTCATTTAATTAACTTATTATTTCTTATGTAAGTGGACATGCTTATTTGTTATTTAAGTAGACATACTTTTTGGATACATATCATTTAAAATCATTTTTCCCATATTTTAAATGTTCTTATTGTTAGTTTTTCTCAATAACGTGTTAATTATACATACATACTGCTTCTGAGAAATTTAGAGAATCTAAGCATTTATAAAGCATTTCCACTTGCAATTCAAAGCCATTTTAATTTTTTTAAAAAAACCAATTAGAGAAAAAAAAAACGAAAAGTGTGCTAGCTATCTAGAAATAGTGGTTAGAGTTCAAATTAGAAACCAACAATAAAATTGCAAATTTTTCTTTGTTTCTTTGAAAGTACCGGCATAAAAAAAATCACTCTTATTTTTCTCTGGTAAGTATAATTTAAATATCTTTATATCTTCGTCTTATTTGTAACTGTGCGATTGTAGAGGGAAACATAATTGTTGTAATAAATAAATATTTTATGCTTATTTATTAAGATAGTCATTATTTTATTTTCTCTTACCTTATGGTAGGTAAAGAAGCTGTCTGTAGCTATTTCGTTAATTTAATGCCTTTTCTAGAAATACTTATCAAAATAATATTAAGGGTTTAAACGATATGTGTTATGGTGAAGAATAACAATGTGAACATACTAATGTGTTAAAATTTACTTTTGTAAATTTGTTATAGTCGTAGTATAAACTTTTACATGTAACAAATGATTGTAGGTATACTTTTTTTTAAATCACATGGTTCACGTAGAAATTTTACGTGTACTCTTTCAAATAGCATGATTTTTAAAAAAAAAAAACGCATTTTATTCTTATTGGCTATCGTTTCAAACTTTCATTTCGTCCATTTTTTTATGTGGGCCTTATTAATTGTAACAAACTTCATGTCACATGGGAACTCTTTATCTGAATTTAGGTCTAAAAAAATTATTTTCATTTTTAATTATGTTCATATATATTCTCATACTAAATATATTGTCTACTTCTTTTTTATACATATCTTCTTCTTCTTTATTCATATCATTGGGGTAAATTACAAATATAGAATTCACTTCTCTCTAATAATTTTCCCTCATATCATACCAATAGTATTTTAAATACTAATAAAATTCATAATTTCAGAATTAATCCTTAATTTCTATGTTCTAAAATAGTTCTTCGTTTTATTTTGAGATTTATAAACAGAAAACAAGACCTCTTTATTACTTATTAAACTAATAGAATGTAATGAATTTCAAGAATTACGAAGAGGCAAATTCTAAAGATACTATATTTACAGCACTAATTTTGCTGCGTTGCTTAATTATTATAGGGGTAGAAATATTGGAGTACTTTAGTGCGAACCTTAGTTAAATCAGAGTTTTTAATAGAAGTCCTCCTTACAATCCCTACCGTCCCATCAATCTTCAAAATTTCATTATTATCTTTAATTATTCTTTGCTTTCTAATATATTATAGATCTCCAAGATTAATACACGGAGAAGGCCGATACTCAACTGATATATTTAGATACATAAGTTGCGAAAGAAAATATTCATTCTGTACTTTATTTTGGTTTTGTGTATAAATATATATTATATTTTTACGTTTATTGAGTTTTATTGAGAAGCAGATAGTCTATCTTACAAGGCGGTATTTTATTGGTAGATAAACAATATTTAACTTCCATATGATGTTTTTATTTCAAATCCGGTACGACATTTCACAGATAAGTTTAATTAAGAGTCCCGTTTTCATTTAAAAAGTTTACTCGGAAATTGTTCTCATATAAATTTTGACGCAAAAAAAAACAATTAAGCTTAAATGTTTACAATAATTGACAGTAATTTTTACGGGTTAGTCGGATATTACGTATTTTTTATCGTATATACTACTACAAAATAAGAATATTTAGAAATATATACATATATGTACATATATTTTATTAACACGTAGTAAATAAAACATTGTCAAAGCCAACCCACAACAGTGTCTTAGTTTTTTAAACATTAATATTCACAATCCATTATACTATTGGATATATGTATATTGAAAGCTTATGTCATCTATTCAACCACTGTAGAAAGAATTAATTACGATTCGAAAATATTTAAATGGAATCAAAGAATATAACTTAGGAATGAAAAACTCGACTGTCTTTTAATTGTAGATTTGAAAATTTATAATCTTCTTTGAACAAAAAGAACCTTTATTATATTTCCATAGAATATACTTTTTATGGTTATTATGGTGTAACAAATAAATTAAATCGACTTTTCAAAATATAATCCAAAATATGCACACAAAATTCTAAAGTGATAACAGAGTTTAGACACTGTCCTATGAATTTAAACGTTACGCATTTGGGTTCTTTATAAAAACGTCAAAAGTCCAAACAACGTAGGCCAAAAAATTTGGTAATAATGAAAGAAATTCCTAGTTTTAGTTAAATGATTACGCAATTTTTGTTCTATGACTCAAAAATGAACCCGTACCGTAGTTTGTTTAAATCCAATATGAAATAATTATTATTGGTGAATGGTGCATTCTTTCACGTTAGCTTAATGGCTTTTTTTAATTTTTATTAAGGTCTTTTTTAAAATACAACGTAGCCACTGTAATACAGGCTTTAAATTTTAATTTTAACTTATGTAGGTTGATTTTCGTACATTAAAAACGTTGAGTTCAAGTTTTAAATTACTTAATCTTAGCCATATTTACAATATATTTGTTCTTGTTCATTATTATTATTAATTTTATTCAACGAGTATGTGTCAAATTTATACATAGAATATGTAATCATGTTATCCATTCTTTAAGTGAACATTTTAAGGTTATAATTTGTGATGCCAACTAGTTTTGTTAAGATATATGTAAATATAGTTTTGTTAAAATATATGTACATCCGGGAAAAACGTATAATGACAACCTATGAATTCATTGTAAATTTTCCTTTTTTTATAATATTATAAAATGTAAGTAGGTATACTTAAAAAGTTACTCATGATTCAAAATTTTGTGTAGATTTCTGATACCATAAAGAAAAAATAACGAAGTTACTATAGTAATTCATATCAAGCGTGGAACCAATTGCTTTTGTTTAAATTATAGTTTTTCAATGAATATAATTCCTGAAATAAAGCCCAGGATTAGAGACTCGTTTTTTATTACCACGCATTAATCATTAAATTGGAAAGTTTTCAGAAAATAACGATTTTTTTAATGTAAATAAAATAAGTCATTTAACATATAATATACATATTCCGATTTAAATTATTTTTGTTTTACTATATAATTACGTACTGAATATAATTACGTCCTGAGATTATTAGAAATGCAATACTAAGAGAGAGAAGTAGACTTAAATGACAATTTTAAACTTAAATTCAATCAAATTACCATTATATTACAAATTAACCAAAAGCCATACATAGAATCTATTTCCTTTGATTCCTATAATACAAAGTTCATGGTAACTGGCAAGGCCGAAGGAAGGAGACGCAGAGGGCGTAATCCGATGCGTTGGTCCGACCAGGTCCGATCCGCCCTCGTGTGTGTCCACTGTCCACGAGGCGTTACACTCTCATAGACACGGGTGGCACAGGATTGTCTGCATGTAAACGTTCATGCGAGCTCACGACACTCAGCATTGAGGAAACCGACGCAAGGAGGAGGAGGAGGATAACTATATTTCAATTTCCTCCACTCCTAAATGAACATAATTTTTAAGTAAAGAGGAATATTTCTTCAATAAATCTTTTCTCGTTGTTGGTTTTTATCTATACATTTAAATAATTCATCATCCTATATTCTGAATATTTTACACCCACCAAAGTGACTAAACAAATATGAAATAAAATAATGTTACCACGATTTAGTTTTCTTGAACCTTGCTTGCATACATGCGTCGCCATCAGGGCCGGGTTATGCCTGTCGGGGCCTCTAGGCAATGCTCATCCAGGGCCCCCTACCCTCTTCTAATTTTTTCGTTAACACAACAAAATTCAAAATTACACCGTTTTTTACTGACCTGGGTATATCATCATATTATTCAATAAAAATGTTGAATCAAATGAACAGAATGTTTATTTATGCATTTAAAAAAAAACATACATAGCTTAAATATTAACTCTTCTGACTTTTTTGAAAAAAATCGTTCAAGATATCCTAAAAGGTAATCTTCTCCAACACGTCATTTTCAATTGCCATTATAGCCAATGAATTTAAACGGTTTTGAGACGTCGTTGAACGAACACAGTTTTTAATTAATTTTTTAAATTAAAATTGCTTGCAATTATATAACTGCGTTATAAACTTTTAAACTATAATCATAATAATAATATCTAATAAGGAATGCGTTCCGAAATGTACTAAAATAGCGTCGATGTAATGTACAGAGCAAAATTTCAAATTAATTTTTTACTGTTTAAGAAACATTGCCCATTCTTTTGCCTGTAGCACAGGGGCCCCTGAACGTGGCAGGGCCCCTAGGCAGTTGCCTATAATGTCTAATGGATAAAACGGCCCTGGTCGCCATATATACTTTTCAAAAATTCTATATTATATGACGTTAGATACATTAATTTCAAAATTCTTACCCATTTCGGTACTTTCGCTATTCATTTTTTATTTTAAAACTCAAAAACAGAAGTTTGAATTAAATCAACTAACTTTTCAACACATATCTATTTTAAATTATGTTAATAAATAAATTCAGGTGCAATGCTTTATATTGTTATTTTATCGCAAACTATAATATTTACAAAACTTACCAATTTTATTAACTAAACAATAACTTTATGTATTCCAAAAGACCCCTGAAATCTTCAAGCCTAAATTAATGTAGCTCTCTTAATGAAAAATTCTAAATATTGCACTGATTTGCTTATGATACGGAATAGAGACGAAACCTCTTAGCATTCAATGGATTCACCGTGTGGTTGCCGGGTCCATTGCGTTGCAGAGAGAGGAGCTTCAACAATGCCTGGGACTTGCGACCCAGGTGTAGGTTTAAGGGGCCCCTTAACTAACGCGCGTTATACGCTCACCTCCACTGTCCAAGCTCCTCTCTCTACCTAACCAAATTTGAAAAGACCTACTAGGGCTGCCTTCGACGTACGTTCCAAGAATGAATTAATGTTAGTTCTGGACAGGCCCAAGTCTTTTAGTAGGTTATAGAGAGATTTAGCTGTTATACCTCTCGCTCCCACCTCTACCGCGTACAAATCAACGACGAACCTATTTCGAGTTAGTTCGTTAGTGAGCTCGTAATACTTATTGACTTTGATGGTATGGTCTTTGGGGATGTTGGTTTCCCAAGGCAACGTAAGCTCTATCATCACAACGCGCTTTAAAATACGCGAATATAGAAATAAGTCTGGTCTGGAGGCCGACGCACAAATATCCTCGGGGATTTTGTATTGTTTCTCATACGTATCCATCATGATATTCCAATCCGAAGCCGCTTTAAGGATAGAGTAAGGCTTGACGTTTGATTTTATAGCCCTAGTGCCCTCGCTCACAAAACCTATTGATCGCTCGTTTGTGGTTATTTCCCTTTGCGCTCTGGCTACCGAGAGACTAACCGCTTCACGTATGATCTCAATAACCCTATCGTGACGACGCGAGTATTGACCGCTGTCCAGAAGAACCTTACATCCCACCAGCAAATGCTTAGCAGTTCCAACTGCCTTTTATTCTATGTTATTTTGTGTAAATTTATGAATTGTTGATATTTTCTTTTAGTCTTAAAGGTAATGGTTTAATTTAATTCTTCGTTAAAAAGTCTTTGTTACACGTCTTTATAATTTGTCTTCGTCGTTTGCTGTGATTGATTGTTCTGTCCTCAAAACAAATTATGATCAAGCAGATACAAATTTATTAAAACTATTTACAATAAGTGACAGTTTGTTTTTCCTTTTGTTATTTATTACATGTTCATTGTTTAGTCGTGAATCGAAATTCCTAATTGTGTCCTTAAATACACACTAATTTGTGAACTCTTAATATTTGATTCAGCTTCACCTTAACTTGGTAATAACATTTTTGGTATAAAGTATTTCCTAACATACATTATAAATAACTTGATTAATTAAATATAAAATGGTAAGTGTTATCAATTTATTATATTCTAGAAATATCTATGAAAACATAAAGCTAGAAAAAAAACCTTATCAATTTGAATTCTCAATTGTAAGCTAGATAGTTACCAACTATTTAAACTTCTACAAGAATTAATATTAAAAGGTTAATTATAATATTACAACAGAACTAATCGGAAATAAAATTATATTAATAGCTGCAAACAACTATAAATCAATAAATAAGAAAATAATTAACAAATCAACATTGCTACTATTTCTTTGCACAAACTTTGGTACTATCGTCGGTAAGCTGTCTTTTTTAGTAAATATTATATTGTCTCGTTTTAATTACACGTAAGGATTTATTTGTGTGAGTAATATTGACGTTGCATAAATTACAAGTAATTAATTACATTGTTGAAGGTTTTTAAAGGTACATATGTTTAAATAAGATATTGAATTCCGTTTAACTAAAAATTATCAATAAAAGTTTAATTAATTCTATATATAGACGACCATAGGTAATCTTTTATTATTTCAAGATAGACAATAGGTCCAAATTATAATTTATTTGTTTGACGTTTCGCCTGGCCTGTGTTAAATTTCACATTCACCGACGCACACAATTGACTTTAAAAGCGATATAACGAATTAAAACTATGACGATATTATGATATTACATAAAAAGCTCTATAACTGTAGTAAAAGTTTTACAAAGGTGAAAACGTGTGGTGACATTATAAGTAGGTCAATCGATATGACAAATCCTCAGGTATCAGTGATTTATCATAGACTAGTTTTTGCCCGCGACTTCGTCCGCGTTAGTTTGGTCAAGACTGATATATGTAGGTACAGCTGACCAGGCGAACTCTATTCCATCCTAGAGGCCATAAATAGTCAGGTTTTTCCTGTTTCAATCAAACAGAATGATTGACATATTAGTTAGTTGTCAAATCTAATGTCAAAAAAAAACGTTTGTATGGGAAATAGAAAAGGGCTGTTTTTAGGGTTTTCCCGGCAATTGTTCCAATTTTTCTCAACTTTTACACCTTCCCTGGACTTCCAGGAGTATTTCAAGACTAAAATTAGCCAAATCGGTTCAGCCGTTCTCGAGTTTTAGCGAGACTAAGGAACAGCAATCCATTTTTATATATATAGAAGATAAGGTTATAGTTGGCATTTTACATTCTATTAAACTACTAATATAATTCTAATGATGTTTCGACATTGCATTGTAATTGCAGACGAGACTTTCTTAATTAGTAGTTACCATAACCCGTGAAATCTAAGTTATTATTAAGAAGAAATCATTAAGTGTCGTAAAATTTTATGGTTTATTTTTAAATTGTGCAACGAAACATTTAATATAAAACATTTAATTTAATAACAAATAAAATAAATTTAATACAAAACGTTCACTGAGAATAATTTCGTTTCAAAGATAAGTTTCTAGCTTTGTGAACTTATTAACGGATGTTTGTTTTGTCAGTTTATATAAAGTCATAATGTTCTGTACAGAAACAGTAAGAGAAAATTATGATATCTTTTATAGTTGTCTGTCTAGCTAAATAATTTAAATACAAAGCTTTCATTGACCTCTTCGAAATATATAGTGGATTATTTATGGCAAGAGAATTGACGAGTAGCATATATCGTCAGTTTAGATAAAATGCCTGAAACCACTGAATTCTTGGAAATTATTGTTAAAATTTAGGTCACAACTTTTAAAACTGCAAGGATTTGTCATTGTCATTGAAAATGGAACATGCTATATAGCACAATATGGCCACTGCCTTACTTTTTTGGTTCTGTATGAATTTACTTTAATTGCTTTAAAAGATACAACCAAATTTATAGGCTTGAAATAAATCAAAGTCATATAATAAGCGAGCAAGCAAACATACTAATTGATACAGTTTATTTTGAATAGACTTCTGATTATCCTTGATCATAAAATTGAGAGAAAAAATTGCATCTTTTAAAGCTTAAAAAATTAAAGACAATGTTTTAATTGTTTGATATTTAAGTTAAATTTCTTTGGCCGTTTCAATGAATATCCTTTATACGTTTGTCATCAGAAGCAGAAATAAGCATATAAACTATGTCATATAAAATGATGTACTAGATGTCATTTGATATTAAGATATAGGTAAGATTGATTTATATCTGTTATTTTTATGATTTCTAAGAGAAGAGATTGATTTTCACTTTAGGTTCCTACATATATCAATATACGGATAATTTGTACAAATACGGCGGTTTCAAAATTAAAGGTTGTTTTCTTCCAATTTCAGCTTATGTAATAAAAAAAAATTATAATTAGTATGATGTAAATTTTATATTTATATTGTTCATATTTATAGGAAATAGACAGAAACATGAAGTGTGTAAAATAATAGGTACATAAGTAATCTACGATATGCCCAGCCAATTTGCGAATCTAAGCCATCTGGGGCGCCACCTAAATGTATTAAAAAAATTCATTCACATCGGTCAAACCGCCTAAGAATTCAGTGACATACACACGTACATTAAACTTATATATAATTACCACTTAAGTCACTTGATATCATAATAGTTTACTTTATTACTTGATAACTATATAATATAATAAGTAATATTAATACATACTCAAAAGTATGAGTGTATACTCAATATATTAATATTAAATTTTACTTGTTTTGAAGTTCCAAACAAATTTTAATGAATGTGTAATATTATACCTTGAAATTGAAACAGATTCATTGTCGTGGTCTGCGAGTGTAACATGAGAAGGGTAAATGGAAAGTTATAATTCAGAATAGAAATTTAATTTACACTTTTTGGTAATCCATTTATTCTCGCTCCGATTTTAGAAGGTCGAATACATTCAAATTACTTATACACACAATGCAACTTGATATACTTAAGCCTGTGGTGTATTAACTTGTATTTCGGTGTAAGCAAGCCTCCTCAAGACAGCTCCAGTAGTCTCTCGTAACGCCACTAAAATGTAGGTAATTATTCGCTACAAAGGTACTCGTATAACTTATTCCTGGTTTGAATGCGATAAGTAATTTCAAACTTAATACGAAAAACACCATATATTATGTTATATATATATATATATATATAAGTTTTATTTATATTGGACAATATCCTTTTTTATTTTAAAACAATTACATCTATTCATGTAGGGATTTTTAGTGATTAGTTTCATAAATAGTCACGGGCCTTGGTGTTTCTGTTTCAAGAAAAGTTTTTAGTGTCTTAACATATATATTCTAGCCTATTTTATACAGAATATGTTTTTAGTGCTTAAATCACTTCATTCAATTGAACTGTTTTTGAAACCGTCCTTAATTAAAATCACTCCGTTATGGCAATTCCACTGTTAGCTCATTAGAATACTTAAGCAACATAGATAAAGTATTTGAAATATTGCCAATACCAACTCCATGTGTTTTTATAATATTTAAGTAAAAGTTGAGTAACGAGTTTATAACGGTAACTTAATTTCATAAAATTTTTCAGTATAACTTTCATATCGATAGAGTGTAGAGGCAAATATTTGAATTGTATTTTTACATCGAAAAATTTATTAGTATCGGGCTTAAAACTCAAAGGCGTACCGTATTTTTCTTATACAAATTTTCTTTCTACTGAATTTTGAATAAGAACTCGTTATTCTTAGCACTCTCTTTATAGGTCAAATTTTATTTTATAACTATACCTAGGCAATATAAAATAATAAAAAAATATTGAAACACACTCAAGGTGACAATATATTCTGAAACTTAACATGACTTTTTGAGTTTTTTAATATTTTAAATCTATAGCCCTTTCTTTTTAGTTAAGATATCAAATGAATATTTCTGAAACGAGACCCATACCGTTGAATTTTATGATTCTTTTGACTATTTGGAATGCGTTAAGCTAACGAACTAAAATAAATACTAAATAACGAGGTCTGCTACGTATTGTTGCAAAAAAATTACAAAGGGAACCTGGTATGCAGAGATTATTATTTATTATGAAGCTGATATAAGAAATAAACGTCTTTTTCATCCTTTTGTAGTTAACGGAAAAGCCGTCGATACTTTCATGATTCTGCTTTTCTAAAGTTGAATAAGCACATCTTTCATCAAAAGATTACGTTGAAACTGGGCGGCGTTTGGAAAGCTGTACCATATTCATAAATCGTGAGACCCTACAATCTCTCAAGACAAGAATTTTAAACCAGTCATACCTTACCTAGCCAAAACCATGACCCTCACCACAATACTAGTCATAATTTCAATATCGGTATCTAATTCATTAAATGTATGCTTCAAAATAACTTCAACACTAGAAAACGAAAGTCACCGACATTACTCTACCAACGCTCAAGTGGAAATGGTTGGTTCATGTTTCCAGACAATCAGATAATAATCGATGAAAGCTGAACATGTGAGAATGTTGGAACGAATGTGTGAACGGAAAGACGATTTGCAAAGTTATTATGACCTAGAAATAAGCTTGTATTTTAAAGGTGCGGAAGCGAAATTCCTTGAGTATATAAATTTTTTTTAAAACGTTTCCTATTGAGGTTTTAATGAAAAATATTTATTGTTTGTTGTTGGTGTTCTTCAGTTTTATATACATATATGCACTTTGATTATGCAATAAAACCCTGGCGAACTAGTAGGTAATTTTAATTACAAAAATCAGCGAAAGTTTTTCATGAAACCATAACAATATTTTTTTTAATTATTTAAAAAGTCTTTGTAGAAATTATTGTAATTAAGTTTCCAAAATCTGGATTAGAACAAACTAATCAGTACACGAGGTGAAATGCGTTTAATGAAAGATCCTATTGTTACAACGCCAAATAAATCTAAAAGGAGTTATGAATTATGTTCTACGTATTAAAAAAAATATAAATAAAAAAATAAATGTACATAAAGTAGAAAAATATTGTTTTTATAACATTTCTTACATAATGTACATGTATGTTTTGTACCTACATATGTTCAAGCCCTTCTCTTACTGTGTTAAGCACTTATTGTTTGAACTGGAGTTGGCTAGGGATTGAGGTTTAATCTTTAATTGAGTTTGTATAACTAATTGGAACTGAAAGTTTCGACCACAAACTGAAACAATGCTACTGAATACGTAATTGACTTTACGTTTTAATTAATACAGTATTAACTTGTTTAGATCAGCAACGTTTTTAGTGGCGATATATAATTTTTCTACATTTATTTACACTCCCACGATACGATGTTTATAACACTAGATGTGGTTTTTTTTTATAAATCTGGATATAAATGAACTATCGATAGTTGATTGTGATTAAATTATTATATCAAATTCAAAGTTTAATAGAAATTTAATTAAGTTTGACATTTAGTGACAATACATAATTTCATAATCCTTTAGATATTTATTATGTGTCATGGCAGTATTCGTTTATTTTCATTTTTTTTAATGTTTAATTAATGTTACTATAATAATAAATTTACTTTGTAATCTTATCCAAACAAAACATTAACTGTGTCAATTATATATCACCTTCTTCAGTTCTCTATTGTCTTAAAAACCGATATAAACTTCTGTTTCGCGTAAAAATATTTTGAAGATTGATGACTCTTTAATTATGCATATAAATTCACTTTTATATTTATTATAATACTAGCTTTCCGCCCGCGGCTTCACCCGCGTGGAGTTCGGTTATATCGCATTTCCAGTGAACCTTTTCAAAAGTCTGCGATAAAAACTATTCTATGTTCTTTCTCAAGGTCAACTCTATCTTTGTACCAAGTTTCATTAAAATCAGTTCAGTGGTTTAGGCGTGAAAGCGTAACAGACAGACAGACAGAGTAACTTTCGCATTTATAATATTAGTAATACTTTCAAGTAATGTGGCGTTGAATTGAAGTAATGTACTGGACCAAAGTAACACCATTGAACATGAGTTAACTTTGATGCCTTTAATATATAATATTATGGTTTGCAAAAAATAATTTATAAAATAAAGAAAGCATATTTATTAGACTATATTAATTAATTAGTTTTACTCCATAACAACGACTTTCATGTGAAGGGGTTTTGAGACGGCCTTGTATGGGGCTTTCCCACGGTGCGGCGACGACGACCGACGGCAGCGGCTATGCAGATTACCTATTCGTTTAAAGGAACTTTAACTTCAAAAGCCAATTTTTTTTAACTTGATACACCTAAAACTTCTAAATATGATGTTCCTAGGTTGTGGTTAAAATTTTGTATACAAAAACTTTAGCTTCGTAGTCCCTGTTCCATTCTGTTCGAATTTCGGGAATTCCGTGTGTAGAATTTCACCCCCACGGTGGTAAAAATAACAAACGATTTTAAATTTCAAAAACGCTAGAACAAATGTTTAAATATGTCTTATCAAGTGCTTAAATATAAAATTTCATGGTTTTATCTTTTAAAATTAAGAAATCCCATACAATCTTTCAACCCTTACTTCACCTCCTCACTGGTCGAAATTTCAAAAACGCTAGAACAAATGTTTAAATATATCTTATTAAGTGCTTAAATAAAAATTTTCATGGTTATATCTTTTAAAATTAAGAAATCCCATACAAACTTTCAACCTCTTCATCTCCTTTTTCGCAATAAAGGGTCGTTCAGTCGGAGATATTTCTTCTAAACTTTTGATGATATGACACAAATAAAAATGCTTTAAATAATAAATATTCTAAACATAAATAATAATTTCTCATTCGGTCTTAAAGCACTCTATATTATATAATATGTAACATACAAATTCCTAATTTAGAATTACTTCACAAAATTTGTCAATTTTACCTCATCAATGATAATGTTTCGATCTGTTACCTTGATATAAGTAACAATTCGTTCTTAACGCAACCAATTGATTAATAAAATGAGGTTTTCGATAAAAACTTATACCTAGAACTACAAAATATTACTTTACCCGTCGTAAAAAATTTTGAGACGGCCTTGTATGGGGCTTTCCCAAGTGCACTATCAGAAAATCGCGTATGTGCTGTCTCATAACTCCGTACCTCAGTTATTTCAAAACTAAATGATTTATAATTTTAAAGTTTCATGGTTTTATCTTCTAAAATTAAGAAATCCCATACAAACTGTCAACCCTTATTTCACCCCTTCACTGGTTGAAATTTCAAAGACGCTAGAACAAATGTTTAAATATATCCTATAAAGTGCTTAAATATAAAGTTTCATGGTTTTCTCTTTTAAAATTCAGAAATACCGTACAAACTTTCAACCCCTATTTCAACCTCTTCATCCCCTTTTTCGCAATAAAAGGTAGCCTATATTTTTCTCAGGGTCTAAAAATTGTCTGTGCCAAATTTCATCAAAATCGTTTGAGAGGTTTAAGCGGGAAAGCGTAACAGACAGACAGACAGAGTTACTTTCGCATTTATAATATTAGTTGTGATTGCCTCCCCCCGTACCCCAGTGACGCTTACATGGAGCCTACATCGCATGCTGTTTAGCTGAGCGCGATGAGCTTCAACCACGCGACTTTTTTCTAATACTTGCAATTTTAAACTCGTGATATCTTCCGAATGAAATGTCCGAACTGAATAATTCAAAGAGTTATAAAAAGGTATTGAAGCCGTCTAGAATATAAAGTAATTTAATTTGATAAGGATTAATACCAAGGTACAAATAAAGAGCCTTTTCAAGCGGCGGCATATAAATTAAATTTTTTGAATAAAAAACTGCTTACTGTGACATAACTGTAATATTTAGACATATGCTGTCGCGACACTTTTTGTAGATGATAATGAGTTCTGCAAAGTCGTAGTAAATGATTTTGTTCTATCATCAATAGTTTTCGCAGCGCACGCGACGTAAGGAATTTTTCAGATCATTTTTTTGGGTTACATTATTGGAGTTTTAGTAAGGATCTCTAATTTCTATTTAAATATAATATAGCTTGTATTACTCGGGAATAATGTAGCTTTCTAAAAGTGAAAGAATTTTTGAAATCGGTTCAGTAGTTTCGGAGCCTATTCATAACAAATAAACAAACAAATCTTTCCTCTTTATTAATACAGATAATATACCGACTCTGAGGAAATGTTAAATTCACAACCTATTGAAGAAAAGGCTTCAACAAACACTGGAAACGTGACATTTACAAATTTGAAAAATCTTAGAGAAGGTTTAAGAATGGCAAATCAGCTTTGCGATTTCTTTAAGAACATTGATCCGTCTATGGATCGAAGTCTCATTTTTAAGAGGCAAATTGCTAATGCGGTTGCTGTACCTATATCAGTCTGAATTGAAAGAGCTTTTGAAAACTGCCAAGTAAGAAAAAAATACAAAATTCTACAAACCATTGCCTAAGCCTTAAGATAATAAATTAAAATGTTCAAAAACTTCAATTAAATATTTTTTTATATATTTGTTGTTTTTATTTTTGTCATCTAGGAACGTATCCCCTATAATCTCATATAAATTACCATTCCGTATTCACGGTTTCTGTATTCGTGGCATATTTATGGAACATATACCCCGCGAATAAAGAGCTTCTACTGTATTGACTTCTGTCATCTAAAGCGTTAAGACTTTTGTAGAATACTGTTGTGAAACCCGTCAAACAACACCGGTCAAATTAGGACGTGGAGTAAAACAGTTATCTCTACAAAACAGTTAATCAAGAGGTCGGAGGACTTCTTCAAGACATTTGATGGGAATTAACATCAACGGTCATCTTCTATATATATAAAAATGGATTGCTGTTCCTTAGTCTCGCTAAAACTCGAGAACAGCTGAACGGATTTATCTTATCTTAGTCTTGAAATGTTCGTGGAGGTTCAGGAAAGGTATAAAAGCTGAAAAAAATTTATTCATTACTGGGAAAACCATAAAAACAGCCCTTTTCTATTTCCCATACAAACGTTTTTTTTGACATTAGATTTGACAACTAACTAATATGTCAATCATTTTGTATCACTTCAAAACACGGAGGTTTATGGCTCACAGATAGACTCCAAAAATATAAATAAAAAAACGTAATAGATATTTCTTGATTATAGGGCGATACGAAGTTCACCAGGTCTTCTAGTTCTTTATACATTTAAAATTCGCAGAAAACATTGTTATCCAGTATGGTTGATAGTCATATAGACCTGAAGCTATTTAAGGATGCGTCAATCTTGGCTACATAATTAAGCTCCATCAGCATAATTATAGAAATAAACCCCTCCAAAGAGTACGTGTAGGCATCGTAGCATTCGGGAAGTAACGACATAATTTTTAAGTCGTTAACCTCACCGTCTTTCAAGAATAATCTATGTGTTTAACCAGCTTAATTCTTCTCGCTTCTCAAATTTTAATGTACGCTTCTCAAATTTTAATGTACTTAAAAGGGAGCTTTCGGCAATAAACATTTTCATTATTTTCCCCTATCATGACATACTTTGAAGCGTAGAAAAGTCGTAACATTAAATATAAAATAAAATGTGTTCACATATACTTAAATATATTTTGGATATATAATATTATGAAAGATAACATCTACATAAAATACAAAAATAATAAAAAGTTACACGTTCTGTTATAACATATATTCTATATATGTACATGTTAAAATATAATACAAATTATTTTTTTGCTTTAACAAAGATTTGTTTAACCATTCGTCGTGATATCTCAAAGGAATTAATAACTGTTGATCGCTAAAATAATAGTAACATATTACAGTAAGAAGTGTGTCTATTTAAAAATTTTATGTTATTATAATTCGTCTCTATGTGTTCGTTAGTTTCAGTAAGACTGTTATGTAAAAATTATTAGGTGTACAACTTTGCTTCCGCCGTTTTTTTCCGAAATTCGAGGCTTTATTGTAAAAAACTGGTTATACATTTATGATTCAAAGTATTGTCCATCGCTGGCCACTACTTTCTCCCATCTTTTGGGCAGCAAACGAATCCCGCGTTGAAAAAACTGGTCATCTTTTGAAGCGATCCACAAATAGATCCAATTTTTAACTTCTTCATAAGACCGGAAGTGCTGGTCAGCCAGGCCGTGTGCCATTGATCGAAACAAGTGATAGTCCGAGGGAGCAACGACTGGAGAATACGGCGGGTGGGGTAGAACTTCCCTTTTCAACGTTTCCAAGAATGTCTTGACCACTTTCGCAACACGGGGTCGAGCATTGTCGTGCTGTAAAATCACTTTATCATTTATCTCGTTGTATTGCGGCCGTTTGTCTTTCAATGCTCGGCTCAAACGCATTAATTGTGTTCGATAACTATCGCCTGTGATTGTTTCAGTCGGTTTTAACAACTCATAATGCACTACGCCGAGCTGGTCCCACCAAATACAGAGCATACCTTGGAATCGTGAATATTTGGTTTGGCCGTCGACGTGGAAGCATGGCCGTGATATCCCCATAATTTTCTGCGCTTGGGATTATCGTAATGAACCCATTTTTCGTCCCCAGTCACAATGCGATGCAGAAATCCTTTCCGTCTTTGCCTTGCAAGCAGCTATTCACAAGCAAACAAACGCCGTTCAACATCTCTCGGCTGCAACTCGTACGGCACCCAATTGCCTTGTTTCTGAATCATTCCCATGACTTTCAGGCATTTTGAAATGGCTTGTTACATCACTCCCAATGATCCTGCCAATTATTGTTGCGTTTGACACGAGTCTTGATCAAGTAATGCCACCAATTCTGCATCTTTGAAAACCTTCTCTCTTCCACCGCCATGCCGGTCTTCGACGTCAAAATCACCGTGCTTAAAGCGTTGAAACCACTCTCGGCACGTTCTTTCACTAATAGCAGCCTCACCATAGGTATTTCAGAGCATTCGATGAGCCTCAGCCGCAGATTTCTTCATATTAAAGCAGAAAATTAAAACCTCCCGCAAATTACGAGAATTTGGCTCGTAAGCTGACATGTTTAATCGAGAATAACTTTATGATGCAGACACAAATCGACTGATATTTCGATGGCGTTATGTTTACAAATGCCTAAGCTTATTGTATGACATCAACGATCTTTTTATTTCGACTACCACTTACCGCTACAACCATCTATTGCAAAACGGCGGAAGCAAAGTTGTACACCTATGTATATAAAATATATAAATAAATTCAAGCAAAACATTGATATTTATCTATTAATTCATTACAAGTTTTTTATGGCATATATTACACTGGTAATCAGGAACAATTTGTGACTGTGGTAATAATATGTAAACACTAATATATCTAGAGAAAGTATAATGAAAACGAAAAATTCTTATGGTTATTATATTTTACATTTTTTGGCAATACTTTAAATTTTAATTTTATTAAACAATGATTCATTGTGAAACATGAAACACTGAAATCGTTTCAAGCGAGTGAACATAGCTGAGTTCCGTTGAAATTTAGCTTAAATATAATTTCATTTTGTCAAAATGTTGTTAATATCTAGTGGTATGTATAAGTGTACATGCTACCGATTTAGGAAATATGAAAAATTATGAAAATAAATATTTTATATTTTGTCTATAAAGCTTAGTGCAATAAAATAGTTTCTTTGTAAAGCAACCTGTCATTTACATTATTTATTATGAGATGCTGAGCGTTAAAAATTTTGAAAGTCAAAGAACAAAGTGTCCTACAGTTTCAGTGACGCTACAATATTATATAATTTATTGAGATTAGTCCTTAGTTAAGATTGGTCTGAATATTAATAATTATAATATAAAATAAACGTTTTTATTTCAACCAGTCAATAATATACAGTTAACAAGTTGTGAGCCGGGGTTTCACTATCGTGGACTACTTAATGCATAATATTACATATATTATTTTAGATACAAAAATTCAAACTTCAATAACTTTAATACACACAAACTACATTTTTTTATTATGGTAGATTATGATTTAATGTAAAGTATAGGTTACTCCTACAGGTTACAAAACAGCAAATTAAATTTGCTGCTATTAGTGACTCAGTTCTGTTTCAGTGCAATACTTTACTCGATGGTAGAAGCATGTTTTCAGAATCTCATTATATTAGATTTTTTAAAGGAATCATATACAAGAATCTTTATATTTCACCATACAAATGAAATCAGACAATTTTAATATTATATCTGCGTAATAATTTAGCAGCTGTTAATATTTAATCCAATTCGAACTGTTCATTGCGTATTGCAATACACTTATTGTTGTCAAATAACTTGTCTTTGTGAATAATATAATAAGAATAAACAATAACTTGATATAACAATCTATCAATTACAAATATGATTCAGCTCAGACATTCATATAATCAAACTTAAATTAATCATAAAATATCATGTTAAATGTAATTTCGGTTTGTAATATTACTTACAGACCTGAAGCTAGCTGCAATGTTCTTTCAATTGATTGTTTCTAAATCTTCTGTTTAACCTCAGACGCAAATTAAAGGTATGTGTATGTGTGTGAGTGTGTGAGTATGAGTGTGTGTGTGTGTGTGCTATCTGAAGTAAATCTAATGTACTGTTAACAGTTTAGACAGTGTGATTGTTTTTTACATTTTAATAATTATTTTATAATTATTATAATAAATGGAATATTCATTACATTTCATTTAAAGTGCAAGTAACTGAATAATCTCATAAAAAGTAATTAACGCAAAATTTTAAGCAGAAATTGGATTTTCCGGGTCTTGGTTACACGCAAACAAAATTTTTCGAACTCATTACCTTCATATGATTTTAAACAAGATGAACTTATGTTCCGAGGCATATAATATAACATAACAACCCGACCTCACCCGGCCCGATGTTAGACTTATCACTTTTTATTATCATTTCACTTAATTGTAATAATTTTCTTAAGTAATATTGATCTTAGTTAACAACTTTTTTGTCTAATACTTTCTCTTTTCAGTTTAGTTTTATACAAATAAAACTTCTTTTTTTTGGATAGAAATAAGTTTTTTTATAGATCCAAATAATATTTCCACAAATTTACTTTCTATTAAGGTCTCAAAGTGGCGAAGGACCCTGAAAAACTTGCTGTCCTTTTTCTGGATATAATAAAGTCTTAATTTTCACTGTACTAAATAAGAAACCGCTACCATCTTATTTCAGCTTAAGTAAACTTTCGTATCATATAAATACATTTACTTCATATAACGCTGAGTTTAAACTATGCTGAACGAGTTTTTTTTAGAGTGTTTACTACTAATTGGAAGCTTGAAATAATGACATGGACACTTCCGTATTCCGTTGCATTTTCCTATGGTACCTTTCTTTCTACGCTATTTGTCCACCTCATTCATAGCTGTTTACCACACCGCGCGGCCGTGAGATTAGGTTCGTAATGGTATTCAAACCAACCCTTCTTAACTGGTCTGAAACTTTTCGTTGTGTTAACTTGTCGTCTATTAAGTGCTATAATTTGTTTCTTAAGTGTATCTTAATATCCATCAAATAGATTAGGATCGTGTTCAAAAGGGTATAGTACCTACCAGAATACCATAATTCCAATCAGCGCTGTAAACTTCAACGATTTAACTCGTGGCCGAGATCCAATTATCATCTTTGGTCTTATAAATATCAATAAAGAAGCTCTGAAAAGTAATCTTAAATATGATGGTGAATCGAAAAAATTATTCATTGTGAAAATAGGAATTACTTTGAAAATACTGTTGGTGTAATTTATATATTATGTATGTGATGTGATTCGTGTTCTTTATGATGATTGTTGTATCAAAACCTCTCAGGCGTCTCACCGGGCAACATAACAAGTACCGGATCACCGTTTTTATAAGTTCCTGAAATAAATCATCCCTGACTAAAATAAGAGGAGTAATAATAGTTTTCTGGCCTGTAAAACAATCCGGCAACAGGAATGTTTCCCAAGGTACTTGGGCCAAGTAGAACCCACAGGTTCTAAACGGATCCTCTCGCTGTAGTACACCTCTCGCCTGTTTTATCTTGTAATATGTGGCACCACAAACTGTTTTGAGTCTGCATTGGCTGATACATTTATGGTCTCAAAAACAAAGACTCAAAAATTGTGTACTCAGTCTTTATTCTCTAGTTTCTAGAAACATATGGAACGTTACAACCATAATAATAGAAAAATGTATTTGGAATGTTCTGAAACATAGTAGAATTGTTGAAATGACAGCACTTGTTTACGGATTCATGTTTTTGTTGAATCATCTGTTGGTTTCATTTATACAAATCCATTCAGGCTTTCAAACTAGATTAGTTAAAAGTTAACACTATATGTATTTATATAAAACAAAACGATGGATACAATGTGCATTGGACACAGAGAATTTAACGAATTATTTTATAGTTAGAGAAGCGACTTAGCGTTTTCTTCAGACCCGTGGCAGAAGATGGAGGAGTGTTGTAGAACTCTTCGAAAGAGTCCCGAGACACTAAGACCAAATGATTAGCTTTGTGCATTTGACTTGATATTGATTTTGACCACAGATTTAACCTCCGTCGATTTTTTAAAATTAATTTGAATATTTGGAGGGTTCATTGAGCTCTCGTTTATACTAAATTTCTATAAATTTTAAAAAAATAAGACTGTTAACATTATAAAATTTATTGTATCTCATAAATTTCATACATTATTTTAATGCTTCTTATATGTATGATATCTTTTACGTATCTTATCTGCTATTAAACATTTAAAAAATATGGATATTTAAAACAGATATATACAGTTTTTTTAATACATTTTTTTATTCGTGCTTTGGACATTCACTGCAAAAGCCATAAAAGAAAAATTCAAAAGAAGCAAATATTATAAGCAATCTGTTTTTCAAAATTAATCTACTTTTCTTCGCTTTACCTTTTATGGTGAATATATAAATTTTCACATCTATTTCGGAAGAGAATTGATGTCGAAAGCTATATTGTTGCTATTAAAGTGAACCATTAATAACCTCACATTAAGTTGATTTTTTTATTAATCTATATTGTGTTTTAGAATGACCAGTCCCGTAATAAGGTTTAAGTGAAGGCGTTCGGTGTAACAGCTAAGGTCAATATAACTTTCAATAAAAAGATTTCCAACGAAACATCATTCATTTATATGTATTATGAATTAATATCAACACACGATACTCTCATTTATCATGTTATCTGTAAAATATGATGGTCGTGTATTATTTTACTGCAAAGTATTAAGAAATTCAACTCTTGTACATTTAAAAAACGTGTCTTAAGATATTAATAATTTATCTTTAACTTGAATAACGTTTTCGATAGGATCACTTTGTTTTCTTTATTTTTGCTAAATTAACCAAGAAGTATGTTTTTTAATTTGTAAATAAACGCCCAAAAATAATTAAGATCGGATCAAGATTGACTTTTGTTAAAATAAAATACATAAATTACAAATTGTTACAAGTTACAAATTGGAACAAAATAATAGATGCGTTTTCCCGATCAGTGAACTACTTGAAGAATACTGAACATAATGGAATACAAATACAGCCACTCTGGAACATGATCCGGGCGGTCATGCACCCCTGGTACCTCGGTAAAATATTGTTATTGAATATGTTTATTACACAGATATTTTTTTATTGCTTATTATTAATTAAATTTCTATTCAAAATATTCATTTCAGTAGTATACTTATCGAGCAAATACCCTTTTATTTATTCATTAATAATTATGGATGGTAAAAATAGTCAGGTGTTACTTGTATAACCTATGTAGTCACCTGTGTAAGTGCGTTGCAGACACATAACTCCAACATAGTACATATATTATATTTCCGAGGGGCTCGTTATAATTGACAGAGTATTAAAATTAAATTTTGACGAAAAAAGCTGACATTATATAAACTGTGTTCATCAGTACATAAATAAATTTCTTCTTAGTGAGAAAATAAATAACGATGCGAATAATTCAAACTGCTCGATAACTATGTATTTGTGGCATGACGGAGTTTGTTCCTCGAATATAATGACTCTATCTTTTGTCTCTTTCTTTCTATCTCTCGCTAGCATTGAATTCCTTGAATAAATATAAATTATAAAAATCAAAGAAAATAATGTTTTTACAGGATTTATTGTTTTTTAGATTTGATTTTATAACTGTAAGTACGTAAAAGATGAATCCATGATATAACGGTGGCTGTCAGAGTCCGAATGAATTTGTACAGATTGTATCTTGTATGTAGGTACAGATTGTATCTTACCTTGGACAGACGATGTTGTTTCGGAGCCTACTTCTCCTTATACGCTCTGAAACTAGTTTTTTCCACTGTCACCTTGGGAAGGTTTCATGCCGGCGGCTATGTTTATAGAGGTATGTTTTTTTCTTCTGAAACAATATTTTTCAAAAGTCGTGATGCTTAATGTTTACTTGATAGTGTAGATACATAATCATTTCGTTTGTGTTTGATTACGGAAACTACAAAATAAAATCCGAAAATAATAGTTTTATTTTAATGAGTATTTACGAATGTCTTATCACATTACCAAGCAGCTGATTTATAGTTTATCTAATTAAGTAATAGCTTAAAAAAACTATTTGATGATTCCTTTTCATCCACCTGAACTACTGCATCAAATTTTCTCAGATCGCTAGTTACTCTTAAGTGTTATTTTTATATTTTTTAATATTTCTTATGAAAATCCCTCAATAAAAATAAAATATATTTCAGTTCTTGTGCCAATAACCACAACTATTATTAAGACAATATTTAATTTCATACATTAACCTTCGTATATTGCTATCAGGTATTACTTTGTGAGTTATATGTATTTATATATTACAAATACTATATTATATAAAGAAAACGTACTAATTGATCTGTCAACATCAGAATTATCTAAAGTGCGGGCGATATTATGTCTGTATATGATATAATGTCTGTCTGTTTATGATATAATGTGTATTCTCACAGAATAGAGGTCATTAATAATACTAGTATAAGGATCGTAAACAGTCAAACTAATTGGCGTTAATATTGATAAAATACATTATTTAACAAGTGTCTCGGTAACAAGCAATAGTCAAAAATACAAAAGAACTTATCTAGTACTCGGAAACATTAACAGATTAAAGAGAAACAGAATCCAAGGTTTTAGCTGTTAGTAACTTGGTCGACTTTTTAATTGTAGTAAATGCTTATACACTAAATATATAGGATGACAACAAGAAGTTCCAGGAAAACTACGAAACTTACTTGTAAGTATATAATAATAAGAATTACATATTAAAACTTATACCTACACCTAGGATCACACAACATGATCACCTTAAAAGGTATTCATTGAATTATGTTTAATCTATATTCATTAAATATTCGACACTTTGAAAAGAGGACAGCTGTCATAACATTGACTTTAGAACTGATAATAAACTTGCCGTCCCCAATACAAGATTAAGTAAAATTTACAATTCTGCCTATGAATTTTAAATTTTATAAAATGACTAAGACTTATTTAAAATATTAATAATCCAGAACTATATACAAATTCTTGAATTGAAGACAGAAAGTTCAAAAATATTCAATGACTTAGTCGCTCCAATTATTATATTGTTTGTGTCACATATCTTTATATCATCAGTTGTTGACAATATTTTATATTTGTTTTGCTTCAACCGACAAACCAACATTAGTACCAATACAGGGAAAACCAGCCAACAACCCTTAAAGATAGGTTGCCTTCGTCAAACTAGAGTTCCGGACGAACTCAATTATTTGCCAACATGTTGTTTGAAAAAAAAGGATAGTAACTAATTATACTTATTATTATTTTGCAACGTGACTACAAGAAACAATGTGTGCCTGAACTATATTACTATGAATTTCAAGAGTTTAAATTTAATTTGGAAATAACTTTATTCCACAACAGTTCTCTCTTACAAAACTGTCAAAAGGTATTTATACGACAAATAAAAAAACGGAGGTTGAGAGATGCTGGTATTATTTCAGATGTTATTTTGATAATGTAACGATTAGGTCTTGCTCACAAAATAACAATAGTTTTAAAGATATCCTTTAACTACAAACTAAATACATATTAAATAAATAAATATTTTTTCTTTTAATGTATCTTTATATTCATATATATTTTTTGCAGGCATACATACATACATTAACCTTTATTACTAGAAATAAACCCTTAAACAAAGCAAAAGAAATATGAATATTATTTTATAGATAAAATTGGAAGTGGTTGTTTTATCATGTTTTTCTTGTATTTTATATTGATAGATTTGTAATACAAATGTTTCAACAACTTTTCCTATGACATTGAGTCTTGGGAGTGTCATATTTCATATCGGTGATCCCGATGATGCATGTTGATGTTGATACATTGACGTTTTGATCTCTCCCGGCCCCGGCACTCATTGCTTGATATGTATTGAGTAGGTTCTTCGATGTACAAAGACGTTCAGGTTGACTGTTTACGGCTGATGATATACATAAATGTATATATATATATATATATATATATGTGTGTGTGTTATCGTGTAAAAGGACATTGATGATTCTAATTATAATATGAATTACATATAACATGAATGTTTAAATTAAGTGACGTCGAAAATTATTCGTACTTATAATACTATGTAATTTTGTGGTTATAGACTTTTCAATATTTTTAAAGACATAACATACACAGTTTATTTATTAACTTTAATTTTAGTATGTATGAGATATAATATTTCAATAATATTATCTTTGTAGTAGCAACATTACTAATTAATTAAAAAGGGAGCTTGTGATAGCGGCAAGTGAGGATATTAAATATTAAAGAAATAAGCCCCTCAACTAATTAATCCTTAAAGAAAACGAACGAGTCGCTTCAGTCCACAGTGATTTAATTTAATTTCGGATACTCAAATATACTAGTTTGAACCCCCGACGCCGAAAGAGGGCTAACATGGGTTTGACGTCAATGACTCTGTATGTGTATGTGTGCTATATGTGTGTGTGTTGTTATTTTTTCTTGTAATCCAATCTCCTTGCAGTGCTTCTTAGCTCGGTATTATTAATATTTATCCAGCTATGTAAAAGTATTAGACCTGTCCAAAGTGATCGAAGGCATCTTTGGCTTATGATTATACAATTAAGTGTCTTAGCGTGTCAGTATAATTATTAAAGGACAAATTATAAGTAAGGGTGTTTTGAAAATTGTGTAACATTTTGTTATTAACTCATCGTCATCAGTCTATCAGAGCCTACTGCTGAGCGAAGGCCTCTTCTCACATGGAGAGGTTTGAGCATTAATCACCACGCTTCCTCAAAACGGGTTGGTGATTATGTACATGTGTACAATGCTTGTGCTAGGAAGCACGCTTCTTCATTACAGTTAAGTTGTTACTTAAAATATATAACACCTTTTGATTTACTCACATTTATATTAATATTAAATTATTGATATTAAAATAAGGCTCTCTCATGCTAACATTTATAATTCATTGAAACACAACAAGCACAGGTGAGGATAATTGTTAAGAAAATAAATTATATGTATTACGGCTATATACATATGTAAGTGTGTTGTTTACGTTTTGTATGTGTGTATTTTTGTGAGTGTGAAGTTGATATTTAGAAATTAAGAAGTAACCCTTCTTCTCATAATATGAAAGTGGTAAAATTTATGTTGTTACAGATTTATATTTAAATTATGACATTTGGAAAACATATATTTTTATTTATAACACAGCTGCGCTGTTCATTTATAGTTAGATCTCTACATTGGCAAACTTTAGACCAAAATAATAATAATTGATGGATCTGACAATGGAATATTTATTTTATTTGTAAAATATTAGGATTATGCATTTAATGTCATTAAAAGCTGAGGGAGGAAGTATCTCACTCTTATATTTTTGTTTCCGTTTTTTATCCGTATCCGTATCCCCCGTTTTTTTCTGTTTAAAGAAATTATTCTCATTATGACGTCATTTACGTTTCTACTTGTTTAGGTAAATTGTTATAAAGTTTTACTCCCTCAAAAATAATCATCTTTTTTCCACTCTTAGCTCTAGTTTTAGGCAGTATTAGATGGCTAGCAGGTCTAGTTGCATACTTGTGTAATTGACCTGTGCTTTCAAAAGATATTTCTGTACGTATTTTTTTGTCTTAGATTTTACGTATAAGAGTACAAGTAGTGTAGTTGTGTCATTGCTTAATATTCCTTAATTTGGTTTCTGTATAGAATTTTTCTGAAGTTGTTAAATAAGGGTAATGAAAAAATAATTTAATTATTTTATTTTGAGCAATTTGAAGTTGGGCTATATTGCTTTTTGATGCCACAACCCATATTTCGATGAGATACAAAAGATGTGGTTTCACTAAACTATTGTAAATCATTAAGCGAACTCGACGAGGTAAACATCGAACCGTTGACCTCAATGAACCGATAAGGCTAGCGAGTTTGTTTGTGATATTTTTTATATGTGTATTCCATGTTAAATATGTATCAAGTCTTAGTCCTAGATATTTTTCTTGCTTTTTCTCTTGCAAAGGTATATTATTTATTGTAAGAGGTGTTTGAAGTTGTATTTTTTTATTTTTTTTAATATTAGTTCCAAGTCATTACTTGTATTATGCTAAATTTCTTTCCTTTTAGCTTTATACGCCAGTCTAAATGTGTGTATCACTTGGCTTCCATTAAATCTTTCAAATATTATTGATTACTCCAACCATAACACTTGTTCGGTTATTGTATTGCAAATTAAAGTCTAAATTAAAAGGAAAACCTGTCTTTATTTTAGATTTACTCGTATTATGTCAAACAGCGGAAATTAATAAAATATTTCACCAGAAAAATGTCAGCTTGTTTCTTTTTATTATATTTTCTCTCCTTCTCATTGTTTTGTTTATTATTTGGATTTGTTGAACAGAAATAAGTTTTAAGATAAGATGCTATTAATATTCCTTGACTTATAAAATATTTAAATAAGTCTAAAAAATATTTTAGACGTGATAATCTAATAAAATGTTGTATTAATACAATAATCTATATTAATAAAGAGGAAAGATTTGTTTGTTTATTTGTTATGAATAGGCTCCGAAACTACTGAACCGATTTCAAAAATTCTTTCACCTTTGGAAAGCTACATTATTCCCAAGTAATATAAGCTATATTATATTTCAATAAAAATTAGGGATCCTTACTACAACTCCAATAATGTAACCCAAGGTGTAAAAAATATCTATATTAATAAAGAGGAAAGATTTGTTTGTTTATTTGTTATGAATAGGCTCCGAAACTACTGAACCGATTTCAAAAATTCTTTCACCTTTGGAAAGCTACATTATTCCCAAGTAATATAAGCTATATTATATTTAAATAAAAATTAGAGATCCTTACTAAAACTCCAATAATGTAACCCAAGGTGTAAAAAATATATTAATAAAGAGGAAAGATTTGTTTGTTTATTTGTTATGAATAGGCTCCGAAACTACTGAACCGATTTCAAAAATTCTTTCACCTTTGGAAAGCTACATTATTCCCAAGTAATATAAGCTATATTATATTTAAATAAAAATTAGGAATCCTTACTAAAACTCCAATAATGTGACCCAAAACTGCGAAAACTATTGATGATAGAACCAAATCATGTACTACGACTTTGTAGAACTCATCATTATCTACAAAAAGTGTCGGAACAGCATATGTTTAAATATTATAGTTATGTTACAGTAAGCGATTTTTTATTCTAAAAATTTAATTTATATGCCGCCGCTTGAAAAGGCTCTTTATTTGTACCTTGGTATTAATCCTTATCAAAAAAAAAACTTCATATTCAATACGGTTTCAATACCTTTTTGAATTATTCAATTCGGACATTTCATTCCTAAGATATCACGAGTTTAAAAATGCAAGTATTAGAAAAAAGTCGCGTGATTGCCGCTCACCGCGCTCAGCTAGCCAGCATGCGATGTAGACTCCATGTTAACGTCACTAGGATACGGGGGGAAGTCAATCCCAACTAATATTATAAATGCGAAAGTAACTCTGTCTGTCTGTCTGTCTGTCTGTCTGTGAAGCTTTCCCGCTTAAACCTCTCAACCGATTTTGATGAAATTTGGCAGAGACAATCTTTAGACCCTGAGAAAAGCCATAGGCTACCTTTAATGCGAAAAAAGGGATGAAGAGGTTGAAATTTTGTATGGCATTTCTTAATTTTAATAGATAAAACCATGAAACTTTATATTTAAGCACTTGATGATAGGATATATTTAAACATTTGTTCTAGCGTTTTTGAAATTTAGACCAGTGAGGGGGTGAAATAGGATTTCTTAATTTTAGAAGATAAAACCATGAAACTTTATTTTTAGGATCTTGATAAGAAATGAAAAAAAACAATTTTGAACTACGAAGCTAAACTTTTTTATACAAAATTTTAACCACTGAACCTAGGAACATCATATTTAGAAGTTTTGGGTGTATCAAGTTAAAAAAAATAGCTTTTGAAGTTAAAGTTCCTTAATGAATAGGTACTCTGCATCGCCACCGCACAGTGGGAAAGCTCCATATAAAACCGTCTCCAAACCCCAAAACATGAAAGTCGTTGTTATGTAGTAAAACAAATTAATTAATTTAGTCTTATAAATAAGCTTTCTTTTCAATAGTTTTTAAATTATTTTTTGCATACCATAATATATATTAAAAGGCATCAAAGTTGACTCATGTTCAATGGTGTTATTTGACCCAGTACATTACTACAATTCAACGCCACATTACTTGAAAGTATTACTAATATTATAAATGCGAAAGTAACTCTGTCTGTCTGTCTGTTACGCTTTCACGCCTAAACCACTGAACTGATTTTAATGAAATTTGGTACAGAAATAGAGTTGACCTTGAGAAAGAACATAGGATAGT
The DNA here is from genome assembly GCA_916720795.1 of Danaus chrysippus. Classification (NCBI taxonomy): domain Eukaryota; kingdom Metazoa; phylum Arthropoda; class Insecta; order Lepidoptera; family Nymphalidae; genus Danaus; species Danaus chrysippus. Next base: position 1,612,268 of record CAKASE010000074.1, read on the forward strand.
TTTTATCCCAGACTTTTGAAAGGCAGACTTGAAAGAAGACTTTCTCTAGGAAACGCGATATAACCGAAATCCACGCGTGCGAAGCAGCGGGTGGAAAGCTAGTTAAAAATAAATTGAGTTTGCAACTCAACAAATAGCGTAAAAAATATTGTTTCTCAAAAATGTAATAGCTACATACGAGTATATAAATTTATAGCTTGTACTCCACTAACATTATAAGTTTAATTAGAACATATTTGTCGACAAGATTTCCTTCAAAATACTTTAACAGTTATATTTATAATAAAATATTGACGCTTTTTTATTTTTGTGGGTTATGTAAATTAATAAGATTTTTTGAGTCAAATTTGGTAATTAAAGTTAAAGCCCTTTCTTCTTTGAATTGAAGTTCAGATATGTTTTGTAGGGGGTAACAACCGTCATCATAAGTGCCCGGTAATATATGATACAATTTCTGAAGTTATCCCGAAGAAAATATAAAAAAATGAACTTTATACTTCAATGAGAGTAAGATCCTCTTCTAATCACCTTTATTGCCTCTTACCTGCCCAAGTAACCACAATCCAATTTCTATAGTCACTGATCGTTACTACCTCTATCTATATACATGTACAGAGAAACTTTCAACATTTATAAAATACAGAAAATCTGGCCGTCGAAGGCTCTAGAAGGATTGAATTTAATAATTTTCTAAAATTAATAACTCTTATAATAATTTAACAGTACGTAATACGTTAAATGGATTTGTACTATCCTCGAAGAAACTATTATCAAATTCAAGACCCCGAAAAATTATTCTCTATGATTTCGGAGAAGAACTAGTCTTCAACTACCAGCAAATTTAAAACCTGTATAAAATTTCTGGAGAAGCCTTGAAGACTCTTGATATTTTAACCTTAATAAATATATTTATATCGAAGCAATATTATTCTCTATACAACTATACTGAAATATCATTTTAATTAGCTTGAAGTAATGAGATTGCGGAAACCATTAGCGTTTTAATAAGTAAAGTAGTCATCGATCTTTGGGTGTCACATAAAGTAACTTTATGCTAGAATGAAGAGGCTATACGTATAAATCATTAACCATTCTTATAACATAAGTATGTAGTATGATTCAGGTGTACTTCATAACGTAATATATGTAATGCTGTCATCTACACTTGTTCTAATAGCGAGTCTTCTAAGCACATTACTTGACCTAATAGGAATTTATTAGGTTAGCAGAAAAAGGCATTCGGAGAATAGATATAAGATGTTTTAACGAAGATTTTATTTTCACAACTGGATACTTCATGGCAGGCCAAGTTCTGGTGCCACTTATATTGACATGTGTGAATCCAGACGTATATTTAAATCAAAATTGAAATGGTGTCAAAACAACCAGCAACAAATACAGATGGATATAATTGCTGAACATCATAAAAACAAGAATTTTAGCCAGTTTTGGAAAACCACCAATAAATTTAATAAAAATCCGGGTCTTCCTGTCAGTGTCGGTGGTGTTCATGAGCCCAGTGAAATTGCTAATTTGTTTAGGCAGCATTTCAAAGTAGAATCCCCACTGGGACCCTCGTTGCAGGTGTCCGATGCTGAGGGTTGTAACTCTAAGCGTAGTATAATATTTAAGCCTAATGAGGTAGCTGAAGTGATTAAGAATATGGTGAGAGGGAAATCCCCTGGACACGATAACCTCAGCATTGAACACCTGCAACATGCAGGAGTTCGATTGCCGACAATTTTAGCATTGTTTTTCAACCTGTGTATAGGGCACTCATATTTACCTGATGGTCTTATGCGTACTGTAGTGGTACCCATTATAAAAAACAAAACGGGTGACTCATCAGACGTTTCAAACTATAGACCGATCTCTCTTGCCACTGTTATTGCGAAGGTGCTTGACTGTTTGCTTGGAAAGCGACTGACGGAATACGTATCTCTTAATGACGCGCAATTTGGCTTTAGACCTGGCCTTTCCACTGAGAGCGCTATCCTATGCCTCAAGCAAACAGTTCAGTACTACACTGTAAGAAAAAACACCGGTATATGCATGCTTTTTGGACCTCTCCAAGGCATTTGATCTTGTTTCCTATGACGTTCTATGGGATAAATTAAAAAATGAAACTAATATGTCTGATGAAATTTTACTCACCTTTAAATATTGGTACAGACACCAAAGAAATATTGTTAAATGGGCTGGTGAGCACTCGGAGGAGTATGGATTGGATTGCGGGGTGAGGCAGGGGGGTGTGACTTCGCCCACGCTTTTCAATCTATATATTAATAAGCTGCTTGAGGAGCTCAGCAGTACCGGAATCGGTTGTCATATTGACGGAGTCTGTGTCAATAATATTAGCTACGCAGACGATATGGTGCTGCTGAGTCCCTCAAGTGGTGCAATGAAAAGACTCCTCAGTATTTGTGAGACTTATGCAGTGACTCATGGACTTAGATACAATCCAACGAAAAGTGAGTTTATGATATTTAAACCGGATCACAAGCGGTATAATGATATACCACATATTACACTGTGCGGTACACCACTTACAAAGGTTGGCCGTTTTAAGTACTTGGGTCACTGGATAACTGAGGATTTGAATGATAATCTGGATATAGAGAGAGAACGGAGGTCGCTGTCTGTTCGCTGCAATATGTTGATCCGCAGATTTGCAAAGTGTTCCAAACGAGTAAAAACTACGCTCTTTAACGCATATTGTCAATCTTTTTATGCGTGCAGTCTGTGGGTAAACTATACTCGGAGGGCATACAGTGACTTACGTGTGCAATACAACAATGCGTTCAGGATGTTGATGGGGCTGCCGCGATACTGCAGCGCCTCTGCTATGTTCGCAGAGGCTCACACAGATGGTTTTGCTTCCATCATGCGCAAACGCTGCGCGTCCTTACTTCGACGAGTACGGGACAGTCCCAACACAATCCTGCACGCATTGTTAGATCGCTGGGATTCGCCAATCTTGGCACATTGGATACGACTCCATGTAGTCAAATAAAATATAATTTTGTAACTTTACTAACCAACTAGCTTATTAAGTTTAAATTTTTACTAACACAATATGGATTAAGATCTGAAATAAATTATTATTATTATTATTATTATTTAACACCTCTAAAATGCGCAATCTGTACAGTTTTTAATGGCTTTTTTATCCAAAATACAATGTATGTTTGTTTAAAATGTAATTTTTTTTTTTGAAAATAGCGACAAACACCAAATACATATCAGCAAATAATTTCTTTTTCTTCGTTATAATGTAATAACAATATGTTAACCATATTTAAAAAGTGAGCCAATTCTTGAGCCTGATAAAAAATTGCATTCATTTCCAAATTGAAAGTAACTTTTGCTGTCGTACATTGAAGAAACAAAGAATAGCATTACTACAAATATGACTCTTTCCTCTTATCTTCCCATAAACACGGTTTCAGTAAGGTATCAGGAAAAGTCGGTTTAAATGTGAAATAAAACAATAATAAACAGCATAGTTTAATTCAAATATGTACTTACGAATATCTTACACATCTTTGTAACAGTTAACTATTATAATTGATCTTTGACAAAAAACATATATTTATTTTTACAGGTTATAACCTAATATTGACACTCCTTGAAACTCCTCTCTGTTTCTTATATAACCAAATGTTTTAAGTAGCTTTTACGTATAAAGTAATACTAAATGTATAAAACATCTTTAAACAACATCATCCCTGAAGCTGTGAGTCGTGTTCGTGCTTGTGTAGAGAAGGGACCAAATAAATAAATCCTGAGGACATTAGCGAGACTTAAGAAAAACATTTTTGGAATTTATTATGTAATTATTTTTTATTAAACAAAAATGATTTATATAGTTGTTATTGATGCCAAAAATAAATAAATTTATATAAATATAACTCTTTCATACTTTGTGATATATAATTAAGTATAAATTGTTAATTCTTTATTTTTCAAACAGGACTTTTGTAATTGTTTTTTTTTTTTAACTCGAACATTGTTTTTTCTAAAAATTTCTTATTAAACGTAAGTCTTGCATTTTGGATTCTTTTAATTTAAGTATATTTAATAACCATGTGAAAATCGATTGAATATTAATGATACCCGAATCACGTCATGAATATGTGTCAGTTTTTTATAAAATAATAATACTTTCAAAATTATTATAAAAGAGAACGATTTACCTTCAAGCGACCTCATTAATTTGGTAATTCATTAAATCATTCATCATCTCTTATATTAATTAATGCTCGATGTATTTAAGCGAGGCTCGTCGACTCTCAGAGTACCGGGTTCAGTTAATACAAACCCACAGACTATTATACTAATATATACATATACAAGCTTTCCGCCCGCAGCTTCACTCGCGTGGAGTTCGGTTATATCGCGTTTCCAAGAGATTCTTTCAAAAGTCTGGAATAAAAACTATTCTACATTCTTTCTCAAGGTCAACTCTATCTTTGTACCAAATTTCATTAAAATCAGTTCAGTGGTTAAGGTGTGAAAGCGTAACAGACAAACAGACAGAGTTACTTTCGCATTTATAATATTAGTAATACTTTCAAGTAATGTGGCGTTGAATTGTAGTAATGTACTGGGTCAAATAACACCATTGAACATGAGTCAACTTTGATGCCTTTTAATATATATTATGGTTTGCAAAAAATAATTTAAAAACTATTGAAAAGAAAGCTTATTTATAAGACTAAATTAATTAATTTGTTTTACTACATAACAACGACTTTCATGTTTTGGGGTTTGGAGACGGTTTTATATGGAGCTTTCCCACTGTGCGGTGGCGATGCAGAGTACCTATTCATTAAGGAACTTTAACTTCAAAAGCTATTTTTTTTAACTTGATACACCCAAAACTTCTAAATATGATGTTCCTAGGTTCAGTGGTTAAAATTTTGTATAAAAAAGTTTAGCTTCGTAGTTCAAAATTGTTTTTTTTTCATTTCTTATCAAGATCCTAAAAATAAAGTTTCATGGTTTTATCTTCTAAAATTAAGAAATCCCATACAAATTTTCAACCCTTATTTCACCCCCTCACTGGTCTAAATTTCAAAAACGCTAGAACAAATGTTTAAATATATCCTATCATCAAGTGCTTAAATATAAAGTTTCATGGTTTTATCTATTAAAATTAAGAAATGCCATACAAACTTTCAACCTCTTCATCCCTTTTTTCGCATTAAAGGTAGCCTATGTCTTTTCTCAGGGTCTAAAGATTGTCTCTGCCAAATTTCATCAAAATCGGTTGAGAGGTTTAAGCGGGAAAGCTTCACAGACAGACAGACAGACAGACAGACAGAGTTACTTTCGCATTTATAATATTAGTTGGGATTGACTTCCCCCCGTATCCTAGTGACGTTAACATGGAGTCTACATCGCATGCTGGCTAGCTGAGCGCGGTGAGCGGCAATCACGCGACTTTTTTCTAATACTTGCATTTTTAAACTCGTGATATCTTAGGAATGAAATGTCCGAATTGAATAATTCAAAAAGGTATTGAAACCGTATTGAATATGAAGTTTTTTTTTTGATAAGGATTAATACCAAGGTACAAATAAAGAGCCTTTTCAAGCGGCGGCATATAAATTAAATTTTTAGAATAAAAAATCGCTTACTGTAACATAACTATAATATTTAAACATATGCTGTTCCGACACTTTTTGTAGATAATGATGAGTTCTACAAAGTCGTAGTACATGATTTGGTTCTATCATCAATAGTTTTCGCAGTTTTGGGTCACATTATTGGAGTTTTAGTAAGGATTCCTAATTTTTATTTAAATATAATATAGCTTATATTACTTGGGAATAATGTAGCTTTCCAAAGGTGAAAGAATTTTTGAAATCGGTTCAGTAGTTTCGGAGCCTATTCATAACAAATAAACAAACAAATCTTTCCTCTTTATTAATATATTTTTTACACCTTGGGTTACATTATTGGAGTTTTAGTAAGGATCCCTAATTTTTATTTAAATATAATATAGCTTATATTACTTGGGAATAATGTAGCTTTCCAAAGGTGAAAGAATTTTTGAAATCGGTTCAGTAGTTTCGGAGCCTATTCATAACAAATAAACAAACAAATCTTTCCTCTTTATTAATATAGATATTTTTTACACCTTGGGTTACATTATTGGAGTTGTAGTAAGGATCCCTAATTTTTATTGAAATATAATATAGCTTATATTACTTGGGAATAATGTAGCTTTCCAAAGGTGAAAGAATTTTTGAAATCGGTTCAGTAGTTTCGGAGCCTATTCATAACAAATAAACAAACAAATCTTTCCTCTTTATTAATATAGATTATTGTATTAATACAACATTTTATTAGATTATCACGTCTAAAATATTTTTAGACTTATTTAAATATTTTATAAGTCAAGAAATATTAATAGCATCTTATCTTAAAACTTATTTCTGTTCAACAAATCCAAATAATAAACAAAACAATGAGAAGGAGGAGAAAATATAATAAAAAGAAACAAGCTGACATTTTTCTGGTGAAATATTTTATTAATTTCCGCTGTTTGACATAATACGAGTAAATCTAAAATAAAGACAGGTTTTCCTTTTAATTTAGACTTTAATTTGCAATACAATAACCGAACAAGTGTTATGGTTGGAGTAATCAATAATATTTGAAAGATTTAATGGAAGCCAAGTGATACACACATTTAGACTGGCGTATAAAGCTAAAAGGAAAGAAATTTAGCATAATACAAGTAATGACTTGGAACTAATATTAAAAAAATAAAAAAATACAACTTCAAACACCTCTTACAATAAATAATATACCTTTGCAAGAGAAAAAGCAAGAAAAATATCTAGGACTAAGACTTGATACATATTTAACATGGAATACACATATAAAAAATATCACAAACAAACTCTCTAGCCTAATCGGTTCATTGAGGTCAACGGTTCGATGTTTACCTCGTCGAGTTCGCTTAATGATTTACAATAGTTTAGTGAAACCACATCTTTTGTATCTCATCGAAATATGGGTTGTGGCATCAAAAAGCAATATAGCCCAACTTCAAATTGCTCAAAATAAAATAATTAAATTATTTTTTCATTACCCTTATTTAACAACTTCAGAAAAATTCTATACAGAAACCAAATTAAGGAATATTAAGCAATGACACAACTACACTACTTGTACTCTTATACGTAAAATCTAAGACAAAAAAATACGTACAGAAATATCTTTTGAAAGCACAGGTCAATTACACAAGTATGCAACTAGACCTGCTAGCCATCTAATACTGCCTAAAACTAGAGCTAAGAGTGGAAAAAAGATGATTATTTTTGAGGGAGTAAAACTTTATAACAATTTACCTAAACAAGTAGAAACGTAAATGACGTCGTAATGAGAATAATTTCTTTAAACAGAAAAAACGGGGGGGGATACGGATACGGATAAAAAACGGAAACAAAAATATAAGAGTGAGATACTTCCTCCCTCAGCTTTTAATGACATTAAATGCATAATCCTAATATTTTACAAATAAAATAAATATTCCATTGTCAGATCCATCAATTATTATTATTTTGGTCTAAAGTTTGCCAATGTAGAGATCTAACTATAAATGAACAGCGCAGCTGTGTTATAAATAAAAATATATGTTTTCCAAATGTCATAATTTAAATATAAATCTGTAACAACATAAATTTTACCACTTTCATATTATGAGAAGAAGGGTTACTTCTTAATTTCTAAATATCAACTTCACACTCACAAAAATACACACATACAAAACGTAAACAACACACTTACATATGTATATAGCCGTAATACATATAATTTATTTTCTTAACAATTATCCTCACCTGTGCTTGTTGTGTTTCAATGAATTATGTATAAATGTTAGCATGAGAGAGCCTTATTTTAATATCAATAATTTAATATTAATATAAATGTGAGTAAATCAAAAGGTGTTATATATTTTAAGTAACAACTTAACTGTAATGAAGAAGCGTGCTTCCTAGCACAAGCATTGTACACATGTACATAATCACCAACCCGTTTTGAGGAAGCGTGGTGATTAATGCTCAAACCTCTCCATGTGAGAAGAGGCCTTCGCTCAGCAGTAGGCTCTGATAGACTGATGACGATGAGTTAATAACAAAATGTTACACAATTTTCAAAACACCCTTACTTATAATTTGTCCTTTAATAATTATACTGACACGCTAAGACACTTAATTGTATAATCATAAGCCAAAGATGCCTTCGATCACTTTGGACAGGTCTAATACTTTTACATAGCTGGATAAATATTAATAATACCGAGCTAAGAAGCACTGCAAGGAGATTGGATTACAAGAAAAAATAACAACACACACACATATAGCACACATACACATACAGAGTCATTGACGTCAAACCCATGTTAGCCCTCTTTCGGCGTCGGGGGTTCAAACTAGTATATTTGAGTATCCGAAATTAAATTAAATCACTGTGGACTGAAGCGACTCGTTCGTTTTCTTTAAGGATTAATTAGTTGAGGGGCTTATTTCTTTAATATTTAATATCCTCACTGGCCGCTATCACAAGCTCTCGCTTTTTAATTAATTGTTGCTAATTAAATGTTGCTATTACAAAGATAATATTATTGAAATATTATATCTCATACATACTAAAATTAAAGTTAAAAAATAAACTATGTATGTTATGTCTTTAAAAATATTGAAAAGTCTATAACCACAAAATTACATAGTATTATAAGTACGAATAATTTTCGACGTCACTTAATTTAAACATTCATGTTATATGTAATTCATATTATAATTAGAATCATCAATGTCCTTTTACACGATAACACACACACATATATATATATATATATATATATATATATATATATACATTTATGTATATCATCAGCCCTAAAAAGTCAACATGAACGTCTTTGTACATCGAAGAACCTACTCAATACATATCAAGCAATGAGTGCCGGGGCCGGGAGAGATCAAAACGTCAATGTATCAACATCAACATGCATCATCGGGATCACCGATATGAAATATGACACTCCCGAGACTCAATGTCATAGGAAAAGTTGTTGAAACAATTGTCTTACAAATCTATCAATATAAAATACAAGAAGAACATGATAAAACAACCACTTCGAATTTTATCTATAAAATAATATTCATAATTCTTTTGCTTTGTTTAAGGGTTTATTTCTAGTAATAATGGTTAATGTATGTATGCCTGCAAAAAATATATATGAATATAAAGATACATTGAAAGAAAAACATATTTATTCATTTAATATGTATTTAGTTTGTAGTTAAAGGATGTCTTTAAAACTATTGTTAATTTGTGAACAAGACCTAATCGTTACATTATCAAAATAACAGCTGAAATAATACCAGCATCTCTCAACCTCGGTTTTTTTATTTGTCGTATAAATACCTTTTGACAGTTTTGTAAGAGAGAACTGTTGTGGAATAAAGTTATTTCCAAAAAAAATTTAATCTCTTGAAATTCATAGTAATATATATAGTTCAGGCACACATTGTTTCTTGTAGTCACGTTGCAAAATTTTAAATGTTTCAAGTTGAACTAGAATCCGATATAGAATTTCTTTGTTTCAAAATAATAATAAGTATAATTAGTTACTATCCTTTTTTTTCAAACAACATAATTGAGTTCGTCCGGAACTCTAGTTTGACGAAGGCAACCTATCTTTAAGGGTTGTTGGCTGGTTTTCCCTTTGTTGGTACTAATGTTGGTTTGTTGGTTGAAGCAAAACAAATATAAAATATTGTCAACAACTGATGTTTCTGTTATAGAATTAAGATAACACAAACAATATAATAATTGGAACGACTAAGTCATTGAATATTTTTGAACTTTCTGTCTTCAATGCAAGAATTTGTATGTAGGTCTGGATTAATTATATTTTAAATAAGTATTGAACATTTTATGAAATTTAAAATTCATAGACAGAATTGTAAATTTTACGTTATCTTGTATTAGGGACGGCAAGTTTATTATCAGTTCTAAAATCAATGTTATGACAGCTGTCCTTTTATAAAGTGTCAAATATATTTTAATGAATATAGATTAAACATTATTAAATGAACGCCTTATTCTCTGTTAGATTAGAGTGATCGAACAACCATGAGCTCTAGTAGAAATTTTTCATATAAAGGTATACAAAGAAGACAACACATTTAAAAATGAATGAACCTCTCGGGGACAACAAATTGTATGGAAAAATAACATTAAATTGTTTTTGGCGACTCCGCGGAATGATCTCTAAGCAGTGTGAACCAGAAGATTCCTGATACCACACAAGCTATGGAATGGCATTGCTATCCCAACATCGTGGCAATCATGTAGTCTGGGGTGTAGGTTATAAGTTTTAATATGTCATACTCATTATAATATTATACGAAACTACTTATACGTATATACGTATAAGTAGTTTCGTAGTTTACCTGAATCCTCTAGTTGCCACCCTTTATAATTAGTATTTAAGTATTAACGACAATTAACAAGTCGACCAAGTAATTAACAGCTAGTACCTTGGATTCTGTTTCTCTTTAATCTCTTAATGTTTCCGAGTACTACATAAGTTCTTTTGTATTTTTGACTATTGCTTGTTTTCGAGACGCTTTTTAAATAATGTATTTAATCCATATGAACGTCAATTAGTGCCATTTCAAGCTATTTAGGGTTATTATACTACATAGTATTAATAATGACTTTTATTCTCTGAGAGCTACAGACATTTATGATATCGCCCGCACTTTAGATATATCTGATGTTGACAGATTAATGAGTACGGTTTCTTTATATAATATAGTATTTATAATATATATAACTCACAAAGTAATTCCTGACAACAATGTACGAAGGTATATGTATGAAATTAAATAATGCTTTAATAATAGGCGTGGGTGTTGTAACAAGAACTGAGACATAATTTTCAAAACAAAAATATCAACCTTTTTATTATAAGCAACAAAATTTGAAATTGAGGTAGCAAAACAATTTGATACAAAAAAAAAATTACAATGCTTGATAGATTTATATCTATATTCACGATGAACATGAATTTAAAACTAATCGGTAAATTGAACCTAAAATGAGTAAAGGTACTACTTGGTAGGCCAGCTGAAAAGTAAAAAATAATTAGAGTTTATATTACAGTAAAATAAGATCGAACAATTCATAAAAAAAAGAATAATTCAATGGTACGTGGTGGTGGTTATGGTAGTTTTTGGTTAATTTAGCAAAAAATAAAGAAAATAAATCTTAACACACGTTGTTTAAATGTACCAGAGTTGAAATCTTAATACTTTGCTGTAAAATAATATACGACCATCATATTTTCCAGAAAACATGATAAATGACAGTATCGTATGTTGCTATTAACTCACAATACAAATGAATGGTGTTTCGTTCCCAGACTTTTTATTGATAGTTATATTGACCTTAGCTGCTACACCGAACATCTTCACTTTATTCTTATAACGAGGGTGGTTGTTTTTAAAAACAGTATATATTGATAAAAAAAAATCATCTAAAGGTGAGGTTATTAATGTTTCACTTTGATATAGCTTTCGACATCAATTTATATGTTCACCATAAAAGGCAAAGTGAAGAAAAGTTGCTTTTTTTTATGGAAAAGGGGGCAACCGAGCAGACCTCCTACCTGATGGAGGTAGTACCGTCGCCCATGGACATCCGCTACATAAGACATATTGCGGATGTGTCACCACCCTTGATTTGGGAGGAGGGGGAGGAAAAATGGGAAGGGGAGGAAAAAGGGAAGGGTAGGAAAGGATGGGAAAAGGGAAAGGGCAACCGGCTCTCTCACTCATCGAACGAAACGCAGCCATTAAAGGCTACTTCACGCGGATCTTCTGTGAGCGGGTGGTACTTACGGTCGAGCCAGCTCATGTTCAAGCTGCAATCACTTGACCACAGCTAGGCTCTACCACCTAACAAAAAACTTGTTTTTGAAAAACCAGATTAGTATAGTATTTGTTTCTTTTTAATATTTCTTTCATGGCTGTAGCAGTGAATGTTCAAAGCATGAGTATAAAATAATTTTATTTAAAAAAAATCTGTTTTAAATATTCATATTCATTAAGTACATAATCGCAGATTTAAATAAACCTGATAAAAATTTGAAGCAATACAATAAAAATATGAAATATATTAGATACAAGAAATTGGTGAGTTAAAATGTTTACAATCTTATTTTTATATATATGTAAATAGAGTAATAATATAGAAGAAACGAGAGCTCAATGAAGACTCCATATATTCAAATTAAAATTATAAAAAAAAATTACGAAGGTCTATGGTTAAATTCAATATCATGTCAAATGCACAATCGACTCCGTGGCGCTTCGGTGTAGCAATAAAGCTAATCGTTTAGACTTAGTGTCTCGGGAAATTCTCGAGGAGTTCTACAACATTCCTCCACCTTCTGCCACGGGTCTGAAGAAAACGTTAAATCTCTTCTCTAACTATAAAAATATTATTAACATTCTATGGGTTCAATGCACAAACAATCGTTTTGTTTCATATATACAGTGTTATCTTTTTACGAATCTAGTTTTAAACCCTGAACGGATTTGTTTCAATGAAACCAACAGATGATTCAATAAAAAAATGAATCCGTAAACAAGTGCTATCGTTTCAACAATTCTACTTTATGTTTGAACATTCTGAACACATTCGTCTATTTTTATGGTTCTTGAGACTAGTATGGTTTGGTTTTTGAGACCATACATGTATCAGCCAGTGCAGATTCAAAACAGTTTGAGGTACCACAAAACACGACTTGGGAAGCATTGTTGTTGCAGGATTGTTTTACAGATCACAAAACTATTCTTTTTTATGCAAAGCATTTATGTATAAAGTAAGCATGTGTCTTTTAGTTAGTGATAATTTATTTAAGGAAATTCTAAAAACGGTGCTTCGGTACTTGTTATGTTGCTAGGTGTGACGCCTGAGAGGTTTTTATATAACAATCTTCGAAAAAGCTGATTCAATTATTATAATTCATTCAATTCTTATCTAATATATACAATACGTGACGTATTATTTTCTAAGTGATTCTTATTATCACAACTTATACATTATAATTTTTTCGATTCATCACCTTATTTAATATAACGTTTCAGAGCTTCTTTGTTGATATTTATTAAAACAAATAGTTATATTTAAAAAAAATCTAATTATCTGAATTTAAATAATTAGATTTTTTTTAAAACAATTATATTTCGGCCACCAGTTAAAACGTTAAAGTTTATAGCGCTGATTGGAATTATGGTATTCTGGTACTATACCGTTTTGAACACGATCCTCATCTATTTGATGAATATTAAGATACATTTAAAAAACAAATTATAGTATTTAATCGACGACAAGTTAACACAACGAAAAGTTTCAGGCCAGTTAAGAATGGTTGGTTTGAATACCATTACGAAACTGATCTCACGGCCGCGCGGTGTGGTAAACAGCTATGAATGAGGTGGACAAAAAACGTAGAAAGAAAGGTACCATAGGAAAATGCAACGGAATACGGAAGTGTCCATGTCATTATTTCAAGCTTCCAATTAGTAGTAAACACTTTAATGTGCATTTTATATTAGGTAAAACTCGTTCAAATAGTTTAAACACAGCGTTATATGCAGTAAATATATATGATACGACAGTTTACTCGAAGTGAAATAAAATGGTATCGGTTTCTTATTTAATACAGTAAAAATTAAGACTTTATTATATCCAGAAAAACGGCAGCAAGTTTTTTAGCAACCTTCGCCACTTTGATACCTTAATGGGAAGTAAATTTGTGGAAATATTATTTGCATCTATAGAAAAACTTATTTCTATCCAAAAAAAAAGAAGTTTTATTTGTATAAAACTAAACTGAAAAGAGAAAGTATTAGACAAAAAAGTTGTTAACTAAGATCAATATTACTTAAGAAAATTATTACAATTAAATGAAATGATAATAAAAAGTGATAAGTCTAACGTCGGCCCGGGTGAGGTCGGGTTGTTATGTTATATTATATGCCTCGGAACATAAGTTCATCTTGTTTAAAATCATATGAAGGTAATGAGTTCGAAAAATTTCGTTTGCGTATAACCAAGACCCGGAAAATCCAATTTGTGCTTAAAATTTCGTGTTAATTACATTTTATGAGATTATTCAATTACATGCACTTTAAATGAAATGTAATGAATATTCGATTTACAAAAATAATTATAAAATAATTATTAAAATGTAAAAAAACAATCACACTGTCTAAACTGTTAACAGTACATTAATTTACTTCAGATAGCACACACACATACTCATACTCACACACTCACACACATACACATACCTTTAATTTGCGTCTGAGGTTAAACAGAAGATTTAGAAACAATCAATTGAAAGAACATTCCAGCTAGCTTCAGGTCTGTAAGTAATATTACAAACCGAAATTACGTGTAACATGAAATTTTATGATTAATTTAAGTTTGATTATATGAATGTCTGATTATACGCAATGAACAGTTCGAATTGGATTAAATATTAACAGTTGCTAAATTATAACGCAGATATAATATTAAAATTATCTTATTTCATTTGTATGATGAAATATAAGGATTCTTGTATATGATTCCTTTAAAAAATCTAATATAATGAGATTCTGAAAATATTCTACCATCGAGTAAAGTATTGCACTGAAACAGAACTGAGTCACTAATAGCAGCAAATTTAATTTGCTGTTTTGTAACCTGTAGGAGTAACCTACACTTTACATTTAATCATAATCTACTATAATAAAAAATGTAGTTTGTGTGTATTAAAGTTATTGAAGTTTGAATTTTTGTATCTAAAATAATATTTGTAATATTATGCATTAAGTAGTCCACGATAGTGAAACCCCGGCTCACAACTTGTGAACTGTATATTATTGTACTGGTTCAAATAAAAACGTTTATTTTATATTATAATTATTAATATTCAGACCAATCTTAACTGAGGACTAATCTCAATAAATTATATAATATTGTAGCGTCACTGAAACTGTAGGACACTTTGTTATTTGACTTTCACAATTTTTAACGCTCAGCATCTCATAATAAACAATGTAAATGAGAGGTTGCTTTACAAAATATAAAATATTTATTTTCATAATTTTTCATATTTCCTAAATCGGTAGCATGTACACTTATACATACCACTAGATATTAAGAACATTTTGACAAAATGAAATTATATTTAAGCTAAATTTCAACGGAACTCAGCTATGTTCACTCGCTTGAAACGATTTCAGTGTTTCATGTTTCACAATGAATCATTGTTGATAAAATTAAAATTTAAAGTTTTACCAATTATATAAAATATACTAAACATAAGAATTTTTCGTTTTCATTATACTTTCTCTAGATATATTAATGTTCACATATTAGTACCATAGTCACAAATTGTTCCTGAATCCTGTGTGATATATCCCATAAAAAACTTGTTATGAATTAATAGACTAAAATCACCGTATTGCTTGACTTTATTTATGTATTTTAATATACTTTTTACATAACAGTTTGACTGAAACTTACAATGACATAGAGACGGGTTATAATAACATAATATTATAAAATAGACACAATTTTTACTGTTATATATTACGATTATTTTAACGATAAAGAGTTATTAATTCCTTTGAGATATCACGACGGATGGTTAAACAAAGGTTTAATTTATATTTGTTAAAGCAAAAAAAAAAAAAATGTATTATGTTTTAAAGTGTATATTGAGTGTGTGTTATAACAGAACGTGTAACTTTTTATTATTTTTATATCTTATATAGATATCTTTCATAATATATTCAAAATATATTGAAGTATATTTGAAGACATTCTATTTTATATTTAATGTTACCACTTTTCTACGCTTCAAAGTACGTCACTATAGGGGAGAATAATGAAAATGTTAATTGCCGAAAGCTCCTTTTTTAAGTACATTTAACTTTGAAAAGCGCAGTATTACATTGATCATATTTTAATATACATAGATCTTTAAGATTATAATCTTATGTCATAATATAATGTGATCGTTACATGTTCATTTTATAAACACACCGACATAAACCTCTTTCACTCATATTTAAAAACATTTTGAAATATGTTATGTGACGGTGTAATAAGTGATCGTTTAATTAAAATATAATTATCTTTATACGGTGTAATCAGAGGACGCCTCAGCTTGTGGGTAAGCTCGCCTATTCTACACCGGTCTGACTCAGCAGTTCCGTGTGAAGACAGTTTTTGGTTTTATATTTCTTTTATGTTTTTAGATTATAATATTTCTTGTAAGAATTTCATTAGATTTATTGTCACTATTTGTTCAACCTTCGTGCAACATAGTCGCAAATCTAGTTGTAATTTACTTTATAATTAAATTTAAGTCATAATTTTGGTTTCATTGCATCCACCGACATATGTGTGTTGTGTGTTTATGTATGTATGTATGTATATGTGTATATATATACATGTGTGTATATGTGTATGTAGGGGAGAGTCGGTTATATCGTACCACTTTTCACTTTAACTCAAATTTTTCGACTATAACACGTCTTATAATAATTAATACATATGTAAAATAAAGTTTCATATTTTAGCTTCCTAAGAAGAAGAGAACAGATCCTTGCGATTATTCTAACATTGTTAAAAATGCTTTTTTATAGAGGCTTGCCATCGGTACGATTTAGCCGACTAGTCGTTTTAATCGTACCACTAAGTCTTTAAATCGTACCATGGGTATTTAAGTCGTACCACTCAATGAAAGACATTAAAATTCTCAATCAAATTATTTATTTTTAACTGTTAGGTAAGTAATAAAATAACATTATTTATATCTTTTAGGTAGAAACATTATTTTTAACTCTTAGGTTATATAAAGGAACTATAAGCTTTCTCAGTAAAATAACATGATTATCCTGTGATAATGAGATCAATCAACATAACTAATAAAAATGAGACAAAAAAAAAACAGTAAACTATAATAATAAAGTAATAGTTAACAAGAATGTTATTTGTAATATAATTATTGTGCATATTTCTTAATGGAAACAATCATGAGTAATATCTGGATTCGAAGTACACGTCTCATGTAGCCACCGTTTACAGCGAACGCATTGAATCCAATCAACTTTTGGACCCTTCTTATCGTAGTAAGAACAATTGCACTTTCGACATATATTTTCAAGATAATCATCGCTGTTATCATCATCATCTAGTTCTACAACAAGCGTCTCTCCTGAATCATCTCTACTGGTGATGGAATGAGATCGTTTCCTCTTATAACTTTTGTTTTTGGCCTTGGGTAGTACTCACTATACGTACTTGCGGTAGTACTATAGGTACTTGCGGTTGGTAGTCGGGTAAATCGTACCAGTACAATTTAACAAACTGCACGTGGTACGATTAAACCAACTAAGGCATTTCTAAAACAAAAGCAAATATCCGGCATAAACTCAAAACTTAGACATGCAACAAAAACCCCCAATAATCTAGTATACAATTGTGGAATAATAAAAAAAAAAACTGAATAACTATAGCTTACCTTGATTACGAGTTATCTCCTTACGAATGTACGACAATATTTATATTAATTCCTCCAAAAAATGTTTTTTTTTTATTACGTGCACAGTTGTTAACCCACGTCGATTTAAACTAGTGGGTCAAGAGGTATGGTACAGGACCACGATTTGTTGTTGTCAATGTAGAAAAAAAACATTCATTAAATGGGAAATTTAGAAGTGGTACGATTTAAATGCTAGTACGATATAACCAACTCTCCCCTATATATTTAAGATTTAATACTTTTAATACTTTAAATAAGGCATCCGCGACACAAGCTTGCTTAGTGTGGATGCCCCTGGAAATCGCTCGAAAGGTTTAAATATATTTATATTTAAGTCCATATGTTAAGTATATATGTTAATTGTAAAATATAATAAACACCTAATAAATATAATAAACACCTAAACACCTAAATATAATTAAAAAATTACAATTTACTAAAAAGACATTTCAAATAATTATTTCAATGAAGATTAATTTTAGATACAAAATATACCTACTTCATATATTTTATTAATAGCACAGACTGTTTTATCTTACACTGTAATACATTCATAACATTATACATTACTGGATAGCGTTGTGTTACTTACTGTACTTACATATTACTTTTTATACAATAAGCTTGTTTTAGTTTGTCCATAATTCATAATATCTATCGTTACACGAGTTCAACTAATAATTGAAGTTATAATTAAATCTATTGTATTCATTTATACGTGCCACAGAACTGTATCAAACACATTTGATCACAAACAATGGGTGATGTTACGCGTTTGGTCAATAGTAATTGTGTGTGATATTGTTAATGTTGTCACATGTGAATATTACCGGCTGTTTCACTGATACAAAATCAGTTTATAAATATGAGAGATAATAACAGACCGTTATCAATGATATAATATTTATTCTACAACAAATAATTATTGTGTCCGTACTGAATACGTCGAAAAGGTGCGCTTACGAGGTGAGAAGGATCCGCGAGTTTGATAAAAATAATTTATAAACTATATCTTGATCATTTTAAACTCTAAATGTGTTTCTTAAATTAAGTATTCTTTCTTATAACTACTACTCCGAGGAACTATGGATAGAAAATAAAAGAGAATAATCAACCTGTACTATTTAACATGCAGGTATATTTTAAACATAGAAATTATTTTATAAATCCAATAAATTATTAGATGTTTTTTTATTCAATCTGGATGGTGGTTGTTAGATATCTATTTTGTATTAAGTATCATATGTTTTTAAACATGTGTATAACTACATATAACAATATAATCATTAACCATACTTATGTGTCCGCTACTCTTTACGGAAGGTAATAAATTTATGCATTGTTTTAATGTTAAGTATTTGAAGATTTTTCTAAATATATTAAATAGGTTCTTCAATATTTTCTTACATAAAGTCACCGGCGTGTCGTCTTTACAATAAAGTAGTTAATTAAAACTCATTAAAATTCATTTCGCGCTTTCCTAAAGACTTCTAACTATATTTACATAATTATATAAAAGTAGAGTTTTTAGAAATTGCACCACTTGTATAATTTTATAAAAACTATACTGCAATCAGTAACTGCTAAGTTTCTTAACTTGTATTTATGACAACAACTTTATCTTGTATGAATTTAAGGTGTTGCTTGACTGGGATGTGTTTTGTAATATTTATAGTAACGTAATTTGAAAACCGAAATACTAAAAAACTATAAGTTATTTTAACAATTTTTTGTTAGGGTCTCTTCAAGGGCCGGTTGTTTATTAAAAAAGAATAACAACATTGTTTATTAAATTAAAGATTATTTTGTTGTTTTATAATATTTAATGGAGAGCACCATTACAAAGGAACTGGTCTAGTGTGATAACATTAAAATATAATAGTTGTTGCGAGTACAGCTGTATTATAGAAGGTACAGTTATTACATCTACTGTTTTTTAATATTAAGATGAAGTCAGAACTAGTAATAGTGTGCTCTATTAATGCAGCATATAGTGTAGATGCATTGTCCTTAATATTAAAATTGATCAAAACATAAAATACAGACATTATTAATATTAACGAAAATCGTCACGTTTTAACAGTGAGTTCAGGACTCAAGTAGCTAATTAAAAGATTAACGAACATCTCCGGGGCAATTAAGTTATTTGAATAAAGTATTACACAACATATGATATAAAGCATGTTACAAAAACTTCGTTAAAAAAGAATGTTGTTAAAAAAACTAATGAAAAGAAAAATGAGATCATGCGAATCAACACTTTGTGAAATTTCTAGAGACCTTTTCCAGATTGGGTTACAGAAAAAAATAATGTTATTTGTTATTATAAAGCGTAAGGAAAATATTCAAAATACTTTTTTTGTTCAATATTTCTTACACACAACTAAGTTTGTTGCCAACAGCAATACATAGGAGTTTAGTATCATAAAATACGGTCAATTTGCAAAACTAATAGGTTTTAAGAAAGGTAAGGAGAATCACGAAAGCACTAACCTACAAAAGATAATCTTTTATGTCACAGAAAAGGGCCAATATTTATACCATATATTAAATAAGATTTATAAGCAATTATAAAAAATAATACCAAATTACAGAATGTTGTGTTATAAAAAGAATTAATAAATGGATCCCAATAGAATAATTCAAACTATTTCATGAGGTCGTTAATATCATAAAAGCATTTATTATAAATATATTTTTGTTTAAGTGTCAGATAATAACATAAAATTTCAATAGTTTTAATATGATCCAATACGAAGAAAATGGAATGTAACAAGCAGCATTCATGAATTCATAAAAGCTAAAGCAAATGTTTATTGAAACTCCAATTAGGAGTATTTTCATGAGGTTTAACTGTTGTAAAACTATATGTAACTGTACGGCTTACCACATGTTGATTGGTTCACACCGAAGACTTTCATTGTGTTAGTGGGGTTTTTATTTAGTTTTATTAATATGTATGTGTTTTTTATTAGTTAAAGTAACAAAGGTAGTAACGAGCAACAGTATTATTACAACAAATTAGTAAGACAAATATTTTGTATCAAGTTTCTCCTTTGATGAATTTCTGTAATAATCCTTTTAATGGATGTTTTAATTAATAATAAAAACTAAACTCACTGAAGCGGCCCTGTGATCAGCTGTGATGGATGATTCCTATTTCCGTCACCGCTCTTAACACTAATACGTCATAGTAAATATTCCTTACACTAAAAAGAAACAACCCGGCTGCCTCGATTAAATTGATAAGATCACAAGTTAATATCAAAGCAAGAGTGGAATGTTTTTAAATTTTCTTCTTGTAAGAAACCAAACCCCTTAACATAATTAATACTAACTCTTTTTTTTGTTTTATTCAAGAGCTAAGTCTGGCAAGATTGATGTTGATTGTAAAGTAACAAGACATAACGCCCTGAAGTCATATTGAGCGACCTTACATTGAACGATAGATTTAATACTTTTAGGTATTTTCCCTTAAATTTCATGTTATTGTAAAAAAAGGGTCTCTGGTTTTCATAATAAACTGGTATAGTTTTAATAAGATAAGATAAATATACTATTGTACACCGAAAAAAAGAATACAAGAAGCAACATAATAATATAAGAATGTTTCTTGGCATATCAAATTCGATCGTGTAATTTCAATTCCTTTGTAACAACTTAGTTTAAATAAAAGTTTTGGCAATGATTTAAAAAACCCATCATTCGTTTATTTAAACCCTTAATTTGTTGTATAAAATAGTTGGCTCAACTAAACATTTCACTATACAGTTATAAACAGTTTTCCAAGTATAACCTGTATAGACTGTGGCTAGTTGTAAGTTACTAGAGCTTAGATCAAAGTGAGCGAGTTATCTGGCAGAGCCTCTTCTCACTGACATACATGGCGACCGATAACTATGTACATGTGGAAATATTGTCTACCAACAAATATTTCTTTTTTTTTTAATAACACGCTTAACATCTTTGCTTCTGATGAAGTATTACATCGCCATCATAATAGAACAACGTTGTCATATAACACAAGATTAAGACAGAAAACAGAAGCAATGAAAACAGAGCTTAAGATTACAAAACATAATTATTTAGATTTTTTTATCAGTGTCACTGTTCCGCTTCCACTAATATTAATGTTATAAGATCAAGAAAATAATTTAAATACTACAGCAATTACAATAAACACGGTTTTGAAGAATGTTGACTCATAGTTTCATACAACAATTAATAATGATAAAATATTTAAGTTTTCACCAAAAAATAAAAGAACAAAAAAATACAGTGAATATTTTAAGGGTAAGAAAAATTAACGTCTATATAAAGTTCTTTCCTTCCGGCGACTTCTTAGAGGCTTATACAGGGTGACTGGTGAATTACTATCAATATTTAAGGAGAATACTCGGTACATGATTCTCATTCGAATTATATAAAAAAAATAGGCACTTAATTTTTGACAAAATTTCCGTATAAATAAGTAAAGTGTTGACACGTTCCAAGTGTTCAAGTGTGGACGCGTGCGGCGGCGTGCTGATACAACACTACGTCACGACACGCGTATGTGTGAGTGTCAGTGTATACCTAATCTGTAGGGTGTTCATACGATGCGTAATTAATTAGATAACTTTTGGTTAACTTTACTTAGAAGTTTATTAATATTTATGTTATATTATTTTTTATTTTGTCATATATGATCGTCAAATATCACGTCCTCAAATATCGATAGTAATTCACCAGTCACCCTGTAGAGATTTGGTATAACTGATTTATTATGTACTAGAAGACCTGGCGAACTTCGTATCGCCCTATAATCAAGAAATATCTATTACGTTTTTTTATTTATATTTTTGGAGTTTATCTGTAAGCCATAAATATCCGTGTTTTGAAGTGCGACAGAATGATTGACATATTAGTTAGTTGTCAAATCTAATGTCAAAAAAACGTTTGTATGGGAAATAGAAAAGGGCTGTTTTTATGGTTTTCCCAGTAATTAATCAATTTTATTCAGCTTTTATACCTTCCCTGAACCTCCACGAACATTTCAAGACTAAGATAAGATAAATCCGTTCAGCTGTTTTCGAGTTTTAGCGAGACTAAGGAACAGCAATCCATTTTCATATATATAGAAGATTTTCCACTCTTTTATACTTCACACATTACTTCCTAAAGGGAATATAAATTTAACATAATTTGAGAGTATATTGAGTTATTGAGGACACGAATAACGTTCAATGAGGTTAATTTAGTAGCGATCGTATCAACTACACTATAGAGATGCAGGTTCATACAGAAATGACAATTAATGTGTACCATAATTTATACTGTTTAGATATGTGTCTACAGTGAGATAAACATATGTACTACATAATCTAAGTAATAACATAATTTTTCATCTTAAAATACATATATGAATATGTTGTATGATATTTAAACAGATAATTTTATAAGTTTCTGAA
Source organism: Danaus chrysippus (assembly GCA_916720795.1). Taxonomy (NCBI): domain Eukaryota; kingdom Metazoa; phylum Arthropoda; class Insecta; order Lepidoptera; family Nymphalidae; genus Danaus; species Danaus chrysippus. The sequence goes on from CAKASE010000074.1 coordinate 1,635,356, forward strand.
CAGTTACTGACATTGTTGGTATAAGTGGTCGAAAAAAACATAGTAACTTTAGTATTAGAGGTTACAAATACTACTCATTCAATAAGAATCTGTCAGATTGTTTGCTGAATATATTTTTGGTTTAAAGGAACTGAATACGGTAACCGACAAGATTGCGATTATGGTAAAAACAAAAATATGTAAGAAAGTGAAGTCTCTGAAGAGATATTTGATTCCCGAAACGGTACAGACAGACAATAAAAAGTGATTTCAATTTTATTCATTCATTATTTCTAATATAACCCCCTCATGAAAATTTTTCAGGCTTCAAAAACTAAAGAAGAACTAAAATGTTTATTTACCACCGTAGGCAGATTATAAGTAGCTCAGCGAGTTTCACTTATAAAAACTTGCTAAATCCCATTTGTTAGTACAAGCTGTCATGGAACCCAAATATATTTCGGTTATTATTATATTTTTGATACAACACTACATACTCCCGATACTTCGGCTACTTTACAGCAGCGGTGATCACGGGTGACTGTGAGCACCAAACATTATAAGATAAAGATAAAAATCTTTGTTTATTTTCAAATTATTATGTTTCTAACTTTAAATAAATGTCGAGATGAGTACTTGTCACATAATTCGACAAAACAAAAATTTCAACAAAAATTTTAATTTTCTTGACATTCAAAATTTGAAGTACAATGTGAAGTGGTCTTCTAATATTGTTAATTGTAGAAACAAAGAGAGATTTATAATATTTTTTTTTAAAAGAGTTAAATTACAATTTGTAATTACCTTAAATTATAAAAAAACTTTCATCTTTGAGTTTGAAGAAGTTTTATTCTAATATTTTAAAGAATAACAGATAAATAATCTTATAATTACAGGTACATACTTCAAATTACAAAACCGTACTTCAAATTACAAAACCACATCTTTTTTCTTTTACAGTAAGCTACTGAGTAATATGTTAGAATTAATTAATCGTAATCTAGGAGCAGATCTTGTATAAGACATTTGTTAGTTTTTATTGCTTTCTCAAAAAATCAATCTTTTTATTCGAGGGCTTCCCTAGTAAAGTGATTGATAGATCATGAATCCTTGAATTATAATTATTTTTTAACATCGATCGTTTGCTTCCTAAAGTAAATGAGGCATTACAATTCTTATTGTAACTTTTAGTGTATAATGAAAAAAACTTTATCGCCTTTATATTAAACCTACTCACATACATAATATTAAATCTATATTAATAAAGAGGAAAGATTTGTTTGTTTATTTGTTATGAATAGGCTCCGAAACTACTGAACCGATTTCAAAAATTCTTTCACCTTTGGAAAGCTACATTATTCCCGAGTAACATAAGCTATACTATATTTAAATAAAAATTAGGGATCCTTACTAAAACTCCAATAATGTAACCCAAGGTGTAAAAAAATGATCTGAAAAATTCCTTACGCTGCGAAAACTATTGATGATAGAACCAAATCATTTACTACGACTTTGCAGAACTCATAATTATCTACAAAAAGTGTCGCGACAGCATATGTCTAAATATTATAGTTATGTCACAGTAAGCGGTTTTTTATTCTAAAAGTTTAATTTATATGCCGCCACTTGAAAAGGCTCTTTATTTGTACCTGGGTATTAATTCTTATCAAATTAAATTACTTTATATTCTAGACGGCTTCAATACCTTTTTATAACTTTTTGAATTATTCAGTTCGGACATTTCATTCGGAAGATATCACGAGTTTAAAAATGCAAGTATTAGAAAAAAGTCGCGTGGTTGCCGCTCATCACGCTCAGCTAGCCAGCATGCGATGTAGGCTCCATGTAAGCGTCACTGGGGTACGAGGGGGGAGTAAATCACAACTAATATTATAGATGCGAAAGTAAGTCTGTCTGTCTGTCTATTACGCTTTCCCGCTTTAACCTCTCAACCGATTTTGATGAAATTTGGCACAGACAATCTTTAGACCCTGAGAAAAAACATAGGCTACCTTTTATTGCGAAAAAGGGGATGAAGACGTTGAAATTTCTTAATTTTAAAAGATATAACCATGAAAATTTTTATTTAAGCACTTAATAAGATATATTTAAACATTTGTTCTAGCGTTTTTGAAATTTCGACCAGTGAGGAGGTGAAATAAGGGTTGAAAGATTGTATGGGATTTCTTAATTTTAAAAGATAAAACCATGAAACTTTATATTTAAGCACTTGATAAGACATATTTAAACATTTGTTCTAGCGTTTTTGAAATTTAAAATCGTTTGTTATTTTTACCACCGTGGGGGTGAAATTCTACACACGGAATTCCCGAAATTCGAACAGAACGGAACAGGGACTACGAAGCTAAACTTTTTGTATACAAAATTTTAACCACAACCTAGGAACATCATATTTAGAAGTTTTAGGTATATGAAGTTAAAAAAAATTGGCTTTTGAAGTTAAAGTTCCTTTAAACGAATAGGTAATCTGCATCGCCGCCGCTGCCGTCGGTCGTCGGTTGCCGCAAAGTGGGAAAGCCCCATACAAGGCCGTCTCAAAACCCCTTCACATGAAAGTCGTTGTGATGGAGTAAAATTAATTAATTAATATAGTCTTATAAATAAGCTTTCTTTATTTTTTTAATTATTTTTTGCAAACCATAATATATATTAAAAGGCATCAAAGTTAACTCATGTACAATGGTGTTACTTTGGCCCAGTACATTACTTCAATTCAACGCCACATTACTTGAAAGTATTACTAATATTATAAATGCGAAAGTAACTCTATCTGTCTGTCTGTTACGTTTTCTCGCCTAAACCACTGAACTGATTTTAATGAAACTTGGTACAAAGATAGAGTTGACCTTGAGAAAGAACATAGAATAGTTTTTATCGCAGACTTTTGAAAAGGTTCTCTTGGAAACGCGATATAACCGAACTCCACGCGGGCGAAGCCGCGGGTGGAAAGCTAGTTTCTTATTAACTGACGTAGTTAAAAAATCTGGGTTTTGTATGAAAAAACTCATAAGAAAAATTTGAAATTGTTTTTTTATTAAATAGTTCGATATTATTAACAATTCTATTCCAAAATTGATACAGCGAAACTTGCTCCGTTCACGATACAGACATGTAATAAAGACTAGCTGGGGATTACTCTATAAGGGTTCACTTTAGAAATCTGAGTGAAACAATTTTCAATCACCTGAAAGATATCTTACTTCATGAAAATGAAAATGACGTGATCATTAGTACCTAATGGGGTTCTGCGATATAAATGTCAAAATATGAAATACAACGGGATCGTTTAAAAATTTACTCGTTTGTTCTTACAAAATATTGTTCGATGTAGTAGAATAGCTAAGGGTGTAAATGATCATTGATAATAAGTGATAACTAAATATGAAGTAGTTATTGTATTGGCATTATTTGGTCTGAGGTTTTTCATCACCTGGGCGAAGCAAATGAGAGTATTAAATGGGTCTCGAAGCTCAAAAGAAATTATATTGAAATTATAATCTGACCAAGTTTATTCCTACCAACTCAAAGACTCTTCTCAAGTGACTTTTTAATACTTTTTACTCAAAAATTATACATTGTATAATCTTCTAAAATCCTAAATTACAGGTCTAAATCCTAAATTATAGGTTCTTAAAATGATATACCGTATAACAATTCCATAATGAAAGGCTTGATCACTCTGGTACATAAACTACAGAAATGACATAAGTATTTAGTTATTGATCTCATTCGAACATTTAACTTTGATAACCGCAGGAGGGTTTCTAACAAACGTACATTCAAAACTACTTGAAAACATTAATTGAATTGATGTTCCTTCGTCTGTACTGTATATACTGAAGTTCTTTTAAAGTAAGGTGTTAATTTAACTTTAATAAACACTATTAAAGTATTACTTAAAAAACATCAGTTTACGAAATGTTTTTAAAACTTTAAGTAAGCATGAAATCTAAAGTATAAAAGAAGAGGTTTTTTACTATGTGAGAGGGTCAGTCAAGACACAAAATATACATTTTTATTCTTTAATTCAAAACAAATGTTTTGTTCTGACTTTTATTCTGTGATATTTATGCCGTCATTATTAATTGTTGCGGAATTATTGAGTGTTGATGTTGTACATCTGATAAATGAAAAATAAACAAGAATGGTACCATCAAGTCCTTTAAAGCTACGTTTCTTTAAGTTTTTTGTCGTGTAAGTTGTTTTCATAAGCCTGTTACATTTTTTTATTCATGACACGACTTTCAATTACATTATAATTTCATTTTCTTTTTTACTTTTCTGTATTAAATTACTCTTAATTTCCTATTTTTCATTCTAATTCAATGTCCTACTGTCTCTTCAATTAATTTCTAACAATCATATAAAGAATATTTATGGCTAGTTAGAAGCATTACAGTTTTATTGATGCAGGGACTTTTTTTGATCTGTTATTTCTTTATAAAATAATGGTGGTGGTGATTTATAAACTACCTTTGGTTTTCGTACAGTTTCAGATGAAGTTATATCAGAAACAATGTTCTTCGAAACAAATAAAAGGTGTATAACCGTCTAATAGGTTGTTCATCGGATAACATCTAATTGTTCAACATGCTTGAGAATATAAAACTCTTATTATCAAACTATAAATATAAAAAAGAATAATGTATTAGATTTAACTGAAGCCAAACAACACAAATCTAAAATACAAAATATCAGTCACTCACTCACCAACTCCGATATATTTTTCGTATCAACATCTATATTATAACTCTGTTTAATAGTTATTTTAAATATCTAAGTTGTTTTTAATTAAGTTCTTTACTTATTTACAAAAATTTATAGAAGCCATACCCACAATTACTTTAAATAATGGCCCGAATTGCATATGGATATGGTTTGAAATTTTATATGTTCTTTAAATTAATGTTTTAACCAGGGGCAGTTTTTTAATTTCTCTTCAACGCAGACTAATTTTTTTAACGTTTTCTACACAAGTTCAAATATAAGCTTATATTAAAAGTGAAATAATAAATATAAGAATTAAAAACACAAGTGCTTGTAGATGGTGTAGTTTGTATATATCGTTAGACTTATATGTATATTATTATAAATCCATCTATTGTTATTAAATGTGTAATTATTATATAAGCTTCTCTTTGGCTAAATGCAATTAGAAACTTTTCATTGAGTTTGTTTGTGTTTTATTTCTCGTGCAAACACTCCTCAAGAGTAAAAATCGCTAACTGTAGTTATGTTTCACAAACCATAGAACCCCTTAAAACTATTACAGCACAAAAAATGTAATTAAAGTATTATATCATAACTTGGGGAAAGTTTTTTTGCTCCATAAATATATAACAAGAGGTTTGGTCACTGAGGATAAGGGAGTAGTCATTAAAACGTTCTCTTATAAATGAATTATGCTTGTGATGTATGATGACTGCTCTTGTGAGAAATGGCTGTGTTATATTAATTATTTTTCTACTTCCACTAGTTCATATACCATATAATAAATAAATACACAGAATACAAAATATTTCGTTACAAAGTATTTAAGTTGATTTTTCGTTTTCTGTTCTGCGATCTGTGTTATAGCTTCGATTGTGTAGTAAACAGTATGGTTCAAATTTAATTACTGTTATAAAAATAACTTTGTATTTAATTTTAACGTGAAAACAATACTCAGTCTTTTAGAGTATTATAATGAGGAATGTCAAATCATGTCCTTGAAGGATAGTGACTACCGAAGATTGATCGTTACTTCAACAGATTAATTAGCTTTATTCTCTTGTTTTTTTTTGCATTTTGCAAAAAGACATTAAATTACAGATCAATTCTTTCAGTTCTTCTTTCTTTCAGTTAACGTATCGATAAAAAATAAATAATTGTTTTTATTTTGTTTCGTCTTCGAATACTTACTTATTTGACTAATATAATATTCTTGTATGGTATCTAACAATATGTTAAATGTCTCGGTCCACACTTATTCGTCTTCTTTGTTTTGTTTTTTGAGTTCAAGCCGTGACACATCTGAGACGTTCTATTAACGATGTACTTTTATAGCCGTCTGATGTAGTTGTAAGTTGTACGTCTAAGAATTAATACCATTACAATATATAAACAGATCGTTGGATAATATAATAAAAGCATAATAAAATATAGGCAAAATAACTTATAAACAATATTAATATATTAATTATTATAAACATAAACTATATTATAAACTACTGTAAGATGTGTAACATCTGAAGACATTTTTTATATCTGATAGAGTTTCAATTTAAGAAAATTGCTAAAATATTACATTTCTGGAATTGTTGATGATTATATATTTGAAATATTTGACCCTCCTTCTGAATAACTTCTCAAATTTGACAAAAATTTCTTTTATTACAAATATCTATCTTAAATGCTTATGAGACTCCAGACAATATATTTATTAACAATACTATAGCATTGTTCTTTAGAAAGAAATAATTTATAACAATTAAGATTGTCTATCTGAATAATTTAATGACAAATATTTAGTAAATCCGAAGCGGTTTCTACCTACTCATATTGTTTTTAGGCCTATAAGTTGTTATAATAAAATACCGAGTAACCACAAATGTAGAGTAACCAGTAGAATACTGCTAAGGCTTTTATCATGAAAACTGTAATATGAGCATCAAATATTCCAGATGAATAGACTGGCGGTTGAAACTCACACATTGTAATTAGGAGTAAACGGGAAGTTTCCTGAATAATTAATGTAATTGTTCGTTAAATAATTAATAGATATTAAACATAAACAAAACAGCGATTTCTCTCCAAAGATGTTGTTATCACTAGAATGGAATCATAATTTTAATTTTGTATATATGTCAATTACATTTATAGAATGTGATCAAGTATATGTATGCTTATATATTTTAATTTCACGAAAGCAATGTTACGAAATTAATTTCCATTAAATACATGTTCTCCGTTAACAATATATGTTTTTTGAAGGTTAGTCTCGTCACCACGGTCGTAGAGAGCTACCCAGGCACTAAAACGACTGAGATCGAGTCAATACTATGAGGTCAATAATAATCGTAATTGGTAGATGTTTCTTTGAAGCATGGTGTTAAAAGATTTAAGGACTGCACTGAAATATCTACAAGATTCTACATGAAATCTTAGCTTTATTTCATCTCGTGTGATCTCGTATGATCGTACCGAATCTCTTAGTGTAGATGAATTATTATGAATGTTATATATATGTACATATATAGCTTGATATCTTTGTCTTATAATAAGCTTAGATTTATTTATGGCTGTAAAGTGTTAAAGGTATTTAAAATCGTTGATAAACTCAGTGTACCTACGATGAGTAATGATATTCATACGTATAGTAAATAATACTGATCAATTAAAGTGTGGTTTTATTCTCAACTACCAATTTTTGTTTCCGAGACAAGATTTTTTTGGCAAATTTACACATTGCTATAACGCATTCACAACTGCAAAACCTAACCAGGAGTTTTGAGGCAATAGAATTGTGAAAACAAAGGTCGTTCCACTTAATAGTTTTAGTTGGTTATGTTTGGAATACTTCCGTGAATATAAAACCATATACTTAGTGCTCGTGTTATTGAAACGATCCTAACTTTTATTAATAAAGACTTAGTGTTAAAATAAAGGTTTTGGACAGTGATATCCTTATAAGTAAATATCAATACAATAAACAAAAAATGTGTTTTTTTAAGGCAAGATAACTCAACTAAAAGTATAGTCACATGAATGAAAAAACATTTTAGTTAAGAATGCAATGCTTTTTTATAGAATTATAAATTATAATCCAAGATAATGTCAGTTTCCTTCGAACTTAATAGTCAAAGCACTTAAAGAAATGATGTATGACTTTATTTTATACTGACAGACATTAGACACCACTGGGTAACAGTCTTGAATAGATTGAGTGTAGGACACGCTAAAAAACAAATTTAGAGAAACTTTGGTTAAATACTTCGAGTCCGAATACAAACAAACAACAGTCTGGCTGACAGAGTTATATATTAATTATTTATATAAAATTAATTAATTTAATGTATTTCAATGGGAGATTGATTTCAATATTTCGAAATATCTATTTATATATTATATAGTTTTTTTATATTCGGATATTTAAACTTATTTTGTGAATAGTTCCCTTTGTTAATATTGTTATGAACTAGTCACATAATTCTCGGTTGTATATTTTACCTTCACTCGCATTCAGAACAAATTTGGAGTAATTTTCAAGACTTAGCTCCAAAGACACCGCTTATTCCAGTCAGAGCATTTGCCAAATTACCTCTACTTGCACGAGGTGAGGATTGTGACTCAAATATTTCAGTTTTAATGGACATGATTATATGACAAGTGTTTTAAATCAAATAATAACATTTTCTGTAAATTATGAAATAAATATTTGAAATAAGATAAGTATAATAATATTGGAAGTATAATTATTATAATAATATATAAATAATACAATAATGTTTTTAAATATAAAAAGAAAAACAATGTTTCATTATACAATAGTCGTAAGATGCAAAAAAAGTAAGAAAAAACCTAAAAAATAAAGAGAAGTTTATAGTCGTACAGCTTAACATAGTTTTGGATGTTTTGGAGTAAACTCCATACAGCCTTTTATTTATGTGGTATAGCTGTTTTATTTGCTTCTTTAATATATATTTTACAAACGTGGACTTAAAGTATATTATATTCAATATTATCTGTTAATTTACCGTCTTTTATTAACAATCAATAATCCTCAAGTCATCAATTCAAGTGTTCTTCATCTCGTCTTCTTTTTATTATATCTTCAGCTTCATCAATCCGATCTCTTTATGACAGTTCAATTGGTCCTTTTATGTATTACTAGGATATTATAATATTATAGATAAATATGGGTTATAAAAATAATATTTGAACTTAGTGAATATATTTGATTGGAAAAAAAAATGTATTAATGGTTTATAAATTATAAACAAAATAGTTTTAACAACAAATCTTTTGCAGACTAGTAAGAGATTTAATACTTGTTTAAGAAACAAAAACAAAATCTCAATTAAGAAAAAAGCTGATTTATAAGTTACAAAAATATAATGTTTTTAAAATATCAAAGATGCATATTAAAAGAAACTGTACACATCTATGTCTATATCTACAGAATCAACATTTTAGTATATTTTTTATAGTAAACTTATGAAATATATAATTTATTTGGAGTTTCAAGTCACAGAACAAACTAATCTGCATTACAAATTTGATACACATTACTTTATACATTATACCAGGGCTTGAAAAGTTTGGCTGGGGCCTTATCACTGCACCACATGGTGTGGTGCATGGTGCGGCGTGAGTCGGCCTGGGACGCCGCGGTCGCCTTCTGCGAGGCGGTAATGTCCGCGAAGGAGGGGGCCGGTAGGGTGAGGGAAGCCTCATCTTCCCTCCCCTCTCGCAGACACCGTGCTGGGCGCCGCCGCAGAGACGCTCGCGACGATTTGAGGCCGCCATGAAAATGGCCCGTGGCGCGGACCCCAACCCGCGCTAAACGGTAAAGGGAGTTGCATGGTTGTGTTCCCCATGCAACTCCCGAGGTCACGTGCGTGGAAAAGAGCACCACATGAGGGGGGGGGCAGTACCAGTGCCCCCCAAAAGAAGAAGGGCCCCCAGAATGCGGGCCAGCCTGTCGGGGAAGCTGGTGGGAGTGCGAAAGCGATCCCCCGCCCCGACACAAGGGCCGTCGTGGAACACCCTTGGGTTTTTAGTGGGTAGTGGCAACGAGTCCCACATACCCCGCTGTTTTCTAAAAACGGCGGGGATGCGTAAATGCATTTTCCCAAGGATAACAAAAAAAAAAAAAAAAAAAAAAAAGGCTTGAAAAGTTGTGTAAAGAAACGTCAAAGAATCATTAAAAATATTTAGAAAACATTAAAAATCCCAAAATTATAGATGTTTTTAAAGTATTAAATCAAAATTTTCACGAAATGAGGTATCCAAAAGTAAGATAAGATAGAAGTTTTGTAAATTATAGTCAGTTTTCAATCCAATAAATAAGCAGAGATGGATGACATTCTCACTATTGATTCTTATATCATATAAATTCAATATTTACATTTGTGAATAATTTATCTTTAAAATAAAATAACCGATAACAATAAATCAGTCATTCATCAGTGAATAAAACGATGATACCATGAACTATAAATATAATGTATGTTGACCTACAAAATATATGAAAATAGGCAAAATTTACCCAACATATCAAAAAAAAATATTATTCTTATACACACAAAATGGAATTCATACATTCATAATCTTATTATGGTGCGCCGTAAAATGAATGTTTGGGATAAGGTTGGTAATTTATTGGTTCGAATTATTATAGTCCAAGAGCCCGGGGCCCCCAGACGTTACTTATTTTCTGAGTAACGAAAAGTATCGTACAGAGTAGTGTTAGTGTATACGTTGAAGGTATGCATACCTGCTAACTTGGGCCGACGGCCAATTCACAGGTACCAGGTGCTAGAGGTACATAAAAATATTGGTCACTTTTCTTAAATTCTGAGAGCTGATTTTTATATATATTTTAAAAAATTGAATTAAAAATTTAAAATTAATAGTGCCAGAACGTTTTCGTGGGCGGTAATTTACGCCAGAAGCTTTAAAGTTTGGAAAAAAATAACGTAAGTTTACTCAAAGTCTGAGTCTTGATTTTTATATATGATATTTTAGAAACTACATATTTTAAAACTATTTCTATGCGGCCAGAAAAATTCTAGGGGCCAAATATCTCCCAGACATATTTAAAATGTTTTCGCGGTTTTATATCACAGGCCTGTTGAATTTATGTTTTAGTTCAGTCTTGTAATTTTTTAAATAATAATCAAACCATATTTTAGTGCCCAATTACAAATTATAAATTTCAGTATGATAAAAATTATTAAGTTATGAGTGGGAAGGTTCGTACGAAAAGTAACAAAAAAAATAATTTTGTTACTAGCATTTTATCCTGTAAAAAAATATTTATTTGTATTTTTCTACAAAACATAGAGAAATATGTAGAGCAAATATTATAAAAAAAATATTTAAGATGAATTACTTTCTTTATTAATAATAATTAAATTTTAGTTTTTAATATTCGTCATCGTCATCATTGGTATTTGAGAACTCGTCATCCAGCCAATTATTGTATTGAGTCTCTAAGTCATCATCATCATCATTAATATCAGTATTACTTGTTTCTGTCTCTGTAAAATCAAATAAAATATCAAAATTATGAGTAAAATAGCTACATATTTATAAAAGAAATTTAAAAAAAAAATCTAAGTTTTTGTCAAGCGATTCACTGACGGTAACTGGTCTCCATCGAACCAATTAAATTGATATCGCTTGTCTTCTAGCTTCCATCCGTTATTCTCTGGTCTGAAAATACCAAGCATCTTCATATGAGCATTATTCCAAGAGACTAGCGATGTAATTTGCTCTCCGGAACTGCTTCGGAAGTTCAGTCTTACGCGGTGGTAAGTTGCTCGCATCAAAGTTTTTAATATTTTTCAGGATAAACTCTTCATTTACATCAGAAGCAGTATAGGTGTTGATAAGCTATTAAAGTCTTGCAGCATCTACATCAATGACTCCGGCCACGTTATAAACATTGCAAATAAAGTTTTGGATGGTATTGAAGGTTTCTTCCTCAAGTTCACTATTACTACTGAATAACTCCAGTTCGCTAAATCTGCAAAGTGCTTTTTGGTACTCTTCGTTTTTTCTAAGAATACTGAATGGCCTTTGTTTACCTTTCTTAAAAAAAAGCAGGATTGTAATCACAGCCAGTGATCGCATGAAAGCCTGGTAAACTTTGAGATAAAGACGGTTCTTATTCCTCGTAAATAATGATCTTATGCATACTCATGGCTGCATAGAAATAGTGTTAAAATAGTTTCTAAAATATCATATATAAAAATCAAGACTCAGACTTTGAGTAAACTTACGTTATTTTTTTCCAAACTTTAAAGCTTCTGGCGTAAATTACCGCCGACGAAAACGTTCTGGCACTATTAATTTTAAATTTTAATTCAATTTTTTAAAATATATATAAAAATCAGCTCTCAGAATTTAAGAAAAGTGACCAATATTTTTATGTACCTCTAGCATCTGGTACCTGTGAATTGGCCGTCGGCCCAAGTTAGCAGGTATGCATACCTTCAACGTATACCCTAACACTACTCTGTACGATACTTTTCGTTACTCAGAAAATAAGTAACGTCTGGGGGCCCCGGGCTCTTACTCTATTAGAAAATAAATTGAATGAAAGAAAGTCGAATACGGAATATTATATTGACGTAGCATTCAATAAGTGTCACTATTTAAACGAAACGTCTCTACCATTCCTAAAATTATTCGTTTCATATTTCGCATTTTACGACACGTATTATTTGACTATACAGGGTGACTGGTGAATTACTACCAATATTTAAGGAGCATACTCAGTACATGATTCTCATTCGAATTATGTAAAAAAAATAGGTACTTAATTTTTGACCAAATTTCCTTATAAATAAATAAAGTGTGTACACGTTCCAAGTTTTCCAAGTGTGGACGCGTGCGGCGGCGTGCTGATACAACAACACGCCTCCGCGCACGAGTGTGTGTGTGTGTGTGTATACCTAATCTGTAGGGTGTTCATAGGATGCGTAATTAATTACATAACTTTTGGTTAACTTTACTTAGAAGTTTATTAATATTTATGTTATATTAATTTTTATTTTGTCATATATGATCGTCAAATATCACGTCCTCAAATATCGATAGTAATTCACCAGTCACCCTGTATATACCGTTATATACCGTATATACCGTTGTATATTTATACTCATTTTTGTCTTGACTCCTTGGTATTTGTGAGTTTTAATGACTGACTTTAATAAAAATTATAGTGAATTTTTTATTATTGCTATACTTAAATTTATTCAACACGATACTCAGCCCTGACTAGGTTATCATTATGATACTATTATTATTATATAAATAAAATAAAAAGTGTGTTTCACATGATCATATGTAAAGGAACTCAATCTTCTCAACTGTATTTACGATATGAATATTATGTAAGTTAAAGTTAATTGACATAATAGGAATATAATAATGTGTGACTTTTTGGTAGAGAATGTGTGGTTTGTTAAATCAGATGAAGTGGTTTGATTTGTTTATTGTGATGTTTGGCGAAACCGGAGAAATGTTTATATTCCTCTGTTTTTAAAAAAATGAAACTATTCCTAAGTATTGTGAAAGTTTCGATCACTTTTATATGTAGTTTTAATTAAAATATTTTTTAGGATTTTCCCAACTACAATAGGAATATCTTAAACTTAAACTGTCTAAACATTACCATACGGTAATGTTTGGTAGGTTTGTGGAAATTACTTGGTTAACATGCTGTATTTTGGCCTCTAGGTATTCAGTAACGCAAAGGTATTGGCATCTCTAGAACAAATATTTACGTATCGTTAACAAACGCCTACTGTAGTTGTATAAAGAGATTTTACATTAAGGAAGTGCATAGTGTATGAAGAAACATTGTGGCTGTACCTTACGAGGATTTAGATTTGATGTAATTTAAACAATTAGCTTAACTAAGTCATTGGATGAAGTCCTTAAAATTATATTTGTATAATGAAAACAATATGACAGGACGTAACACGATACTTATAATTAATGTATAGGAAATATTAACCCATTCATTATTAATTTTACTCAAAATAAATATGTATATCTGATGTAAAACAATAGTCATTTCCGTAGGCTAATTATTTATTTAACTCAGAGTAATTATGAGGCTCACAGGTTTTATGAATTTGACGTATCAACTATTGTAGCTAAATCTTAAGTTATACTGCCTTTCTTTTATGATTTCATTCCACTTATTTAAAGACAAATTATTTTGTTCAATAAAGTAAGTATATTAATAAAAAAATATTTAAACCTTAAAATGTATATCTTTATCTATTTTATAAATTAATTCAAGTAAGGCGAGTCTAAGCCCTGTTTGTGTTCTCTTCAGACTGGATGAACCTAACTTTGTTAGTTAACTCATTCATTTAACGGAGACGTTAACCGTGTCTGACTAAAAAAAAGATTCTGATAACTGTCGCGACGAAAAGTAGTTAATTTTCTACCTTACTACTCTTACTCATATTCTATAATGTAAAGCTTAGTTTACCTAAACTTCAATTGAGTTTATAGTTTCAAGCGGGTCCGTGTTGCTGACATAAATGAATCTTGTATATAATTTAGTATGTTTTATCTATTATTATATTTTATTGTTATTATATCTTGTGTCTCGTTTCTGTCGTTAAATTATGTTATTAACATTGAATCATATCAATGAACTGTGGTCGGATGAAAACAAGATAATAATAAACGACAGCATAGTTATATGAATGTAACTTAGCGTTGTGTTTATTCTTCTCGACATTTATTTGATCCTTAAATCTCATAACAGACATTGATACTGATAACCGGGTCAGTGGGCTTAATAAATACGGTATCTTTATTAATTTTGGCAAATATTTTCTGTACTTTATTTGCAAGCGTAATTCTCTGAAAGTTAAATAATGAAGTCCAATATTGATACGAAAACTGCATTTTTAATTATAGTTGTGTTCTTGGTAATGTTATTCTATATTAAAAGTGTATTGAATTATAAAATAATTAATTATTCACATCAAATAAATTCATACATCAATTATTTCGATATTTATTTCAAACTACTTGGTAAAGAAGCCTAACACTACAGTGAAAGTATTCGTATTCAAAATTAATCCCAATGGAATTGAAAAAAAATTAAGTAAAAAAAATGTGTACATTCATTACTATCAAAAACATTTACATATTTGCGGGACTTTTTCATTTTAAATAAATCAAGGTAATAATAAAATAAAAAGTAATTGTTCATTTCTATTAGCAATTGTTCTTATCCAGTTATTTGAAATCTTCTCAAAAAAAAAAATATTTTTTAACATATAGGTATATATACGTGAATCATAATCAAATTATGAATGAATATAATAAATATTAATAATTAATCAACATTTTCTGAATAAATTAAAATCAGTAGCCCTTGAAAATAAGTTTTATTCTAAAAGAATAACTTGAAATTAAAACTTTCCAAACTATTAGTATAGTTTAGAAAGCGATACATTGAATTAAAAACAGATGCAACTGCTGCTCTTTCACCAATAAAAGCTAATTTAACATAAAAATAACAAACAATGTAATTTGATTATTAAAATAATGTTCTTTATTATTAAATGTTCTATTCCAAAGCGTTATAAGATTTGTTATTTATAGTGCATTTAATTACAATGATGAAAATTTGTATTTTATTTTTCAAACATATTCTGCTTACTCTACCCCAAATCTCTGTGCACGCCACTGTATATAAGGACCTCTCGAAGTTAATGTCAATACATTTATAGTTCACACAGACTGTACCGGTTACCGAATCTATTTCATACAACAAGATCATCATCACTTGCCCCAGGCGGTGTATTCTATTAATCTTATAACCCTCCCCGTCTCTTCTATCGTTCAATCATCTCCACTATATCTCTCCGCGCACTCTCCGCGTCGCGTCTGTTCATATAGTTCAGTCTCTCCGTCACATGTCTCCCTATGAACCAGTATCTCGTCTCTCTATCTATACTATCTATAGTCACTAAAGGTCTCACAGCCTCCATCAAGTCTTCTATAACTCTAACACATCTTCTTCTATGTATATATTTTCTTCTCGGTCTGTCTGTTCGTTGTACTCTCTGTCTTATTCCTATATTTTCTTCACACTCACTCGCTTCTATCTTCACTTCGATATCTGTCGGTGAATCTTTATATTCTTGTGATGTATAATCCTGAAATAAAAAGAAATGACAACATCTATTATAGTTCTATTGATTTTGAAATAATAATCACTTTACAAATATGGTCAGTAATTATGGATTTGCTTGGATTTTATCCCCACTAATACATATTATAAATGCGAAAGGAACTCTGTCTGTCTGTCTGTTACGCTTTCACGCCTAAACCACTGAACTGATTTTTATGAAATTTGGTACAGAGATAGAGTTAATCTTGAGAAAGAACATAGGATAGTTTTTATCCCAGACTTTTGAAAGGTTCTCTTGGAAACGCGATATAACCGAACTCCACGCGGGCGAAGCTGCGGGCGGAAAGCTAGTAAAAAATAATTGTTAGACTTATTAAATAGTAAAGTACTAGACTCAGAGTCCATCATAATTATTGTAATGATTTACTTGTGATTTGTAATTATGAGTTTAAAGTTTTATGAGTAACTCACAACATTAACAGTTTAAAATGAACAGAAACATTTTCATTGACAGTATCATAATATAAATGATGTAAATTAATTAAATATATATAATAAAATAGAATTTTAAATTTTGATTCAGAGAGAAATTGGTTTCATTTTCAATAAAACAAAGGATTTTGTTTCATTTTCTTATAATGTTTTATTAAAAAACTGTGCCTATCTTCCTAAGTTAACTTTTCTTTTAATCTACATTTCCTTCTGAATATACATGCAGCTGTCCTGGCATTAAAAAAAATTATTACATACTTTAAATTGAAGTGTCTAATAATAAAGATCAATTTAATAGTTATAATGATAAGAGCATTTTATAATGTGTTAGGCTTTTCTTTAGTGTATTCCAGTTGTAAGGATTTTTTTCAAACATATATATAATTATTCAATATTACACTTCTCACAAACATTTATATTTTCAACACAATAATAGGAATTCTAATACAAAAATTACAATATACTAGTGGTTGTGATGTAACTTCTATATTCCTTTTCATAAAATGATTTTTGTTTGTCCAACATTCATATAGTAATGATGATTCTAATTATATTATATTGTTTGTACTTCATACATCAAGACTCTGTGTCAATACATAAAAAAGGATTTTGTATAAAATGTTTTTAAAATCAAAATAGTACCTGTTCTATTGAGGTCTAGTAATTGTTAAATGTACTATCAGCTGTAAATAACTACAAACACTGAAAACGAGCTAACTACATAATGTTTATGTATTAAAGTATGTAACAATAATTTATACTACTACTATTACTAACAGAACATTATTTGCCAATACTAAATAATAACTCATAATTTACTTTTGATCGTCATACATATAACAATCTGTTACTAAAAACTTACACTAGTATTCAAAACTGTTTCTTTTGTAAAAAAAATATATTATGCTTCAGAGTAAGTTTGAAAAAAAAAAAGTATTGCAAAATAGTTTAACAAATAATAATTTGTTGTTTAAAGTACATGAGCTTACAATATACTGCTTATATTAAAAATAGTATTACAAATATTCAATTAAATGAATTTATAATTCCATCCATCATTCAGACAAATGATAGTAAGTAAGCTATATAATAGATTACCTAATGAAATATTTAATGAAAAAACCTTTACGATTTTTAAAAAGAAATTATTAAGTTATTGTAAAAAGCACTTAGATTAATTGCACATTAAGCACTCTTGAATTATATAAGTTTGTTACTACTTTACTAAATTATAAATTAAATTAAATTATGTAATACATCTCATTTGAGTGAACATTGTATGTTCTTTATGAGAAATAAAGTTCTTTAACCACAAAGTATGACTTCAACTGTTTGATGTGCTTGTTATAATACTCTCATTATAAAGTGTAACTCACAAGTAAAGTTATTTGATAAACATATAGTAACTCACATCATAATGGTTGTTATCATGTTTAATAGTTTGTAGGAACTGTAACGGTCTCCACAGTGGCCAGCTCGGTACATACACCTCCGACGGTGAGCTCGCTGTGTCTCTGGACTTATCTACTCGACGTAACTTATGATTGAATGTACTCCTTATATTAACCCAACGGTCCCTCACTGAGCGAGCTGGAATGATATATGATAAAAAGTTGTTACAAGGAATTAGTTATTTGATGTGAAAATACAGTACATATAATGGTGACATGACTTTCATTTTGTATGAATGACAATATAAACAATGATTTACAGTCAGTGGTGGCCTAGTGGTTAAAAAGCCCGCCTCTCATGCATGAGGGCGCGGGTTCCTGGCAAGGGCGCGGGATACTGGCAAGTACCAATGTGATTTTTCCGAGTCATATGTACTTTCTAAGAGTATTTAGACATCACTGACTTAAATGCATTCTCGAAGAGGGTTGATGTCAGGCAGGCGGCTGGTCGTAAAAAACAATTAGCCAAAACTATTCACAACATTTAAGGCGGACCCTGGCTAAAGCTGGGAAATTGCCAGGTAGAAGGACAACATAAACAATGAATATATTACAACTAACCTGTAAATCCTCTTCCTAAATTTGCAGCAAATTCAGCGTTAGCCTTGTATTTTTGTTGAATATGATGATTAATATTACCTACCGGCTTCCATATAAATTCTCTGTCGTTCAAATTCTACAAGCTCTAACTCCAGTTAACGTGTCCAATAACATGGTTTTCTTGGCATTTCTTGGGATTAAATAGATTTTAAATCATTATTTTTTAATATACATATATTTGTACCTGATAACAAGTAAACTTTGAATTTGACAATATTTAACAACATATAAACTGAACATCTGTACACTTGTCAGATGTCAGATATCATATATTTTTTTTTTTGGTTATGTTCGTTCCGTTCAGAACAGGCAAAGAGAACAAAGCCCATACAGCCATGTCTTTTGTATTTTGTATCTTTAATTATTTTTAAAATTCTTAATCTCCTTTTTATTCTAGACTCAAGTTATTGTATCAGGCCGAAGCCATGTCTTCTTTTAATTTTTCTTCTTGAATCCTTTTTTAATTATAAGGCCGCAACCATGTCTTTATTTAAAATATATTTTTTTTTGTCAAATTCTTGTTTTTTTTTTACATTCCGCCTTTTTCAATGTCAAGTCCTTGTAATGTCATTTTTAGTACAATAATTAATTTGTCAAAATCGATATAACAGTCAAATTCTGAAAATAGCTGAAATAGCTGAAAAAAACAAATTTCTTAAACAAAACGAAAAAAAAATATTATTATATACACATTATGTACAAATAACAATTAGATTTCATTTATAGTAGAAACAATAAAGCCATAAACTGGCAAGAAGCATTCTTGAATGCTTAGTATTTGCTGAAGGAAGCGCGGGATATCTTCAGCAGTTTTAAAAATACTTAAAAGTTGGTCTACAAGGACCATCCTTTGAATACTAAACTGTGGACAATCAAAAAATATATGTTCGAGGGTTTCATCAGGACTATTGCAATATCTACAAGTTGAAGAGTCAAAAACACCAATCCTAACAAGGTGAATAGGACTATTTGCTTGTTTTGAGACAGCAGGTGATACAACTCTCTTATTTTATGTATAATATAGTTAGTTTTTGAATTTAATTGTGAATTTTGTAGTGCTGTTAATAAACTTAAACTATTCATTAGTACAATCCACTTAGGGTGAGTCTGTGTTTGAATGTGCTCCATAGCAGTATATACATACATATGCTGGATTCAGCGGAGTATATGCTTGTGAGTGAATTCAGCCTATGACCAAATCCACCCTTGATCTGACTATCATAGACAGCTATAGAGATTGCTTCATTGTTCCTAGACCCATCTGTATATATCTGATGATATCCCTGCCACCTATCAAGTTCCCTATAAATGTCTTCCTTATACTTTACAAGACTCTTGACTACAATTTTTATCTGAATAAATTTTGATTCATATAACCCAGAGTAACAAGGCCATACCATGCTAGAAAATATATTGTGTTTATTAGAAATTTGTTCTGTTTCAGAAAAACCTTGAAACACATGAATTAATATTGGCAGTCCTGTTAATAGTGTCCCGCAGTTTAACAAGAAGTGGATGATTACTAAGGGGCCATCCATAAAGTACGTCACACGTAAAGTGGGGGGGAGGGGGTCGACAAAGTGTGACATGGTGTGACAAGGGGTGGGAGGGGTCCTAAGTTTCGTGACATCACATTTCAAAATCTAGAGCTACTAATCACGTAATTTGAAATATTAATTAAAATCTTTAAAACTGAGTGCGTCATCACATCTATATACAGGGTGACTGGTGAATTACTATCAACACTTAAGGACGTGATATTTGACGATCATATATGACAAAATAAAAATTAATATAACATAAATATTAATAAACTTCTAAGTAAAGTTAACCAAAAGTTATGTAATTAATTACGCATCGTATGAACACCCTACAGATTAGGTATACACTCACACTCACACATACGCGAGCGGGGCGTGGTGTTGTATCAGCACGCAGCCGCACGCGTCCACACTTGGAACACTTGGAACGTGTCAACACTTTATTTATTTATACGGAAATTTTGTCAAAAATTAAGTGCCTATTTTTTTTACATAATTCGAATGAGAATCATGTACCGAGTATGCTCCTTAAATATTGATAGTAATTCACCAGTCACCCTGTATATATTCATTAGTTTATTTTTTTGTTATTATTTCAAATATTTGATACTATGTTGATTTCATAAAAAGTACTTAATTTAAATGGAAATAAAACTGCTGTTTTAATTTAATAATTTTACGATGTTAAATTGCAAAACATGTGACGTCACTCTAGGGAGGGGGGGGTCTCAAAAATGTGACCACCTGTGACAAGGACGGGGGAGGGCTCGAAAACTCATGAAATTAGTGTTACGTATTTTATGGATGGCCCCTAATGGAGAGCAACCTTGCAAAAAATGTTGATTGTAAGTATATAAACCTAAGTGCTAATGGAGGTATATTACATTCCACCTGCATTGACACTATGGGAGTAGTTCCCATGGCACCCATTATAATGTGCAAACATTTGTTTTGTATCTTTTCTAATTTATCTACTATAGTTCTTACCCCTGCAAAACAAAAAAAAGCATATTCAAAATGACTCTTTACTAATGAATTATACAATGTTAATAGAATCCTTGGATCAGCACCCCAATATGTGCTTGTTAAAGATTTTAAAACATTACAACTTACAAGCATTTAAAGCTTGAGATTCTAGAGTTTCAGCATACTTATTCATCTAGAATTGTTTGTAAAAATAACACCTAAACACTTTACAGAGCTCTCTACAGACATTACATTATTATTGAACAAAATATTTACATTCCTATTTCTAATTCCATTTTTTCAAAAGACAAAAACTTTTTTCATTGCTGACCTCCAGCGGAAGGCTATCAAAATAGTTCTTTAGTCTTAGGAGAGCTACATTGAGGACTGATTGTACACTTTGTACATCTTTGTAAATCATCTGCAAACTGCAGATTAGAAACTTCACACCCCAGAGTTAAATTTAGCTGATGTATGAATAGGATAAAAAGCAATGGGCTCAATACACCACCCTGTGATACACACCTACAAGAATATCTTGGATCAAATAACTGATTGTTGACCTTAACAAACACCTTTCTGTAGTTCAACAAATTAAAAATACAATTTACAACTTTTCCAGGTACCCGCAGTAATAATAATATTGAGGATAATTTGTCCAGATCTACATTATTGAAAGCCCTTACAATGTCAACAAAAACACCAACTAGTACTTTATTCTCGGAACGAGCATCGTGGATATCCAGACAGAGACTCTCACAAGCAGAACGGCCACAATGAAAGCCAAACTGATTGTGAGGTAAAAGATTATTACTTTCTATGTGAAAAATTAGTCTCTGTTTTATTAATTGTTGGAAAGTTTTTCCAACACACTCCTATTACAGGACGATAAGAATCAGCCAAATTAAAGTCTTTGCCAGGTTTTAATATTGGTACCAAACAGTCAGTTTTCCAATCCTCTGGGACAATAGAAGACGTCCATAAACTATTTAATAAACTTAAAAAAATAGATAGAGTTTGAACATTTAAAAGTTTAAACATCCTGTAGGAAAGCCAATCCAGGCCACATGAAGAATCTTTTCTTGAGGCTAAAGCAGATTTTAACTCTTGCATAATAAAACAACCGATCATGTATGAATTATCACTATTTACTCCAAGAACATTATCTATACTTATCTGTTGTGAAACAGTATCCGGTGTGTATTTATATAAAAATGTTTGAACCCAATTGAGGTCAGAAAATAAGTTAGAAGTCGGAAAGCTTTTTTTTGAATTTACTTTAGTCCAAATGCGATTTATAGATGTCAAACGATTTATTGATGAGCAGAATGCAGACCAACTTTTACAACGTTCTTCTTTTAAAGTGCGTTTTTTAAAGGCTTGTGCGCCTTTGAAATTAATGTAATTTTTACTATTAAGACTAGTTTTGAAATTAATGTAGGCGTTCTTGCAGTCTTCTACTACTTTTGAACATTTATCATTCCACCAAGGTACTTGGCACCTTTTTCTAGGACGGTTATTATTACTATCAGTTGTGTTATGGTTTAAGCTGAGCCTGGAGAATTTGATTGCCAATAGAATAATTGAACAAAACTTTCTGTATGAGTCAAGGAGATCACTATTGTCAACTTTAAAGTTCATTAACATTTTATTAACAATTTGTCATAACTATCCCAATTTACTAATTTCAGATTGCTGTGAAAAGGAATGTTGTTCAAGGAAATAGAGGGCTCATGTTAATCTCTTACGAGAGTAAATTTTGTGATAGTTGGCGGATGATAACTGCCTAAAGGGTCCTGATGAACTTGCCAGTCACAAGGAAGAAATAAAGAAGAAGACACCATAGTTAAATATAGACTGTTTGGTTTCCAAATATGAGAGCCTATAGTTGTTGGTTGACCATTATTTAAAAGTATTAAGTCATATATGACCCATGTAATCCATAATAGCTCTGCCCCGAGAATCTATGCGACTACAACCCCAAAAAGTATGATGGGCCTTAAAATCACCTGCAATTATCAACGGCTTTGGAATACTGTACAATAAACGATCGAACTTCGCCCTTTCAAAAGCAGGAAAACTATTACCAGAATTGTAAACACTAACCAAAGAAATGCATTTATGTTTCACTTTAATAATAATTACTACATTTTGTAACGAATCATCATAAAAAGTATCTTGTTTAGAGAAATGTATACCGTTTTTAATTAATATTGCTACGCCATTATGATCATTAGCGCAGTCATTCCTAATAATGGTATAACAACGTAAATTAAATTGAATGTTAGGCTTGAGCCAAGTTTCTGAAATAAGAGCTACATGTTTATTATTTTTGTATAAAATTTTTTTAAACTCAAGTCTGTTACTTAACAGACTGAGCGTTCCACTGTACACTATTTAAGATTTGGTGGTTGAATGTGACGATTTGTTATTTTTATCCTGTATGGTTTCTTTAATAGTTGAGCTAATAAATTGTGAACTAATACTTATATTTTGAGTTTTATTTACAGTTATAACTTTTACTATAGATTCTGTTAATAGTCATAGTTTCAGAATTTGATAGTATTGCTTGTATTACTTCTTGGGTATTTAATTTTTTATAAAGGGAGGGAAAATTTAATGAATCTTTTAACGTGTCAGCATATGACTTGGGTTTACTGTTTGCGATTTTCTTTTGCCTTATAGGGCACTGGCTAGAGATGGCAATGTGATTGCCATTACAATTAATGCACTTAGCTTTTTCAATGTTAACCTTGCATTCTTTGAAAGAATGCCCCTCTGTGCATATGAAGCATCGCGGTGAATTTTTTACAAAACTTAGCCAGATGATCATAGCGTAAACATTTAAAACACTGTTTTATAGGTGGGACATATGTGGAGACAGGCAGGCGCCACATCTTAATGTGAATATAGTCCGGCAGTGACGTAGCAGACGCAAAAGTTATTATTACGCTCTGAGTAGGTTGCAGTGTGAAGGTGTTATTTTCTCCTTTTACTTTACGCATTATGCGTCGAAAGAAATGACTTTTTTGTTGTTGATATTACTTTATATATTTTGTGATTGGATAGATGAGTGGGAACCGAAGAGATAACTCCCGATAGTTCGGTGGCCCTTGCTGATATTGAAGATTTAAGTCGTTATTCTTTTAGATATGTAGGATTTTCTAAAAAGGGATTTGCCAAATTCGCAAGCTGGAAAACAACACCGACCTTATATTTATTAATTTTTTTAAATATTGTATACCTTTCACAGAGCGTATAAAACCAGTACTAAGCGACATCATGTCCCTATTACCGAGTGGGACATCATTAGTACTTTCGACAAATACTAAGAGTTCAGACTTGGCTTCCGCATTTTCAGGGTATCGCCGACAATAATCAGCGACCCTAAAGGGAGCGAAGGCATTTGCATCCTGCAATACTGGCGAATCCTCGCAATCGGAATCGCTGCTTGTGCTGAAATTCAAGGACTCACCCGAATCCTTCTTTTTACGTTTTTTCACCATCTCTCCATATAAACACTTACATATATACATATTAAGTTTTACTTCGTTACAATAAACTAAACAAAAATTTGCAAATTATATTATATAACTATTTAAAATAATTAAAATTTTCAAAAAGCCCGCGTCAACGTTTCAATTCCCGCGCTCTTTTCTAACCATCATAAACCATACATAATAGAAAATTAGAAACTATCTTAGAAAATATATAAACTTAACATCCGTCACTTGTCATCTGTCAAGATGTCAGATGTCATATATATAATACTTACTCTTGACACTTTAAATGAATTGGAACGTAAAAAAGTGAAAATTTATATTTTTAAATCTTACCAAATCAGCAAATGTGTTGAGGTTTGGGCTACAACAGCGACACTGTTTTCTATCCATTGCACGAAACTAACTCCGCTCCCGATAATTTCCTAAAAAAATGAAATACCAGACAATAAAACATCATATTTATTTGACTCAATTTATCCAGCTATGTCGTTTACGCTATATATATGAATGTGCTACCTTTTCACCCGTATCAATACGGAGAAGTGCAAGTCGTCGTCTAGTATGACGGAACAGAAGCAGATGTCCGCTCTCAGTCAGCTCCAACCAATCCACCCGAGCTTCGTGCCACCATGGCCCTAACTGAACTCCTACAACATTCACATCATTGATATTAATAAATATAATGCAACGATATCAATCTTTTTTTTCATAACAAAGGAACTCTAACATCTATCCTACGTATGTTCCGTACCTGTAACAAGATCAATAACAGCAATCGTCTGTCTGTCAGCAGATAGGCGAAGTGTTTTCGTTCTTCCTCCGTCTTCCTGCCCTCATTGATACGGACGCTGAGCACGTGAGGATTCACACGCTCAGTACGAACCTCCATAAGATACGAAACTCACAGTTTGTAGTACTCTATCGAGGCCGTACTCCACCACACTAAGTTCGCCAGCACGCTGCAACAGACAGGCTCCACCCACAGCTGCATATATACGCTATCCTCCACCACATGGTGTCTGGAGTATTCATGACTGTAAACTTTTAATACTATATACAAGTTCGATAGAAAATATAACTCACTTCGCTAGTTAGACCACGAGCTATATCGCACAGGATCAGACTATTATTGGTACGACAGACAGCGTACCAATCGTTACCTGTAACAGTCGACGTTGGTTAAATTATTTATAAAATAAAAAGTATTCGTTGTTTTACTATAAAAAAAAATAATCTCAAACCGTATCACAAGACAAGAATATGTCAACGACGCGTGCACCGATCACGCCACCGAGAGCGTCATTCGATGCCTCCACTCTCCCCACTAGGTACTAGTTGTGCCAGTATAAAATACGTGCACGATTATTCTACGAATTAATTATAATTCCGGTGTTATAATTCCGTCCCCAGACTAATTATACCCTATTATTACCGATTAAAACTATTATTAGGTTTAAAGGAACTTCATTCTTTTAACTATGGCCCCTCCGTTTTCTTCTCTTTCTACAAATATTTTGCTGTAGTAAAATAATACCAAAGGTTAGTATGTAAACAAAAAATGTTTGTCAATTGAAGTGCTATTAACGTGCTTCAAAAGAAAAATAAAACATTATACAGATTTACGAATGTTGAAGGGAGTTTGACTTGAGTTAGACATAAAAATTCTATTTCAAGTAGGACTCGACTAGCAGACACATTCCATCTTTTCCGTTTCTTCTGTTTCCATCTTTCATCTTTGGCCATTTACAACCAATTATACCTACTCACCAATAAATCTAACATTGAATATATCGGGGGCTTGTTTGGCGGTAACAGTGAGAGGCGTAGTATCAGAACCACGACGTCGAAGCAGCAACTGACGTGTGCTGACGTGTTGCACCTCTATAAGGGCCCGCCACACACAGCGTCTTGAAACAGAGGTGTAGGAGAAAAACAGGTTACTGTATATGTATAAATAATACTACACAAAGAACCATTTATAATTAAATATAAGCATCACTTTGTTGTGTGACGGTGTCATAAGTGGTCGTTTAATTAAAATATAATTATCTTTATAGGGTATAATCAGAGGACGCCTCAGCTTGTGGGTAAACTCGTCTATTCTACACGGGTCTGACTCAACAGTTAAGTGTGAAGACAGTTTTTTGGTTTTATATTTCTTTTATGTTTTTAGAATTTTCAGATATATTATTATTGTGAATCATTATGTACGGTTCCTCCTAGCCGTTTTAAATATATATTAATATTGATTCTATACATATATTTTAATTGGTGTTAGATACAAATTACATATCGACGGAATTAGGGAGCGTTCAAGTATTACGTAACGCAATTTTTGAAGATTTTAAAAATCCGTCTACGCTCATATATCTGTATTCCAGTTTAATCAGACCACAACTTGAATATGCATTACAAATCTGGAACCCCATTTACAATAAATATGTTGATCAGATACAAAATGTGCAACGTCGGTATTTGCGCTCATTACATTACAAATTTTTTCATTCTTACCTGTCATACTCTAAGTTGCTCGATAAATATAAATTGGGGAGTCTTGCATCGAGAAGAAAACTTTTGAGTGCAATGTCCTTATATAATATTTGTAATTCTAATTTAAATTGTCCTCAATTGTTAGGCTACATATATTTCTTGGTACCCAACCGAGTTTTATTGCGTAATACACGAAAACCTAGATTATTGAAATTGAAAAAATGTCGAACTAATGCTGGCAAGCGAGCACCATTGTACCAAATGACCCAAACGTACAATGCTGAATTTTATAATGCTGACATTTTTGGGTTAACAATAGGTGCATATAAAAAAATAAATAAATCCATTACCGAAAAAGCAAATAATAATAATAGTTAACAGTAATAATATAAATCAAATAATATATTTATTGTGTGAGTATGTGTGTAATTATGTATGTGTATTTATATTTGTTATGTATATATTTAATATTGTTATGTATATATTTAATATCTCTTTTATTTCTATTTTTTAATGTAAGTAGTGGATAACGGTGTGGTTTGTACATATATTAAGTTTAAAAAATTGTATAAAATATATTTTCACAGATGTACAAATGTTTGTTGTCCCAAATAAATAAAAAAAAAATATATATTTTTGACCCCCCCTTCCCCCCTCGTAACGCACAATAACGTTTTCTGTAGCTTATCAAAACGTTATGTAACACTCAAGTGATCAATTTCATCCAAAGTCGTAAAACAATATGTAATAATACTGTATAGTTTTAATCTATTAAATGAAAAAAGATCATTGACACAAATCTCCCTCTTCTGAAGAAATTACACTATAAACAATAATATGAACTCACGGATAAACACCAACGAATACTGACCACGGAAGCAACATTAAAAGACTTACAATGCAATCTAGGTATTCCCAGTAAAATATCAATTAAGAGATTTGCAAACTTGGAATAACAAATAAAAATATCGACCAGACTAATACAATCTGGTGAACATAATGTAACGTATATGAAAAGAGTTGCCAGTTTGGGGGTTTTTATTAAAATATTTTTTTTTAGAAACAATGCTACGTAACGTTTTGTTAGAGACACCCCCTCCCGCCCCTGTAACGGATCGTAACGTTATACGAGAACCCCAAAATAGCTTTACGTAATACTTGAACGCTCCCAAAGCAGACTGAAGGAAGTTATAGAGAAATATCTACGGAATAATGATTATAGTCTTGGTGGAACAGAAATTTATGCATCTGAAGAATTTATTGAGAGCCTTAATGTCAGTTGTAAGTGAACACTCTCAAGTCAGTTAATTGTAAATACAGAAAATTTACAACAAACACTACTTTGGCTGTCTTATTACTCAGTGGCGTGTATTAGGATATATGTTCTATAATTATACAATGTTTATTAAATATACTATTTGTATTTAAATATATATCTTGTCATTTACAGTTTAAATAATCGAATAGTGTGGATTTGACTTACGAAAGTGTTGCGTCGTCAATTATTTGTCAAAAGAATGTCTAATATACTATTATTATATAATTATATTGGAGTCAGCTTTGTGTTAAAAAAACTGTTAAAACTTTAAAAACATATATTTTATTGTATTTAGATTATTATCTGATTATAACTAAGGAATTATTATTAAAAAGTAAGAATAAGACTTAGGTACAAAAGCGGTAACATGTCAAATATGTGTTTAATATACTGTTAAATTGGAACCCGCTTTCAAAATGTAATTTACTAAAATATTTTCTATAATTTAAGAGTTATGTTTTCAATATGTATAAGACTTTTTTTTTTGTACTATATACTAATATTTTAATACATTTTGTAACACGTGCATACCATAGATGCAAATAAGCACTGCATATCCTACGCATATAACAACTAAACCTATATTTTTAAATTCTTACTTACATATTTTTAATCATACATTACGAATTACAAATATTAACAGATATTTAAAACGATATTTGATTTATGATTTGTTAATAAGTGCCATCTATCTCCATTCGTTCGTTAATTGTCAAATGATACGGGACGCTCTGATTGGTCGGTAAACTGTTCATATATTTTTTTCGCCATTTTGTTGTTTTTGAATATTGTTATTGGTCTTTCTAAGCAGTAAGCGCAAGTGAAGTAAGTTTTAATTAGTAAACAGTGGATTAATTTATTAACGAATTGTGTAAAATTATAGCTGTGAGCTCTGTGCTGGTGATATGTGTTTATTGAAATTAGTTACGAGTAGATTTTCATTATTATCATTTGGTAATAAAATTAAAATAAGTTTAAAGTCAAGGTGTGTGACCAGTTGAGATTGAACTAGAAGAAAGGTAATGTTATTCGTTTTAAAAAAAAGTATTATGATAGTTTTAATTAGTTAGCAGTTTGTGTACACACAAATAAGTTATTTTGTTTGCCTTGTTTTTTATTTTCAAAAGGTCATAATAAGAATATTTGTGATTATTTTTGATATTACTATTTAAATAACTTTTATAAAGCTGTGGTGAACAGATCGTAATCGTTTTAAGGTACTTTCGCGGCTCAAAAATAGTTGAGAGATTCATAAAGTATAATATAGATGTTCGTTCTGATCGCACTGCTGTACCTAACATTTTGCGCGAAAATTATCAATGTTTAAATGAAATTATATTTTCTGATTACTTCTCGTATTTTATCGTGCACGCCACTGTTACTTATATACTATAAAAATCTAAGAATCATTTTAATTTTTTCAGATTTCAACGAATGCACGAGTAGTCAGTTCAGTGACTGATCCGAACACTCACGCTGTTTCAACCTTCGTGGAACTTACACTTGTAGTTGTTTAGAAGGTTTTACAGACCTTAGCGTCAACACTATACCCTGGAAGGATATGTTCTTGTAAGTCGATTTCATCTGTTACTCTGTCGCACGAAATATATGAGGTGTTTTAGACATCAAAACATAACCCTTATATATAATTTGACTTTAAAAGCGTTGTAAGATTTCCAACGATAATAAAACTTGTACAAATATGACATGATTATGTTTTAAATTGTAATTTTCAATAAAAACTTTCAGCTGACGCAATAGGCTGTGCGGGCTCCAACTATCATGGTACCTGCTTCGATCGTGAGAACGCGATGATATGTGAATGTTTCAAATGGTACGCGGGACGAACTTGTCAAGTCAATTTGAAGGGTAAATAGAGATATATGAGACTTGAGTAATCTGGAACGACCAAACTATAAAATGTACTACAGGCTTCCATATCTGAACCACTACTATTCACTATCTCTAAAATATGTTGCTTAATTAAATAAAATATGACGAGATTAACATAAATTGTTCTTAATTTGAATTTAATATTACCTATCCATAAAGGAATAATTTGATCTACGCCAGCATTTAGATCTGAATGGTTTTTTATGTCAAATGTCATGTACGAGGGTCAAACTGAAAGTTCTTAGAAAATCAAAAACTGATTATATTAGACAGTTATTAGTTTTATTATATCTTTTCAAAATATTGTCCATTCACGTCAATACACCGCTGCATGCGATGGAACCACTGGGAAAAGCACTTTGCCCACTCGTCCTTAGGGGTCTCTTCAATGGCATCGCCGTACGCAGCCATCGCTTCTTCAGCATTCATAAACCGCTTTCTTTTAAGTTTTTCTTTAATTTTCGGAAATAAATAAAAATCACAAGGCGCGAGGTCGGGGCTATACGGCGGGTGACCCAGTAATTCAACGTTTGATGTCGCCAAATAGTCGATGGTTCGCTTGGCGGTGTGCGACGAGGCGTTGTCGTGGTGAAGGAGGATCCTACTGCGAGGTCGTTTCTCTCGAACTTTTTCCAAGACAAGTGGCAAACAATTGGTAGTGTACCATTCTGCAGAAACTGTTTTTTGATCCTCTAACACAATTGTTGCGAAATGACCTATCCTTCCAAAGAACGAGGCCACCATTTTTTTCCCGCACTTCGATCTCTCTTCATTTTAGTTGGCAACTCCTCGAAAGGACACACCCACTGAGCAGATGGGGCCTCATCGTGAAAGGCCAAACGTAGTCTATCATAACTTTCTTGTTGACTTAAATGACATCTAAAGTCATAAAAATCATTGCAAGAAAATTTTCTCGTGTTAAATTCATGTTGACGTGACACAGACAATTTTCAATTTGCCGCCAAATCGTAAAACAAATGACAAATATATGAAATAGATATATACTCAGTAATATTGCTAAAGAGTTCTATTTTCAAATTTTAGAATTATTTTTTTATTATATTGTTTATAAGTGGCCAGTTCTAAGAGCTTTCAGTTTGACCCTCGTATTATAGTATTTTAGGAATACTAAATATCTGTTGTTGACAATTGGATTCTTTTAAGTAACAGTGAAAATACCATAAATAGCATTCACATAATTTATATATATTTTTTAACTTTCTACTTCCTTATAAGCTCCTAAAGTACTTTAAAGAAGTCATTAATTCACTTAACAAGGAGTAAAACAGTCCGACGCTATAGATACTTCACCAAATATAATTAATGAAACGCGTATTGATAAACTAAAGTAACAATAATTTCTATGAATTTATTAATAATAAATACCTATGTCGGTGTCTCAACATCAGTGGCGGGGCAAGACCTAAATTCGATGTGGGCAAAACAGATTTCGCGAGGCCCTATTCTATGGCAACCTGAAGCTCTTACTACCAGCTAGTTTTTAAAAAACTTAATCGTCGATACCATTTTTACCCTTAAAGCTTTGGTTTCCTTTAAAACACAGTATAAAGCGTATTTTATATACTAGTAATTATTGCGTTACATACTTGTTACCAATTAAATATTTGTTACTTAATGAAATAAAGACGAGTACAGGTACCGGTGTATTACAAATCACAAAGAAAACAAAAACAATTAAAAAACGACACTGTTTTCGGGGGCAATCAATATACTTAAACACCATCTATTTATTCGCTAAATATTATTAAAACATTGACCACACTATTCTTATCATATATGTACATACGTTTTTTTTTGGTATGCGCGTAACGCCAGGGGTAAAACCCGCATTCTGGTAGGCGGCAAATGTTGCCAGTCTAAGAAAATATCATTATCAACAAAATTGATTTATTTATATATTTTTTTCTCGCTTTAAAAATTTTTTGAGGCGCGAGGCCCCTTGTACCGCGAGGCCGTAGGCGGTGGCCCACGTCGCCCACGCCTTACGCCGCCACTGCTCAACATATTTTTATTACATTTTCTATGACTACCCTCCAGAGAATATGTTTATTAATTTAATATTCGTTTCAGAGCCCTAACGAGTCTCCTCCAGGACATAGTTTACTTTATAGCTGGTTTTGAAGACGAACCCAACAAGTCGAAAGCCCTAGAACTTGTTGTAGAGAACCCCAACAGAGACAGGCAGAAACTGTTGAGGGAGCAGTACATACTGAGACAACTGTTCATGATACTGCAGGTACTCTTATACATATATTAGAATATATAAACTAAAAGAACAAATCAAAATCTTATCAAGAAGCTCTAAGAAAACTTAATAATCATTTACCTTGACACATAATTTCATCTATAAGGCCTCGGCCTCGAATTTTGCGGGCAGCGGAGCGGCGGCGGCGGCGGCACGGAAACGCATACTGTTCTCCAAACTAGCGGGCAGCGGGCACCGCTGTATTCGAGGGTCGGTCCATTTGATTATACGCGTAAGATCCTGCCGCTCCCGCTGCCGCTCCGCTGCCCGCAAAATTCGAGGCCGAGGCCTTACTAACTCGCCTCAATTGACGATATCTAAGACTTTCGTGAATATTCATATAAATGAAATTAATATTTTTTGAAGTATTAACATATAACAGACATTCATATCACGTCCGTCCGTGATCGCGGTTGCTGTAAAGTAAAAAACAAACATCAAAAAACATCGGGAGTATGTAGTTTATACAGGGTGACTGGTGAATTACTGTCAATATTTAAGGAGAATACTCGGTACATGATTCTCATTCGAATTATGTAAAAAAAAATAGGTACCAAATTTCCGTATAAATAAATAAAATGTGGACACGTTCCAAGTTTTCCAAGTGTGGACGCGTGCGGCGGCGTGCTGATACAACACCACGCCGCCGCACGCGAGTGTGTGTGTGTGTGTGTGTGTGTGTGTGTGTGTGTGTATATACCTAATCTGTAGTGTGTTCACACGATGCGTAATTAATTACATAACTTTTGGTTAACTTTATTTAGAAGTTTATTAATATTTATGTTATATTAATTTTTATTTTGTCATATATGATCGTCAAATATCACGTCCTCAAGTATCGATAGTAATTCACCAGTCACCCTGTATAATAATAAAATACGTGTAGTATAATTCTAAAAATATTAGTTTCGTCTCAATTAATTTCATTTTTACTATAGACCTCATATCTATTTGATACATGATGTATTTGTTTCCAGAGTCCGTTTCAAGAATCACCTAAAGGTGAACCATTCCTTCAGATCGAGGAGCTGTATGATCCACGGTACGCGCCTTACAAATTCATCTTCAGTCTCTTCTACCGGATACTGAGACTTAGTCAACAAGATTACAGGAAAAACAAAGTGAGCGATGATATTAATACGTCTATTATACACTCACTAGCTTTCCGTCCGCAGCTTCGCCCGCGTGGAGTTCGGTTATATCGCGTTTTCAAGAGAACCTTTCAAAAGTCTGGGATAAAAACTAGTCTATGTTCTTTCTCAGGGTCAACTCAATCTTTGTACCAAATTCCATTAAAGTCAGTTCAGTGGTTTAGGCGTGAAAGCGTAACAGACAGACAGACAGAGTTACTTTCGCTTTATATAATATTAGTAGGGATTCAACTGAAAATGTAGCTTGGAAGACCAAAAGGTACTCATATTTTAATAAGAAATACTTCTAAATATAATTATTGATGCTTCTGCGAATGAGAATTAATTATAGTTCTATGGGTTTTTCAATAGGTTTTCGTTTCAGGAATACATCGCGAAGCACTTCAGCTTCATGCAGAAGCAGATCGGCTACGACATACTGGCTGAGGACACGATAACAGCACTGTTACACAACAACAGGGAGCTGTTGGAGATACACATCACGGCCTCCGAGATAGAGACCTTTGTTGGTAAGTATACTTCTTCTTCTTCTTCTAGGCAATTTCTCAGCCAGAGTCTGAAAAAGTATACTTATTGTATATTAAATTATATATTGATTAAATATGGATATTTATATTTATTAAATGAAACTAACAATTTTCAGATAACTACATACTCGATATTGTACTATTTTTAAAACTACATACTGCCGACGTTTCTGTTACTATACTCAAAACGTGATAACGGGCAGACGAGATGAGAATGATTCTCATAGTTTTCTAACTACTTAAATGAGTTTATTTTCAATAATACTCTCGAAAACCTATATATTTTTCTGTGTAAAATATTCTTTCTATTTATTGTAAATGTCTTTTCTTATATGTATACAATGTATTTTTAAGTGCTGATGTATTTTTAATTTATAAGTGACAAATAGTCTATAATCCGTGTTCACATAGTCATTGGGTCATAACTCAGCTTATGTATAATGTTTACTTATCAATTAATTGTATGTTTAGTTATAATCTGTTTTGTGAACCGTAAATAAATTCAGTACCTGGTCTCTATGAGTATATCAGCATTGTTAACACACAACACACTCTTGCAGAAAAATATGAACAAGTTACAGCAACAAAAAATAAATTAAAAATTAAATTAAATTATAAACTGGTGAAGCGAGGAACTAAATAATGGATAAGAAAATAGATTTAATCACTATTATTGTCTGCTAATTGAAACCACTTGGTTTTTTTTAAATAGATTTAAGTTATTATTTAAAATGTCAATACTATCAATCAATTAATAGATAACAAGCAACTATTTAATCTTTGTAAATTAAATGTGAGTTAAAAAATGTAACCGCTTTTCACTAATAGAATATAGATGTATGTAGTATTGGGTCATGGACTAAAATAATTATAATATCCATAGAAGTATAATGAAGGAATCATTACACAGGTTAGTGCCAGTTGAGTCGAGCGACGGAGACGGTGGGGAGGTGATGCTGTACTGGAACAATAAACAGGTTCGTGTAGACATGGTATTATTGTGAGCGAGGAGAATAAATGTTACCTTGTGTTATTAAAGATAGGACTTAAACGTTAACATCGTCAATTTTTGCCTTTATCATATTAGTTCATGCGGACATATAAGACCTAATACAAAAACAACTCTACACCAGCATACATAATATACTTTTTTATGTTCTATCTTGACAATAAAGTACCTTTCAGTAAGAAAAGATTAAGTGTTTTATAGAAGTATATACAGGGTGACTGGTGAATTACTATCAATATTTAAGGAGAATACTCGGTACATGATTCTCATTCGAATTATGTAAAAAAAATAGGCACTTAATTTTTGACAAAATTTCCGTATAAATAAATAAAGTGTTGACACGTTCCAAGTGTTCCAAGTGTGGTCGCGTGCGGCGGCGTGCTGATACAACACCACGCCGCCGCCCGCGTATGTGTGAGTGTGTGTGTATACCTAATCTGTAGGGTGTTCATACGATGCGTAATTAATTACATAACTTTTGGTTAACTTTACTTAGAAGTTTATTAATATTTATGTTATATTAATTTTTATTTTGTCATATATGATCGTCAAATATCACGTCCTCAAATATCGATAGTAATTCACCAGTCACCCTGTATACTTATATATTTTTGATTCTAACAATATAATTAAAAACTATAGTTGTTTTGTGAAGCCAGTACTTCTAAATCACATAACCTTAATTAGAAAAAAACTATTATCTTAAACCAAGACACCTTCAATAAGTTAAGTTCAATATATAAATACACAAGTTGCATAGACAAATATTTTCCCGCGTAAAATTGAACAAACCAAATGTCATTGCTTAAGGTCACTTTGGGTGCGTTCGGGAATTTAAAGCTTTGGTTCAAATTAAATGTTTGTTCCCTAATATATCATGTTTCAGGAGTGTCGGTCACTGAACTCATTGGCTGAACAAGCCTCAGATCCTCGTAGTGATTTTGGATTACTACCGACACCAACTCGAGCTGTTCTCGAACATGTGTCTCAACAGACAGTACCTGGCATTGGACAGTCTATCACATTGATCTTATACTCGAGTAAGTTAAATCATTCCTTTAGAAATATGTATGTTCATATGGTTTAGAATTATTGATAGTAATTTTTAGTTTCCTTTGTCAGTACTTTAAAGTAGCAATACATTTTATTAAATAATAACGACTTTTTAATCACTCGAAAAGTGTACTTTGATACGGTATTTTATTGATTCACGATTCTGATAAAGAGCTGATTTACCCAAACAAAATATAGTTTTTGTCATAAACGTCGTAAGCATAGCGAAGACTACGAAGTATCTCTAAAATGTAGAAATATCTTTCAAATCAATTATCGCATTATGTCCAAATGAAAAAAATAATAAAATTATTACCTATTCAGATTTCAGATAACAAAATGAAGAATAAAAAGTCACACTCGTTGTGATCCATGTGCTAATAGTCCACGATGCTAACTAATATAACTAATATTTTCGGATTTCTACCGAAACGTCGAGATAACATAAAATACGTTTAGTACATCCGAAAATATTAGTACCATTTAAATGAATACTCTCTAAAGCCTCATATATCATGAACAACTATAACATGATCTCCAGATGCATGTCCAACCCGGTGTTATCCCACGAGGTCCGCGCGTCCTTCTGCCGACTCATGGCGCACCTGCACGTGGACCGCGACCCTCAGGAGCCCGTCACACCCGTCAAGTACGCGAGGCTGTGGGCAGAGGTCGCCGCCACCATACGAGTGAACGAGTCGGTACACACACACACACACACACATCAACATTAACACACACATGCAAACACCCCGCGTGTTAAAAGACCAGTGATGTTGTGCTAATTTGTCTTTTACTGGAATGCATATATATAAAAGGGGGAGGAGGAAGATTTCTCCTAATTTCAGTCCGTGGCCAGGATCGGCCCCATATAAAGGAAAGGAAACGAAAATCCTTACGAAACCCATTATGTATGTACAAAAACCTGCATTTTTTTTTAATAAGTTAGCTAATTCAACCATCTGTATCGTCAGAATTTAACCATCTTTAATTCCGGAACGCGTTCCTGTCCAAAAAGGAAGTACCGGAGTTAAAGTTATGTTCTGGAGCGTTCCAGCTCAACAACACCACTGAGAAAGACACTCATACATACACACATACAAGGCACACACAATGACACTACGATAAATATAAATACATGTATGATATCAATTATTTTCATTACATTAATCATTAATTAATTCTGCCACAGCTATCAATGCGTGAAAGGCGGTCAGGACGCGACCGGGGAAAAAGTGAAGAAGCAGTTCGAGTCCACCATAGACTTCGTTGAGGACTACTTGTGTAAAGACGTGACTAGGACGTGGTACTTGAGCGACCACGACCAGAACAAGTTGACCTTTGAGGTCGTAAAACTGGCTGGAGAATTAATTTACTTTGGGTTTATAGGTAAGATATTGATGTGTAGTTAAACATATTCATATAAATATTTTTTTTTTCAAGAAACTGACTTCTACTTCATATATATGTTTTAGTCTCCGTGATGATAGTACTGACGCTAAAAAATACTAGCGATGTGTTGAAATACGTCTTGATATCGAAAAACTATTACTTTGCTTATATAGAGCAAGATAATGTTAGTGAAAACACAATTAAGAGAGGCTATAGTTTGTGAGCTGTTAATATTGTGCAGATGATTATATTAAAGAATTATAATACCATGATTTCTCTAGTTCACTTCATTTGTCTATAAATGTATATTTTTCAATAAATAATATAAATTAGTCCATAATTTTCTAATTTAACACAGCTTCAGCGATCTTCTTTGGCTGACAAATCCTTATTGTCTTCTTGACTGTGTGACTGCGATCGATCTACTGAACGAAACGAACGCCCTCGCCGGAGAAGTGGAATGTGAGTTACATTAAATATAAACTAAACAAGATATACAGGGTGACTGGTGAATTACTATCATTATTTAAGGAGAATACTCGGTACGTGATTCTCATTCGAATTATGTAAAAAAAATAGGTACTTAATTTTTGACCAAATTTCCGTATAAATAAATAAAGTGTGGACACGTTCCAAGT
Organism: Danaus chrysippus; assembly: GCA_916720795.1. NCBI lineage: Eukaryota > Metazoa > Arthropoda > Insecta > Lepidoptera > Nymphalidae > Danaus > Danaus chrysippus. The sequence continues at coordinate 1,673,523 of CAKASE010000074.1, forward strand.
GTTCCAAGTGTTGACGCGTGCGGCGGCGTGCTGATACAACACCACGCCGCCGCACGCCTGTATGTGTGTGTGTATACCTAATCTGTAGTCTGTTCACACGATGCGTAATTAATTACATAACTTTTGGTTAATTTTTTTGGTCCTCAAGTATCGATAGTAATTCACCAGTCACCCTGTATATACATAGGTTATTTATAAACATGTACGTACATCCTAAAAGATATATGTAAAACATTAAAAAAGTTAATTAATATATTTATTGTATAATATTCAATTTATGTTTATTTTAAAAACTTAATGTTACACGCAGCTGAGGAAAATGAAAAGAAAATATGTGAGTAGTATAGTGCAGAATAACTTTAGAAAATTATTACACATACTTGCCCTGGCCAAATTTATTGTTATTTTTTAAATTTGGAGTCTGTCATCTTTTTCCCGCCAATTTATGGAAAATATTTTTTAATATTAAAATAAGTATATACAGAATACTGAATGACTGTTAGTTTTATATAAAGTAGCCATGGAATCAAATACATTTTGTTAAAATCTAACTTCTAATAAGGAAGAACATATAAATGTATATATTTATGTCTGACCAAGATTTATATATTTGTTGCAGCGGAGATTTACAATTATTTAGTCGATTTATATATAGGAATGTATGTTGTTATTTAGAAAAAATATGTTTTTAAGTGTTGATTATACTATAAAGGATAAATCAAGACTCAGTGTTTGCAATCGAAATAATCAAAATGTGTGTTCTATTAGCAGGTAGTGGGCGGAGGGGCCCGTCAGCCTTGGCCCTGGCCCGGAAACATCCACTAGTGATGGAGACCAAGCTGAAGATTATAGAAATACTGCAGGTACGATACTGATAACAGTTCTGGAGATGTTACAACAACCGACACACATACTCAAACCAAACGCACTCTTAGCTATTTATTTGTTTTCTTTGAAAAACAAACTTAACTATGCAATTTACAGTAAACGTTGACGTCCACACTAGGCTAGGCCTGTATCGTGGAAAGTTATACTCTAATTCTTAATTATATTTATATAGATACTGATCTAAATGTTTGAATGAAACTAACTTTTTTTATGATAAAATCAAGTGTAGTAAAACGAAAATATTGGTTTATTTAAATGAATATTCACGAAAGTCTTAGATCTCAGTATGATTAAAAGGTTCTTCAAAAATTTGTATTGTACTTCTTATTCTTATTATATACTTATATTCGTATACTTATTTGTATTCTAAACTAACAATTCTTGGAAAGTATGTACTGTTTTACAAGTTTAAGAAAAACGTTTCTTCAGCTTGATACTACTATTCTTCTTCTTCTAGAAGAATAGTAGTACTACTCAAGTAGTACTACTCAAGTAGTATCAAGAGTACTACTATTACTACTAGTAATAGTAGTACTCTTGATACTACTATTATACTGACCAAAATAATACATTACTATGAAAGTGACCCAATATATACAAGAAATATTCTCCACAGTTTATCCTGGACGTTCGTTTGGACTACCGCATCAGCTGTCTGCTGTCGATCTTCAAGAAGGCCTTCGAGACCTCCTCGCCGGACGCTCTCGGTCGAGTGGACGTGGAGGCCATAGGACTACAGGCCGAGGGGATCTTCAGCTGTCGGCATGACACACACACGCATACATACATACCAACACCGACTAGGCGAGATACAAATACAAAGATCATTGTATAAGAAAGTCATTCAACTTAAATTTTAACTCGAACATGTATAAATTTAATCACATACATGTGTGATTATATTCAGTTCAGTATGATTATATTAAAATGTTTATAAAATTTATCTCGTTTCGTTGGCAATGTTCACACGTGGTGTTATATTGTATTGTATAATTTCATGTAGATGTCGGTTGTACTATTGTAACTAATCGGTGGCGAGTTGATAGTAACATGCGGTCTGTAGAATTTTTTTTCAACTATTTCTTATTAGTACTACTTTTATAAGTATTTATTACGAACACTTCTTGCTTCTATTAAACAATTACAAATTAATCAGTAAATTTCTTTCTATTAGATTCATTTGAAAACATCAAATTTTTACTATTTTTCTTTTTCACACTAGATAAATTACCATTAACTCTAAATTATCTTTCATAGGTTTATCTATAATTGGGAATTAAAATCGTAGGAAGCACTTTGAGATAAGAAAAACCATTTAATTCTTATTTCGTCATAGTGGCGATCGGTATTAATAAATTAACAATTATTTCAGAGCAATTCAGGCTGTGCCTGACAACTGTCTTCCAAAAAATGTAGATTTGTTAGTAAGATTGAAATCTATTGCATGATGCATGATAAAAGTACCGCTATTAACCGCATGTATGATGCTATGATTTCTTTGCTTATATGTGGACATCTGATATTTCTGTATTTCCTTAACTTAATTATTCGAACAAAAAGGTATTGAATAATTTCCATTACAAGGTTCTGAAATACATTTCGAACAATTAAGGAAATGTTAGAATAAAATAGTTTGTATGTTACGCATGTTTTGTCCCAAGAAGCTTTAATATTTTTTGCGAGAAATAAAATCCTCATTACTAGGGCTAACTAGTGTTACCTCTCCAACCGCAGCAAGCGATATTACACTTTACAGCTAATACAATAAAATCGACATCCTATTATCGGAAAGATTTAAGTTATTGTGAAGTGTTCTCTGTATAATTCTAACCTTTGTTTATTTTGATTTAAAAAACCCGTTACCCGAAAAGAGATTCTTTTTTAGGCATAATGCTTATAATCCTATTGTGATTTGTGATTTTCTCATATGATATTATATTTTAAACCTTAACATTGATACAATAAGGTTTAAATTTCAGAGACGGTTTAGACCTGGATGCTTGCGGCGGTCGTATGGTGTTGAGTTCTGCTGCAGCTGTGTTCCCAGGGTGCTTCGGCCAGTCTCGTTTCAGGAGCCCTAGCGCTGCTATTCCGTCATTTCAGTCAGAGACAAGAAGTTTTGGAGGCTTTTAAGCAGGTCCGCCTTATAAATTAACTAGCTGCGCTCCGCGGTATTATTTTATCAAAAATGGTTCAGCTGTTTTAGCGTGAAGAAGTAACAAACATACACACACACACTCACAAACTTTCGCAATTATAATATTAGTAGGATTAGTATTATATCAACATACCTTAGCATATTAAATATTTTACAAGATAACTCATAAATGCAAGTAATGAAGTCAACAAAAAGAGATCCTACGTAGTTTCTCATCATATCTGTGAGATTTTAATGTAATCTTTGTAGACTATAATATATTTATCATTATATTCCGTTCAGGTCCAACTGTTAGTGTCTGACGCGGACTTGGAGTCCTACAAACAGATCAAGGCCGACCTGGACATACTGAGACAGAGCGTTGAGAAGTCGGAGCTGTGGGTGTTCAATAAGGGACGCGCCGGGATTATAGATGATCACAGTGGTGAGAATTTAATATAGTTATCAAATTAATAAATTCAAAGTTTCAACTCTTTCGAATTGTCCTGCATATACCTACCGGCAAAAATTATTCCATATACATATATGATCTGCAGTTCTAAGATATTTTATAAATTTTCTATACCTAAAACATAACATAAAAAAAACAAACATTCATTCATACTTCATGAAATAGTGGTATCTACATACTTAGGACTGTATAACTTGTAGATAATTATTAGTATCACCTGTAGATGATGAAAGAATATTGTTCAAAAAATATATAAATATTATTAAACATATATAAATCAATACTTTTCTAGATATAAAAGGCGCCGTTGGTCCTGGCGGGACGGTGTTGGAGCGAAACGCGTCCTTAGCCAACGTGCGAGCACCGAGAGGAGATCGACAGGACTACGATAAGATTAAAGAGGTACAAAATAAATATTGCATTTATATCAATCTTCTACCCGGCAAGTTCCCAGCTTTTAGCCAGGGTCTGCCTTACATGTGAATATTTTTGGCTAATTGTTTTTACGACCGGCCGCCTGCCTGACATCAACTCTCTTTGGGAATGCATTAATCAGAGATGTATAAATACTCTTATAAAGTACATATGACTCGGATAAAGTACATATGATATACTTGCCAGGATTGAACCCGCGCCCTCATGCATGAGAGGCGGGCCTTTTCACCACTAGGCCACTTAAGTCATTAGTTGACTTAAGTTGCATTTATATTAATGTTTCATCTAAATTGGCGCTTCAATCTCTGATAGTCACTACAAATGATAAGTTGATGTAAAAATTTATTCGTCAACTTTAATAAATACTCAGTAGCACAGTCGACATAGTGACTAGGATACCGTATCGAACAAGTTATAAGTTTAAATTTGATGGATCCCAGTAATTTTATTATAACATAATATCGTTAATCATAATTGGTAATACAGAACTTCCAAGTTGTTTTTGTTGATAATACATAAGATATTAAACAATTTTTTTTAAATGTTTATTTAATTATCACCTAAATTCAACAGGTAGACAATAAGATTTATTTTTTTGCTTTGCGTGAATGTTGTGTACATCTGTAATTGTCACTCATATCAGGTCCTAGATTTTTTTTCTATTTTATCTTTGTTTATGTGTGCTGAATATGTGTGATGTTGATGTACCTTTTAAATAAATAAATTTAAACATTGTATAAAACAGATCCTGGAACGTATGATCGAGTACTGTACCCAGGGCAACACGGCGAGGGAGGGGGGCGACTCGAGACCGCGGAGACACGAACAGAGGCTACTGAGGAATATAGGAGTACATAATGTAGTGCTGGACCTGCTGCAGGTTGGTCGAGGAGCACTTAAAACAGTATATCGATACGAGCAGGATTTAAACCCTATATATGTGTATGTATGTATTTATATATATCACAAATGTAAAACAGTATTCTCAAGGGTGGCAGGTTTCATTACTAGTCACGTCAATAATTAATAGTTCTTTCTATTTGGACTTCAATACAAGTCTTAGCTCCTTGCTGTAATAATAAAACCAATAGTACTAAATACTAAAATGCTGAAGTGCAGGAAAAGTAAATGTTACTGCTTTTTTAAGTTTTTTCTTTATCTTCTCACTTAAAAGCCATTGTTGCTTTTACAAAACTGTTTCCGGAAATATGCTATACCTACACTCATGATATAGGTGTAAATCATTTAAGATCTACGTTTATTATCTACAAAGCAAAAAAAGGAAAGAATAATTTTCTGCTGTATGTTATAAATATATTCTGTAATCAATTATTTCCAGGTGCCACACGATGAGGACGACGCTGCTATGGACGAGCTGCTGGGCCTGGCGCACGAGTTCCTCCAGCACTTCTGTCACGGGAACACACAAAACCAGGCCATACTACACAAACACCTGGATCTGTTCCTCAACGCTGGAGTAAGAACAGGCTATGGAATATAAACAATTGTACTGTTATTTTGTTTAATATCGTATTTTATTATAATTATTATTACAATTAGTTGGTATTTTTTACATATATGTCTAAGTTTTCACAGTGTCCCATAAACCAATATTGGTTTTTCCGTACACTGGAATTCATCGTCGTTAACTCACAGTTACTTTGACATCTCAAGACATTTATATTTTACTAGAAGACCCAGCGAACTTCGTATCGCTCTATAATAATCCAGAAATATCTGTTACGTTTTTTAATTTATATTTTTGGAGTTTACCTTTAAGCCATAAATCTCCGTGTTTTGAAGTGCGACAGAATGATTGACATATTACATAGTCAGTTGTAAAATCTAATGTCAAAAAACCGTTTGTATGGGAAATAAAAAAGCACAGTTTTTAGGGTTTTCCCGGAAATTAATAAAAAGTGCACAATCTAACAAATAAGTAACATATGCAAGGTAAATGTAACCTGATTATTATTATTATTATATATATACCATAGCGCTAAATTATTGTTTTACAATTATAGTATAGCCAGCGATCAAAGCATCAAAACGATAGTTTTATTCAGACAACTTTTTACATCAGATCCGCGAAGCCCAGACGGTGTGCTCGATATTCGAAGAGAACGCAGTTCTGTGCGCTCACGAAGGGAACGAGAAGGTCGCCGCGCACTTCGTACACTGCATCAAATCCCGCGGACGGAGGCCCGCCTGCCTCAAGTGTCTGAGAACTATAGTACGAGCGGGACCTCACCATATACGGAGGGGCCAGGACCTGGTCATGCAAGAAGTAAGTTCCTCTCCCTTCACCCATCATAGAATACATGGTTTTAAGAGACGAAACCTCTTAAAATTCCATGATTTCCCGTGGTAGCGAGTCTATCGTTGTAGTGAGAGGGGCTTCAATAGCTCTTAGGACTTGTGACCCAGGTGTAGGTTTAAGAGGTCCCTATCTAACGCGCAGTAAACGCTCACCTCCATTTTTAAAGCTCCTCTATCAAATATTACCTAACATAAAATTCTATTTTCAGTAATATAGTTATGTTATATCACATGCTTATGTCGTCAATGTATTATGTAAACACGATTTTTTCTCTGTTGTTCAATAATAAATCTATCTTCGTTAATAAATATCTATTCTATCATTTGAGTTCATGAATGGAAACTCGGAAACGCTCAGTATTTAGTTAAACGACGCATACTTGTACCAAGGTACATATAATACATATATTTAATCGTACTTCATGTTTCATTATAGATGCTGAATGCCGGCGAGGACGTGCTGGTGTTCTACAATGATAAAGTACTCTTCAACTACTTCATCAAAATGATGAGGGAGTACAAACAGACGGGAGAGATGCCTGAAGCTCTCACGTAATATATATGCCATTATATGATCATTTCAAAATTTCTAGTCTTGCTCTGGCATTTAATAAGGATTTAAAATAATTATGCATTAATTACGAAAAGTGTGAAAACAAAATTAACCAACCCAATTTTCATTACTTTAATGGTCGAATTTGTATATATTATTAAGGTACAACAGCGTAAGATATATATGCAAGAAAGGTTTATCGATAGCTTCTTTGACAATCTAATATAAATATGCACTTAATATTACATATAATTAATAATATTTATGTATATATTTCTTGCAGGTACCACATAGACCTCATAAAGCTGTTAACATGCTGTACCCTCGGGAAGAACGTGTACACGGAGATCAAGTGTCACAGTCTGCTGCCACTAGACGACATAGTGGCCATGATCACACACCCTGACTGTATACCAGAGGTCAATCACACTTATACATATGTAACATACATCCATGTAGCTGAAATCATGGTAGTAATTAATACTATCGCAACTTAGTCACAAAAATATTAATCAAGACCGAATATTGGATAATTATTTATTGAAATATCAAATTGAATTAATTTTATTATTTAACTCAATTGGCTTGCACAAACTAAGCTTAATATTATAAAATGAATGAGAATGCTAAGAAGTTATTGTAAACAATATGTATATGATATCAATAGGGCCCGGATTAATATTTAAATACATATTTTTAATTTACGCGATTTTTGGTCTAGAATGTGTTTTTTACATGGATTGTCATATTTAGACTGAACAACCAACTTTTATTTTCCATATTTTACCATATTTCAAAGTTAAGTCCATATTTTACAAGAAAATGTCACAATCATCCATATATTCACAAAATACATAAAATTTACGTTCCCGCCACTAATGTTTTGGATAAAAGTAAAGGATTTTAGACGCTAAAAAATTAACAAAATTCTGTGCGAAAGTTCCGTGTTTAATTATGAAAGTATTTAATTTTATACTGCATATTTTTTCCATATTTTTGATTTTTTTCGTCCATATTTTATGTACATATTTTAGATTTTTTAATACATACTTATCCGGGCCCTAGTTATGATACATATGTAATTGTATTATTCTTAAATTATTTCTGTATTTTTATGACAATTATAATTTATTCTTTTGCTATTTCTAAATAAAAAATATTAAATAAACATATCTTTCTTTATTTTTTTTTACAGATTATAATATGGGTTAAATAAATGAAACAACCAATTAAATATGAGACATAGCGTTTTTATTCAATAATCAATAATATTTTTGTTTATCGATAGAATATTTAGCATTAATAATACAAGGAAACAATAGCAACTAAATAGATCTTAAAACTTAATACCGCGATGATTTATTTAAAATTATGTAATATTATAATCAAGCACACATATCTTAATCAATTTTAACTATTTAATTTATCCTAGCGTTCTTCTTGGCTCTAACGCCAGCGAATGTTCAAGCTTGTTATTCTAACAATTCTAGGTCTTACGTGCTTCAGTCTCAAACCTTTTTTTATTACATTCCTCATGATACCATTCTTTATACATACATTTATATATATCTGAAAAACGATGTGAGCAATCGTTGCCGTACATAGTATTTCGACGATCAAATCAACTTAATTTTATCTAAACATAAAACGTATATAAAATTATAATGTGTTAGTTTTTAATGAAGTTTCATTTAAAAATATTTATATTTTAAATGGTATTAATTTAGATTGATTTTATACTGTCCGTCAGTGATACTGAACGTGAAAACCAATATATAATAATACATTTTGTACCTATCTATCTAATTTTATCAGAAGTTGTGCAAATATCGAAACCAATTTTTATGGACCCATAAAAAGACGAGCCAACATATTTCTTCATAGCGAGAATGTTAGTTTCATTAACCGATCATTATGCTTCTAATATAACAATATCAAAACTGTTAATATCAGATACTCGTACTTAATGTAAATCTTAATATTATTTGATATTTCTACAGTGTTAACATCATGTAAGCGGTTATTTTCAAGACTATAAAGCTAAGCTATCTATAGAGGTTAACGGGTCAAGTAATATGGACCGATGTAAAATATACGACGGTACAATTATAAGAAAATACATAGAAATTTTTCACCGGATAGATTAATGTTAGATCCGGGAAAGAGAATTGTAAAATCCTTCATATGTACGAGTATTGTCTTTTCATTTTTATGGTTTACGTAAATATCCCGAATCGTCACATTTCAAGTATTGTATAGATTTTTCTTTAACATTTTGTAATAGCAAATAGTGTGCATTTGCTAAGCCTAAGCCGATAATAGTAAAAATGCATTATTATAAAGAGAATATGTATGCATCAGTATTTATTTCTTCGTTTTGCTAGAACTTGACGTCGGTTTTGGAATCATAGAAAGAGATCTGAAAAGAAAAATTCTTTCAGAACTACATCAACACACTATTAAATTATATGCATTTTCTAAGCGCACGGCAGTGCGCCGGCCAAGTTCCACAGGCCGCGCGCATGCCGTGCACTATTTACACGAACCGTTTCAACCCACTTTTGACCCCCCTGTAGCTCAGTGCCTATTGTAAGTACAGAGATAAAATTGTACCTACGTAATCATATACTAGTACTAAAGCGGTATGCCAAATTTCATAGATAAAGCTTCAGTAGATCCTGAAATATGACCCTGTGAAAATAGCTAATTTTGGCACTGACTCACTGACAGGTAATCAAAACCTTTACATAGGCGCTCAGCTCAGCACAATAAAATACATAATAATGAAATATTAATAATCAATAATATGAGTACATCTATCAATCGGTGATAAATGAAACTAAAAAATAAATATAGTTTAAAAAAACTAAAAAACACGCTACAATGATGAAAGAAACCGCGTGTTAACTAATTTAACCTTTACAACCTTGGAAATCAATTTAATTTAAATTGTTTAAAATAAACAATAAATGGTATTATTGAAAAAAGCGTGGGGCGCTTCTCAATAACTGATATATGAAGCTCCCCACGCTTTTTTCACAAAAATACCATTTATTGTTTGTTAATTTATTTTCAAATTAATATTATTGTGAAAAAAATGTGGGGCGCTTCTTAAGAACTGATATATACAGGGTGACTGATGAATTACTGATGATAATAGAAGATTTAATTAATTAATATGCAATAATTTTGTGACTATAGTTAATTATTTTTAGCTAATACGAAATTAAATTTCTACAAAATAAAGACAATGACACATTCTTTGTAGTGATGAATAAATCACAAAATGGTGGTAAGTCACCCCCTATTAACACTGATATAGAGGCTGGTGATTATGATGGGGTCACGAGGAACGAACAAGAGACTAATAATGGAGTATCACAGGTGTTGTTCGGTGAAATATTACTCGCGGGAACGCCATACCTAGAAACGACTAATGTTGTTCATCCAACAGGCAAGTATTAACTGATCAAATATAAATTGCTTTAGAACTAGTCTACTAGTTGTCGCTTTAATTTTATACTATATTCTATTTAAATTAAAAAAATTTCACTGGTATAAGATATGGTAAAGAATGTCAACCAGATTGTAAAGCTTCGAGAAATGAAAGATGCCAGAGGATCGATAGTGTTATGAAGCGCGTGTGTAGACCAGGTTTCGCTAGAATGTTCCCAGATCGACCGTGTAAACGTAAGATATTACTATTTTTTATTATACTAAAAATACTAAACCAGTTAGTATTTTAACTATTTTAACATAATATTTTAAATATGCTCAATTTTAGCCACATGCACGTACTCAGTAAGATTAGGACTAGGATCTAGAGACAACAAGGTGATCAAATTCCATAAGAATTTATCGGACAATTCTACTAAAGAATATGAGAGTTTGTCATTGGCTACTCATGAAGGAATAAATAGAATGATAATGCAATCAGACTAACGGGATGTTTATCACGGAGTCCACATAACAGGATTCCATCCTATTCAGATGAGAACAAAAGACGGTGCATATGAGGGAGTTATTAATGATTTCTACGTTCAGGTAAACATTTAGTGAAGACTTGAAATATGTTGTTTGCAGCTTAACTTAAATGAATTTTTCTTTAGCTTTCCGATAACGCTCATGAAATACGTTATATGTAATTATAAACCTAGATTAAAAATATATATATTATTCTGATTTATGACTGAAGATTGACATCATTTAATCAATTTACGCTTACTATTTCGATATATTAGTATGTATGACAGATAATATTCTACATAACATAAGAGATATATAAATTTATTAACTATCATTATTACCTACGTGTCTAATGAATCCCATTCCCACCGTCTCAGCACCAGCATATATAACCAGAAGGCGACTTCGTACTGCATTATCTACACTTACTTACTTACTTACTTTAGTGTTGTCGTTTCTTCATAGATACAATATTTCAATATTCCGTTTTCGCCATGTCCAACCTCCAGAAATGCTCGTCATTGGAGTAGAACATCCGATACTTTGTGACAAGATTTAAAACCATTGCGAAAACGGATAGAAATACAATACTAGTACGTAACAATATGTGTGTCAAAATATATTACTAAAATAAATGCAGTATAAACACAAGCCTGATGTTTTATTGATACCCCCTTTAAACATTTCACAGGTTTTGTTCATATAAAATATACTTTACCGCAAATAAAATTTGGACTAAGTATACATAATTGAATGAAAAGCATCAGTGTAAGCTGTAAGGTTTACAAATTGATATTGTAAACATATAATTTTTGTAAAAATTTCCAGATATCTAAAATCTTGAGCCTTTATGCTTGACGACCATATCTTTTCACAAATACAATCCGATCCTTAAATGTTTTCATCTATAATAATAAAGAGGAAAGATTTGTTTGTTTGTTTATTTGTAATGAATAGGCTCCGAAACTACTGGACTGATTTCAAAAATTCTTTCACCTTTGGAAAGCTACATTATTCCCGAGTAATATATATATATATATATATATATATATATATATATATATATATATATATATATATATATATATGTCTAAATATTATAGTTATGTTGCAATAAGCGGTTTTTTATTCTAAAAAATTAATTTATATGCCGCCGCTTGAAAAGGCTCTTTATTTGTACCTTGGTATTAATCCGTATCAAAATAAATTACTTTATATTCAAGAGAGGGGGTGAAATAAGGGTTGAAAGTTTGTATGGGATTTCTTAATTTTAGAAGATAAAACCATCAAACTTTATATTTAAGCACTTGATAGGATATAATATATTATTTATACATTTGTTTTAGCGTTTTTCAAAATTTCGACCAGTGAGGGGATGAATAAAAGTTGAAAGTTTGTATGGGATTTTGTCATTTTTGGGGATAAAAATATGAAACTTTATATTTAGGAACTTGATGAGAAAAACAATTTGTTCTAGCGTTTTCAAAATTTAAAATCGTTTGTTATTTTTAAAGCCGTGGGGGTGAAATTATACACACGGAATTCTCGAAATTCGAACGGAACAGAACGGGAACTACGAAGCTAAACTTTTTGTATACAAAATTTTAACCACTCAATCTAGGAACATCATGTTTAGAAGTTTTGGGTGTATCAAGTTAAAAAAAATTGGCTTTTGAAGTTAAAGTTCCTTTTAACGAATAAATATCTAAAATAAATAACGAAGAGTACCTACTCTGCATCGCCGCCGCTGCTGTCGGTCGTCGGTCGCCGGTCGCCGCACAGTCGGAAAGCCCCATATAATTTAGCACAGAGATAGAGTTGACCTTGAGAAAGAACATAGGATAGTTTTTATCTCAGACTTTTGAAAAGTTCTCTTGGAAACGCGATATAACCGAACTCCAAGCGGGCGAAGCCGCGAGCAGAAAGCTAGTTAGGAAAATGAAAACAATCAGTCATAAATACAAATTTTAATATTGATCATATTAATTTAACCAATGTGAAGAAAATTCTGTAGCGCTTACCACTTCATAAACGTATACCGCTCTATAATTTTGAAAATAATGTAAGCTAAAGTTGGTAATGAAGACGTGTCGAAATTTTTTTCATATAATTTAATAAACACAATATAATTATTAAGCTTCAATGAAAATAGTTCAACACTTAAATATTAAGTATTCTTTACGACACAAAACGAAACCAATATAGTTATTCCTTGTATCCAGTTCGGTCAAAAAAATATTCGATTCGAAAGATTAATAATGGAATGAAACTCAATAACTTTATGGATCTTTATTGTAACACACATATTACCTACTATAGTTATTATAAACAAATCAATTACTGAATTTTAAAAATAATATTTAAGTTACCTTACCGTAGTAAATAAATAATATAAATAAAAAGTTAAAACATCGCACTTTGTTACATCTATTTAAAAGACATTTCAAGTTATATTTGACAAATAAAAAGAATAATAGTATTGAAAGACTGTTAATAAAACATAAACACACATTCAATAAATTATAATCAGTAGTATGCCTCTTAATTAATAATACGTAGTGTGTGGCCACTAAACGTGCGAGTAGTCAGCGCGTCACGTCACGTGATGAGCACGCTCGCCGACACGTCCGGGGACGAGTGACGAGCGGCGGAACACGCGCGACCACCACTCACTGGTCGCACATCTACCTGCAGGAAAACATTTTTTTTATTAGACAAATACTAATTAACTCGCCTTAATTTTACTTATACTCATTTCAATGTTCATCTAAAAGTTTTATGTATAAGTTACGAAGTTTAAGTAATAATTGATTCGTATAATAATATGTGCTTATAATAGTTTACCATTCGTAAATGTAACCAATCGCGATGACAACGGATATCCGGTGATGACACAGCACTGCTCGTCTGGCCCCACGTACGAGATGTATCACGGTTGTCCAATGGCAGAGTCTGAAATTAAACAATAATATGTATTACAATAGACAGAAAATTGACATTATAATAATATACATGTATATATTATGAGGCTTATATTGAACGCTTACAATACATGTACTTTCAAATTTTGCTCCTACAGTAAAGTGACGATGGTTTCTTTAATGAGCATAAATATAAAACAATTTTTTTTAAGCAGCTAGTTGTGGACGAATATATGTATACCTTTGAATTTATTAAGTATCGATATTATGTTAATTGACAAAGAATCGAGAAGGCTTTCGATACATGATAAAATAACTACATAACTAGTTATATAACTATAATATTAATGATGTCGATATTTCAAATCCTCGCATTCTTTATACAGATTGGATAATGCTCGACTGAAATGATTGGGCCTCATATGTCCACCTAGATATTCTAGTGACTCCTTGTACGTATATCAAAGTCATGTTAATAAGTCTGTGTGTTCACGCTCCTGGTCGACCAGTCCCTCAACTCAGAGAGAGTGGTCCCTCGGACACACGAGCCCGACAACAGTAGCGCACTCTGAGACCAATCCGTGCACTCTGACGAATAGAAATATACATACCTAATGTAATAATAATAATATACTTTATTAATATAACAATAAAAATGAAATATAAACAAAATAAAAGTAGATGCACAAGAAGGCGTTCTTATCGCTAGGTCTAACCATCCATTCTCTAATGAACTTACGTAACTAGAGTAGGGAGATAATCGAGTACTTAAATAGGATAAATCGATTTTGCATCGAATATTAAATTAGGAAATCGATCTTGCATCAAATTTTGTCCTCAAAAATTGTACAGAAGTAAGTGTACAGTGTACTAAGTGGTGCTCTAAATGCTTCAAAAGTCTATTTTTATATTTTATACAACGTGTAACATAATTAACGCACACCCTGAAAGTAGTTTGATCAGAATCGGATACTGGATCGATTTTGATAGTTTTTTATGTAGGTCATTTTTTTCTCAGATTTAGATAGAACTAAGTAAATTATAGTCACCCTACACACAGTTATCTAAACACTTCATAGAAACGAAAATTAATGGAAACGAAAATGGATCGTAAGTCAGGGTATTAAGATTTTTAAAATGAAATATTTAATTAGTAATCATCATTCAATTAAAGAAAACTGATACTTATTTCAAGGCTAAAATAGTATTTAATAATAACTACGCACGCAACACCATAGCGACAACCGGCACACAGCAAGGTCACTACAGTGCATAAAAGAAAGCCGCGTAATACAAAAATTATTACTTTCTCCTTCTTTCTACGGCTTAATAACATTACAATAGAGCGAGAGGGCAAGCTCATTCCGGGAATCAGAGTAATAATAACTAAACATAGAAGTCAACAAAATGTGTTTTGGGTTAGTTACGCCGCGTCCACCTTATCGAAAAGAGGTCAAGTGTAAAGTGCAAATAAAATCTTAGTCGCGCATTTCGCTGTGTCGTTTCGGTACACTAACATTCAATACATCAAGTACCTACGCACGTGTCCATTGACCTCCTAGATCAGCTGATTTGACGCGACTCGACTTTTTTTTGTGGGGGCGAATTAAATCGCTAGTTTATAACACAGAGATAACAAGTAAAAGTAAAAAATAAGATAATAACCGCTTTTGTAAAAGTGAAAAGTGACATTGCAGTATTATCTAAAATAAAACCACAATTGCGAAAACGGTCATTAAAGTGCATTAAACAAGGCGGTGGACATTTTGAAAATGTTTTAAAACGACAACGCTGTGCGAGTGCAAATTAAACTGTAAGTTTGTTTATGATCTTTAAATTATTGTAAATATTTTGATACACACCATTTAAACAGGCCGACTGTGTTTAACTTTGTCGTAGGTATTGTGGTGTCTATTCAAATCACGCGTTATCAGCTGTTTAATAATTCTTATTTACAAATTTAATTTAACAAATCAGTAATTATAAAATATTGGCTTCACATTAAAAAGAAAATTCAATGTCAACAATCTAAAGCTTGAAAAGTGTGATGGAAAGAAAAATCATAATGTATGTAGTTATTTCGTGTACTTATTATTACCTACTTCTTATTATTGTCGGACGGCACTCGGAGAGAGGGGCGCGGGCGCGGCGAGTACAGAGTGTCGCTGAATAGCGGACCATATTATTTGCACGAAATTGGGATAACTAATTTCACAAATAAAAAATTCAAACGCACATATAAATAATATTTGGTGTATGCATTGCGTTTATATCATTATATACGCATTGGGGTATTTGAGGGTGTGCGTTAATTACGTTACACGTTGTATATTAAAAAAATATTATCTCAAATATTTAAAAACAATAATTATGTTAAATAAAAATATATATAACAAATACATGATACACGTCAACATAAAATGAACATTCGCCCAATATTTATAACAATTACATAAAATCTATACTAATATTATAAAGCTGAAGAGTTTGGTTGTTTGTTTGTTTGTTTGAAAGCGCTAATCTCCGAAACTACTGGTTCGAATTGAATATTTCTTTTTGTGTTGGATAGTTTAGTTATCGAGGAAGGCTGTGGGCTATATAACATCACGCTACGACCAATAGGAGCAAAGATATAGTGGTAAATGTGTAAAAAACGGGAGAAATTATTTCATCTTTGAAGCCTTCCGTTGGGGGCGCCGTGAAAACGGTCAAGATACACAAAAAATGTGTATTAAAGAATAATATCTCTTTTAATTATCTAAAAAACAGTCCGCGACAGTATATGTCTATCTTTTAAGATTAACTCACAAAAACCGTTTTTATGGTACCTAATTTGGTCGAAATAATTTGTTTAAGTTGTATCAACATGATAATATAAATCTTTATTCAAATAAACAAATAAATATGTTGTTGGTTAAAAGTACTTCATTTTGAATAAAAAAAAATAGGTTTTATCCTGAAAATTCTACGGGAACTCGACCATTCCGAAAACCCCGCAAGAACGAGAACTATGTGGGAAGAACCAAAAATCTGCCGGAAGTCACTATTCCACGCGGACGAAGTCGCGGCAAAAGCTAGTATTAAATAACAATTAATTATGTTTGTTGGATGGAATAAACGGCTTTATTTCATTCAACAAACTCTGTGTTTCCTACACCCCGTACTCAAGAGTGTGACTCATCCAACAAATAAAAACGATGACATTAGCAAAATATTCCACGATTCCAATGCAAAGGAAGCCATAGCATAACAAAAATATATAAAATACTTTAATAAATTCTAAAATCGATCTTGCATAAATATTGTAGTCGATAATTATACAGAACCTCAGTGTACTAATTGATGTTAAAATTACTCCAAAAAGCGTTAAATTTTATACATTTTAAAATAATTATCTCAAAGTTTTTAAAAACAAAACTCCTCCTAGTTTTCTTCACACAATACTCAAGATATATAATTCGTCCAACAATAAAATATTCCACGATTCCAGTGCAAAAGACGCCATAGCATAAAAAAAAATATATAAAATATTTATCTAGATATAAAATAAGTTCAATATAATCATAATAGAGGTCCAATAGTTATACCAAAGTCGGCGTAGTCCAACATTAGGTTCCATCATCATCAGCGGCCTCCAGCAGCTCCACGAAACTGTGGTTCAGCAACACGAAGGACTCCCTGCCTCACCGCCCATCACCTCGCCACATAAGTAGACGCTGCAATGGAAAAGTATACATACATACATACAATGGAATTATTATTAGTACTCTTCTAATAACTTTAAAGACATTTACATGAACATGTTATAGTCATTTCATATAAACATTGTGAGCAACTTGTGCATTATTTATATTTACGGCATAAATAACATTAATTGAAGATCATTTCTTAGCACTTACCAAATCTATCATGCTATCATTTGTAAAAAATGTGACACCTGTCATGGCATTATATTATACAGTGTAAACTCCATATAACGACACTCGATAAAACGACAAACTCTCTAAAGCGTCGAAATCATTTGACTTTGGTTGGTTTAGCTTGTCTACCATACATTGATACACTCTATATAGCGTCACAGCCACTCTCAATAACGACAAAATTAAGTAATAAAAAGTACTCTTTAAGTTGCTAAAATTAGTAAAAAATGCGCAGCTGTGTACGTTTTTTTGTCGCTTTGTTATCCTAGCCCGCAATAAACTCCACTGTCGTAATCATGCATACCAAACTTTCTAAGAAATTCGTTCTTCACCAATATGCCTCAATATAACAAGATATGAATAAGATACGTAAAAAATACAACAACATTACTGGTGCAGCAAAACACGTCAAACAAAAACAACAGACTTTATAACATTCTCTTTTATGTACATAAGTACTAACAGTAGTCTGAAACAAACTTTGTCTTTTTCTAATTCTGATTTTTCTTCCCTCTATTTAACGGCAACTCTCTATAACGCACTAAAATGCACGGTCCCTTCAGTGTCGTTATATAGAGTTTACACTGTATTAAATCTTTCACGAAAATTACTAAGTTATGAGTTAACAAAATATGGTTTTTATAAGCCTCTTCAGATAAAAGCTGCTAAAAGATTCGTGATAAAATTATAGATACGGTCATGTAAACAAAAACTTTAAGTAGGCACAATAATTATTGTAATAAGAATAACTTCCAAAACAACTGAAATAAAACTGATATTTTCAGATTTACGACGCGTTTTTTAATATTTTGCCTATATACTCCGGACCTTTCTTTTACTTTGCAGCAACCGAAAATATTAGTTCTAATTCAATGAATACTGTCAGTCTTGAACTCATGCTTGTCTGGCTCATTCTTGAGACTTTATTGATAAAAAAAAAAAGAAAATTAATACTTATAATATAGAATAGAGTATTAATACTTGCCAACATCAGCAACCATGATGTCAACATATCGAGGCAGGGCTCGAGCTGCCTTGGACCCATCAGTAGTGTGGTAGCCTAAACACATTAACATTCTATTTGAATTTACATACGAGTACCTTTATATCCGTAACATCAGAATTTTTCTTTGTAAATAACAACTAAATGACATTACAATTAATATTATAATTGCGAAAGTTTGTGAGTGTGTGTGTATGTTTGTTACTTCTTCACGATCAAACGGCTCATCCGATTTTGATAAAATTTTGTATACAGGAAGCTGACGTCGAGGAATAACATATAGGCCAATTTAAAACCGCTGGTAACACCGCGGAGCGCAGCTTGTATTATATATTATTTGAGTTTTCAAATCTAATTTGATCATTGTATAAAAACCTGTACGCTCCTTTCATCGGCTCCAGCTAGCACCATAATGGCGGCTGCTTCCTTCATGGTGTTAAGGGCCTTGGGGGCAGCGGATATCCTAACAAGGATCTCACTGCATACAGCCTTGGATAAAGCACTATCACTAGTAGACACTATCACTACACCGGCGTCATCTGTCAGATATTGTCGAAGTACTTCCAGAACTTGGGAAAGAACTTCTGGTATGTCTTCGCTTATAATATCTACGCCTTCCATACTCTGGAACATAAATTGGTTAGTAAACACATGCACCTATAATGTAATGGAAAAAGGTTTTTTATTATCTCGAATGGATAGCGCTTGACTGTCATTCCACGAGTTGGAAGGTGGAAATTAAATCGTTGATGGTAATGCACTATACTGTTTAAATGTGATAAAAAATTATAATACACTTTTAAGCTAGCTTAAGTTTCAGTTAAATAAACAGTCGTTATAATTATAAGTTAAAAGATAAATATTATATTGTTATTAAAATTGTGAAACAAGGCAAAAATTGCAATTTCAGCCAATCAAAACTATTGAACAATACAATAGGTTGTATTCATATTATTAATAATGAGTTATGCTTACTGAATTTATCTTGAACAGATGAGCAGCGTATCTGAGCCGTAATGTGCTGCCTTGTCCCAGCTCGTGCCACTCAGCGCTGCCACTGGCCAGCCTTCACTAACTTCTCCAGCGCTTCACTTTCTGAATCTGATTCTTTTGTTTCTTGTTGCATCATCATGTACCTGGAATATTTAGAATAATATGTCACATCAACTAGCCTTCGTACAAACAACTTGATCCGAACTATACCAACTATCTTTGTATATACATCGTGTTAGTTACACTATTTATACGTCAAGAACGGCTGTACGGTTTGGCTGAAAATTTGTGGAGAGATAACTTAGAACATGGGAAAGGACGTAGGATAGTTTTCATCTGATCGAAAAAGAAATAAATTGATAAAATACAAAATGCTCTTATTTACTGTCTTTAAGGTTGAATAGTTTTAGTCCGGTCAGCTATACATTTCTAATTCTGACACTAACGCAAACGAAGTCGCCGACAGGAACTAGTATTTAAATAAACATATAGAGTGTTCTATATTTTACAATATATTACTTATACAAACTATCAATGAATCACCTTCGGCATTATCTTCATCCATTCCATCGACAAGTGCCGCCCGAAGCTGTTCACCCACATCGCTCTTACCGATGGAAGCAAAACTGTAACAAATACGTATACATAAGGTTTACAAATTAAATATTTAAAAGGATTTTAAAACTATTTATTCAAAAGAAAATTATTGTATGTTAATAAAGAAAAAATAAGTGTCTATTTGCAAGTTACCAATACTTAAAAACCAGTATATTTAGGTTTTATCTATCTGTCTGTTTATCTGTCAGTTTATGCTGAAAATTCCAAGAGGGTATACCTATTTTAATAATATTGAATTACCAGGCAACTTTGATACAAGGTACAATTAAGATTTTTATGACTCTCATAAACCTTTCAATAACCCTACTGCACTTGTGTACTGCATGTGTGTCATATTATTCAGTGAGCCAGCAGGTTTTCACTGTGAATCATGAACAAAACAACCAGTCATGTCTGGTTACATAATGTCAGTGTTCATCTCACGTGTCAGCCAGTAGGTCGGCGGCCCTCCTCCTCTTGCTGCCCGTCAGCTGGTCCCGGGCCAGTCGCGCCGCCCTGAGTGCCGCTCGCTCCGCCAGCCCAGCAGCACCGCCCGCCGCACTCGCCTGCAGCAGCATCTGTACTGCCTCCCACCACTCACCCCTAAAAACAAACATTCCACTTGATATCCAGTCCATACTGATTCATATAAAGATACTAGCTGCGCCCCGCGGTGTTACCCGCGGATTTCCGGGATTGGAAGATGTAAAGTAGCCTATGTGTTATTCCTGGATGTCAGCTTCCTGTATACAAAATTTTATCAAAATCGGTTCAGCTGTTTGAGCTTGAAGAGGTAACAAACATACACACACACTCCCAAACTTTCGCAATTATAATATTAGTAGGATGTATCTAAGACTATCCCGTGTATTCAGTTAACATCTCGCCTGCCCATGATCACGGTTGCTGTAATGTAACCGAAACGTCGGGAATATGTAGTTTTAAAAATATTATATAATGCGTAATAGTCCGTAAATATTAGCTTCATTTAAATGAATACTCGCGAGAATCTTAGATCTCATTATAATATATCTAATAATTTATTTTTTAATTATTTTTTTAATTTTGCTCATATCCAGAACATTTGTCAATAATAATACTTAACTAATAGGATTCTTAGCCAGCATTCTATGAATTTGATATATATATCGGCGCTACCAGCTTTAATAACGGATGCGACTTGAAAATAATTTGAGGCTGTCATCAATTCTTATTAGTATTTATGATTATTGTTAAAAGTAAAACGAAATCAAAAGAGAATAGAACTATGTTTGAATCTTGTTATAAATATGACGACTGGACGCACGACGGCGGACTCCAGATTTGAGAATTCAGAATTGATACTCGTAATTCAGAGTTCAGTGAGTGTGTATCATTGAAGTATGTTATTATGAAGAATCTTTGAGAAATACAGGAGCATTAAGATCAATTGAAGTTTCATTTTAAAATATCATGGACCGTACTTGAAGAAGTGACATTTGCAACGTCAGCGAGGCTGGCGTCTCTCTCTCTTTAAAATCAACGAATGATAGCTTACCCTGTATCTCCTAGTCCTATATCAATTTGTTCAGCCTTTCTAAAGTGCACTTCCTGTCGTAATTGTTGAGCGAGTGGTCAGTAAATATCTCTCGTGTCTTCTTCTGCCAGATGTGTAGCGGCAACACGTAGACCTTCCGACACTTTGCCCGCGGCGTTGTACGCTCCTACACATTTCTCCGCCATACCACAGGATATGAGAACTCGTTCCGCTGTATCCCATTCCTGTAAATGTTTGCAAAAAAGATATTAAAGATATTAATTGACATATGAAACCTACTAGAATAGAATAAAAATCGACCCAAACATTGAATTCTAAAAATTTTATAAATTGATCGTGACGTTAAATCCGTGTGTAAAAGAACTTAATAATAATAATAACTTTATTGGAAAAAAAACACAATGATTACACAATAATACATCAAGGTTGAGGTGCGTTATGTTTTCAGCAGATTTTAAATTTCGATTGTCTTTGGACCCCACACTAGGAGACCTGTATCGTGGGGTCCGAAGGTCGTGTGTAAAAGAAGAAAAGAATAATTGAAAACATATTCGTTTACACCCTCATTGGATGTTTACATTTATATTTTTGTAACTATACACAATAATTAATACGGAATGAACAAAATCGAATTACGTTAATAACAATTATAAAAAATAATAACAACATATTTCTTTTGTTCATTATTTAAAACAACTTACTTGAGATATAAAATGATCCCCCAACTGTTCACATTGCTCCCGAATTGATTCTATATAACATAAAGATATCAATGGATTGATTTACAATATATATATATATATATATATAATATATATATATATTATATATATTGTAAATATACAGGGTGACTGGTGAATTACTATCAATATTTAAGGACGTGGTAGTTGACGATCATATATGACAAAATAAAAATTAATATAACATAAATATTAATAAACTTCTAAGTAATGTTAACCAAAAGTTATGTAATTAATTACGCATCGTATGAACACCCTACAGATTAGTTATACACACACACTCACACATACGCGCGCGGCGGCGTGTTGTTGTATCAGCACGCCGCCGCACGCGTCCACACTCGGAACACTTGGAACGTGTACACACTTTATTTATTTATACGGAAATTTGATCAAAAATTAAGTACCTATTTTTTTTACATAATTCGAATGAGAATCATGTACCGAGTATTCTCCTTAAATATTGATAGTAATTCACCAGTCACCCTGTATATTATGGGAATCTCGGTATCGGCTCAAACGATGGCTATAAATCGATCTAGCTAGGAATCATTATCATCATTAATCATTTAGAAAATGTTATTTTACGTAAAAAAGAATAACAAAAATTAGTCGTTTAAAATATGACGCTCCCTGACATCTAGTGGCGAATAGTAATACTACTTTTTGCTACTTGCTTTTATTAATTGCTTTAACGACACAACAACAGATGGCGTTGTTAAGTACCAGAAAGTCAACGAATGTTTGTTTTAAGGTTAGACTAAGAAATTAATTGTTGACTAAGAAATTAACGTGTTGAATAAAAAATGCCTAAACGAAATTAATAACAAAAAACCAAAATATATACTAATAATTCCTTAATACCCAGCAAAGCTCAGTAACCAGTTATTATTAATAATAGCTGTACAATTTGAAGAGCTTTTTTATAATGATGTGCCTTCAGAGCCGCAGTGAGAGCATCAACGGTTCGAGCAGCCTCTATGAGATGAGGTACAGCGGCGCCCGCCTGTCGCGATGATACAAGCCACGCGCCCCACTCTCCTTCCAACCTGGTCACTTCACCGGGACAGGCCTGAAGAACAAAAAATGATATAATAAAAATTAAAAACAAAAGTTTCAAATAGATAGTAAATTCTCTTGCTAGTTGAACGGCTCTTGCGACTACGCAACTATGTTGCCTCTAGAATAGTAATCAACAGCAGTTCTGATATCACCTTTACACTCGGATATTTCACCAGCCATTTCCCACCATTCCTCCTACAAAGGAAACAAATTGTAAAGTTCATAATCTATGTCTCTAATTAGTGAATCTTAACTTTTTAAATTCAAGAAATATACTTCTACTATTTTTTTTTTAGTTAAATGCATAACCCTCGTCTTTAACTTGCATCATTCACACTAACATTATCTCTTCAATAGTATAATCAATAATACTAAATCAAAAACAAACGCTCATTGGTCATTTACGTATGTATTAAGACCTACAACGAATTGAGCAGGATCTTTTCATTACTACAACAAGACTATCCTTAGTGAAACCAACAAGCGGTATTCCTACAAATAGGTCCATACTTCACTGGCATTTTTATTTAGCTATCTGATAATGGATCCATTTCCTTCCCTATTTTTTTTGTCTATCTGATAATGCATCCTTCACCTGTCCTAGTTGATCGTGCACAGCCTGCAGGAGCTCATCATCTTTCATGAGTGTGGGGTGATGTAACAGACGCGACACGCCTCGCACGTCACCACTTGACCCTAAACCCCCCCCCCCCCCTCGCCGAGACGACCTGTACCAACAAAATAGAGAGTTTTACCTACCAATAAAACTTACCTATTATTTTTCCTTAAGACATCCGGAATCCATCTTGAGTCAAGCACCTGTCTTTTTAGCCTTTTTTGTCCAGTTTTCGCTCCCTTCCGGTGCAACTTCAGCCCTCTAATGTCAATTTGGCGGGAGAAAACTTGCACATTTTAACAAATTGATATTTCTTACCTCATTATACATACTCGAGATGAACCAGGTAGAAATTACCTGGATTCCGGATGTCTTAAGGAAAAATAATAGGTAAGTTTTATTGGTAGGTAAAACTCTCTATTATTGTTCCATGTTGACATCCGGAATCCATCTTGAGTGACGTGTTTGTTATCACCTGTTCATAAATATTATGACGATGCTATAATGTGTCCAATAAAAATTAAATTATTGGAATAAAATAATTTATTTAAATAACAATTTGATTTAAGGAATCTATCAAAATAGCTTGACAGCCAAACTTTTGTGCTTTCCTGTGACCGATTTAATACAACTCTTTTAAAACCTCTTATAGGTAAAGGATCTTGCCCCCGTTTCTAGTTTCTAAATTTTATCTATTTGAAAGCATTCTACCTAGTTAAGGGAAGCTACTGAAGGTCTTACAGATCTGGGAGAAGCTTCAATACCAGCTTCTTTGTGTAAAGACTTAATCCAAACTCGACCATATTTGACGCTACTCTAGGTCCGCCCCTCGAGCTGTCAAAGATAATTTATTTAAAATTATTGACTTACTCTGCGCTTCCTTTGGATAAATCAACCAATCGGTAAACCCAGTATATTATATAATCAAGCGATGTAGTGTTTGTATTTATACAATAGATTTAACACACTAGTCTCATGTACCCCAATAGAGGGCGGCATTCGCCTGGCAGCCTCACGACCAGCGCGGAGCAGAACGGTGACGAGCGCCTGCACTTTAGGCGGGGATAGTAGTGAGCCAATGACTAGATATTCTTATATAGAGGAAGGGGGTCCTACAACGGGCTTGTAATGGGCTTTGTAAAATTTTCCTTCCTGACTGCCTGTAACTAATCAGTCTTAGATTCGGATCGTGGCCAAAATGTAAAGGGGTTACCCTTATCAATAAGTTTTTAATCTTCAATTGTTAATAAAGTGAGATAATGGACTTTACGTCCTGACGATAAAAGCTGCAGGATTGCTACTACAATGAGGAAGTCCCGGCTTCCCCCGGGGGGGGGGGGGTTAAGGTTAAGGTTAACGCGTAAGCTAGCTATGACCCTACCTGTAAATGTAGGCAGGTCATTCTGGAAGGCATTTGCAGCCCTGGTTTTGTGACAGAGTCGCCACTAGCGAGGCGGTGCCCAGGGACAGCAGGTCCCACATGGCTGGCCTCCTGCCAGCGGCAGAGGATTTCTATTAGCCACCGCAAACACTATAAATTGTTTACATTTACCAGATGTGTGCTGAAATATTGTAAACAATTTAAGAGTCCCAGATAGGTGATGTGGAACTCTTCTTTTTTGGGTTACTGAAATAACTTTAAGAATGTGTTTAACGAGAATATACACATAAAGTTAGATGCAAAATCTATATTTTAGGGAACTTTAGTAAAAGTAAGAATAAAAGATTCATGTACAACGACAGTTACAGACAGACAGCTAGATAGACAGATAGGTACAAGTAACAGGGTACGTTTTGTGAATATGGGTTTTTTTTTAATCACTTACTCGTCTTAACCACTACAGACTCTATTTTATTTTATTTTTTTCAAAACGTTGCTAGATAATGAAAGGGATTATCTCTTACTCGTTCAACCGTCACGTCATTTCCGTCCACCCGAAATTAGCCACGATACGCAAATGAAGATCCCGGACCTTCAGCTGGTGAATTTTACGTCAAGGTGTCTACTAAGACTTAACAAAGGTTGGGAATTTGTTAAGACTCTTGCAGAGATCAATGTAGTAGATCTTCTGCTCAAAGACTATTTTGCCATGTCGGAGCTTTTGTTATGAAGCGTCCTTTGGCATTGTTCAGGTATTATAGCCCCGAGGTTAGGAGGTGGAAATATCGAAGCAAGGTCGTAACTTCACTGACGACTGAAAGCGTTGTGGTAGGTAACTTTTCAATCCGCTATACTCAATGTCACCCATTGTTTAACTACCGTGCTGACCCTTACGCAGATGAATCTATCTGATGTACCCTTACGCAGATGAATCTATCTGATGGAATATACTGTGCTAAGGCGGACATTGCATATTCCGAGCTTTAGATAACAATATCAACGGTCGGTCAGGTCAAGTTCAGAGCAATTTCCGCCCTGGTACTTCCTTCTTTGTTTATATACAATATTACTGTTCGATTGTCCGAGAAGAAAAGAATGTTGGCATCGTTTAATCAACTCTGTTCGTGGGCAAAAGCTTCTAGGTTAGCTTACGATTCCTTGTACTTGCCATGCCATGTTTTCTGGGCCTCAGTCTCTCCTATAAGCGCTTCTCGGTCGACTGCTAAGGCATCGGATGTTATGTAATGCATTTCCGAGCCCAAACGTATCGGCAGTGCAGCTAAGAAAGCTTTTAACCATCAATGTAACTTGAGAACCTGTGGTTCTGCAAGTATTTTGAGGTGATTTAAAGGGAGGGATACTGTCGCCTGTGGTATGCAGTGTACGACCGTATCTCCCTCTGCACACAACCAATGAGGCAAAGTTAAGTCTCCCCAAAAGGAGCTGGGCCTGTTCGGGGAGCCAACTGCCTTGGCCAATCTGATGCTGAAGTGAAGCGCATGCGTAGGGCGATGCACTTCAGTTCCGACAGGGACTTCGGGTTCAGTTTTGCGTCCCATGAAATGCCTAGGTATTCTGGACATTGAGTCAGAAACAGCACAGATTTAATGAAATTCATTGTCCGGCCAAGTTGTTGCAGAATATTGATGGTGAAGGCTAACCGGTCGCTCAGAATGTGAGGCGGTTGGTTTGCCAATTAAAAATCTTCTTAATAAACTACGCATCTAATGTAGTGATGGCGTAGAAACTCTGCTATCCAGCCTGTGACGCATGCCAGTATTCGGGGTGCCGATGGTAAACCAAAAAAGCTGGCAAGTGTAGTAAATATAACAAACAGGGAAAACAGAATTGTCATAAAACCGGCTTCGCTAACCAGTTTCCAGTTTGTAATGAAAAGCTGGAAACGTTTTAAATGAACAAAGCTATACAACTGTTTCAAATTAAATGTCTCACGTTGTAAATCGTAGCTTTTAGGAATCGAAAAGAATGTTCATAGAAAACCGAGTGTAATATCAGCTCTTTCCAACATTTTAAAGAAAAAGATATGTGAAATCCTTTAATGATTCCACAGATGTAATTCGGTACATATAACTTAATCCAGATATCGATCGATCTGTTTTTTTAATAGTTGGTATTTATTAATACCTTATCTGTCCCCGCCCCATTTTTTGTATGTAGGCAGACAGTCAATATATCAAATAATATTTTTTGAAAACGGAGGTATGGTCTGTAAAGTCGAACGATAAAAATTCTCCGTTACTCGTTTTCATAATTCTTCTCTTAAAGATTGTATGAAATCAGCGCGAATACCACAAATAGTTCAAGGAATATCTTTGGTTTACTTGGAGTATTCCAAATCTTAAACATTTTATTATTATTTTAATATAGTTATTATTTTAATAATAATTGCGTATTTAAATTTGTTTTACTACCACTAGAATAGTCTACGATTTTTAGTTAAGCTATTTGACGTACTTCTTTTCGAGATATTAAAGCATTTTTCAAAAGCTGCAATTCGAGTTCTAGACAAAGTTTATGCTTGTCGTTCAACATCCTAACTACCTACAATTGCTTTAACTCAAACAGTTCCTTAAATTTGTTGTAAGGACCTGGCTCTCCGGCGGGGAATCGAACCCCGGTCTCCCGCGTGACAGGCGGGGATACTGACCACTATACTACCGAAGATATCATCACGACTGACGAAGATCTTACATTCACTCTATTGTCATGTAAACGGGAGTGAAAGCAGACAATAATTGTAAGAATTAATGTCCACGATATCTTTTTATCAGAATGAAGCAGGTGTTGGGTACCGTACGTCGTACGAGACAGTGATCCGTACACCGAGACGCATCAGAGTAAAATGCGTCATTTACTTCTACAGCGAAGTATTTCAACTGATAATAATCATCAAACCGGAACGCATTCCAACATTAAATATTTGTATATAACATAATTAAAATCAATGTAAATCCGTTGGGTTCGTGAAAGTCCGTTCCTCAATATTGATGGTTAAACTCAGATATGGACAACCGTCAAGTGCGGTTTTTGAATTTCGTTACTTTATATTCCCAAAGGATATCGTTAACTGACTTCTGAAATCGTGTTCTTTAATATTTTAAAGTGAAGTAATTATTGTAAAATATTATTACATTTTTATTTATTGTAATGTGGGTACTCAATAAAAAAAAAGAAGCCACTTGTCGCATCTGATATTGAAAATATGAGCTACTTACAGCTTTGGGAGATCGTTTTGGTAGACTGTACCTGTCCAGACTGGAACCTCGTGACGAATACTCACTGTCACACGAACTTTTTTCCCATTCCATGACGTTCGAAGGGAGACAAATATTTAAATATTAACACTTTTCA
The DNA here is from genome assembly GCA_916720795.1 of Danaus chrysippus. Taxonomy (NCBI): domain Eukaryota; kingdom Metazoa; phylum Arthropoda; class Insecta; order Lepidoptera; family Nymphalidae; genus Danaus; species Danaus chrysippus. The sequence goes on from CAKASE010000074.1 coordinate 1,702,435, forward strand.
ATACGAACACTTAAAAGACTGTTATAATTATAACTACTAATAAGTATTCTTAAAAACTGGACTACTGCTCGCTCTGAAAGACGATGCTATAATGAGGTAAGAAATATCAATTTGTTAAAATGTGCAAGTTTTCTCCCGCCAAATTGACATTAGAGGGCTGAAGTTGCACCGGAAGGGAGCGAAAACTGGACAAAAAAGGCTAAAAAGACAGGTGCTTGACTCAAGATGGATTCCGGATGTCAACATGGAACAATAATAATAATTTACTAGGGCAAATAGATTAATGGTGTTATTCTAACGAAGATTATATATAAGATTTTATTAATATTTTTTGCAGCGCGTAAAAATTTTTATCAATCTTAAATTATATTCTAACAGTTATAATTTTTGCACCTGTTGACGTGAGATAGTCCATGTATTGCTGCCTGAGTGATGTCACCGCTTGTCTATCGACTCTTCCAGCGAGGGCGATGGCATCTGCCCATCTATTGAACTGCTTGTACATATTAATGGCCAATTCTGGCTGAGCGGCTCCACGTACGTAGTACTCTTCGGCGGTGGTTAAGTGTCCCACAAATATTGCTAGACGTGCACGAACCTCGGGACTCTTTAAACCTATGCATTATATTATAATCACGATTAATAAAATAAATACTATTAATACAATAAGTGCGTACTTAAAGAAACATATATGAGATGTACCCGAAACGTTTAAATGCAAAAAATACCTTCATCAATATTCCCGTCTCCTTCGGTTGAAGCCAACTCGAAAGTTTTCTCTAGATAAAATGTTCTAGCCTCATCACCCACTGCTTTATAGCATTTCGTCGCCAACTGAAAAAATATATGTTATGAGATACTAAAACGTTTAAATGTTATAATATATATATTAGTCTTTCTCTAATTTGAGCAGTGAGGAATATACCACCACAACTGAATAGCTAACAATTAACCAAACATTACTGTTTTTTTTTCGGTATCAGGGTGGTCCAATCTACTTGAACCTAACGTTAATGTAATTAAACCAATAATAAATTGAAGTAGTTATTCTAAAACCATTAGACAATCTTTATTTCTATCATATATACATGGTCGCTCATAGGTAATGTCGATTCAAATGTAAAAATTTCAACGCATCGATTTAAATGTTAGAACTTCTTAAATTTATCTCTAGCTCGTAGGAACGGTACAGTAATTTTATTTTCTTTGAATAATTTTCTGTTTGTTTGTTGATGAAGGACTACGTTTTGATAAAATAGTGGACAGGAGATGCGAATGTAAGAGGTTTTGTTGAAGAAATATTAATGTTACCGAAACCGGTTTTTCTTTTCAAGACAATTCTAAACCATAAATGACGAAAGTAACGCGGAATATGATCAAAGAACTTAGTGATACTAAATTCCTACCACATCCGAAATTCAGTTCAGACTTTACACTTGAGATCTATGGCGAAATTCTATTGTACAAAATAATTTGAATCCAACAAATGTTATTAAAGCAGTGCGACATTTTTTTTGCATTTAAGGTAAAAAAAAACCGTTTAACCTAAGAGCTTACTGCTCTTTGGGAAAAAAACCTCTATACCTCTCATAGTTAGTCTATTTTATTACATTATATATTAAAAAGTGAACACTGAAAATCGACATTATTTATGAGACATCCACTGTACTTATATCCTCTGTACTTGAATACAAATTCACATAAAGCAAATATCGTGAAAAACTTACTAAAAATTAGTAGGATGTTTTCAATGTGTTTGGCAACGAGGCCTTAACAAACTTCTGTTTATATTTAATCTAACTGTAATGTCATACATATTAACCTCAACATCGTATCCTGTTAGCGCCTGTTCAGCCAGTTGACACCACAACGACCCGACGTCCGCAGACCTCGCCCCAGCGTCCAAGTATTGAGCACAATCCTTTAAGTCCCCGCTACGTAACGCCGAATCTATTCAAAATAAATAGTAATTTCCATTTAATATTCCATATAAATTATCAATATAGCGATTGATGAAAATAAATTCAAATAGAGCTTAGAATATTAAATCAATCCTGTTATAATAAAATCGTTCATTTATTGTCTTATACCAGAAAAAAAATGGCTTAAAAGTACTCTGTATTATTCTATAAGTTAATCTGTCCAAAAAGTTACTTCAGCAACATACTGAATCTTGTTGTGTTGATAGTGTGCACCAGATTAACATTACCCTACTATGAACTTTAAATTTAAACGTCGTCTATATAAAAACTTCATAGTAATAAATAGGGTTTAACATCAACATCCGACAGTGACAAGTACTCCCATTATAACATTGTATTTAAAATAAAAAAAGACAATAGTTTGTTTATAAAAAGTGTTTAATAAACTTATTTTTGTTACATTAACGCATACGCATGTTAGTGAAGTGCAATAACTTAAAATAACAGTGTAAATTACAAATATATATTTACAAAGAACAGTGAGATAAAAAAGAACTGACAATCAGCTGAACGTATGTACCCACAAAAGTCTAAACATTTGTTGTGCAAAAGACATTAGTTATAGACAATAGTCATTAACTTAAATTTAATTATCAACAAGAAGGAATCTATTTGTAGCAAGTAAATATAGTGGGTGAAAGGATATTATTTGGACTAAATTATAGATATTATAGTTAAAACTAATTTACAGCGACATCTGTTAGATACAGCTTACAATATTAGCATATCACATACTATGGCTAACAAGTGTTATCAATGTGGAAAATTCCTGTCACCAACAGATGGCGTGAAATGTTGCAAGTGTAGTTCAGTATTCCATCGAGCATGTACTAACATAAGCCCTAACTCTCGCATATCAGCCAAATGGTCCTGTCGAAGTTGTACAGAAAAAGGTAATACAGTGAACCGTAACACTGACAGCAGTAAAACTAAGCCAACTACTTCCACTGAGAGTCCTCTAAGCTTAAATGTAAATCCTGCGGAGAAATACGTAGATGCAGACATGGGAGAAACCAGCGCCAATATTACCCTGGTGCAGGAAATAAGACTCCTTCGGCTCGAAATGGCGACATCTCGCCAAGAAATGGCGAAATTGAACTCAACTATGAGTGAGTTCAATAATAGAATTAATAAAGTTGAGGAACGTATGACCGCTCTGGAGCAACAAGTCTCGAATCACAATTTCGAACACGACAGTTCGCAATTATTGCAAACCCAAATACAGCAATTGAAAGCAGACCTAAGCCGAAGAGAACAGGAGAGTATGTTAAACGACATACAAATCAGTGGGCTACCCGAACAACAGGGTGAAAACCTCATGCACCTGTGTCAGGTTATCACAAATAAAATTGGCACCGAAATTGACGCCCTTGATGTAGTTAGCGCCGAGCGAGTCGGACCAAGGCGAAGCGTAGCACTCAATGGCGAGCAGGCGCGTCCGAGGCCCGTAGTGGTCAGACTGGCGCGGCGTACACTGAGAAACGATATTATACAAGCGGCACGAGTGCGGCGCGTTATAGATACGTCGGGCATCATGGAGGGAGCGCCGAAGCGCATCTACATTAACGAGCGGTTAACGGCCACCAATCGACAGTTATTTCACAGGGCTAAAGAAGAAGGTAAGAAATGTGGTTGGCGTTACATATGGTCAAGAGATGGAAAAATATATGTGCGACGGGAACCAGGTTCATCCACCCACCGAATTTGGTCTGATAACGATATTAATAAAATTTTTGGTGCAAGTCAGGTTGGCACAAATATAATTTAAGATTAAAAAAAAATATTTATACGTACCGGTTAAGCGAAGTCTTAAGAACTCGTTAGTCCTCATTATTTTGTTATTTAATTAAATTTTTTTTTGTTTCGTTTCTTAGTTTTTATTATTTATACACTTAATTGCATAATGTATCTAGTAAATAATATCAATATAGAACAATTTATGGTGGCTTATATTAACATGAATGGCAAAATATGAAACTTAATTATAATTGTAGTCGTGTCCTTGGCGGATGAGTTCCTCTATATATCAATTATATGTTGCTATGGAAACTTTATTAATTGTCATTCTGAAGCATTATTATTTTCTTTAATATTACATGTCGAATTATGTATATATCTATATCCTAATAAGTCTATGTCTAAAATAACTAATATTGTACAAAAATGATCAGAGAAAAAAGGTTTAGAGTTGTTTTTTTTTTTTTTAGGTTTAAAAAGGTTTAGAGATTATATATGGCTGCTAGGTGACTTCAATATAAATTTTTTTAGATAAATAATCTTACACTCTCTCTTCTTAACCTTTCCTTTTATGTAATTCTGGTCTGATTTTATAAATTAAATGCCATTTTCATACTAAATTTTAGAAATTACTTTGTCACTGCACGTCATGGATGAAAAGGCTGCCACTGAAAATCAGTTTCTAGGAATTTCCTAGGTTATGCTGAGTGGCATACCTTTTTGGGACATAAGCTGCAGCACTTTTATTTTTATTTTTTTATTTTTGTTATTATATATATATTTTTTAATTAAGTTTTTGGTTCCAAGTATGTTCTGTATTATTATTATTGTATTTTGGTTTTGTTCAAGTTTCTTTTTTTTTATTTTATTTTATTTTTTTTTCTTTTGTACCGACTTATATTATAGTCTTATTATTTGTTGTTTCTTGTCTTCAATGTTTGTCAAACATTTATGTCCCAAATAAAGATTTACTTTACTTTACTTTACTTTACTTTACTTTACTAATCATTTCAAACAATATAAAAATAAATGAAAAGAATGTTTCGGTTACTTTACAGCAACCATGATCACGGGCAGACTGGATGTGTTTCATTTAAATGAATACTAGATCTCATTAATCCTACTAATATCATAATTGCGAAAGTTTGTGAGTGTGTGTGTATGTTTGTTACTTTTTCACGCTCAAACGGTTGAACCGATTTTGATAAAATTTTGTATACAGGAAGCTGACGTCCAGGAATAACACATAGGCTACTTTACATCCCGGAAATCCCAAAAATCCCGGAAGTCCGCGGGTAAAACCGCGGGGCGCAGCTAGTATTAAAATAATGTCAATACTGTAATGGGTACATACTGAAAGTCAGTCGATGTTCATCCAATACAATGGCCTGGATCTGACCTCCTTCCAGTAGGACTCGTCGCTCTGATACTGATACAGCCGAGACTGATACACACTCAGACATGTCAACACACTGAGGCTCCCACACACTGTACCTGTAACACTGGCTTTCTTTTATGCACTGTAGTGACCTTGCTGTGTGCCGGTTGTCGCTATAGTGTTGCGTGCGTAGTTATTTTTAAATACTATTTTAGCCTTGAAATAAGTATCAGTTTTCTTTAATTGAATGATGATTACTAATTAAATATTTCATTTTAAAAATCTTAATACCCTGACTTACGATCCATTTTCGTTTCCATTAATTTTCGTTTCTATGAAGTGTTTAGATAACTGTGTGTAGGGTGACTATAATTTACTTAGTTCTATCTAAATTTGAGAAAAAAAATTACCTACATAAAAAACTAGCAAAATCGATCCAGTATCCGATTCTGATCAAACTACTTTCAGAGTGTGCGTTAATTATGTTACACGTTGTATATGTAGGAACAACCTTATGATCCATGTATATCTTACTGTATGTAAGATAAAGATATAATGAGTAAAAACTAGGATTAATTTACAGGAATATTTTGATATGTTCTCTCCCAAAAAAAGAAATCAATATGGATCATTTAACCCATTGCCAACGATACACTATTTTTAAGTTAGAAGATTTACTATATATATTCAAATAAATTTTGTACACATAGTAAGGTACTTTTATCCAGTACAATTAAAAAATATACAGTCAAAACCCCTTCAATGTCCCTTCAATGTCGTTATAAACGGTTTTGACTGTATTATTAAAATCTAACCAAATCAGCAAATGTGTTGGGGTTTGGGCTACAACAGCGTCACTGTTTTCTATCCATTGCACGAAACTAACTCCGCTCGCGATAATTTCCTAAAAAAATGAAATAACAGACAATAAAATATCATATTCATTTGACTCAATTTATCCAGCTATGTCGTTTACGCTAGATATATGAGTGCTACCTTTTCACCGGTATCAATACGGAGAAGTGCAAGTCGTCATCTAGTATGACGGAACAGAAGCAGATGTCCGCTCTCAGTCAGCTCCAACCAATCCACCCGAGCTTCGTGCCACCATGGCCCTTACTGAACTCCTACAACATTCACATCATTGATATTAATAAATATAATGCAACGACATCAATCTTTTTTTTCATAACAAAGGAACTCTAACATCTATCCTGTGTATGTTCCGTACCTGTAACAAGATCAATAACAGCAATCGTCTGTCTGTCAGCAGATAGGCGAAGTGTTTTCGTTCTTCCTCCGTCTTCCTGCCCTCATTGATACGGACACTGAGCACGTGAGGATTCACACGCTCAGTACGAACCTCCATAAGATACGAATCATTTTAGTATCAATTAAATTACTTGACATTGTGTAGATATATATAGATCTAGACCTTGATCTATACTCACGGTTTGTAGTACTCTATCGAGGCCGTACTCCACCACACTAAGTTCGCCAGCACGCTGCAACAGACAGGCTCCACCCACAGCTGCATATATACGCTCCCCTCCACTGGACCATGGTATCTGGAGTATTCATGACTATAAACTTTTAACTAACTTTAACTTTTTGTTAAAATATCATCTGGCATTTTAGCAGTTTATAAATAATCAATTTTAACAAACTTATCTGCTACTGCCTGTCTCACAGAATGGTATCTAACATCTATATGTATAGATCTCCTGTGGTATACTGGATTCAAAACAAGTTTTTATACACTTTGTTAATCATTAAACAAAATCATTGTTTCTGAATTAACCCCAATTTCAAAAATAAATAGCCTCCTTACTGGCTTCTCACATGGAAATATACTGTGCTTCTGTTGAAAACAAAGCTATATTTCTGTTTTCTACATTCAAAAGAAATTACTAAACCAGACAACTTAAAACAAAATCTAGAAAAAGATTTTTTATCATTTGAACCTGAACCCCAACCTGCATCAACATATCCTTGTCTATAACAATTGTCCTTTCGTAAAACAAGGCCAAAGATTTTAGTAACTTTGAGTACTTTAAAATTCGTTTTAAAGGTTTCCAATGAGTTTCATCATATGAGTTCTTAAACTGACTCAAATAACATACACTGTAAGCTAAGTCTGGTCTGGTCAAGACCGATAAATACATAAAATTACCTACCAGTTGTCTACATGGAATTTTCTTATCACAAAAACTGTTCTTAGATTTTTCTATCCTTACATTAACCTCCATAGGAGTTTCCACAGTTTTACAATGTAACATATTAAATCATTTCAGAAAGCTTTCTACATATTGTTCTTGATCAACAGTTATAATATTTTCATACATATTTACTCTTAAGCCTAAACAATGCTTTATTTGGTCTAGATATTTTATTTAAAATTTACTGCTTAAATCTTGTATTAACTGATTAGTTGCCATTTCACAATTAGAGAATACAAAAAAGTCATCAACAAACAAATCTATTATCACTTTAACATTTCTTTCAAACTTTATAAATAAACAAGGTTCATACTTAGATTTTAAATGACCTAAAGATTTAAGTGATCATTGTCTTTCTCAAACCATGCATGTGAGGACTGCTCAAGTCCATAGATGGCATGTTTATTATTATCATCTTTATACAATACAGGTTTTTCAAATATACACAGAATCATTCAAAAATATCATAGGTGGTAGAGCCTAGCTGTGGTCAAGTGATTGCAGCTCGAACTTGAGCTGTCTCGACCGGGGAAGTACCACCCTCTCACAGAAGATCCGTGTGAAGTAGTCTTTAATGGCTGCGTTTCTTCCGATGAGTAGGAGTGCCGTTTGTCCTTTTCCTTTTCCCATCCTTTCCTCCCCTTCCCATTTTTCCTCCCCCTCTTCCCTAATCAAGGGTGGTGACACATCCACAACATGTCTTATGTATAGTGTAGGCCGTCTGCTCGGTTGCCCCCTTTAACATAAAAAAAAACATTCAGGAAAGCTGATGTTGTTGGTGTATATTTAAAACTAATTTTACAGTTAAAGAAAATAACAATCTTAGAGTAGAATAATGTAGCACAGGGGAAAGTCTCATGATAGTGTATGCCAGCTTTCTGTGAAAAACATATTGCCATTAATCTTGAATGATAATGCACCTTACCAACACTATCATACTTTGTTTTTAAACACCCATTTGTACTGAGCTACCATAGTATCACAAGAGTTATCCACAAGTTCTCATTCATCATTTATCTTAAACAATTCTTATTCTTCCTCCATACTTGCTCTCCAATTTACTCTCAGTCCCATTTAAAGCTCCCTCATGTGTAATATTCATTTTAATCTGATCATCTGATCATTGAAGAAGCTTCTGGAATATATGTGACATAAATTATATCACATTCAGTATGTGTGCTATCTACATTACCTTTTCTTCTTTTTCACTCTGTTCCTACGCTTAAACCTTACACTCAATTGGAATATTAACTGTATTTTAGGTTGGTTACATTATAATGATGTCTCCACTAGTTTTAACTGAATTTTCTTTACAGGATTGTAAACCCTATAGCCTTTCAAAATAAGTTCTTTATGTTTCATATCCAATTTCTAATGATTTTCTTTACACCTGACAACTTGCATTATGCATTTTGTGTATTATTAAATAAATAATGTTACCAAATTCGGTAAGTAAAGTAGAAAACTCGAAAAATTCGAAAATTTGCTAACCGTCGGAAACTATTAAGCCAAAGAGTGAGACTATATTAGAAAACATGAAGTTAACCACCCCTATATGGTTACGAATTGAATATTGCAAATAAAACTTACCAAATGCGTGTACTATTAATAAAACAAATTCTGTACCTGTTAGACTCATGCCTTAATTTGAATTGCTTGTTTGTTTTAGGTAGCATTAAATTTCTAATGCATTGATTCGTAGTAGGGTGGCCTGAAAAAGAATTTGTCCTACTTCTCGATCGTAATCCAAACTTATATTCTTACATCGAGTTCTGTTCCAAAACCAAACAGTCCTTGTCTTGTCGACGCGATTGGTTGCGAGACTAATGTTATTTATCAGTCATCTCATCATCTGCTTACTCAATCAACCAGTCACCTATAACACACGCAAGTAATAGTTAAAATAGATTTATTAAAACATAATTATTGTTTTATTTTATTTATAACTCTTTATGTAATCAAAAACGTATTACATAAATGTAACTGTGAACGTGAATAGTATCCCATTTCTGAATTTAGGATTCTAAAAAATACTCACAAAAGTATAGTTTTCTTATAAAGCCAGTACTTTTAAATAACAAATAAAACCTTAACTAGAACCAACTAATAATAATCCTAACTCAATACACCTTAAATAAGTTAAATTCAATTTACAAAAATAAAAGTCGTGTTTACAAAGTACTTTCCCGCGTAAAATTCACAAACAAAGCGATATTAGTGACCAGTGTTACCAGAATATTTTTTTCTCGAATCGCCCCGCCGCACTGGAGCGCGCGTGTAACCCCGAGGTAGCCCCATCATGGTGCACAGGTAGTTAGGCGGGAAAGTTGAAATAAATTCATGAGCTTATTATTGGTTTTATGTTAATTAAATTCGTTCTATTATTTAACAATAATAAATAATATTTTAAATACAAATAAAATTCAATTATAATACAAATGGTCAAGATTTTTTTTTATTGATTCCACTTTGTTTTTAAAATAATTTACCTGTTTCGATTAACTTTTTCTGTTTTTTACTAGTTAAACTTGTTGCCTTGTGTTGATGAGTTTTTCTGCTGCAATGAACTTTTAAATCATGCTTATGAGCACGTAAATTCACCCGGCACCATTTACAATATGCCTCTCCTTGACCTGCTAATATCAAATCAAATCGGCTACCTGATTTCAGCGGATAAAATAATATCGCCACTCGGTATTAGGGAGATAGCCCCATTGGCGCTAAATAGCCTCACCTGGCAACACTGAGCGTCACCGCTTCAACATCACTTTGGATGCGTTGGGAATTTAAAGGTTCGGTTCAATTTATAAGTGTGTTTCCTAAATATATTATATAAGTTTTCCATCAACAAAATAAAAACAAAACATTAGCGTTTAGACAAAACAGCCGATGTCGTCTATACAACACTCATTTGATCTGTCAAATAAATATCAATAAATTTGTCGATTGTTTTTCAATGATCTTTAAATTATTTACTGTTTCGGTTCTATTTATAGTTATGATAAATTTTTGGATTAGTTAATGTTTTTGTTGAAGAAAAACTAGAAAATCTTAATTTGTTCATGTTACGCTACTATCAAATTCAGTTGGTGTTTTTCTGTGGCTCCTGAGTTGTATCACCACGTCGTCAGTCGTGGTCAAAATGGATGAAATCCATTGCCTAGGTCTCAGGTCAACTCATTTATGAATTTCGTCAATTGAAGTTTGCTTTTGATACACAGAACCAGTCTTCTGGACCCAGGAACATATGATGTTAGAACTTGTCCTGTAATGTTACAGTATATTTTAATACTAGCTTTTGCCGCGACTTCGTCGGTGTGGAATAGTGATTTCCTTCAGATTTTTGGTTCTTCCCACATAGTTCCCGTTCTTGCGGGGTTTTCGGAATGGTCGAGTTCCCGTAGAATTTTCAGGATAAAACCTATGTTTTTTATTTAATTCACAATGAAGTACTCTTAACCAACAACATATTTATTTGTTTATTTGAATAAAGATTAATATTATTATGTTGATACAATTTAAACAAATTGTTTCGACCAAATTAGGTACCATAAAAACGGTTTTTGTGAGTTAATCTTAAAAGATAGACATACATTGTCCCGGACTGTTTTTTAGATCAGTAAAAGAGCTATTATTCTTTAATACATATTTTTTGTGTATCTTGAACCGTTTTCACGGCGCACGCAACGGAAGACTTCAAAGATGAAATAATTTCTCCCGTTTTTTACACATTTACCACTACATATATCTTTGCTCCTATTGGTTGTAGCGTGATGTCAGGGAGTGCGTTTCTAGCCTCTTTTGGAGAATCCGTCCCAAACCTTACGCTTTTATCTTCAATTCCTACTAAATATATATATTTTTTAGATCGAATTCCTTGAAGTAGTTAAAGTTCAGTTATGTTCGACTAAATTAACTCAATTTAAGAAAATTTTAAGTTTCATAAATACAGTTCTTCTATATATTTTTCCAAGGTATTTATTACTATAGATTCTTGTAACTGATCTATTTCTATCAAATCTTACAACACCAGGGGTGTTAATGCTAATTTTAAACTTAAAATAATACTCATCTATATTTTAAATAAGCTTTTACCTGGTACGTATTGAACTATATATTATTGAAATATATACGTATTGGACTATATATTGCTTAATTCGTCGTTAATTTGAGTAGAATGATTAATGCGGAAATTCTCGGATATTTAGGATAAAAGTAAAAGAATCGTTTAAACTTTTGTTTTTATTTAAATCTAGATATAATTTTCTCCGAATATATCGACAACACGTCGTTTTGCCTTTTTTTTAAATATTCGTATAATGTATGTACCTATAATGTCATGTTAAACTACATATATCTAGTATATAAACAGCATAAGATGAAACAACTACATAGCTATGACTAATCACATAAATTAGAAATTTCTAAAAAAAATAACAGCAAAAAACTGAACGTTATTTAAAATAACGCAGGATAAAACCTAAAACATAATAAAACACATAGTTACTTCACTGACATAAGTTAACTCCGTCTCTTTGTGCCTTTTATATCATAATATTGTCGCACAAAAACTAAATACAGATAGATTGGGAGCAGATTCTTTTTACTTTTTCCTATATGAACTGTGTCAGCTTCGTCAATGAAGTGTTGATAAATATCGGGACATTGTTTAAAACTCCTTACATTGTTACCCAGCTTTTGAGAGCTTACTTTTTTTAAACTATTACTTTATTGGTTTTAATTTTCTATATACTCGATAAAGTAAGGAACATGTGCCGTTTTTGATTAAGTTAAATAAAAGTATGCATCATGGGGATGAAAAACTGTCATATAATAACTTTGACACTATTTTCCTTTATAACTTTATAGATGGCGTAAGTAGCTCTGAAATTGGTTTGACAATTATTGACATTAGGACAATTTTTAAATTATTTCAGTTGCTCATTTGCCGTTGTTTACTGTGCTGTACGTTCTTTTTCAAACATTTGACCCGGCTTAATATATCATTGACTCCTATTTCCACGCTTTTGACGATCGAATATCGACCCCGTTTTTTTCAATTGGACTTTGTTTTCTGCGAGTACGATCGACCCCAGCTCTTCTCATTTGGATTTTGATTGCAAACTACGAATTTGGATTATCGATAAGTTGAAAAAATGCCACGAAAATCGGCTATTAAGTGTTACTTTCGGTGTACGACTAAAGGTACTTATTTAGTAAAATCTAAAAAAATATTATTTGTCGTATATATGTATATACAATCAATTACTACTCTTGTAACATCAATTTCAACCGTAACAGTTTATGGACTTCTAATAAAAACATTTCAGGTCCTTTTCATCAATTTCCTAAACCTGATTACCCAAATTTGGAGAAATTAATTCTATGGAAAAATATTTTAAATGAAGACATGAAACAATAGGAAGATTCTTACATTTATAACAATATAAGAATATGTGATGATTATTTTGAACAGTTTTACCATTCTTCAAGTAAACGACTCACTCAAAATGCTGTACCAACACTATACTCAAGTAAGTATCTAAAGTAAGCAACTTCCCAAGTAGTTATAGGCACACAATACATACTATAAATATAAAAAAAAAACTATAAATAATTAATTATATTTTATAACTATAGATGATAATATACAATATTATTATTTTACTTTAGAAATTGGTGCTCATAATTAAAAATTATAAAGAAAAAAAATTGATTTAATTGAATATATTGAAATAGGTATACAAGTCATCTTAACATTTTTATATACTTACATGTGGTTTGATAGATTTATAATGTGCCCTCTTTATTACCTTTTTTATATAAATAAGGGAAAGTTCCTACAAACAGTATTGAAAAATAACTACTTTTGTCACTTCTTTACATAGGTAAAACAAAAACAAAGTGTTCTAAATATGCAGAGATTATAATTTCATTGCATAACTACAAACCAAAAAAAGTTGTTTATAGTTTTTTATGTAATTTAAGAATGGCAGTGTTTAATTCAGTAAAAATTACAAGTCTATTTACAGTCAATCAGAAACTCTAAAAGAAACGAGGAAGAAAGATACTTGATTGTAGGCCGGATTTGTAATAAATTTAGCAAAATAGTCTGCTTGCTCTAGAATAGGACTATTTGCTTGTTTTGAGACAGCAGATGATAAAACTCTCTTATTTTATATATAATATAGTTAGTTTTTGAATTTAATTGTGGATTTTGTAGTGCCGTTAATAAACTTAAACTATCCGTTATTATAATCCACTTTTGATGAGTCTGTGTTTGAATGTGCTCCATAGCAGTATATACATACATATGCTGGATTCAGCGGAGTATATGCTTGTGAGTGAATTCAGCCTATGACCAAATCCACCCTTGATCTGACTATCATAGACAGCTATAGAGACTGCTTCATTGTTCCTAGACCCATCTGTATATATCTGATGATATCCCTGCCACCTATCAAGTTCCCTATAAATGTCTTCCTTATACTTTACAAGACTCTTGACTACAATTTTTATCTGAATAAATTTTGATTCATATAACCCAGAGTAACAAGGCCATACCATGCTAGAAAATATATTGTGTTTATTAAAAATTTGTTCTGTTTCAGAAAAACCGTGAAACAAATATGAATTAATATTGGCAGTCCTGTTAATAGTGTCCCGCAGTTTAACAAGAAGTGGATGATTACTGATGGAGAGCAACCTTGCAAAAAATGTTGATTGTAAGTATTTAAACCTAAGTGCTAATGGAGGTATATTACATTCCACCTGCATTGACACTATGGGAGTAGTTCACATGGCACCACCTAGAATTGTTTGTAAAAATAACACCTCGAAACTTTACAGAGCTCTCTACAGACATTACGTAATTATTGAACAAAATATTTACATTCCTATTTCTAATCCCATTTTTTCAAAAGACAACAACTCTTTTCATTGCTGACCTCCAGCCCAAGGCTATCAAAATAGTTCTTTAGTCTTAGCAGAGCTACATTGAGGACTGATTGTACACTTTGTACATCTTTGTAAATCATCTGCAAACTGCAGATTAGAAACTTCACACCCCAGAGTTAAATTTAGCTGATGTATGAATAGGATAAAAAGCAATAGGCTCAATACACCACCCTGTGATACACCCCTACAAGAATATCTTGGACCAAATAACTGATTGTTAACCTTAACAAACACCTTTCTGTAGTTCAACAAATTAAAAATACAATTTACAACTTTTCCAGGTACCCGCAGTAATAATAATATTGAGGATAATTTGTTCAGATCTACATTATTGAAAGCCCTTACAATGTCAACAAAAACACCAACTAGTACTTTATTCTCGGAACGAGTATCGTGGATATCCAGACAGAAATGATGTAGACTCTCACAAGCAGAACGGCCACAATGAAAGCCAAACTGATTGTGAGGTAAAAGATTATTACTTTCTATGTGAAAAATTAATCTCTGTTTTATTAATTGTTGGAAAGTTTTTCCAACACATGAACTCCTATTACAGGACGATAAGAATCAGCCAAATTAAAGTCTTTGCCAGGTTTTAATATTGGTACCAAACAGTCAGTTTTCCAATCCCCTGGGATAAGAAGACGACCATAAACTATTTAATAGACTTAAAAAATAGATAGAGTTTGAACATTTTAAAGTTTAAACATTCTGTAGGAAAGCCAATCCAGGCCACATGAAGAATCTTTTCTTGAGGCTAAAGCAGATTTTAACTCTTGCATAGTTAAACAAGCGATCATGTATGAATTATCACTATTTACTCCAAGAACATTATCTACACTTATCTGTTGTGAAACAGTATCCGGTGTGTATTTATATAAAAATGTTTGAAATCAATTGAGGTCAGAAAATAAGTTAGAACTCGGAAAGCTTTTTAACGGCTTGTGCGCGTTTGAAATTAATGTAATTTTTACTATTAAGACTAGTTTTGAAATTAATGTAGGCGTTCTTACAGTCTTCTACTACTTTTGAACATTTATCATTCCACCAAGGTACTTGACACCTTTTTATAGGACCGTTATTATTTCTATCAGTTATGGTTTGGTTTAAGCTGGGCCCGGAGAATTTGATTGCCAATAGAATAATTGAACAAAACTTTCTGTATGAGTCATGGAAATCACTATTGTCAACTTTAAAGTTCATTAACATTTTATTAACAGTTTGGTCATAACTATCCCAATTTACTAATTTCAGATTGCTGTGAAAAGGAATGTTGTTCAAGGAAATAGAGGGCTCATGTTAATCTCTTACGAGAGTAAATTTTGTGATAGTTGGCGGATGATAACTGCCTAAAGGGTCCTGATGAACTTGCCAGTCACAAGAAAGAAATAAAGAAGAAGACTCCATAGTTAAATCTAGACTGTTTGGTTTCCAAATATGAGAACCTATAGTTGTTGGTTGACCATTATTTAAAAGTATTAAGTCATGGTCATCCATGGAATCCATAATAGCTCTGCCCCGAGAATCTATGCGACTGCAACCCCAAAAAGTGTGATGGGCGTTAAAATCGCCTGCAATTATAAACGGTTTTGGAATACTGTACAATAAACGATCGAAGTTCGCCTTTTCAAAAGCAGGAGAACTATTACCAGGACTGTAAAAACTAACCAAAGAAATGCATTTGTGTTTCAGTTTAATAACAATTACTACATTTTGTAACGAATCATCATAAAAAGTATCTAGTTTAGAGAAATGTATACCATTTTTAATTAATATTGCTACGCCATTATGGTCATTACCGCAGTCATTCCTAATAATGGTGTAACAACTTAAATTAAATCGAATGCTAGGCTTGAGCCAAGTTTCCGAAATAAGAGCTACATGTATATTATTTTGGTATAGAAAATTTTGAAACTCAAGTCTGTTACTTAACAGACTGAGCGTTCCACTGTACAATATTTAAGATTTGGTGGTTGAATGTGACGATTTGCTATTTTTATTCTGGATGGTTTCTTTAATAGCTGAGCTAATAAATTGTGAACTAATACTTATATTTTGAGTTTTATTTAGAGTTATAACTTTTACTATAGATTCTGTTAATAGGGTCATTGCTTCAGAATTTGATAGTATTGCTTGGATTACTTCTTGGGTATTTAATTTTTTATTAAGGGAGGGAAAATTTAATGAATTTTTTAACGTGTCAGCATATGACTTGGGTTTACTGTTTGCGATTTTCTTTTGCCTTATAGGGCACTGGCTAGAGATGGCAATGTGATTGCCATTACAATTAATGCACTTAGCTTTTTCAATGTTGACCTTGCATTCTTAGAAAGAATGCCCCTCTGTGCATATGGAGCATCGCGGTGAATTTTTACAAAACTTAGCCAGATGATCATAGCGTAAACATTTAAAACACTGTTTTATAGGTGGGACATATATGGAGACAGGCAGGCGCCACATCTTAATGTGAACATAGTCCGGCCGTGACGTAGCAGACGCAAAAGTTATTACTACGCTCTGAGTAGGTTGCAGTGTGAAGGTGTTATTTTCTCCTTTTACTTTACGCATTATGCGTCGGACAGAAATGACTTTTTTTGTTGTTGATATTGCTTTATATACCTGCATATTTTGTGATTGGATAGATGAGTGGGAACCGAAGAGATAACTCCCGTTAGTTCGGTGGGCCCTGCTGGTATTGAAGCTTTAAGTCGTTGTTCCTTTAGATATGTAGTATTTTCTAAAAAGGCTTTTGCCAAATTCGCACGTTGGAAAACAACACCGACCTTATTTTTTTTTTTTTTTTTTAATATAGTATACCTTTCACAGAGCGTATAAAACCAGTACTAAGCGACATCATGTCCCTATTACCGAGTGGGACATCATTAGTACTTTCGACAAATACTAAGAGTTCAGACTTGGCTTCCGCATCTTCAGAGTATCGCCGACAATAATCAGCGACCCTAAAGGGAGCGAAGGCATTTGCATCCTGCAATACTGGTGAATCCTCGCAATCGGAATCGCTGCTTGTGCTGAAATTCAAGGACTCACCCGAATCCTTCTTTTTACGTTTTTTCACCATCTCTCCACATAAACACTTATATACAGACTAAGTTTTACTTTTTTACAATAAACTAAACAAAAATTAGCAAATTATAGTATAAAACTATTTAAAATAGTTAAAATTTTCAAAAAGCCCGCGTCAACGTTTCAATTCCCGCGCTCTTTTTCTAAACATAGATAAAACACTATATTAGAAAATATATAAACTTAACCACTGTGACTTGTCATCTGTCAAGATGTCAGATGTCATAAATATAATACTCTTGATAATTTAAATGAATTGAAACGTAAAAAAGTGAAAATTTATATTTTTAATCTATACTATAAAGCTGAAGAGTTTGTTTGTTTGTTTGTTTATTTGTTTGAAGGCGCTAATCTCCGAAACTACTGGTTCGAATTGAATAATTCTTTTTGTGTTGGATAGTCAGGTTATCGAGGAAGGCTGTGGACTATATAACATTACGCTACGACCAATAGGAGCAAATATATAGTGGTAAATGTGTAAAAAACGGGAGAAATTATTTCATCTTTGAAGCCTTCCGTTGCGTGCGCCGTGAAAACGGTTCAAGATACACAAAAAATATGTATGAAAGAATAATAGCTCTTTTAATGATCTAAAAAACAGTCCGCGACAGTATATGTCTATGTTTTAAGATTAACTCACAAAAACCGTTTTTAGGGTACCTAATTTGATCGAAATAATTTGTTTAAGTTGTATCAACATAATAATATTAATCTTTATTCAAATAAACAAATAAATATGTTGTTGGTTAAGAGTACTTCATTGTGAATAAAATTGTCTTTGATATAACTTAATTTCAACAAAAAACTTTAAAGATTACAATGATAACTAACTCCGAAACAAAACCAACGCGGCTCACTCGCGCGGTCTGCTCCCTACTGAACGGTTGAATGCAGCGTTAATTTGTTTATGCGATATAATTATCATCGTAATATTACTTTTTAAACACAGTTTCATTTTGTAGTTGTTTTCTATATAGTAGGTACTTTATTTGTTTTAAGAATAGTATTTAGTTTCTAATAATTTTTTTGTGGTACATACCTGTAGGTACCTAAATAGGTGTCGCCTATTTAATTATTCTTATTAGATTAGGGTTAAGTTTAAGCATAAAGTCAGTTTACCTTATTTTGTTAATGTTATATTATTCTAAATTTATAAAAAAATTTAAAACCTATGCTTTTATTTCATAGAATATCATATAGTATTATTTAGCTTTGTCAGTTTTCAAATTTTAACAGACTAACTATGTATGTCTATCCAAAATGTCATCTACATACAAGGTAATCCAATGTTACGTTCACATATTTTAAGAACTAATTTTATACGATCCTTCCAAACCTTTTATTGAAAATTTAAATTAAATCGAATTTTCTCGTTTTTGAATTGATTAATTTATATTTCATTTGAACAATAAGAAATTATATAAATTACCATTATCATACAAAAAATACATATACGTATGTATTATCAAAATCAAAAACATAATTAATACTATACTAACCAATTTACTAGATTAGTTTAAATTAGTGCTTTTAGGTACGAAGTAAAGTGGTTGATTGTGTACAACCTGCTGTCCTAAATTGAGATCGGCTCGCAACTGTGTTGATTGATTAAAACATTATTAGCAATTGTACAATTAATGAACTCCACGTTATTTATTCACTCTCTAAATTTCTATATCATCAAAATAGTTGATTTATTTCCTAGAATCATGCCCCGAAACATGTCATAAAACGATTATTAAATTTAATGATATACATTTGACATAAACCAGATGAATTAGATTTTTTTTTTCCGAGGTGTCATACGTTTGTTACAAAAGACAGGTCTTAAATGACATTTAGCGTCTTTTTTTTGGAAGAAATTAATAAAACCGATTCAGAATTGATAAAATATTCATTGTTTTGATAAACGTCACATTTTATTGTTATACTTTTATTTAGATTAAATGTCGATAGAATAACCTATTCCTGGATTGACTTTTGTTGAGCACTTCGAAATCATTTTTTAAATATCAAAGTACAAAATATTTTTGACAGTTCATTTTTTAATTTGTTATTCCCTTTTCCCAAGTGACATTTTATATCCAACTATATTTATCGATATAACAACGTTTGACAATTTCAGTGATCAATTTATTTTCAGTTCTTTCATTTGTCATATAAGCGCACATCTTTGGAAAGCATAACTTGTCACCACCATATCAAAAAATATTTCCTGGAAGATGTATTTCAAAATTCAATGATAACATATAAGGAGTGTCCATATTTTAATACGTTCTTGTCAGCACAGTTTTTTCTTATTTTATATGAACCATAATTTTGATTACACATTGCTTCTTTCATATTTCTTTTACATTGTATATTTTGAGAACTGTCTAAGTCAAAGAGATGTAATTTTGAGATAATTTCGACTTCCAAATACGTGCAATAAAATCAATACACGTAGCTTTTCTTTACAATTCAAATTCAATTTAATATTTTTCCTTAGAATAATGCTATCACAGCTCAAACAACTTTAATATTCAATAGTTTTTTATTTATAACAATTATTTGAAACAACCTAAATTAAATTTACTTTCAAAGTATATGATATTTAGGTCCTAAATTGTATACATAAACTGATTTTAATTCGTATTCAAACAATTCAACAGTACAACATTAAAATTTACACTTATCGATTGGACTAAAAACAATAGGTACTTTTAATATAATAAATTAACTTCTTTCATTGGACTTTGGAAAGCAATTTGCTTTCTTGATTTATAACTTAGGGCTATTTTACTATTAACTATTAAGTATCCAGTTAAACATTTCCTCCTACTCCTCTTTTTATTTTATAGAGGGGCATTCCTGTATCTCTCTGTTATTTATTACATGTACCATAATTTCGTTTTTATTTTGTTGCTAATAGTTAATATGTTCATAATTAATCAATGTTTCTAAAACAAAGATCTAAAGCTTGTAAAAACTTTCGTATATTTCTAAAATAAGTAATAGACTCAGTAGTTTTTTTTTCTGTTGATTTTTAAGAAAGTTCTGTTTAAGTGTGACATTAATTCACAGAAGATAACATAAGGTAGAATCGTCATGAAATGTTACCAGCTCTCATAAATTAATTAATTATTAGTATATTACATATTTATTTTAAATTTATTATGAATGACTTATTAATGTTAAATGGTTCCAAAATTGCTTAATGGAAATTTAAAAATTTATTAAACATTTTGAATGAAAATAGTTATATGGATAATTTTCATTAGCAAATATTGTGAGGGTAGATGTAATTTATTTGTGATAGGATAAAAACAAAACTATATAGTATATAGACTAACTAATGCATTTTATGTTCATTGTAAACAGAAATATAAATTGTGAAATAAGACATTAGTAACAATGTGTATGTGTGATTGGATGTGGACGATACATTGACTATACATACTTTCAGTGAAAAAGTTTTGTAAATAATAATAATAAAACACTGTCGCCGCTGCATTAAGCTCTTTGACAAACTTCGAATGAAGATTGACATGGTATGATTTAATTTTTTTTATACTTTTAACACAATTTCGATATATATTCTTTATTGATAGACTTCTCCTCGTTCATCACCAATGATTGTCATTTTTCTTAATTTAATTTAAGTCATCTATCCTTTTATTAAAAAATTGTTCATAAACTTCTTTCTAAAAATACATTAGCAGTACATGATAAAACTGCTGTTAAAGTAGACAAAAATACAGATTCGGTTCTATGAGTACAAGTTTTTCACAATTTTACATTTACTAAGTAACAACATTCAATTTTAAATCCGTGATTCAACAAACGTCATCCAATTACTCCTTATATATACAAACAGATCATAACTACATATATGCTTCTGGCTTGGCTTGACATAAGTTATTGAGCTGATTTTTAAATTAAAATCTAATATTTAGTTTGACAACCTTGTATCTTTTTGTGTTCTAACTTAGTAGTTTGATTATAGTTTTATTTGAATCATAAAAATTGGACCGGCCCTTGATCACTCACATAACTTTTTTATATAATCACAAACATATTTAAAAAAAAAAACATATTACAAAATAATAAACTTATGTAGCCGTGGGTTTGTCAGGATAAAATGTTTTAATTATCATACAAATTTTAGAAGTTATATAAATACTCGTACAAGTGGCTATTAATTAAAATATATTTTACGTTTATAATTTAAAATGATAATGTTAAATCTATGTTAATTTACTAATGGAAACATTTAGGCGTCAATTTGTATTTTGAAGATACATATAAATATTGGCTTCAGTAATTTTATATTTGTACTCGTAATTTCCAAAACAAACGCTGACCAAGAACATCAAGTATTTTAGCAACATGTCTTTTAATTTCTTCTAAGAGTCGATGTTTTTCTATTCTAGTATTACTTCCTTAGTTACGTATGTTTTTAATTTGGATATCTGAAACAACTTGAAAACCCAGGAAAAGGAAAATTATTTTATAAGTTACGTAAAATACAAACTACAAATAAATTTTAATGTATAATATCCGAGTTGTATTAACATAAATAAAATGTAATGGATTGCATAACATTGAACTCAACAGTTTCCATTAAAATATCATCAATACCGAACTATATTTGAAAGAGGACGCAACATTGTACATAGTTCAAATTGTTTTAAAGTTTCAATTGTGCAGTGTGGAAACATGGAGATAAGATATGTTATTTAATAAAATCTTTACACTGTACAAATTAAAAATAAATTAGTGTAAATGGTGCTCCGAAGAGGCCAGTTATATGGTTGGTTACAATTATTAATTAAAACTTATTTGATGAATAGGGCATCCGAATACCACCAAAAGTTGGGCTTCTTTATTAGTACTTATATGACTGGTCATAATATTGGTATTGTAGTATTTTATAGTACTTGTAAGAGATTACATTACTTTAACTGGCATCATTATAGGATTCAGTTTGAATTACTACCTAGTTCACAATTAAAACAATGAGAAGCTACATAGTGGCTAAGTAATGCACTTGTCCTACATCATGTCTCAGCAGTAGTGTATAAGGAGCAAGTTTGAGAATTAATAAAGTTACGTTTTATTTAAATAGTTATCATGGGTCTATAATCTAATTTACAGGTACATTTATAATGAAGATTGCTGACGAAACTCTCCAATTATTGGATGAACATCTTTTAACTACACAACAATTAGGATTCAGTCCTTTCAAAGCAGCTGTCGAGCTAAGAATACAGGAATGGGATGATAAGCTTCGGCTTACACAAAAGTTGTTGACGAATGGATTGAATGTCAAAAGTATGTTTTAAAGTATTTCTTTATATATATATATATATATAATACTATATTGAATTTACTGTGGAATCGAATCGGTATTATTTATAGAGAGTGGATGTATTTAGAACCAATATTTACATCTAAAGATATATCGCGACAATTACCGCTTGAAGCTAAAAGGTACGACATTATGGAGAGAATATGGAGACGAATTATGTCATCGGCAGCAGCATGTCCAAAGGTTTATTTTCCTAACTGTATTTGGCAAACTTTCAAACGATTTCATGTTAATATCATTCAATTCAGTTAAAAGTCATGTGTGTTCAGGTGTTGCTTAAAATAAGTACATATGTGTAAATGTAGCCTTAGGTTTATAACTACTCTTAATATATTTATTTTGTTTATAGATAATGATTATATGTCCGGATAGTCGTCTTCTAGACAGCCTGGTTGAAGCTCATCATTTACTGGCTGTTGTATCACGAGGACTGAATGAATAATATATGGAACTTAAGCGACTACGGTTCCCGAGATTCTTCTTCCTTAGTGATGATGAATTGCCGGAAATATTATCCCAATCTAGCAACCCAAGAGCAGTGCAACCCCATCTTAGAAAATGCTTCGAGCATATTGCTAAGGTACTTAATTATATCTACCTTCTGGTATGTAGTGTTTAATTATTAAATAATTCCTATATATTTATGTATATATCTACGTATGTAGAATATCTAAATTTTCTATTGTTATAATTTTGTTTGTATTATTTTTTATACGTATATCTTTTTTTTTCTTCTCTCTTTTTATTGTATCAACACTACCTTTCTATTTTAAAAATGTACCTATTTCTGCTTTTGGTACATCAATAAATAAATTATAATAATGTATAGTATGATTGTCAACAGAAATAAGTGGTTCTAATACATTACAATATTTTACATTCAATATTTATGATTTTTTATTTATTATAATATCGTCAGGTAATATTTGAACCGGATCTAAAGATAACTCAAATGCATTCAAGTGAAGGTGTAATCGTGGAGTTGAAGTACAAATTTTACCCTGCTTCAAATGTCGAGCAGTGGCTACTTCTACTAGAAGACACTATGCGACATACGAGTGAGACCAGATTGATTTGTTATATCTTTATAGTGTCTATTTCATATGGGTTAATATATTATTTAATTTAAAAGACAGACAAATAGTTCTACCGACCCTTTTGGAATTTATCTAAAGGTTAAAAATAAATCACCCATTAAACCTTTAATTTTTTCCATTCAGATTTTATAAATTTATGGAAAAGATTATCACTTGTACGGAAAGTAAAATAGGTTAATGTACAGCAGTCATATTCACTACTAAGAGAATTCCAATTAACTTTTTAGCTTAAAAATATCACGTATAAACAAAAGAATGTAACAAAGAAATATAGAAACAGACATAAATATTGAACTAAATAAACTATCTGGCATATTAGGTATGTATGACGATTAATGAAACGATTGTATTTTATTCTTAGTCCGTCTGACCTTGGTGGATTTAATGGTAGAACTATGGGAGTTACCTCGTGATCAGTGGGTACTGCGACGGTCAGGGCAAGTTGTGATTGCGGGATCACAAACAGCTTGGACGGCGGGAGTTGAACAAGCTGTCTCCGAATACCGAATGGATGAATTCTTTGAAGAGATGCTACTATATTTTTTCTATAAAAAGAAATATAATCACATAACATAGGTATATATTACTTTATACTGAAGTAATAAGCAAAAATTTTTCAATAGTTGGATAGTCTTCGTGCCCTATTTAAAGGTTCCAACGCGAAGTTTTATGTGCTCTGATAATTATCGAAGCGCATGCTTGTGATGTTACAAAGACACTAGTTGATGAAAGTGTCAAGAATGTTACCGAATTCCAATGGATATGTCAGTTGAGGTAATACTGATTTTATAAGTTATAAAGAGATATATAGAATTATAGTTTGACATGGATTTAATTGAACTTCACAAGACTTTTCCACTATTTTAAATATTAATATCATTGCTTTTCACATAGTTGGACTTTAAGACAATTTGAAGAAGTATAATTCAAAAGAATTTATTCAAAATTAGATCTTTAAAAAGTATATTATAGTGTCAGAATAATTGGCCACGTAGCAAATAAAATTTTGACACGCATTCGATAAAATAAAATTTCTTGATCTTTATTTACAGTTCCTGAGAAAATGATTTAATATTAGAATCTTTGTAAAAAATTAAAATACATTTATTTCTATTCAGGTATTACCAACTCGTAAAAGAAATGATACCGCTTGAGGAAGGAGAATTACCGGAGATATACTCGTATCAAGACTAGAAAAGATTAGACTCTTCATTGTACTATCGTCAGTTCAGTCAGAATAAGTGTGACGTTCGCGGGCTGAATTCTATCTTCACTTATCAAAACGAGTACTCGGGAAATAGGCGACTCATTTATGTTATAGATTTCTTTTTAATTATTACCTACCCTTGACATTTAACGGTCAAGATAAACCATTTATTACGTGTCAGAGTTAATAATTTTATCTCGATTTCCTATGCTTATGCCATCGCTGCGAACCAGTCTCGAGCTAATATATAAATGTAGCGATGATGCTTATATAAGTGTTTTTTTTTTCAGCGGACGTCTGGTAATCACGCCGCTAACTGATAGATGTTATTTGACCTTGAAGTGTGCAATGCACCTCAAATTTGGCGGTGCTCCGGCAGGGCCTGCTGGTACTGGAAAAACTGAGACAACTAAGGTAACTTTTATTCTAAATTTTTCCTTATATGAGAACAAAAAAAATAATATTGTTCCCGTTATAAATAGCTAAGTATAAGTGTGTATGGTTAACGCTAGTCTTCTATTCATTATGTGGAGTTTCTTTCAGGATTTAGCCAAAGCACTGGCTGTTCAATGTGTGGTATTCAACTGTTCAGACCAACTCGATTATATGGCTATGGGAAAGTTTTTCAAAGTAAATATATATACATATTTACTAATACCTACATTTAAACTGTAGTTGAACTTTATAATTATTATGAAAATATATCAGTTCCGGTGCCTGGGCTTGTTTTGATGAGTTTAAAAGAATTGACATTGATAGTACATCTGTCGTCGCTCAACAAGTATAATCAGATCTAATACTTTAATTATTTTAGTATTCATTTAAACGGAACTACTATATTTGAATTACTGAGCGTTATTTTATTATTCTTAAAAACTACATACTTTACAAAGTAATCGAAATTTCGGGACTATGTAGTTTTAAAAAATAATTTAATAAAAAACGCGTTACTACGCGTTTGGAATTACTATTCCAAAGTATTAGTTTTATTCAAACAGTTATATATTTTCAAATAGTTGATTTCATTCATATAACACTCACACACTTCATTTTCCATCGACCTTATTTGTCGTTCACTTTATCAAAACATAAATTTCATTTGAAAGGTCGTGACGATACAAAAAGCGCAAATAGCTCGTCAGGAAAAGTTTATTTTCGAAGGCTGCGAGCTTCCTTTAAAAGCTTCCTGTTCAGTTTTTATCACTATGAACCCTGGATACGCGGGTAAATTTATTTAAAATTTTCCGGGTAGTTTAAAATTAACATATAGTTAAGACAAAGAAGCGTCATACTAGTAATATTAAAATTATAACCATTTGCCATAATATTTCTATTTCTAAACAGGAAGAACGGAATTACCAGATAATCTGAAAGCATTGTTCCGTCCTATTGTAATGATGGTGCCCGACTACGCTCCTATAGCAGAAATTTCTTTATTTTCATATGGTTTCTACTACGCCAAGAATCTGGCAGGAAAAATTACTACAACGTTTAGATTGAGCTCTGAACAATTGTCTTCTCAGGTAAGATTTAATTTTACCGTTACAAGCCATATTTAAAAATAGTTTGAATAATCTTTCTCCGTTCCCGGTATTAGTGCATTATCTCTCTATATATATAAAAAAAAACTGGCACACTATTATAATTATGTAATTATAACTAAGCCGTTTTATATACATATATGTACATATTAATCAACAATATAATTTTAATTTATTGGTTATTTTTCATGCATGCGTACAGTTTAGTTTTTTTATTTAGTATGACTTATAACTAAATATCTAGTATATGATGATGTTATGTCTATTATTTATATACCTATTATTATTGATTCCACTACAACTTACCATATTATATCTATGTATTAAAAATATTGTAAAGCTGTATTCCATTTTTTTTTTGTATTTGAATTCTACTTCAATCAATTCAATAAAAGATACAAATATAATTGTATACTGGTTTTAAACCTTATTAAATTACGGATAAGGTTCATATTTATTTATTGCAAACAGAAGCGTTACGATTTTAGGAGCAGTAATCCTTGTGGCCGGTAATCTAATACGTCAGATGCCCGACGGAGATGAGAGACAAGTAGTATTAAGAGCATTACGAGATGTGAATGTACCCAAGATTCTAGCTGATAATCTTGTTTTGTTCAATGGTATAGTACCTTATGAAGCATATTTATGTCACGAGAATATTATCTCATATTGTTTTCAATATATTGGTAAAGAAAAGTACATACATAAGGGACATTAATCCTTTGTGTAATTTTTTATACAGGTTTTATATCAGATTTGTTGGATGGATGGATTTGGATTTCCTTGATGGATTTCCTTTCGCTCCCGTTCATACATCTGTGGTTAACCGTAAATCTACTCCCATGGGATAATTGTATGGGGAATTTCATTTGCAAACTCATGAAAACATGAATCATGAATGGTAAATACATATATTTAAAATGATCAAACCACAATAAGATTACGCATAATATGGCACAACAAGTTCAATTTTTTTCAAATAGTTTTTTAGTGTTGCAGTAATTCTATGCAAAATTAAAACTAACTATGTCTAACTTTTACAAAGTACTTAATTGTTATAAGTCCTTATATATTTTTAATTTCTCTTTACATAGTGGATCGTTTACTGTGGTTTGATTTTGTTTACATGATTATTCATCGACTAATTGAGTGTAACGTGTTTCAGATCTGTTGAAATTTGCTGACAAAATGAAGATGGGCAAAAGATTTGACAATATTTCATTAGGACAAGGTCAAGGGCCTCTAGCCCAAGCTATGATGAAAGTTGGCTGTGATTTTGGTAACTGAGTATTTTTTCAGGTAAAGTATTACATTTCCTTTCAATCGTAAAGTATATTCGTTTTTTATAAATCATTCGAATATAACTTATAGCACGGCTTAAGTGTTTTTCATAATGTATCTAAAACAATTCGAAGAAAATGCTATATTACAATTCAAAGAAATGAATTTAAGATTAGATTAACTCTTAAAGATTCCAAATATGTATGATATATCCGTTTTATGTACATATATTAATAAAAATGTGATAATAACTTTGTCTAGGGTAATTGGCTGTATTTTTATTCAGTAGACAGCAAAATCTATTTTAATGAAATTTATTGCGTTAGATGTTAACTCGAACCTACATATGTGTAGATACCTTTTTAGTGTGACTTCTGACCTCACGATATATATATTTTTAAATGTAAATTTCAGAATTGCCATTTGTCTCCATCATGGATGCCAGTCTTGGAGTTAAATGTGAGCAAATAGTCCCAGAAGTAGTTCATAAGGACTTTCGACTGTGACTCACATCAACACCTTCACCCTTCTTTCCTGTGGCGTTATTACAGAATGGTATTTTAAATATTATTGGTACATAAAGTTAATTATAACCATACGATACACAAGTTTAATATTAAGAAAAACAAGTATAAAATGTATCTGTTTATTAAATTTGTTATATGACTTCGAAACAAAGACATGTTATTTTCTCAGTTGACTTTATGAAGAAGCTATTTTATTTTATTTCTTCAGGTTTTAGGACTGTTGAATTATATGTAACAAAACTTTTATAATTTTCAGTGGCTCCTATTTTCACTATGCCTATTCCATGGTGTAGTTCTAGAAAGACGGAAGTTTGGTCCTCGTGGTTATAATATACCATACGAATCACAGACGGTGATCTTCGTATTTATATTTCTCAGCTTCACATGTTTCTGAATGAATAACATGAAGTTCCATTGCGGGTTTGTTAATTAATTTTACGGTAAATTAATGCCTTTAATTTGTAAAAGGCTGCTTTTTATTAATTAGTTAACATGAAAGAACCAATGGGTTTGTTAAAATAAGTAGTAGATTACTATGTAACTGCTATTATTTGTATTGTTGGGTTGTATGATATTCTGGGAGAACAATAGGACTGACGTTGAGGGTCGTTACTAAGTCTCTAATTGAAACAGGGTTCACGAAAGCAATAACTTGAACAATGCTTGCATTATGGACAAGATTTAATTGGAATATTATTATAATAGATAGGATACATTTTAATGCTTACATACTTTTAATTGGTATTTTAAATCATTTTGTTCAGATGTTAACGTATACAGCGGGTCATATTAACTATGGTGGACGAGTCACTGATGATTGGGAGAGTCGGTGTTTATTGTGTTTGTTGGCTGATTACTACACAACTGCTGTACTCAATGATAGGTGGATATTCGTTGAGAGTGGCGCCTATAAACAAGTATACAAATTCCTCATGTTGTATTATGATTCCGAAGGTATATTTTTAGTAAAACTAGGAGATCGCACTGTTAATATCATTAAATTCAGACACCAAATATTTCTTTCATACTTCGAGATCGTAATATTGTGTAATCCGTTTGAAGTTATAATTATTGTTTTAACAGCAACAATCTTCATCCACGATTGATGACTACACTCGTTATATACGCACCTTACCACTGATAAATTTACAAAGGGGTCATTACTAATTTTCGTTTTTCACCAGCGACTTGGGTAAAAGATTCATATTTCCGAGTACAATTTATGCAGCTCTGGGCTGATGGTGGTGTTCCTCAGGTGTTTTGGATTTCTGGGTTCTACATCCCCCAGGCATTCCTTACTGGTGCATTACAAAACTATGCTAGATAACATGTCATTGTAATTGATACCGTCGCTTACGCTTTTGAGATAAGTCTAAGATAACACCCCAACGGTAGAATTCATATTTAAAAAATATCTAGGTATTTTGAACACACAAATTTCCACTATTTAGTTGTTTAAGTATCAGTAGTGATTAGTAGTCGAAAATAAGATAGAAAAGTGAGTATAGGACTCACGAATAATTCTATAAGTAAGTATATCGTCAGGTCTCAAAACTCTAGCATACCAGCGAAGCTGGTCAGTCTACGAAATGTAATCTTTATTTTATTAAAAATAAAAAATAAATGAAAATAGACGTTTATTTAAATGAACAGTTTAGAACAATGGTTACCAGAACAGATGTGAAAGGAATATCTGCACATACTTTATATTAACTAAGTTATATCTCCAGGTTTTTAACGCTCCGCCAGCGAAGAAACCAGATGATGGTTGCTGTGTCCGAGGCCTATTTTCAGAAGGTGCTAGATTTAATACTGGTGATATGACATAAGAAGAACCAGGAACAGACCAAAGGAACTACATACCGGTTGGTATTTCAAAACTTCACTACTTTATCAGTGGTTCATGTTAATGAGGTGATAAAAACTAAAATATTTAAAATATTCAATTCCAGAATTGGCAATCATATATATGAAACCGGAACAAAATCATCGTCTGGCGCAAGGTTTATACGAATATCCGACATACAAGACACTCGTTAGAGCCGGAACACTCTCGACTATGTGATGACTATTGAACTGGCGACTCATAAGCCACACTCTCACAGGATAAAGCGTGGCGTCGCTTTGTTCTGTGCTTTGGATCATTGAACGATTCGGCATATGCCGAAGTTTCGGTGTATTGCACTGTCCCTAATCACCCTAATCCGCGGGACTACCATTGGATAATTTCAATGAAATATTTTCCAAATTAACGAATTTGAAAATAATTTTTTCACGATTAGTACATAATTATTTAAAAGTCGTTAATAAATTTAATATTTCAGCCTTAATTTCTTCTGGTAATCTGCTTCTAATGTAGATACGTGGAATTATCCAATGATAGTTACGCGGATTCACACTATCCCCGACGATATCATTTTTTCATCTTGACTTATTTAATCATCGTTTGATAATTTTGTTATTGTTACACTGTCTAAGACCATAATCATTTTTTGTTACATAAGTATTAATTTATTATTGAATAAAGTTTTCAAATTTATATTCTTTTTCTTTGTAGTATTTAGATGAGTGAAGGATAAATATTTTTAGTTTCTTTCTTTTAGTCGTCTCGAAAATTTTGTGGTTGGTGTTCCATTAAGATCTGTTTTTATATTTAAATATATCATAGTATAACATAGTATAATATATTATAAAATACTTTTGAGCTTTGAAATGAAATAATACCAACAAAATTATTCAACTTCATCTAACGGAAAAACGTGATGGGCATAGTAAAGTTTCAAAATAAACTTGTGCAAATATTCCAAAAGGGTAGGGAAGATTTATGATAAACAAAAGTAATGCGTTTGACTTGTCAGCGAATAGGAAAAGAAGCGATTTTACTTCGTGTTTTCTAATGGAATTTTTCAAACCGTTGCCTGACGTGAACAATCTTGCTTGAAAATATTGTAAACATCAGTTTAATGTACAAAAATATGTAATATATATGTATAAATATTAGAGACTCAACTCGTTAATAAAATATGCAACTAAAGATTAGAAACACGTTTTGCTGTGTTAAAATCTTGAAAGAAGGAAGTTAGTACAATATCTAATAACTTCTATCAAGTATTTTTGTTACTATTACTGATTTCATTCCTCATTTATCTATAATGTTGACATAACTCAGAATAAATATAAGTTATTACAAGAACTATCAAAGGTATAATCATTTAAATATAATCAATTTTAAAATTTAAAACATTACATTAAACAAGTAATCGTTATAAAGACATGACGAATGATTTCATATTTATAATATCAGTAATCTATAATAAGTATGTATCAGCTATGTTGATGTGTTTATGTATAAGTTTATTTATTTTATAAAGAACATCTTAACGTCTAGTTTCCTCCACTCAGTTCATTGAAGCGAGTCTTTTTAATATCCCCGCAGTATGCCCTGCGGTGTGTGTGTTGTGTCATGAACTCAGCTCCTGGGACGAGGGAAGCATTACTTTAAACAATTTTTAATTAAACCTCCGCGAGCTCTCATCTAGTGCTCCTTATTAAAAAATCTGCATTTTAATGAGGGCGACACGTCTGGCCTTCATTGGCGACAGAAATGATGACAGACATTATACATTACATCGTTTTAATTTAAATGATGTGTAACTAAGATGTATTAATATACATATGTACTCATATCTACATTCTTTGTAAAGTCAATCACATGTAAAACACTCCACGTCCGGTAAATAACGACCTAGTTAATATATGTACTTATTAAAGTATCGTGTTCTGATACGACTCATTGAATTAATGTTTTATTTGTTCCTCAAAATATTACAAATGAGTTAAACATTTATTAAGTTACCAGATGAAATACTATTACTTCTATGAATATCACGTAGTACTAAGTATAGGGTGGATGAACCTACTGCCAGGTAGACCGATGATCTGGTCAGAGATATTCAACAATGTATGGTCACCTCGGTTGATACTGAGAGCCTGGCCAGAAAGCGCGATTTACGCGCTAGTTCACTCGCGCGTAGGCACTCGCGCGTTCTCGAGTTATTAGGCCTCGGCCTCGAATTTTGCGGGCAGCGGAGCGGCAGCGGGAGCGGCAAGATCATACGCGTATAATCAAATGGACCGACCCTCGAATACAGCGGTGCAGGAGCAGGGCGGGGGCGGGCAACGAGCGGTGCACGGGTTCACTCCAGTCAAGCGGTGACCGCCCGCGTTGCGCGTCTGCATTGTAGTGTTGTAATTTTTTTTTGTGACGTATCAAAATGTATTCGGACGTGCAAGAGCAAATTATTTCGGCAATCTTTGAGAGGACACCCTTATGGAACAGCAAAGATGTGAACCATAAAAATAGAAGACGAATTAACCAATTATGGGAAGAAATAAAAAACGAACTGAATATTGAAGGTAAATATAATAATGGTTTATTATGTCAATACAATATTTATTATCTTTTACAAATAATTATTATTATTGACGGTAATAATTATCATTATTACCGTCCTTATAGTAGGGATCCACTTCTTCTTTTGCCCAAAATAAATCGAGCATTAGGAATGATTTCGAATCATAAAGATGTCGCCGTTTTTCAGACATTTTGTTCGCGAATAAAACAAATATCTCGACAACACAACCACGAACACAACACTACACCGCTATAGTGCCGCGCGATCTGCCCGCTAGTTTCGAGAACAGGTATGCGTTGCCCGCCCCCTTGGCGCGCCGCTGCCGCTGCCGCCCCGCTACCCGCGAGATTCGAGGCCGAGGCCTTAGAGCTGCATACATTCCGTCCAGATGCTCTCGCGCGTCACCTCACTAGCGCGCATTACGTGGGAGCGCCGCCGAGTCGAGATACTCCGGTCTCCGGGGCCGTTACAGCGTCCAGAACGACGCGCGTGTTCGTGGCGAGTGGACGTATTCGTTTTTTAAAAATGGAGCGTGAAAACTTTGATACGGAACTTTTTATTGACGAAATTGAGAAAAGAGTAGCTATATGGAATATGTAATGGTCAGATTATTCTAATAGAACTATTAAGGGTCGGAACTGGGAAGAAATAGTAGAATTTTTTTTGTGAAGCCGGTGATTCCGAGGAGAAAAAAAAACTAACTAAATAACTGAACAAATCCGTCTTATCACATACGCGCGTTATTTCGCCGCATCTGGACATAATACAAAACAAATCGCGCGAGTGGACTCTCGCGTAAATCGCGCTTTCTGGACAGGCTCTAATGTTAGATAAACAAATAGAAAAAGTCCATGGCTAATGCGTTAACTAAACGTAACGTCATTTTAACGAAAATTATATAAAAGTATATAAACCTTATACGAATAAATATATTCTTTAGTTATAGTCATATTATATAATATTAGTTGCAGCCAGCATCATCCTCCCTGCTACGTACTACACAGAGCCGACAACTGAAAGAGAGAGATTTATTTCCTCGTGTTATATTTCAATCTTAGTTAGTTACTGTTCATATGAATCAAGAGGTCATCAATGTTATAATAAAGTGTGTCTTCATCAGATCACATGTTTCACTTACTTCATTGTAAATCCTTCTTCTAACGCTCCGTCGGTTGATGCGGTTTCAGGACACGACAGACATATAAAAATATTTAATCGCTTCATAAACACTGAAATAGATATTAACCTTTTTATTTGATAAAAAAACACTATTTTTGTCAGTAATAGGATCAGTTTGACTCAAAACTAACTTCAGTAATCTTACCTTTTGGAAGAGAATCATTAATAAATAATCCAACTTATTAACTGTAATACTTTCACAAGTTTTGAAAAAGGCTTTATAAACTTTTATTATTCATAACTAAGGAGATTTATTGTATAACATTGTATTATAAGTATAGAAAATACTATTATTACATTTAACATAAACAGAAAATCGTTATTTATGTCAACAGTTAAGATTTTTCAACGGCAAGTCCTCCCCAGTTACCGCATTAGAGACGTACGGAGCTTATTATTTTAATTATAATAATTAAGCTTATTATATTAATCAGCCTAATTTAACCGGATATGTCTTGCTTTACATTATTGACATTCGTCAGTTTTTTCATCTATAATGAAACATGACAAAATATAATTAACAAATAAAAACAATGGCTTAGTAACAGCGGAAATATAATAGTATAATACTGTTTCTAGTATGATGAATGAGTGTGAGTGACATGTACAAAGACACAGTATCGAGTATCGAGTGTTGATGGAGCCGAGTCAAGTGTTGCTTTATGAGACGAACTGTTCTATATGAGTCACCGATGACTTGTTACAATACAGGAGTAGTGTGAAGGTGGTTGTGTGTTGGTAAGAGACTCCTCTATAGAAGGGTGAGGGTGGGGGGGGGGGGGTCGGTAATAGAGGTAGTTTATGAATATTGCAGTAACTTAGCGGCAATTAGTAGACTGGCTTTTAAGTGAGTCACTACTTAATAGTATTTTAATATGTGTGTGTGTGTTGTAGTAAAAGAAATTAACTTGATTGTAGTCGAGACAAAAGGAAGTGTGCTTCTGTTTTATTAAGCCACTTTACCGTTTCAGTAGCTACAAGTGGTTAGAAAAATTCTTTAGCCCCATAAGGTTTATAATATTTCTTAATTTGAGTCTGTAAGTTACAGCGTTTTTAAATCTCTGACTAACTTTACTAAAACTGGTTTTAAATTTAATTTTAGGTGTTTTTTTCATAACAAAATATATGTATGACATCATCATCAGCCTATCGGAGCTCACTGCCCAGCAAAGGCCTCTTTCTCACATCGAGAAAGTTTTGAGCATTAATCACCACTCTTGCTCAAGACGGGTTTGTGATTTCAAACTTATAATTGTGAAACTATAAGTCCAGGTTTCCTCACGATGTTTTCCTTCACCGTATCTCAGTGGTGTCTAAATACTCGTAGAAATACATATGACTCCGAAAGATCACATTGGTACTTGTCAGGTTTAAATCCGTGCCCTCGGCAACGAGAGGCGGGCCCTTGAACCACTAGGCCACCACTGACTTGCGGGTTGAGTTCCTGGGGCTGCAAGCCGTAGTTTTATGTTTGAGAGATGAGTGGACCTTCAACATCTATAATATTAATTTACTGTTACATATTTCTCAGATTACATTTTCCTTTAAAATACTCTCGTTCATACAAATGTGGTTTAATTTAGTCTCAGCTTTACTTTTTATTTTTATTACATAATCTTAGTTAAGTTAAATTATAATGGAGGAGTTTTGTTATAATGATGTAGGGTTGTGCTTATAACATTCTTTTCTTAAACAATGTAAAACATGTATGTATAAAAGACTAATAGAATAAAAAAAATATATATTAAAATTGTTGAAACGTGTAAAATATGAATCGTTTTGTATGCCTTATAAAAATTACCAGATTGTTTTTATATCTTTGTGTATTTTCATTAAAGTCTAGGATCGGTTTAATATACTTATACATCTAAAAAAACAAACTCTAAAATCCTGTCTTTGTTTCTTTTTTATTTGTGAATGTACACATGTTATTTTTATAAGTTTTTGAATGTACCTTATTTTACTTATTCTCTCTAGTCTAGTAAGAGGCGAAAATACGTAGTCAATCGTGATTGAGTTTAAACATTACAGGACATTCACCTTACTCGTGATATTTGAGCTACACTTAAGGCTTGCATGTTGTGCTTGTTCTCAGATTCGTGTACAGAGATTTGTGGTGGAGTCTGCAGAATATATGATCGTATTAATGTATTTAAAGATACTTCAATGTAACATAAATACACGTATTCTCAAGATGGTAGATAACCTGCAAGATAATAGGGTACATAAAATACTGGTATGAAAACTTACTGTTAAAAAAATACGAACTAAAATGAAAACAACATATAAATAATGAACCAAAATAAAAATAAATTGTAAGAGCATTTTTCAAACGATATCGAGTGTCATTTCATTAAAAAGGACATGATTATTTGTTCAAAAATGGTACTGCAAGTAAGAAACTTAAATTTTTCTCTTCACCATCTAAAAATAGCGATTTCAACAAATAGAACAATACCAAATTTTTGAAAAAACCTGATATTTTGACAGGTAATTTTTCGATTGAAAATGAGGCTGATTTTACGATATTTATTCAAAGTAAGCTGAAAAAATAAATATTTCTAATCAATTACATTACAGCGCATTTATAACATCAGAAGGAAAGTTTTGACCAAATTTCGTGACAAAATATTGTTTTTCATTAGCGACAAAAATACAAAACCAAAAACATGGTTTTTCGAGTTTTTCACACAAAATTTGAGGTTATATGAAAAAAATGTTAGGATAAAAGTTTTAGGTCTTTTTACTACCTACAACTTTGTCATATAACATTTTTCCGTAGGACTTTTAGTTTTGCCGGAAATCGAGAAAACCCATTTTTCACCCTTAAATACAAATCCCCATACCCTTCCCGACCTCAGATCGCCCGTAAATTATTTTTCCTTTTATTTTTATAATATTCCCCTCCTTTTCTAATTAGTTTCATTCTACTATAATTAACTTTCACTTTTCATTAATTTTAAAGGCTTCTGCACAAGTCTTATCATAGAATGAAACGTTTTATATTATAACTTTGTAGTTTCATAATTAATATATTTAGATGTCAAAGATTCGTCCAATTAAAAATCAATATTCGATTTCATCGTGAGACAACTCATCAATTAATATATTAGTTAATATTTTCATCTATTATTATATTTAGTTATATTCACCCTCCCGTTAATAAATTAAATTAGGGGGATTTTAAAATGACGTGTTAATTATTACCTACTGCACATTATATTAATATATATAATATACATATCAAACGTTTTTTAGCTACTCAATATTATAATTCCCTTGCTTATTGGAGTAACTTTTCTTTGTAATAGAAAATATGTGATATTTGTTATTCTTCTTTTTGTTAACAAAAAAATAATAAGAAAACTTTTAAAAACCAAAATGTTCAACGGAACACTTTTATGATATAAAAAAGTAAAGTAATGTATTTTATATAACATTGTGAAATAATTATTTAATAGTAATTCAATTTATCGAATTAAGTTTACTTTTTGTTCTAAATTATTATTTATTTATGCCTAATTGATATTAATGTAATATAGGTAAAACGGAATTTCCATTCAATTTATTGTATTTGGTATTGTCAATCGAAACAATGAAGACGTATAGTAATAGTCAGAAGACAGTTAATAACATTGAAGTGTTCTCAACATTTTATCCTTTGAATCGTATCTTACAATTCTTTGGGCTTTCTTGTGTTTACAATATCGATAACATATTAAAGTGTTCTGCGTCTACCTTAAAAATCACATGTTTACTAGTAGTTCTCTTCTTTTTAAATTCTTTATGTTTTTACTACCAATTCTCTAACATGACAAATGTATCTTCGAATTTATTAATTAACAATTTCTACTTTTTTATCATAATAATAGATTATTTCCAATATGTCACAAATCTTTATTTTGTTTATAAATATGGAGAGTCCCATGTGAAATATATCGATAATTATGTTTATATTGACAACATTCTTCATTCGTATTACATTCATGGTCAAGTCAAAAGTAGTATTATTAAAACATGTGTATTTTTTCTTGTCCTCTGCTCCATAATTTCGGTTGCCGATTTTATAACCTGGGTCATAAGTTTTAATAATATTGCCTTTATATCATTCTTTTTATACTACGTGTATGCGTTCCTTCATTTACTCAGCAATCTAAATTTCATTGCGAATTGCACGCAAGTGCTCTATCGTTTACAAACGATTGGTGATGCATTACAATATCACGGTCGGGATACCAGTAATTTACCCGTGTTACATGGAGAAACTGTCAATGATATTGTTGTAAACAAAAGTCTGCCGAATACAAATCCTTCAAGAGCTGTTGTTAAAACAGTTAATCGACAAAATATAGTTAATATAGTAACGGCATTACAAAGATGCTACTTATTATTAATAGATCAAATCACTTATATTAACAAAGCCTTTGGTTTCCGAGTGAGTGTTATGAGAATGAAAGTAAATAATCTGTTTAAGGAAATATTAAAACGTTATCATATTTTTGGTTATAGATTTTAATAAATTGCATTAATTTTATAATACGTTTATTAGAAAATATGTCTTCAATAATCGGACTACTTGCTGACAGAATAGTTAGTAAAATAATATCATTTATGTAAAGTGTCAATATGGTTTATAATTTTATAACCAAACAATTTTATTTTTATTTCCAGGCAGTGCATCATGGCACTGGATACTTGCCAATTATCACGACGATCGTATTATGTGTTTTCCACTTTTTTGTTATTTTCCATATGGTACATATTTGTGAACAGAATTACAGACAGATTGAAAGAATCATAGATTCCATTGATCGTATACCGAGGGACATACAAATGGGTAAGAACAACTCTTAATTGATTTTGGTGTTTTACCATTTAACATACATATATACATATTATGTATTATATTGAATGATAGTTCTTTTTATTGATGCTCATACTAAATATTTTATAGATCCAGTCACTCTACACTCTCTGAAGGAATTGAGGAATATAATAATAACACGAAAAATTATTTTCCACGCAAATAATTTCTTTATGCTGGAATATCCCATGTTAGTGTCTATTTCTTCTGCTCTTGTGTCATATTGATACAAAGTATTAAGTAAATTTAATTAAAAATGAATCGGTCCTGAAAATAAGGTTTTTTTTAATTAACTTAAGGTTAAGTTACAAAGTGTATTTAAAAAAATAATGAGTATTTTAGATATAGCAATAAATATGTCGACTTACATCAGTGATTCTTTATTTAATGAATTGACAACTGTCTTCTTACCATATAAGATTGTACATATAACAAAATTTTTTATTTAATTATGAAACCTCCTAATGTTAAGTCATTTAAAGATAACGAGTTTTGAAACGTGGATACAAACTCAGATGTAAAATATACAGACATATAGAACTTCGTATAGCAAAACTATGAATTTAATTCAGCAAAATATTAAATTTAATTTTAAAAGCATTATTTGCTTTTATGCTTTATAAAAGAAAATTTAATTAGTATTCTCTCAGTGGCTGGACTACATTATTATGAACGCAGCTTATACAGACTTGATAATGTATGTATGTGTGTATTAACGAAATATATAATATTATACTGGATCTGTTTAATATGTAATATTGTTCTAGGTCTGATTAATTTTTTATTACTCCTGTACCAGTACTTGAATCTTAATACACTATTAAACATAGAAAATCAATAATAATTGTGTAGAATGTTTTGGAGCCTCGAAAACAGACTAAAGCTTGAAATATTAACAATTTTAATTCTTTAAAGTAAAAACGTTTTCACTTACTTAATTTTACTAAGCTGGAAGACAGAATTATATTATGGTAAAATGTAGGGTGAAATTAACTTTTAATTTTATGGTGAAGAAAATTTTTAATTTGAAACGTAAACATTTTATTTCAATACAACAAAATAAATTTTAAAATTTTATCAGTGTCTTTATTTTCGTCTCATCGTCTTATTAACATATATATGTATTTTAAATGAGTCAAACATCAGTTAAGACTTACAAAAATTAATTAAATGAAAACAACGTTAAGATGAAAGAAAAACTATCTCTTTAAATATTTTTTTTCCTAACACATAGATAAATAAGGTTTAAATAAAGATAAAGAAGATTTTTGTAAGGTTTATTACCTTTCCTTGGTGTCCATATCGTAAAACAGATTTTTTATCAAATGTATTAGATTAAATACAAAATATAAAAAATTGTATCAATACACCATCCTGGGCGATGTTTTTCATGAACACGTAGTTTTGAATATAAAATTATTCCTTAATAAATCAACAAGATGAAGGAGAACAAGTCAGCGGTGGCCTGGTAGTTAAAGGGCCCGCCTCTCCTTACCGACGGCGCGGGTTCAAACCTGGCAAGTACCAATGTGATTTTTTGGAGTCATATGTACTTTCTGAGAGTATTTAGACATCACTGACATACGGTGAAGGAAAACATCGTGAGGAAACCTGGACTTATAATTTTACAAATATCAGTTTGAAATCACCAACCCGTCTTGAGCAAGCGTGGTGATTAATGCTCAAACCTTCTTCATGTGAGAAAGAGGCCCTTACTCAGCAGTGGGCTCTGATAGACTGATGATGATGAACGAGATTACTTTTATATATTATCTACTTTATCAAGTTATGACATAATTAATGCTTATCTTTTATTAGAACTCTTAAGTACTTATATACATAATTTTGGTGAAAATTTGTTGAGCAGTTTTGGTCTGCTTAAGTAATAAACAAGTTAATCAAAATAAAAATATGATTATACGTTTACAAAGCGATTTTGATTAAAATAGTTATGTAAATATTAGTCTGCAATCGTTCTGGTTTAAAGTGCACCTACTTACATCAAAGGTCTGCTCTGTAATCCTTAACCAAGTTCATCACAAACTAGAGAATAGTAACTGGAAAGGTAACTATGTAACTGGTAAGGGGTAACTGAAAAGAAAGAAACAACGTCATGTTTCTTTGATATGAATTTTATTAATTAATTAGAATAAATAGTGCATTGCAATGCAGTTGTCACGGACAGGACATTACAAAGATTTTCATTGGTTGTCTTCTTCTACCTGGCAATTTCCCAGCTATAGCCAGGGTCTGCCTTACATTTTGTGAATAGTTTTTTGGCTATTTGTTTTTACGACCGGCCGCCTGCCTGACATCAACCCTCTTTTGGGAATCAACATTAATCAGTGATGTCTAAATACTTTTTAGAAAGTACATATGATTCGGAAAAATCACATTGGTACTTGCCCGGGCCAGGATCGAACCCGCGCCCTCGGCGACGAGAGGCCGAGAGGCGGGCCCTTTAACCACTGAGCCACCACTGACTCATTTTTGAAAGATTTTCATTGGTTGTCTTCCTTTTAAATACGGAAAAATATTCTAAGTTCTTATAATGGATTTGCTTAGATTAAAATATTAAAAATTTTGTATATAAATAATATTGATGAGTATGAAAAAAGGTAATATAGTGGTCCCATTTTTTTATGGTTATTAATGATAGTAATCTACGAAACTAATTACGAACGAGATTAGCACTCGTATTTATTGAACTAAGCAGCACTATTTCATGGAATACGATGACTTCGTTGATATTAAAATTGCATTAGCGAACTGGGTTACAAAACTGCAACAGACATTATGGTAGTGTAAATTAATTACTGCCATGTTGATGAATCATACCTAGCATCATATATATACGATTTTTCACAGAACAAATATTTTTTCTACTATTCCGGAACCATCACACAAGCAGTTAAAATCAGGAAATTTCCATAATATGCATGTGGAGTTGACTAGATCAATAGTGTTATGGGTCAAAATAAAAAACAATAATAGTACTTAAATATCGTTTTATAAACAGATGATACAAGTATTATGATGCAATGACAGTCACTTCTTAGCCCAATTAGTGAAGCAAGTTATATCAACACATTGAAACAAAACAACAAATGACTATTTGTAAGCCCTATGTGTATATTTGTCAATATATGAAAGGTTCACAGGGAACAAAATAACCATTGAAAGAATTAGGTACGCGAAACATAAAAAAGAGCCTTAATAAAAAATATTCATGTGATTTTTGTTAAGTAAGAAATAGCCAAGTATATATTGCAATAATTGGTTTTTTATTCCCTACTTGTTGAGTTTCATTTGATATTATTTTAAAATATTTAAATTTATACTTGAGTGTGTTGTGATAATATATAGTCTCAGAAAAAAAAATCACCCTCTTAAGCTTATTATAGTCACATGATAAAACGACTGTGTTTATTCCAACAATAAAAAAGCAATAAAAATATAAATGATAATGATAATATGAAATACAATTATTTAATATTTTGCAATAATACAATGGTACTTGTAATAAATACAGATGCAAGTGACAAGAAAGTTGGATATTCCAATCTGAACAGGTTACATGCTTGGAAATTAATGGGTCTGCTTGTGATAAGTTCTCTAAGTTGTTTTAGTGATTCGTTTTCTTCTTGCTGTAGAAAGTATAAACATTGTTATTTACATATGGATTTAGCAACCAAAAAGTGAATTTACACATTTATAAATATGTATATATATTTTGTTAGTTTACAACAACGTTTTACTTACTCATTGTGTTATCAAGAAGTAAGTAGTCAATTAAACGCATGATTCTTTCGCATGAGTCTGTAGTTCAGTTCACAGATATGTAATCCATAAAGTACAATAAAAGTGTTTCCAATCATTCTTACTATTGTAGTTATTAAAGACAGGTAACTTAGTAGCACTTCCCGTCTATGAAATAAATATACTTACTAAACATCTATATACAATAAAATAGTAAAAATTGAAAATGCACGGTTTTTTGAGGAGGTAGATTTAATGTAGTTATTTGCATGTCAAAGAATTCAGCGGACTCAATCTTGTGTTTGGTCAGGTTCAGACAGAAAAGTTGCAAATTTCACGAAAACTAGAATTCTTTGCTGCCTAAACAAAGTTAACTGTACGTCACGGCTAATTTATCAGCAGCATATAAGTTTATAATTGCAATAAATAAGTAATAAAAGTTATAATTTAAAGGGAGGATATGTTTTTGTGAAGCTAAATTAAGAAATATGTATGTATTATTTTTATTTTATTATTATGTATATATTGTTTATTTTGTAGGGCGTGGGAAGGTTTTATAAAAAAGGTTACAGTTCTTAATCATCGTGGCTGAAGCTTATATGGGTCGATCCATAAACGAGTCATGATAGAGCGAAGGATGACCAGTTGGACAATAAATGGAAGGATCTTATATGTTTTGTACGACTATTTTGGTTCTTGCTTCTGGATGATCAAAATAATTTAAACTGGTTACTTTTATAACAAACATAGGTATATAATATTCTGGAAATTGTCCCAGAAAAAAGATTGTCGAGTTAAAAATTTTTGTGCATAAATATTAAGTTTATCTGTGCGATACGAAAAAATGAAATCAATAATAAACCAAATATGAAAAAAGAAAGCTGTGTTAGTGACTATGTAGATTTTCTTTTGTTTCATATTCTTACCAGACAATCCAAGAATAATCTGATGGTAAAATTCAACATCACAACTACTTCAGCGATGTAACTCATACAGCCGAGGAAAATCTGTAATCATGGAATATATAAGTGAGATAATGTAATAAGATCAGCGAAAACCTTGCAAAGTTCTATGTGTATTTAGAAATATCGAATAAGTGTCTTAATTTATTATAAAGGATAATGAATGTAAAACTATCTATGGCGACATCACACTTAAATCAGTTTGCAAATGTAAGCAATTGTTAAGCATACTTAAAAATATATATTACCCTGTATCCAAACAAAACGTTTATAGAAGAACATTGTTCCGTTAACACCAAATAACTGTTATTGATTTGCTTGAACTTGTTTCTTAAATCCAAAAGTTTTAGATGACGCAAACAGGCATTCGTAACATTGTGTTCATATTTTAGTTTTGTATGAGGACCCGTCAAATTATTGTTATAGGAATGCCACTCTTGTAATAGGTCACCAATTGCTTGTAGACGAAATTTAACTTGAGTGCAGTTTGCGATAAAGTCGAAACCACTAAGAAGCTTACATAAATTATGAAAGTAATCAATGATATATTTTATTTGTTTAAGCCAGCCATTGATAAAAGCCCACATGATAGCATTTATTATAGATGAAATGAATCAAAATACAATAAATATATACACTCTTTTAATCCTTTTTTTGATTTCAGGATAAAAATTTCTCCCAAGGACATTATCAATAATCTCGTAAGTCTCAAAATACTCTATATATTTTTCTGTATTTTTATAAACCAAAATAATATCAATATTGAAACGAATATAACTATAGAGATTTTCCAGATAGGATAAATCGAATATGTTTAATTCAGTGATTTTCATATATGGCAATTTAGAGTAAGTGCATAATACTTTGATTGTAAAGTTAAATGTGACCAGTAAAGTAATTCTCAAGTAATTTAGATATTTTAATATTTTACTATCACGACGACCAACAAAAAAGAGGTAGAATAGTTTTAAGATGGTGTTAGAACTCGTACATGTTGACCAAACGTCAATTTGTGGGTTTCTCTTGATAGTAAACTTGTAGCTCTTCATTATAACACCTGTGAATACAGTTTACAAACTAAATTAATGCGTTCATTCTATTATTAATATTTTATATTTAATCATCAAGCACCATTATACATAGATTCTTTTATTTCATATAAAAAACA
Organism: Danaus chrysippus; assembly: GCA_916720795.1. NCBI lineage: Eukaryota > Metazoa > Arthropoda > Insecta > Lepidoptera > Nymphalidae > Danaus > Danaus chrysippus. Next base: position 1,747,142 of record CAKASE010000074.1, read on the forward strand.
CTTATTGCAATATAGTTGCCTACATTTTTAAAAGTAACAGAAATTACACGAATATTTTTTATTAAGCCTATTTTACGTATATTTTGTCTCATGTACATGCTTCTTTCAAATGGCCCGACATGTTTCTTCCCGTAAAACCTATCATGTATTGACTGATATATGACAAGTCATATCTTTCTCATGTTATTTGATTTCAATATAAATTGTTTTACTTTTCATAACGCGCTGAGCTAACAATTTACTGTTTTGCATCAAAATACTTGAACCATCCTTTTGGAATACAATATTTTCGTAAAAACTATTATTATTATTATTTATTTTGATTCCTAAGAAAAAAGATGTCATCAACTCCACATTTTATAGAAGTTTCCTTAATTTAGTCTGCGTATATGATAGTTCTCGATTAATCTAAAAATAATTGTTCTGTGCAAAATTGTAAATATATTGCTAGCTATCATTCATCAACATAGCAGTAATGAATTTGCAATACCATCATGTCTGTTGCGGTCTTGTAACCCAGTTCGCTAATACAATTTTAATATCAACGAAGTCATCGTATTCCATGAAATAGTTCTGTTTAGTTCAATAAATGTAAGTGCTAATCTCGTTTGTAATTGGTTTTATAGCCTACTTCAATAACCGAGAACATTACAATTTAAGTTGATTGAAATTCATAACAATACTCAAGGAAATACCGATGCTAGAAGGATTAATTACACTTTCCTTATAGCTTTAGTAATTTTAAAAGTTTAACTACCTAATGTCATATATATATATAAAAATATATAACGTGTTAGTTATATCTGTAACAAAGATTTGACAGTTGTAGCTAACTGGATAGGGGGTTTGTGTGAATTAAAATTGAGATACCTATCCGTACGTGTGGGTTTCCTATAAACAGTATGTCAAGTAAGTAAATAATTTGTAAATGGTGACAAGTATATTAAGAAAAGTTAAAAAATTATTCACCTCTAATTCTATAGTAAACTGAATCTTGCTATTGATAAAATTAAGATGGTTCAGGAACGCAGATGTTTTATTTTTATTTAATATTGTGAAGGTGTTATCTACATACCACCCTATCAAGTTAGCTACCGTTCGTAAATCTATGTTACAAAGAGCACAACACCTTTTTGATGCTGACCACCTAGAGGTCGAAATAAAGCAAAAATATCCCAATTTCCACACCTCAGGACCTCGAGACACCGTAAGCGCATTCGGCCGATATTTAGAGCGGTTCGTCAGCAAATTTAGAAATCGATGGCGGCTAATGATAAATAATAAGACCAACTGATAGACATTCACATCTCGTGTGCATGTAACCACGGTTCCTTAAAAGCAGCCGAAACGTCGGGAGTATGTAGTTAACATATTTATAGTTAATTATGAATATATGTACTTTAAAGATGGAATAACACATACTCAATTGTTTACTTATGTGAAAACTATTTAAAAAAAGAGAAAACATAAGAAAATGAAATAAGTCATTTGGTTGATTTATTAAGGAATAAACATACGAGTAGTATAATCAAAACTACGAGTTCGTAAAGAATCGTTTAGGACAGTGTACTAACACAAACATTCTGTATTTTATACCACATTGTAAATACATACAAGGATTTGTGAGAATGACTTATCGTTGTATATCTTTAAGAAGAAAATATTTTGAGATAATAATAAAAGTTTATTAATTTAGCTTAAATATTAAAATAAAAACAAGCTTATGCTTTATCCTATAATTATGTGTAGACTAGGAATTAAAGTAATAAATGGTATACGTGGTCTCCCAAAGGTGGAGCTATCGTTAGGGTACAACAATTATTTTCGGAAGCACAATATTTATTTCTGACTGAATGCGATTCTGAAATTTAGAGGGGCAAAAGCCTTGTACTTGTACAGTAGTAATGAAATTGAACAGGTCCAGTACGATACATTTAATTTATACATACACAAAAAAAAATTAGTTCGTATGTAGCTGTGTTCAAATTTATGAAGTCCAACCACTGAGAGAATATTTATTAAAGCTTGAAAAAATAACGTTTTTAATAAGACTAAATTTAATATTTTGCTGCATTAAAATCATAATTTTCCTGCACGTTTTTCAATCTTTCTTATTTTATTGTATCTGAGTTTGGATCCATATTTTTTAAAATCGTTATCGTTAAATGACTTTTAACAGTAGAGGGCTATATATGTAATAGATTAAAAATTTTGTTATACAATCTATAGTAACTAACAAAACTATGATATTACTTACTTTACATATAGTAAATTATAATGAGAATAACATATTAAAACTTTTAACCTATACCTAAGACTACATGATTGCCCCGATGTTAGGATAGCAATACCATTCCATAGCTTCTGTGGTATCAGGAATCTTTTGTTTTACAAGGCTTGGTGTTTGTTCCGCTAAGTCAGCAGCATCACTTGTTATTTGATATTTTATACATACAACGATGTCGCCCCGGTGTTGTTCATTTATTTTTTAATATGTAGCGGGTACGTAACAAACTTTTAAATAAACTTTCTGACTTAAGCTAAAAATATAAAAAAAACTTTTTTTTCAAAACCACTTCAATATTTTTTTTAAATATATTTAATTACTTGATATGACATCATAAGTAACAAGATCAGATGAAATAGACGAATAGATATTCCAGTTTATAGAAATTATTTGCGAGGAAAATATTTTTTTTCTTATTATTATTTTACTAATTTCTTCAGAGAATCTAGAATGACTGGACTATAGTACATAAAGTATCAATACAAAGAAATACTATTCCGTATCATATGTAAATATGTAAAAAAGTAAAATACCAAAATGATTTAAGAACAGTTCTTATCGATTTGTATGACCCTTGGTAAACGATCTATAATTCTTTAATCTGACTGTTATTCTGTTCACAAATATGTACCATATAGGAAATAACAGAAAATTAAAATCACATGAAATGATCGTGGCTATAATTGCCAAGTATTTAGTGCCATTTGGACTGCCTCAAAATCAAAATCATAATAAATAAATGTTTCCATAATCAAATCAAAATGAATTTACATAGATCCGATTATTAAAGACATATTCTCTAATAAATAAAGTAAATAATAAGTATTAGAAAATTCACGAAATTTATAAAAATCTCTAACCAAATATATAGCATTTTAATATTTCCTTAAATGGATAATTTACTGTCGTTCTCATAACACTCACTCGAAAACCAAAGGCTTTGTTAATATAGGTGCTTTGATCTATTAATAATAAGTTATAAATGTTGGTATAGTTGAAAGTATATTTTATTTTGACTAATGAATAAATAGTTTAAAAAAACCATGTCGAAGTTTCAAAACTCTTGAATAACTGGAATATAGAAAAAAAACAAATTACAGTAAATTACTATTATTCCATGATCAATGTGTAATAAGAATAAAGACCAAATATGGTGATAAAATCCGATTACAAAAAGTAATATTTATGACACATTTTGCAAAAATATAACAGTAGGTATATGTGACAACAGCTGAGGAGATGGACAATATAATGACGTACTCAAGTTTGAAGAAATTTAAAACGTGAAAGCAAATTGGTTTGGTCTGAATAATTTCTTTCAGTTCGGTTATGGCTACTCGCATTTCGGATGCTGTAAAAATATATTACAAAGAAAATTCTGAATTATATAGTAAATAAAAAAATATGAAGCAATACTTTCTTATTTGCAATTAAGTTTTCAATCCAAAATATAATTCTATCTGTCTGTCGATAGCTCTTTTCGCAACAGTTCACGCCGCAAAATAAAAATGAAGAAATTGAAATAAATCTAGTTGCAGCTGCCATTACAAGGAGCCAACTGTACTCTATAGCCTGTAAAATAAGGTTTTATTAAGGAAATTTACAGTTATCTTAGAAATATAAAAAGGATATTATTATAGCAGAAGTGTAATATATGCTATAATTAAGGCTTGTAAATATATTACTCATGGCTATTAAGGTATAAGGAGAGAAATTGTTAAGTGGAACATAAGATGGTAGACGCCCTTTACTGTTTTGGATTTTACTTTAAAAGCTTGTTATAAAAGTCTTATCACTAAGTTCAACAAAAAAAAATGTACGTTTGCATACAAGTCATTACAATAGTCACTACTTATTAAAATCAGACACACTAGTACTTAGTAGTGATAATGTAATAATACTTACCAATGAACCGAAGAGAAGACGTATCACTAAATTTAATACCATAACCATTTCAATTATAAAAATTATGTTATAAGAAAATATCTAAAAATGAAAAATACAGGTATTTATTAGTAAATCTAAGAAAACTAATAATTTTCTTTCACTGTTACCAACTTTATACTTACTCGGAATCCATACATTTTGATGATGTAATAAGTCTGTTTAGTTAAAAGTAAATAGCATTTGGTAAACATCATTATGTCACTGGAAACCCGCTTTTTTTCTTGGACTGTCTTAGTTATAAAATAATTATGGTGTGCTATGTCTTTAAGTTCACCCGGTACGTTATTAGAATTATAATAGTAATGTTTTAACCATTTCCCGATCGATATTAAACGGTATTTTACTTGACAAACATTGGTTTCACATTTCACAGGATAATTCTTCATTTTTAATCATCATATAGGCGACCGTTACACCAATGATAAGCAACTCGTATCAGCTCAGATGTTATACGGCTTTGTTAAATGATCAATATGATATTAATTCTAATACATTAAAAAAATGAATAAATAATTTAGAAGTTAAAAGTACGTATGTTATTACTAAAACAATTATTTTGATAACCCAGCTATTAGTAAGATTAATATGTGGCATATAAATGTATAAATATATTTTTTATTTTTACTTTAAGTTATATTTTTAGTAAGGAAGGCTTTGCAGTATTTTTTCTATGTTTCAATATCTTCAGAAGTTTAACTATACCAATATAGTTCATGAGACTAAAAAACCACAAAATATATGTATTCACTATTCTATTATTACGTTGTAATAAAATCTCTAGACCCGTTTCAGTGGTTGTTGTTTGACTTATTTAAGTAATCTAATCTCAATAGAATGGTTTAACTCTCTTTTAAATATAGGAAAAAGCTCCCTAATACATAGACCATGTGGCTCCAACACCTAATTTTATTAAATATCAACAATTAGTAGAGACGTTTTAATATAACATTATTTACTATTTTTAAGAGGTCTTTATTTCTGCTATTATACTTGTACTCCACTGATGTATTTCACGTTGGGTACACTCAAAAAACTAAGACCACATCAATCATTGGGCTGCAGCAAGTACATACGTCAATTTAGTTTTATATGAAAATTTCCAATTCATATCGGAAAATACTTCGTAAATTATTTTTTTTATTTCATTTCGTCATATAATTGATAACAGTTACGTTAAATCAAAAATTAAAATCTGTCTTATTTTTCTTTCATAGGTTGCTGCTGTTGTTGTTGTATGTAGCTACCATCCACATGTTCTCTAGATAGCTTATTTGACTGTTTCTTGGTCATAAACATAATAATTGTATATGCTTGCCCCAAGTTCGCATTATCACAGTATATACGAGGCGTTACCCATTTTTTAGTAAAACTTTTGATGCTACTTCTAACAAAATTGCGTTAAATGTTCAACGATCCTGGGGAGGAGAATGTCTACAAAGTTTGTCTTAAAGAAAAAATAAGTCCATAATAAAATTATTATTCCCCTATTCTTCCTATTTTCATTTCCACATTGCTAAGTATCGTTTTTTTCTTCTTTTTGAGATGAGAGACTTCACAAACTATTTTTTTATATTTATAAATCTTCGCACTTTCTTCTTTAATGAATTGACGTTTTTAAATAATAAACGGTGACGATGCAAACTTGTACCGAGCTTTAAATATTCATTTATTAACTGACTTATAAATTTATTGATGTAGTGTTTAATCAATTAAAATATAGTATTAGGTTATTATGACAACATTGTTGATAAACATAGAACGAAAACTATGAAGGGGCTCTGATCAGTTTGTTAGACCACAATTATTTGATTGTTAACTAAAATAAATTTAATAATAGGAATATTTTAATTCAATTATCCAGTATAGACTTCTAAGATTTTCGCGAGTATACATTGAAATACAATGAATATATTTCAGATTTACTACGCGTTTATAATTATTTTTTAAACATATATAATCAAAACAAGTAGTAAATCTAAAAAATATTAGTTTTATTTCAATAAATTATCTCGTATTTCAATCTTTCCAAGAACGAAATCTCCGGAGAACATTCAGAGTGCTTTATTCGTGAAAAAATTTGTCCCCAGACCGTTGAATATGAAGCCGACCAGGACGGTTTCAAGCCCAGAATCTCATACGAGGACGTCGGCGCCGGATCAGGCTACGACAGTAACAGACAAGCGGATTACAACAAACGATTATGACAACGGACCTTATTAGAAGACTTAATAGAAAGAAGGCTTGTTTAAGATGATTGTTTATCTTTATTTGATAGAGAGAAGGATCTTCTTCCCTTCCTCTAACTGATCTGTAAATATTCCTTATTCTAAATGACGACAAGCAATGTTAATGGACACCGAGTGTGTGTATATTTAATTTTAATTCTATCTGTGCCTTACTTTTAAGGATTTGGTAGGGTCCAGTTATACCAAAATAGTTCTTTGTTACTGTCTTTATTATTGTTAAAGATTGCGTAATGTTTTTTTGTAAATAAACGTTACTACAAGGAAATCAATTTTTTTTCTGATCTCAAATATATTTCTTATATATATAACTCATCGATTTTATTTTACTTTTACAAAATATACAGTATTATGTGGGGCTGTATTTAAATGTTACAATGAAAACTCTTATAACCACATGTGAATACATTTATTTTTATTTAGAAGACTTTTAGGAGTCCCAGTTATTTATCAAAATATTTCTACGTTACAGTCTTTATTTTTTTTTTAAGATTGCGTAATGTATTTTCGTAAATAAATTAGTATGAAAAATTCTAACTCTTTTCGTTATAACAATTAAGTCATTATAAATAACTTTTTTCAATAATAAATAAGCTCGCTAACAGTTCATGTAATTTATCGATTATATAACATCCTACTAATATTATAATTGCGAAAGTTTGTGAGTGTGTGGTTATGTTTGTTACTTCTTCACGCTCAAACGGCTGAACCGATTTTGATTCAGTTTTGTATACGGAAAGCTGACGTCCAGGAATAACATATAGGCTACTTTACATCCCGGAAATCCGCGGGTAACACCGCGGGGAACAGCTAATATTATATAATAATAATTTAAAACCTAGTGATGTCGTTTACATGACCAAATTGTCAAAAATATGTATATCTTTTGATTGAAGTGACATTTACAATTTTTTTTTATTATATTAACATCAATAGTAAAGAAAAGTAAGCTCTTCGTGTTTTTAAGCCATTTAAGGAAATCATAACGTTGTATGTTCATTAAATCCTGTTTTGTCTAGAAGCATTTATTTTTAGTTTATCTCAATGTGAATATCTCAAAACCTATTCACAAAATCATTTTTAATTACAAATTTTTCGTTAAGTACATTTTAGAATCTCCTAGTTTGTTTATTTGTTGTAGTAGTAGTATATTTTCAATACTAATTTTTTTAAGTCATTGCCTTTTTTGTTTGTCCAAACATTGTTTTAAAAGATTATATAAAGTGCAGTGATTTAATGTCCTGTTTTGGTCTGAGTCCCTTCTGAGTGGTTGTATACTATATTTCATTGGCATTACTTCAAAGGGAATCAAAGAAACGACGACTCAGGTCTCGGTGTCTTGTCGGTGTAAGAATCCTACAAGCATTCTCCTGTATAAGTTTGTTATACCGAAATACAATCGGTTTCTGGTAGAGAAATCAAATTAAAACAAAACTCGCGTCCCTTTTCTCCATTTTATAATTTCAAGTTTATAACCAATATCACAACGGAGTATCAGAAATATAACAGAAAAAGGTGTCTTTATAAACTCATATTCAACTTCATTTCGTAAATCAAGTTCATTGTTTATTCCTGACCATAATATATTTAAGAACTCTTACTTGACTAGATGTAATGAAATGAAAAAGATGAACCCCTACTAAGGAACTTTACCTCTATTATAAGGTACTTCTTTATTAGATTAAAATTAATATTTAGTAATAAATCTATTTTTCTGCACTTGTAATATTAATATTTAAAATAGTCAGAACAATCTAGATCTTATTAAAAATATGTACATATCACTGTTTCATTTTGTATATTACTTAAACATAATATGTAAGATTTTCGAGTGTATTCATTTATATGAAACTAAGGTTTTCGGATACTGCAACGTTCTTTTTTTTATTATTTTTCAACTAGACAATTCTGACGTTTCAGCCCCTCACCAGTCCAGTCATTTTCTCTATTGAAAAGCGGATGTTTTTGAATTTCATTAGAGAAGGCTGGAATTTATTTAACACCTGGGACCCCTTAATTAAAAAAAAATATAAAATATGTATTATGTCCGTAATCATACCACAATACCTTAGGAGACACAGTGACAAATAAAAAGACTAACTGACAGACGCTTCGTGTGCCCGTGATCACGGTTAATGGAAAGGATCCGTAACTTGGGTATTATGTTTTAATAAAATAAAGAGGAACGCATAGTATCCAAATACCCTATTTTCATCTGTATTTACAAAGTTATGCCTATGGAATACATTCCAAAAGTGGAATTAAAAATTGCATTGGTAACATAAGTATTTGTGTATTTTAACATAAAAAACGTACCTAGTTATTTTAGAAAAAAAGATTTTTTTAAGATTATCACAATCAAGCAATAAATTATTTCAAAAGTAAAAGATAACATATAAAAGTAGAAAGTTAAAAATCAAAGTAGATTAGAAAAATTATTATAATGTTTGGTATGTCTTTGGTACATAATAAAAATAAAAACTAATTATTATCACCGAGTTATTATATTCATATTAATAATTATTATGAGAGGGTTAAATATACAAATAATACTAACGTTACAGGTAATTCAGGAACACTAACACATCTCCCCGCTATAAACAACTTGAACTGAACACATACCCAGTATAAACATATCTTCATTTATATAAGGAAAGACATGTGTATTAACAATCACAGTAGAACATTATATTCACCTACAGAATAACATATATTGATGTTGTATTATATTATTGTATATATAATTCTTTTCATATATAATATAAAACATATCCGTATAATGTTTCATTTCCACACTATATATCGTTAATGTCTATCGGTTACAGTAGCAGTACATGTTGAGGTGTGGGTGGGTGGCGCTTATACAGCTCGGCTCGTTGTTGTAACTGTAATATGCATAATATATTATTAGTAAATTATTAGTATATTATTAGTATATTACTATACATATCGGCGCTATCAGCTTTAGTGACGGATGCGTTGTGAAAATAATTTGAGGCTGTCATCAATTCTTATTAAAACTCATTAGTATTCATGATTATTGTTAAAAGTAAAACGAAATCAACGATTGTTTCAAAGGAGAATAGAACTATGTTTGAATCTTGGTATAAATATGACGTCTGGACGCACGACGGCAGAATTCAGAGTTCAGTGAGTGCGTATCATTGAAGTATGTGATTATGAAGAACCTTCGAGAAATACAGGAACATTGAGAACAATTGAAGTTTAATTTTAAAATATCATGGAACGCTCTAGAAGAAGTGACATTTAATACGTCAGCGAGGCTGGCGTCTCTCTCTTTAAAAACAAGGAATTTGTAATAAATCCGATATAGACATTTTAAAAATAACTGTGTTCGTTACATATAATGTATTGCACTCAGTATAGACTAATAGATTTTAATAATTCTGTTACTTACGCGTTAATCCTTGATATGTCTCTTGAATTTATCTCAAATCTGTTTTCGTTGATAACATAAGTCACTAATGCTTCGTATGTACCGACACCAGGTCCTACTGCGATCTGAAATTATAAACATAGAACTGTCAGCCTTTCAGTCATTTAGAGTTCAACCACCAATGACTATCACTAGTTATCACTTAAATCATCTAATAAACTGTATATGAATATATGGACAGTAGATTCAATTAACTTTATTGAAACTATTTTTACGTTTTTTTATTTATGTCGGCGATTGAGATAACTGATAACAGTATAGTCTTCTTCACAATGTAGTACATTCGCAACAAATAAAACTTAGAACCTTAATAAATTTCTAAAATTATATCCAGATATTTTTTTAAACGGCACTTGGAATCAACCATTACTAAACTACACCTAAGATATAAATGTTCGAAATTTTATTTAACATTAAAATTAAAAAAAGAAAAATAGTAAGCTTCTTTCATTGAAGCAATAAAATTTTATCACTGTAATGCTTTTTTTCTTAATTATTACAAGTGATTTTTTTTAATTATTAAAAAAATAATAATTTTCAAAATCTCAGGCTGTAATACATACATATGTATATGTTTTCTTATTCTTTATACAAGAAACTCTGGAAATATAAAGAAATAAATCACTGATTAGCGTTTTTCAAAAGAAATCAACACAAATATAATACTAAGGGCTCAGGAAAATTACAAGTAAACTAAGATCAGTCTTGACAACTAGTACATAGTATTTTTGTGCTACTGTAATGTGCTGTGTGCTACAAATCTTCTATATCTTCAAGTCCAGATTTGAAAACAAAACAAAAGACCAATAAAAGTCTTCATCTCCGTTTCAGACACGTGGTTTGACTAAATGCGACCGTAGAGTTCTTTTCTAAGCTTTTTGTATTTTTTTCGTTGGTATATATTTTTTTTATTATTCGTATAATATTATCGTCTATGAGCAGCTCAAATGTTTCTTTGGTAGACATCTGATTTTTAGCCGTTGCTGTTCCAATCAATCGAGGTATTTGTTTTATGTATTATATTATGTTGACAAGTACGTGAAGGTGCTGGTGGGTTTTTAGACCATTTGTATTTGTTTTTTCCATAATAACTCCTTTGACTCGGTCCTGCAGTAGGTTCACCTTCACTCTCTGAAAAACATTCTTCAATATCGGGACTTAGATCTTCACCGCTTTCTGAATCGTGTGTTGATGACTGCTCCAGATCGCTTAATTCATCGTTGTCACTGACATGTTCTTCGAGATAGTCACTTAACGTTAATTCGGAGTCGGAATCCGAAGCCAATATATCTTCTATAGTTTTTACACTTAACAGTTTCTCCATCTTAACGAAATAACTCTAAAACATACGAACAAATGAAATAAAATATTAACTAAAAATTGACGTAAATGGTATAGTGGGGGCCGTGTGATCCCCATAACGCACGTACCTCCACTCAGGTAAATAATAAAACGCCGAAAGTCCGTCACCCGTCGCAAGACACGACGTAATGAGATTACTCAAAATGGCTTCCACGCAAGTTAAATAGTCTTAAAGAAATGAAAAAAATAAGACGCTTGGAGGCCGCGCCAACCCCACGAAACCAGTTAAGGGATATAGGTTAAGAAGTAGCGTTTAACGTTTGATCTCCATCATATCTGTACGGATTCTTTTACATTAAATTATCCACCCGTAATCCAAAGTAAGTATAATAATATTTTTTACAATTCGACCTATCGGATGTAACAACGCTGCTAATAGTTGGAAAGGGGTTATTAAAAGCGTGCAAAAAAGTATTTTAATAGTAAAGAACTTTAGGTTTTTTACTGCTTCTTACCTTAAGCTGATAGTTCTCCCTGGTCTGTTTCACTCTGTTACCAAACCGTCCAATGAATCCGTCTTGATCGCGAGCCTCCACGAACGTTAATACGCCGCTGTTGGGCCTCGCTCGCATCACCCACGACACTGACTTGAGGGAGCGGACCGCACACACTGACCTGGAGATAAACGGACATTATGACATTAACAAATTTGGTTTAGTAGAGTGAGCAGCTTGGACGGTGGATGTGAGCGATTAACCCCCGTTAGACAGGGCCCCCTTAAACAAGGGTCGCAAGTCATAGACACTGTTGAAGATCCTCTCCCTGTAACGCCATGGACCCGGCACCTGCACAGTGCATTCATTGAATGCTAAGAGGTTTCGTCTCATAATACACAGAACCACTTTCCTTCAAACCCTATAGTTAAGTAAGTGCTATATCAATAAGTGTTTTTGTTCTCCTATTATACAGGGTGACTGGTGAATTACTATCAATATTTAAGGAGCATACTCGGTACATGATTCTCATTCGAATTATGGAAAAAAAAATAGGTACTTAATTTTTGACAAAATTTCCGTATAAATAAATAAAGTGTTGACACGTTCCAAGTGTTCCAAGTGTGGACGCGTGTGGCGGCGTGCTGATACAACACTACGCCGCCGCCGCGTCTGTGTGAGTGTGTGTGTATACCTAATCTGTAGGGTGTTCATACGATGCGTAATTAATTACATAACTTTTGGTTAACTTCACTTAGAAGTTTATTAATATTTATGTTATATTAATTTTTATTTTGTCATATATGATCGTCAAATATCACGTCCTCAAATATAGTAAGATGATTGATAAAGTCCACGAGCGCGGCGGCCGTCCTCCTGAACATGACGTCATCGTGCGTCACGTTCTGCCACGACAGACACGAACACCAGTGAGCCTCCACACCCGCCTCGCTACACGATCTGTTCTTTGGAATCTGGAGAAGGACATGTGCTCAAGTACAATATCAAGTTCTTATTAATAATAGCTAAGCTAAACATAAAACTTATTAAGATAATGTTGAAGGTGGATAATTATCGTATGTAAAGTTTTAGTTTCTGTCAAAAATTTGGATGTACCAGCTCAAAAAACATATGTATTGCGATCTCTTAGTTTTTGGTAAAGAGCTCTTAAAATAGTACAAACTGTAATTAAAACTTCTAGACCGAAATTTAACACAATGTTACACTCGCTTCTACCATAAAAGACATATTGTTTCTATGGTTGATATTATTATTACAAGATCAGCGTATTTAGGCTATATATGCTTTACTTTTAAAACATAAAACATTAGTTTGGATAATTTTACCTCAACAATTGATTTTAACATCTACTAAGACATCCACAAGAGTTATGAGCGGGTCTAAAATAATATCATAATATAAATTAAAAGCAGTTTATAACAAAATACGTCAAATAAAAATCCTATTGGCCTAAAACTTCATTGGCACGGACTAAGTAGGATTTGAACCTGCATCCGAAATATCGCATTCCAACTGTTTCTCAAACTGAACTATCATGTTAACTCGAGTTGATCAATGATATTATAATGTTACTGACCGGTTCCAACAGACTGAGTCCCCTGTTTATATCAGCTCCTTTAACTCTATATGTGTTAGTGAACTGCGTCAGGTCCAGTACATCTAACACCGTAGCGTATATGTCGTGAGGTGTCGTCAATACTTCCACGTTCTCCTTCAGATTCTTCTCCGCCTCTGTTCTCCTCTTCTTCAGTTTTTCTAGAAGTCTGATCGCCATGAATCTCTCTTCAAGTTTCCCTTGGAGAGTATCACGAACATTTGCGTACCTTATTTTATGGTAAAAACATTGTGTGGCAAGCTTATTTATTGATAATTCTTGAGGATCTCTTTAACGAGTCAAGTTTTAATTTATTTTTAGTTTAGTTGCTAAATCGTATTATATTATTAGCAAACAAATGACAATATTAAAACGTGATACTTTCTTGAATAAATCTCTTAAACCCATAACGAAAAAATAAAAGGTAGAGGCAATTCGATGATTATTATTTATGAGTACTACAATTAATACAATTGTAAAAAATTAAATATAATAACATTACATATATCATTTGCTTTGTGTTTATTTGATTTAATTATAATATGTATTAACCTCGTTCCATGGTCCCCCACGACAATTATCAAGGTGTCCTCTCTACATCGGTCATGGAATCTTATAAGATACTCCGCAGTGTCTTCATCAGCTATAGATATCATGTTGAAGTCATCATGGGATATGTCAACTATAAACGTGAACGCAAAACGTTTTCCGTCCAGACGGAGAAACTGAAAAGAAGACGAATGAAAAGATAAAACAGGAAAATAATATTTGACTTATAAAACTAAGCACCGACAGAATAACTGAGTTATTGTATCAGATAAAATCTAAAACGTATAATTGTAGAAAGTATTTCAATATTCTATATACTTAGTTGAAAAATTATGATGAACCAATCAAAAATATACCTTATTAAATAAAACTTAAAGAATAATTTCCTTGCATCTGATCAGTAATATCCAACATGAGTTTATACGGCGGAGTATCTCCCACGCAGTATTTGTTCAAGCTGCTCGTCCACCATTTCTTGCCACCGTTTGACTCCTCCATATAAAACGATAACAAGTAATGATCCGCGGGTTGATTCTTGAAACCATTGAATCTCTACTGGAATGTTCCTATCCAGGGCATGTCTTCGAAGAATGCTGTTCGGTAACTGAAATCATACATATTATGCTTACATCAAACAGATCTTTAAGCATCAGTAAGTTTGTGATGCATTTTGCTCGTTTGTAGCTAACAATAATTTGCACAAGTCATATGGAATAAAGTTATAGATTAATTAATTGTCAAGAAACGAACTACAAAATAAAGAAGATTTAATGTATGATTAAGTAAATTATATCATTTTGAAAATCCAAAATCATTTAAATTTCTCTTAATAATATCTGTCTTAATTTTTCTTAGTATTAATGTTCATTTTTTAAGTGATTCATGAAGAGTGAATGATTACATTAAAATAAAGATTAAAAAGACTGACGCTTATTATATTTAACCAAAATTAAGTCCACCCTATCCACCAAGTCTCACCCTTCATCCTTCAGCTTATAGAATATGAAGGGCATGTCGTCCAAGGTTCTGTTGTTCTTCATCTTCTTCCTCACGTCAGGCAGTTCCAACTCCGTCTTCCCCGTCAGGATCGGGAACAGAGCGGCGGGCGTCCCATCGCCTACTATGTACCTTGTACCTATCATAAAATATTATTGAAATTTTCTAATATTACTAAGACTATTGGGGTCGGTATTTAGATTAGAATTCCTCAAGAGAAACATAAAGTAACGAAATGTAAAGTTGTTTACCATTTTAGATATTGTTTTCTTATCGAGTTTCTCATTAAAAAGATGCAGATAAATTTAAAAAAAACAACAAAGAAATTTACCCCGTAATATATCATTCAAAATATCATGTTGGTTGTTACATACCCATTCAAAATCGTAGCGCCCAATGTTTCCTTTAAAACTTTATAACTCTTCGGCATTTTTCGTATGAATCCGATTTTGGAGGTGGAGTCGAAACCCAGGATGAGAACGGAAGCCAAGAGAGTGGCCGATCCATTTGGATGGGAGTATACTGGAAAATCGTGAATACATTGGAAACATTTTGTTCCGATTTCCATTAGTAACAATTATTCCAAATTGTAACGTGACGTCTACACTAGGGAAAATAATCAAGACTGTTAAAAAATATGAATAGCAAGTAACATATCTGAAAAATTACTAATAAAAAAAATATATATAACTTGACCACAGTGAAAGATCTCAAGAAGCAGTAATAGATTATAAAAACTAAAACTAATCGATAATCTTTCTGTTATCATGATTATTGAAAAGTATTCTTCACTATACTTTCTATTGCTTTTAACACATCATCTCACCTGTCGCTATGTTTCCCTGAACACTTAATCTTTACATGATCGCTCTTAGTGAGAACATACTCGTTATCACCTCTGACCTCTGTGGGAGGACCGATTGTATATTTTTGATCACTCTCATATCTTATGTCTCAGTATGAACATACTATGTTATCGGTGGTATTTAATATTTTCGGAACTACCCTACATTTAGAATGCTGAAAAAAATTATATTAATACATAGAATATACATATGTTATCTTTCGTGTTTAATATCAGGGTTTATTACAAAAGCAGTATCCAAATCAAATTAACTCACATAACATTTAACCCAATCCGTTCCCAAACACATAACCTTGGGTATGTCCTTATCAAACTGCGTGACTTCTATAGAGAATGGATCCGGGGTATCTCACACCCGGAGCCTTTGTCCTGTTTCAGAGATTGTTCTAATCGTCTTTCCATTGACCTGGATTAAAAATATCAAACGGTTTCTTGGAATTAAATCATAAATTCAAAATATTTACGAATAAAATATAAGATTTTACACTAGAAAATAATCAAGATTTATTTATATATTTAGTGTAGATTATAATAAAATAAAACAGATATCACCTAACCGATATTGATAAAATTATGTTCATCGCTGCATGAAATTCCAATTTTATTAACACCTCCCCATGTATATAAAAAGTTTTATAACTATACAATACAAATAAAAAGTATATTGAACGCTACAGAAATACCACAAAATAAATAGGTCTACTTACCCAATAACAGGCTGCCTGAAATATGTATAATTTATCAATCACCAACATAATAAAAACAAAGATTCAAATAATAGCAAATATAATACGAACAGCATCATTATTAACTTATTTAATAGAATAAAATATGAATAGCAGATTATTAAAACTAGCTACAAATTAGGACCGTTTATACGGCTGTTATTACAAATCCATTTGTTGTTTGTAAAATTAAAATAACCCATTTTTTTGTTCTAACATAAAGTATCTATGACGTAGCATCAGAATCTTTTTCGTTTCTTTAATTTAGTTGAAGTAATGAGACAAGGCAATTAAATATATATTCAGGATAACTACAGTCGAGAAATTCTGTCACAATTGCTTGAATAACCATTTAATAATCCAAGAAGCTTCTAAAACTATGTACACACCTGCTGGTAATATCGAGTTTGTGCTCCCTTTGTAAGCTAGCAGAGAGACTTATGTAGTATATTATAGAGGCGGCTATGAAAACTATAATAACGATTTGGGTCCTTCTCGACCGATACCATCGTTTAGGCATTGTGACAGACATCTGGAACAGATATATATACATACATACATTAGGCTACAGTTACACATGGTTTAAACAAGCATACCTGGCAGCCGTTTATATTTGCGGGCAATAAGCAATCTTAAAACAAACTTTCCAGATACATATGCTTTTTTAAAGCATACTTTTCTCGCTCTCTGTCCGTTCAAACAAACATAAGACCATCCTTTTGCTGGGGATGCAATGCGGTCAGAAGCTTAAATTAAATTAAATATCGAGAAGACAGGACCTGGGATCAAGTGCTAATTTACTTACAGAAATACGAGGAGACGACGTTTCATCTGTTGTAATTAACTGATCGGTACTAGTATGCTTAATAAGCAAACGTGTTTAGACGTGCTTTCAGCATGCACCCTTGGACCCTTGGACCTACGCCGCTAGTAGCATGCTTATTTTAAGCAACAATGAATACACGTTTTAGCTACTTTTCAGCAACCGTGATCACGGGCAGACGAGTTGTGAGTGTTTGTCAGTCGGTCTTGTTATTTTATCACCTACCGCCATCGAGGTAATAAAATAGTCGTAGAAAATCCGTAAATATTAGTTTCATTTAAATGAGTACTCGCAATAATTTTAGATCTCAGCAAATGCTCAATTAAAGCATGCTTTCGTGATTGAAATAAGCATGTGTAACAGTAGCCTCACAATGCTCACTAATTCGGACATACGATTATACTAAGTTGTTAAAGGCCTAGTGGTTAAAGGGTCCGCCTCTCGTTGTCGAGGGCGTGGGTTCAAACCTGGCTAGTTACCAATGTGATTTTTCAGAGTCATATATACTTTCTAAGAGTATTTAGACACCACTGACATACGGTGCACGAAAACATGTTGTGGAAACCTGGACTTATAGTTTCACAATTATAAGTTTGAAATCACCAACCCGTCTTGATCAAGCGTGGTGATTAATGCTCAAACCTTCTCCATGTGAGAAAGAGGCCTTTGCTCAGCAGTGGGCTCTGATAGGCTGATATTTCGATATATGAGCCGCACATATTATGCTAAAATAGCATTTTTTCTAAAACCTACCTGTTTCTTTTCGCTTATTCTCAGATACGGCTTGATTTATTTTGAAGTGACTGAAGTAATTTGTAATTTATAATATCTGTTAACAAAAACTGCACCCACATATTTAAATTATCCTAAAAGTAACTTACTTAAGTTACCTAGAGAGAATAAATATATTTTTCAATTATTTTGTTTTACAACGAGCTAACAGAATCTTTTACAAATGTAGTACATAGATTCTTGTTTTAGATATTTTTTATTGTTATTGCAAATTAATATTCCTTCAAGCACAAATAACAACATGTTTTAACATTTTACATAGAACCGATATGTAATGGTCTTAGTGATATTTTTAGTTGACTACTCTATTGAACTGTATTTATAAACTACTTACAGACTTGGGCCTGTCCAGAACTCACATTAATTCATTCTTGGAACGTCCTTCGACTTCAGCCATAGTAGGAACTTTTCCAATTTGGTTAGGTATAGAGAGGAGCTTGGATAGTGGAGGTGAACGTTTAATGCGTTAAGAGTGTTCTGTAGAAAACACATTTTTGTGCTTAAGAACTAATACTCGAAAATCTGATTAATTATTTAAGTTACGTTAGATGTAACCTGTGACAATATTTATTGTAATGGATATATAATAATAATAAAACAAGAATTATATGAAAATATTATGAACACTACTAAAAATAAATAAAGGGAAAGCGACCGTAATAATTGTTAATATTGAGTATGATAAAAAATAACTGAAATTCTTGCAGATAATTCCATTTATAAAAAGTTAATAAAGAGCCGACTAGTAAAGTACTTATAGAAACCAATATCTTAATAAATAAAGATGTTAAAAATATATATTTAGGTATCAAATCATTCATACTATCGTGTATAAAACCATTAAAATTGTTTTAGTTACCCAAAGTCCATAAAAAAGAATTAACTATTGCCCTATTGATTTACTAACTCTTAATCTGGCTAAATTTCTTTCAAATATATTATCAATATAATATGTTCTATTAATAATAAGAATACTTTTTTTTTAATTTATTTATATACGGTCGCTTTTTAACAACAAGGTCATTAACGATCACAGTTACACAATTTAAATTAATTTATACAATTTTATCATTTTAAGAAACTTTAAAGTACATTTACATCCATTTATACTATTAAGACAATCTTTTAAATTAGTGGGTCCATCACAAATTTGTTTTTCATTATTATAAGCGGTACAACTTTCGAAAAGATGAAGCACTGTCAAGTTTAAGCCACATTTACATTTAGTTCTATTATTTTTTGTAATTAAATGAATACGAGTCATATTTGTAGGACCAATACGTAATCTTGTGATAACAACTTGGTCTTTTCTACAAGTGAATGAAGCAGGGGATTTATCAAAGATACTATTTCGGATACCGAAGAGTTTCGATGTGTTATCTGTTTTCCAGCTTATATTCCAGCTTTGTTTTATTTTGAACTTGAAAAATTTTCGTAAATCTGTTGGATTTGCTTTAGATCCATCGAATTCGTTATCAGATATAGCTAATAAGAAACTCTTTGTTTACTTAAACAGGAAAGAGATATTTTCATATAAAACTTTGCTAATAGGCACTAAGTGAACATATTGTGTACTTCCCTTATCTGTCTTAAAGCGTTCAAGTTTCTTAACTTACTTGGGGAAAATTTATACTTTGAAGTCATCTTCATACAAGTTTTCAGTTCGCTACATTTGTGCCATTAAATTATTTTAACCTATATGGCAGCTGTTTAAAGCTCTTTTAAGTATTTAGATTGCATTATTTTTAATTAATGTTAGATAACTGAATAACAGAGACAAATTAATAGAAATATATTTGACCACCTTATTGATTAAGGGCAGTATTGTATTCATAAATCTTCCATAATTATTTGTAATGACTAAGCTTATTAAAAAAAGTACAAGGAAACTCATCGTATATTATATGATGATGGAAAATTGAAATATCATGTATGAATATTGATGAGGTGAATGTATTTAAGTCGATGGTGGCCTAGTGGTTAAAGGGTCTCCGCCTCTCGTTGCCGAGGGCGCCAGTTCAAACCTGGCAAGTACCAATGTGACTTTTCGGAGTCATATGTACTTTCTGAGAGTATTTAGAGACACCATTGACATACGGTGAAGGAAAACATCGTGAGGAAACCTGGACTTATAGTTTCACAATTATAAGTTTGAAATCACCAACCCGTCTTGAGGAAGCGTGGTGATTAATGCTCAAACCTCCTCCATGTGAGTTTATTATATATTGTAAATTGTGAGTTTATAAAAAAGAGGCCTTGCTCATCAGTGGGCTCTGATAGGCTGATGATGATGATGACGATGAATGTGAATTGGAAGCGTCAACGTATTTTTGCGGCATTTATAACGGACGAAAAATAGGCAGGGGCTCCTCCCCTGCCTATTTTACTTAATATATGAGGGACAAAAACTGATATTTTTTTTTTAATAGAAAATTAAAGTAATTTGAGAGTTTTTTTACATATTCATTATTGTTAATTATACTGTTTTTTGTTATTACAAAGCGTTATTTATTAATAACGCTTAGATTTTAAATGAATTAGTAACCCTGGCCTGTCTCTTTTTTGGCTTTGGCCTGGACTTTTTTCTAGGTCAACATGAAATTATAGCTAAACTAAATTAATTCAAATACTGTAATTCATTGGTGAAAAAGTATGCTTTATTTATTTAATAATAACTATGACTATATGACTGAGGATTTCCGCGAATTTTCAAATTATGTATGATTTTTTCATGTAGCCGTCGATAGTACCTCTTAACGTAGAACTATCCGTTTATAAAACGCTCAGTGAATCCGGAAACTGTCGTTTAAAAAAATACCAATCTATACATATAATAAGATTGTAGAAAAGTGCTGTCTGTACATTGAAAATAAAAATAAAAAAAACAGCAAAGGGTTATTGATATGTATTTTTTTTTTGTCTGTTTGTCTGTTCGCGCTAATCTCAGAAACGGCTGATCCGAGTTGGATGCGTTTTTCACGAATATATTGTGGTATGCTTCAGTTATGCTTTAGTGTCTGTTTCATGTCAATCGGTTCATAAATAAAAAAGTTATGTCAAATTAAAGAATCACGTAATTTAATATGTATTACGTTTAATATTGTATATAGAGAAGCATTACAGTAAAGTAGGTTTTTTAGCTACCCAAAATGACTGTGATTATAATCCAAAATAAAAATAAGTATATATTAAAAAAAAACGCTGCTCATAGAATGAAAAAATATTAGTTTCATTTAAATGAACACTCGCGAAAATCTTTGATCTCATTAATACTAATATTACCTGCATGGATTTTATTTTATATGTGAATTAAATATATTTTGCAATCGATAATAGTAAATGTATCATTGAATGGAGACTAAATTATAATCACATTATTTTATCGTAATACAAATAATACTGTGCAATACTATATAAAAAAATGCATTTTGTCACAAAGTCCATTCGTTAATTTTATTACTCTTCAAACTGTACAATTTATGTATATCAAATTAGTTATTTTGAAGAATATTGAATTATAGGTTGAATAATTTATTCCTAGTGACAGTTATATCCCATTGGTTACAAAAAATACGGCCAAAAATATATACCCGGCATGAAATTACTTTGATCTCATTGATTGCATTGGTTCATATCTTCAATCTTTTAATCAATATTTTATGTTCCTTCCTTTACTTGCAAATAATTTATTATTATTTAGAGTAAACCCCCAGACGAAAATCTTTTCTCTACATTAACTGCGTGTCTCATTTATTCGCATTCAATATTACTAAGAGATTTTAAAAATGCTATAAAAAACGAATAGTTTACAGTGATTCGTATTTATGAATTCACATTTGTAAATAGTAGTTGTAGGTACAACACTGTTTATATATACAGTATGTTATGTAACACAGGTTCCGTTGAACTCGTTAATATATCACTAATAGATTAAAATAAATATATCAGCATAGAAAAATAAGCATAAAATAATATGAATTAAAAAATAATTAATTCACAATAAATTTTAAAGCTGTGCAAAATCAAAATAATGGCGTGGAATAGTAGGTAGGAATCTAGCGTAGTAACATTGCCCAAACTGGCAACTTCTCAATACGCACGACTTTTATAATGGCGGCATATTGAATTATAAAGACACGTAGTCGAACTGTTATCAGTAAAAATAAACATTTTAAATGTACCTATGATTAGTTTTGTTTTTTTAATTGATTAATTATTATATTTTAACAATTTATGTATTATTAATTTTTTATTAAAAATCTATGTATTATTTTTTAAATGAGTCATTGTTACTAAATAATAATAATATTTATTTGCTCCGAATGTAGGTACAGAATATAGGTGTATATAATAGAATCTAGTATAAGTTCCAGTACATTCTACCTTAAGGCATGCAAATGTTAGGCTTAAATTATAAATTCAAATTAACCATTAAATTAAAATTAGAAATTAAAATTAAACAATGCAATTAATTATAAATTCATATTAATCAAAATTAACAATGATAGATAGATACATGATTAAGTTGTATATTTTATTTATTTTTTATTCATCAATTTATTACAATATTATGTTTCGTCCATTAGGTAATCATTTATTGAGTAATAACGTTTAACATTAACTTGAAAATAGAAATAAATAAATAAGTTAGCAATAACACTTAACCCGTCTCAAATGTATCGCTTACAAAGAAACGTGTCCCTGAGGTACCTATTCGCAAACAGTAATTTAAAAAAAAACTAAATTCATGTAACTACATATCTAAGCCACGTTTCAATAACATTTCAATTAAAATACAGAGAATTTGACAGGGGCCAAGTATTGAATGCGTGGTGGTGGTGCTGCAGCTCCTTTGAGTTCTGCCGACATGTCGCGACACTATGGCGACGCATCGCCGTTTTCGCGCGCTCGTGGTCACAAAATAAACAAATACTAGTTAATACAGAAGTTCTACTCACGGAAACCTGGGCTCCTCCTCAAAATGCCTTAGCACGTTCTCTTCCTGCCGCACTGAAATCACGGGTCGCGGGCCCCCAGAACGACGCGGCACTACCGGCTCATTGTTACTCATACTCACCAGGGCCCTCACAATTACATTAGAATTCCGCGGTTGGTGTGCATCTGAGAGGTATCTCAGCATACATCCTCAGAGCACGTGCGCCGTCATAATTACACTCAGCAGAAATAAACATTTACATACTCCTGCGCACTAAACTGATAACGCGGCATCTTTCACACGAGGAGGACGCAATATGTAGTAATGCGAAAATAATGGACGTCAAATCCCGGTCAGCGCGTGAGATTACTACCGAATATAATTACCTATGCGGACGTTCGGGGGAAGGGGGCGGGGCGACACTTTAATATTGTAGATCAATCGATCAATCGTCATTCATAAATAAATTGCGACGACGCTGTTCGTCAACTATGCGTGTACGGAGTCTTCCTTTTACGTGTCAATTTAACATTTATATTGTTTTCTTTTAATTAAAAAAATAAAAGACATTTTGTTTTCGATTGGTAACATATTTTTTAGCATGTATGGATGTTATATTATTGCGGATTAACGGAAAAGCACTCTGTTAGTTAACATACTCTGTAATCTGTATATATATATATATATATATATATATATATATATATATGTATATATTAATTGGTATTATGAATAGTATTATATAAATGTATTTCTATTCTGATGAAGTAAGTATATCCCAAAAGAGAATAGATGTATATTTCTTAAAAGTATTTTCTACAAGGTCAGAAATCAGTGTGAACCTTTATATTACAATGATACAGATGAAAAAATATGTTTTAATATTATTAACAACTAAACATTATTATTTTTTGAACAACTTAAAGCTAATGCTAAGGTAATCCTTACGATACGACCTCAAGAATAACTTCTACTTCGTAAAAGCAAAAAAAGTTGTCTTTCAAATATAATTTTATCATGCAACTTAAATAAATGCATGTTCTTATAATAGTTATAATTTAATAAATTCTGTCACGAAAACAAAGTAATATAAATAAAAATAACTAAAAAAATATTCTAATTTAGAAGGAAAGGAGATAAAAAGTATTTCATACAATTTTGGGCCCTAAATGTAAAGACATGAAAAACGTATCAATTAAAGGTTTAAAATTAAGTTTCTTCATTGAAAATTCTATAGAAATTGACAATCAAATAGCTGAGTTATTGGAGGTTTAGTAAAAGTGAGGTTATATTGCATTATCTTTAAGAGTTAGATGAATACACGTAAAAGTATGTGAAAAATAATAATTTTATTTAGAAGAGAATATCTGATAAGTTATAACAAGGCAAGAAAGACTCAAAGACATACAGATATAGGTAACAAGTATGGAATTTTATGAGGAACAGGAGTAGTGAACTATGTGATAAAAAGTCATAAAATAAAACAAATAATTTTAATGGAATATGTATTTTATTCCTCCTCAGTAATAATTAAAATATCGACTAGGAACTGTGCAGGGGGTACAATGTTACTAGTTGCTATCAAACAATTCACACAGCGATCCATCGTTTCAGTAATATCCAATCCACAAGCCGGCGAAATAATCCAAATTAACAATTCCAAGTCAAACGTGCAGGCGATCGTCGGTGTCCAATGTGAAAGCAAGGGTCGTAAAACGTTAGGCGGGTTTGGAGTCCGTAAAAAACAAAGCAGTGGTCGTTGAGAACGTAAAATGATCGGGCAAGCACTCGAAACGCATCGAAAAACACGGAACAAGTCAGACTCAGATAACAATGCATCTGGTATGGTAATTGTTAAGTGTCAATGTCATGTTGCCAAAGACTATATTATACTGAATGATTTCGATCGATATGGAATCGATAATCGAAAAGAATGTTTTAAAATAATATTTAATATTATTATTATATTAATACACAATATTAAAAGTTATTTTTATTGAATTATAGACATATATGGTGTAGTTTAAATGAAGTTACTATAAGTTGAAAACTAGGAGTGAAGTTTTTATTTTGTAGTTAAATAATCGAATAATCATTTTTATTTAATTAATCGTTAATCGATTGCTTCATAAAAACAGTTATTTGCATATTTCTCCGCTTGGAGATTGAGAATTTATGCAGATTTTTGGTATTTCATACAAAAAAAAATTAAATCGATTTTGAACTCATAACATTTTGGG
This sequence comes from Danaus chrysippus, assembly GCA_916720795.1. Taxonomy (NCBI): domain Eukaryota; kingdom Metazoa; phylum Arthropoda; class Insecta; order Lepidoptera; family Nymphalidae; genus Danaus; species Danaus chrysippus. The sequence continues at coordinate 1,772,413 of CAKASE010000074.1, forward strand.
CAAACCAGTTTCCATCTCCTTTAATTATATTTGTTTAATTATTGCTTAAAACTTATTTAATATTTTTCTTTCTTGCGACGGACAAACTTCTTATTAATTTAATAATGTATATATCGAGGATGTGCAATGTCGCCGCTAGCCAGCTGAGCGGACACTGAGCCTCAGTTTTGCTAGACGGGGCTATCTCCCTTACCGAGCTGCGATATTATTTTATTCGCTGGCTAAAATATTTAATTAACAAATCATTTTTATGCAGAAAAAAAAAGATTATCAACATTCAACACTCAATTTCAATAAGTTTTATGTATATGGTATAGCATGGATTTTAAAACGTAAACTATCTCGCAATATATACAATATGTATATAATTATACTCCAGCCAAATTCGATGTGGAATGTTTAATAACAAAGCGTTGCTTAGCAACCAACGTCAGGCAGATGCTCAAAATATTTTTAGAAATACATCTTCTTCTTCTACCTGGCAATTTCCCAGCTACAGCCAGGGTCTGCCTTACATGTCGTGAATAATAGTTTTTGGCTATTAGTTTTTTACGACCGGCCGCCTGCCTGACATCAACCCTCTTTTGGGAATCAACATTAATCAGTGACGTCTAAATACTCTTAGAAAGTACATATGACTCGGAAAAATCACATTGGTACTTGCCCGGGCCAGGATCGAACCCGCGCTCTCGGCGACGAGAGGCGGACCCTTTAACCACTGAGCCACCACTGACTCTATTTTTAGAAATACATATTTAAAAAAAAATATTTGAATTCTTATTTTATAGTACTTATTAAGATAATATTTTATAATATTTAATTATTTAATAATCCTTTTTAAAACAAAATGCAATCAATAAAAAGAAAAAATCTTGATTCGAAAAAAAAATATTCTGGTAACACTGCTACGCCGGGCACGTCACTCGTCACTCATCAGTGACTGACGGTCAGTCCGCTTAGACTGTAGTTGTGTGACGTTTGTCCTTTATCGCTACGGCGACACTCGCACGCGCACTCTCGCTTACCAAAATTAATCTTCAGTATTAATAGCTTGTAAGTAGTTTAAATTGTTAAATCTTGCTTAATTCGCTAAACACATAATACAATAAAATAATGATTCGTTGCTAAAATGAGGTATAGTTATAATATTTCTTAGTTAGTATACATTCTTATTAAGAAAAGAAGATAATATTAATAATTATGTACTTAAAATAATGAATTCCAAAGATTTTTCTTGCAAGGATACGCTTTTGTAGTCATATAATGGTTGTGTCGCTTTCTAATTTTATTGCATTACATTTGTTATCTTCTATAATATAATAAATTGTCTTTAGACTAATCTATGAAATGGAAATCGCGGAGAAAGATCTTATACCTATTTCTTTTCAGTTTAATAATTAGCGATTGTTAATTGGATATAAGTTATAATACCATTTTTATTCACTTAAAGGATCGATGATATCCAGGACAACTCTTTAGTTCGTCGAGGAAAACCAACAGCACATTTGGTCTGCGGTGTTCCCTTGACCGTAAACTGTGCTGTTCAAGTAATGGCGGAGTCAATGAAAATAGACTTCGAGTTAGCACCAGATGCTTCGGTCTGATTATAACTATTTATTAATGTAATTAATAATTAACAGAAGTAACTTAAAATATAAATTGTAGAACGAAATCCTTTCATAAAGTGTAGTTGAAAACTGTAGAAAATTTTTATGATACAATAATGTAGACTACGTATAATAATTATGTGAATAATATATATTTTTACAGAAAGTCAAGGGATTTGCGGATCAATTATACGACATGTGGCAGGAACAAGGCACTGAGAATTATTAGGAGCAAAACTTCATTTGTCCCACTGAGAATCAATACAAAAAGATGACACGTATGAGTAATATACAACTTATACATTTTTCTAACCTCTACGTTTTAACAAATCTGTCCTATATAAATAAATATCGTTACTATCAAATGAACAAATATCTCACTGATAATATTTTACATTAAACAGACTTTATAATTCCAAAAAATTTAAATTTATCATAACAGTTTTAGAGAAATTTAATTGAAATGTGAATGTTTTTCCAATTAACGATGGTCATTATAATTTTTATTCAGCTTCGACATGACTATTGTAATCTTCGTGCGAAGGAGGTTGTTTTTGTGTTCCTAATATAATTGATTTATATATATCATTTTCGAAAAAAAAAATTATATCATACTAGCTTTCCCCCCGCAGCTTCGCTCGCGTGGAGTTCGGTTAAATCACGTTTATAAGAGAACCTTTCAAAAGTCTAGGACAAAAAGTATCCTATGTTCTTTCTCAAGGACAACTCTGTATCTGTAACAAATTTCATGAAAATCAGTTCAGTGGTTAAGGCGTGAAAGCGTAACAGACCGACAGACAGACAGAGTTACTTTCGCATTTATTATATTAGTAGGGATTCATTATGTGTATTACTATTCCAGTTAAACAGCAATGGCAGTTTCTGTGAAGATTTATCAGAAGGAAAGATCACGTTACCCATCATACATGCATCCAAAACATCAGTGGGAAGTGAAGTTTTACGTGAGTACACTAAACCTCAGTTACTTATTGTATACATACGAGAACGTATTTATGTGGATCAAACATTACAGTTTTATGTATAAAACTCTTTGATAAATATGCAATCATTATTCTTCATAATTGCATCATATTATTTCATAAACTTGATGAGTTACATATCAATTTAAAATTAAGAGTTTTGAGAACTTCGTGTGATTTTTTTTACTCGTTTCATGAGATCATCTCCGCTTATAAAGTTTCTTCCTTCATTCTCTGTTTGTAATACTTTATTGATGTTAATTTTTGTCATTATTTTTGGTGTTTGGTAAATATATAAATATATAATAATATATATATAAATATGTATAAACATAACCAGATTTTAATTCAGTGATAGTAAAGTTTTTTGTGATCATATTTTTATTACTATCATGTATCTTACCACAGCGCACCTGTAATGTTGACCTGAAGAAGTACTGAATGTCTTTATTGTAGAAGGCAGGCAGCATACAGTACACGAGAAACAGACTCAGTGAACTTGATGGAGAAGCTCGGGCTGAGGTGAATCAATTATTTTAACATAGTATTCATTGAAGTGTGATTGTTGTAAATTGAAGTATACAACCTAGGTTTCTTACAGGTCGCCCGTTTAGGAGGAAACCCACTACTGGAAAAATGTTTGAATGATCTCAGTAGCGGGAAGGATGACGTAATGATCAAATAATTATTACACTTTTTTGTTACACGGGACACTATTAACCAATAATATTTAGAAGGTGTGGAGTACAAAGACTCGTAAGTCTTTAAAATATATTTTTGTTATATTGTTTATCCGATATTTTAAGACATGAATATAAAAGCATTTTTTGTGTTTTTTCTATTTCAACAAATTATTTTAATTTATTCAAGCTTTATAGATGTACAAGATTACAATTCTCCATAAATTTCCTATATAACAAGATTCTTCCCAATTTATAAAATGTAATTTATGAACGTTCTTGTTACAATAATAATCAAAGTGGTATAGATAAGAATTATATAGATAAGAATTTAATATAACACAAAAATACATTATTTTTTTAACAATTTATTCAAACATTTAACTTTTGTTAACAAAGTCCATAATTTTTAAATATGTACTATCATATTAAGAATAGAGATAATGTTACCATTTTATATCATGAGTCTCAATATCCTAAGAAATTAATAAGTGAGTCTTATAACTTTAGAATCATAGTGAGTGATCACTTTTAGTCAAAATATATGAATTAGCTCTACGTTTTTCTTTTAATCGTTTATTTTATTTTTACCGTGTATGTGTTTAAATTTTATTCTAAGCTAGTCCTTTTAGTGTGATATGTAATATTTGTTTTATGTATGGTATAGATTGTTATATATGTATTGAAATTGTTATGTATGTAATTATACAATGAAGTTTACTTAGTGATGGTCAACCAAAATCGTATCTGACTAGGATCATAGGATAGAACAATATCCAAAAAAAAAATTTTGAAATCAAATTATAAAAATTTCGTTTTGAATCACATTTTGGAATTAGTTATATTAAAACGCGTGCTATTTTTTGTTTACTTGAGCAAAACTTTTATTGAAATACTAGAAGACCTGGCGAACTTCATATCGCCCTATAATCAAGAAATATCTATTACGTTTTTTTATTTATATTTTTGGAGTTTACCTGTAAGCCATAATTCTCCGTGTTTTGAAGTGCGACAGAATGATTGACATATTAGTTAGTTGTCAAATCTAATGTCAAAAAAACGTTTGTATGGGAAATAGAAAAGGGCTGTTTTTATGGTTTTCCCAGTAATGAATCAATTTTTTTCAGCTTTTATACCTTCCCTGAACCTCCACAAACATTTCAAGACTAACATAAGATAAATCCGTTCAGCTGTTCTCGAGTTTTAGCGAGACTAAGGAACAGCAATCCATTTTTATATATATAGAAGAAGAAGATGAATAATAAAAAAGTTTTCAATAACATTCTGTTTTAAAAAGTAACGAACAAATATCTGTGTAAAACATAACAACATTTATGTTTTTCATATGGACATCAGTTACAACATGTTTATGAGTCGTTCTGGTTTGAAACAGAAATTGCGACTGATTGTAATTTTAGCTTAGCTAAATATAAATTATTGAACATTTTTCCTAACAATTCGAGAACTATGTTACTCATATTTTTGTAAACATATTTTTTTTGCTAAGTATGTAATGCAGACAACTTGATACACATAATGAAACAGTAACCGATTATCAGAATAGATATTATCTGACATGTAAAAACAATAAAATGAATCAATAAAAATAGTTTGATAGGTTTCATGTGCTATTTGTAAAGACTGAGATTGAAAATCACTGTTAAAAATATACCTTTACGTACATTGCGTCTTTTTTGGCATTCAAAGTACAAGAGGTCAGAAACAATAACATTGTAGAATAGGTCATCCTTGTACAATGATATTGCTACACATAAAAACATCGAATGCTTTGGTAATCATAAAATATTTTGTAATATTTATGATTGCTTTATTCATCATTGTTGTCAATTGTCATACTTGTTACAGTTTGAAGATTATATAATATCAATTTATAATTAAAATCATATTTTATATGTACTATCCTATAAATTATAATTATATATGTATTAAGCTGTAGTCCACCTCCTCCGATTTCTTATAAGTCTGGTCACGTCCCCTGCACAATGACGCTGACAAGAGAAAAGTTTCAATTATTGTATAAAAGAAGAATGACATCGAAGGACAGATATTCTCTTTGAGCTCTTTTGATGTGTTTCTTATTGAATGAAATATTTCTATGATACTTTCCTTTTACATAACTTTTCATAGTAACAAATTATTTTACTTCGTGTTTTTTTTTTAAATTTAAATAGGAAAAAAAATTGTGTTATTAAATCTTTTAACTTATAAATTCTGTATAATGCTGTTAGTCTAACTTCAACAATAAAAATAAAATTACTTAGAAGCTTTTAATATCTCTTAAGTAATTTTAAACATTAATCAGATTGAAATTGTAATAAAAAATATTGTAACAACAAATAACAACAGGAGTACATATAGCTTATTTTAGTAACCTCATGTTTTGACCAAATGCCATCAAATTCTAAAGTTGTGAATAAAAACCGAGTCATGCTACACAGTTCTTCTATCATAACAAGTTGTGAGATCTATGTAATACCATAACAATTATTAGCTAATCTAATAACATCTTATGTATGATCATGTTCATTAGAAATTGTTTACAATGTTCCCAGAATCGACTTTAAAACAGACCTTAGACTATGAGTAAAGTGAGGACAATTTTTACTTATTTTTGGCACCTCATGAGAATTGGTCGTCCGTAAAAGCTATCTGAGCCTACATACATAGAGATATTTATACCGATTACTGTACAAACTAATACTAACCAAACATATATGTTTTGAACGTCAGAAAATAACTAAGATCCGGGGGTATTGGGACCTTGGACTACATAGATTATATTGTTCATTTAATTTATAAGTATCAAAGCAACTCAAAATTAGCTATTTTGACGTCATATTAGAGATCTTAATATAAGTAATAATGCATTTAAAACTTCGGTCTTAAAGATAGGTCTCATTAAGTCTTTATATAAGTCCCAGGAATCCAATATCTATTTTGCATTCTGTTCCCGCGACAGTTTATAAATTGTGATCATCGAACTAGTGAATGTAATTTAAAGTTGGTCGACGGCGCGTGATGCTGTCAGGTGTGATGGACACTGAGACATGATGTGTTTCCTGTATTATATGTAGTATACATTAAATACTATTTGTCTTGATTCACTTAATAATAAATATTACATTGTATGGTTTACACTTTAGTAAATAAGTAAAAATTCGACAGAGCAACACATTGGTGTTGTTTCAGACACAAGCTTATCTCATATAATCATACAAGATGAATTACTGAAAATCTAAATAAATTCTCTAAATCTAAAATTATGAGGGATTTTCCTATATTTTAAGATTATTCCACGAGATAAACTATTAATATACTATATATAATAAAGAAACAATTAAATTAATGCAAATTACATAATTATATTTAAATTTATTTAGATTAATACTGATCCAAAAGAATAAAAATTGCTTTTAACTGACCGTTGTAGTCTATATTAATAAAGAGGAAAGATTTGTTTGTTTATTTGTTTTGAATAGGCTCCAAAACTACTGAACCGATTTCAAAAATTCTTTCACCTTTGGAAAGCTACATTATTCCCGAGTAATATAAGCTATATTATATTTAAATAAAAATTAGGGATCCTTACTAAAACTCCAATAATGTGACCCAAGGTGTAAAAAAATGATCTGAAAAATTCCTTACGTCGCGTGCGCTGCGAAAACTATTGATGATAGAACCAAATAATTTACTACGACTTTGCAGAACTCATCATCATCTACAAAAAGTGTCGCGACAGCATATGTCTAAATGTTATAGTTATGTCACAATGTGCGGTTTTTTATTCTAAAAATTTAATTTATATGCCGCCGCTTGAAAAGGCTCTTTATTTCTACCTTGGTATTAATCGTTATTAAAATAAATTACTTTATATTCAAGACGGCTTCAATACCTTTTTATAACTCTTTGAATTATTCAATTCCAACATTTCATTCGGAAGATATCACGAGTTTAAAAATGCAAGTATTAGAAAAAAGTCGCGTGGTTGCCGCTAATCGCGCTCAGCTAGCCAGTATGCGATATGGGCTCCATGTAAGCGTCACTGGGGTACGAGGGGGGAGTCAATCACAACTAATATTATAAATGCGAAAGTAAGTCTGTCTGTTTGTTACGCTTTCCCGCTTTAACCTCTCAACCGATTTTGATGAAATTTGGCACAGACAATCTTTAGACTTTGAGAAAAAACATAGGCTACCCTTTATTGCGATAAAGGGGATGAAGAGGTTCAAAGTTTGTATGCGATTTCTTAATTTTAAAAGATAAAACCATGAAACTTTGTATTAAGGCATTAGATAAGATATATTTAAACATTTGTTCTTGCGTTTTTGAAATTCCGACCAGTGAGGAGGTGAAATAAGAGTTGAAAGATTGTATGGGATTTCTTAATTTTAAAAGATAAAACCATGAAACTTTATATTTAAGCACTTGATTAGACCTATTTAAACATTTGTTCTAGCGTTTTGGAAATTTAAAATCATTTGTTATTTTTACCACCGTGGGGGTGAAATTCTACACACGGAATTCCCGAAATTCGAACAGAACGGAACAGGAACTACGAAGCTAACTTTTTGTATACAAAATTTTAACCACTGAACCTAGGAACATCATATTTAGAAGTTTTAGGTGTATCAAGTTAAAAAAAAAATGGCTTTTGAAGTTAAAGTTCCTTTATACGAATAGGTAATCTGCATCGCTGCCGCTGCCGTCGGTCGGCCGTCTTAAAACCCATTCACATGAAAGTCGTTGTTATGGAGTAAAACTAATTAATTAATATATGTAGTCATATAAATAAGCTTTCTTTTCTATATTTTTTTAATTATTTTTTGCAAACCATAAAATATATTAAAAGGCATCAAAGTTAACTCATGTTCAATGGTGTTACTTTGGCCCAGTACATTACTTCAATTCAACGCCACATTACTTGAAAGTATTACTAATATTATAAATGTGAAAGTAACTCTGTCTGTCCGTCTGTCTGTCTGTTACGCTTTCACGCCTAAACCACTGAACTGATATTAATGAAATTTAGTACAAAGATAGAGTTGACCTTGAGAAAGAACATAGAATAGTTTTTATCGCAGACTTTTGATAAGGTTCTCTTGGAAACGCGATATAACCGAACTACACGCGGGCGAAGCCGTTTCTTTGTTGTTGCTATTCTTTGGAACGGCTAGATCGATTTTGTTAAGACTTTATCTCGCAAATAGTTAACGTTATAAAGAATTAATTTGTCAAGTTATTTCATCACAAGAAAAAGTATTAAAATTCTGTCAAAGAATCGATATAAATTGCCTAAAAAAATATGTTTCTATTTTTAATATAACAAAAAAAAAATTGCTAGTTTAATATCTTTCCTGTTCGTTCCTTCAACGTAAAACAGAACTAGAAACTTGTAACTTTTTTTGCCAATTTCATCACTTATTTGAATAATATTTTTATCAATGTTAATACTTCCACAAAAATAATACAGGATTCAGTACCTAACCACGTTTACGGAAGTTATGAAAGCAATTAATATTTTTACATAAATATGAGGTATTTTTGTAATCATTTTCATAAAATTTATTTATATGTTAGGATCATAACTAATCTATAAAAAAACTACATAATTGCGAAATAAAGAGATTTAAGGCTATCGCAAATAATAAAATATATTATATATATACTTAAAATTAGTAACCAAATTTTGCTTATATGTAATCAATGAAAACAGTAATTGTGTTTTAGATGTTTTCAATAAAAGTTATGTGGTTTCATTCGTAGCTTCAAGTATAAAGTAGGGGCTTATAATAATTAAAAAGAAAGGAAGTTATACTAAATATTTAAAATAACAGTTTTCCAATAAAAAAAGAAAAAGTTTATTTTCAGTTAAACGACTACTATGCAATAAGTTCTGTCCAAAATATAATTCTCTTGCTGGCCATCCTAAAAATAAAATGAAAAACCTTTGTAAAATCAATTCTGAGATACTTTTTTCCTAAACAAAAAAAGGGGAGAACTTCGTGATTAAAAACATTATGATTACCAAAGTTCAACAACTTGTAATATTCGCACTTGTTTTGCTGCTATACTTAGAAACGTTTTGTGTTGGTGAAACCTAATGGAAGTTGTTAAATTGGTTAAAAATTTGCGATTAAAAACACCGCAGTGTAAATATTAAATACTTTTGAGATGATATATTTTTTTTTATGTGAAAGGTGGCAAACGAGCCGACGGCCCACTTGATGGAAGGTGGTTACTGTCGCCCATGGATATCCGCAACATCTTTGTTACGGATGCGTTGCCAACTTTGTTTTTTAGGTATAGGGAGGGGCGGGAATAAGGAAATGGTAGGAAAGGGTGGGAATAGGGAAAGGGCAACCGGCTCTCTCACTCATCGGACGAAACGCAGCCATTAAAGGCTACTTCACGCCGATCTCCTGTGAGAGGGTGGTACTTCCCCAGTCGAGCCAGCCCATGTTCGAGCTGTAGTAACTGACTACAGCTAGGCTCTACCACCTATAAAAAATATAAATCACTTGACACTCAAATGGCAAGTGATGAGAAAATTATCTTTCTCTACGTTTTAAGAACTGTTTGGGCAAAAAGAAAATTTATATCTGAAAATATAAAATTAATTGATTAACACTAGAAAGGCTAAATATTTAAACTAGTATAAATTGAGAAGAGACTAATCTTCCAAAATTATTTTTAAGCCGTTATCTACTGCTATTTATATACAACACATTAATGATGAAATTCACTTTGAAATTAAATTCCATCATTCAAACGATGTCGTGTTGGTGTTCAACCGAGCATTTCCTCCTAAAACGAACACCAATAGAGCTGATATGTAAATTAATGGTCAGTTTGTGTAATTGATAATGCAAGTGTTTCAGGTCAGACTAATTAACATTTTGCTAGAAGTTGACAAATGCTTTATAAATTTGCAGACACTTTATTTAGGTAATAAAACATTCAAGCAATGTTTATAACACCGCGGATTAGTTTGTAGTCCGTATCATGACAAAGTATTATTCTCTCACAATATTATTATTGTTTTTAAAAATTTTGATTCTTAAAAAGTATTAGATATGATATTCCTTATTATATGGTATAACAATTTTTCCAACTTATCTTTCTATTTTATACTTTTAGTAATATACACTGAAGTAGTGTCTCAAAATAGAAAAGTAAATTTAAATACTTAGTTAAGGCATGTTTATACTGGAATAGTTTAGTAACTAATTCTACGCTCCTTTAATGTATGTCATCTTAATCTGTCAGTCTTCCTGTATTACAAGAGAACTGGCAATTGTAATTACTAATACGTAGGACAGTAAGTAAACATAGATGTTGCAGCTTTGTGTTAAGCTATAATTTATATAGTTATTGTTCTTTTGTTACATAATGGTTTAATAAACCAACGGGGAGTATAAAATATGGCTATTAGACCATATTTAAAATGGAAACGGGAAAAACCAATTATAATAATACTATTATAAAAATTAATTGATTGTCTTTAGGAAAACTATGTATTTGTATTTGACATACCTTGTACCCTTTTACTTGATAAGAGTTATCAATTATCGAATTTCTTATTTGTTTTAACTTCTTGATGGACATATTTATAAATGCTTAAACAAGTTTTAATAGGATATAGATATAATTTATGTGATATTAAGTCAACATTTTCTATCAAATTGTGTAATACTTTAGAAAATCGCTTACAACACTTACTGTAAAAGTATTCGTCTTTTAATCGTTCTTTTGTAGTTTAATTTTTTTAAGGTGTTTACCTTAACAGAGACAAAATGTTTTATGTGTTTTTAACAATCAGAAGTGACGCAGATTTAAAAATTATCTCGTTCGACATACGTTTACCATTTACGAAAACAGTCAAACCTTACAGCTCTTGATCAGTACCGCCTCCACTAACGATTAGCGACCATTTGATATCAAAAGACATCGCTATTAACAAGGTCCCTTTTACTACTACATGTATGTATTTATACATATTTGTGTCCATCGTTTTTTATCCGTAAGATGTGATTGTCTACTGGGAAACCTCAATTGATTCACAAAACTGTGCTTTACATTTAATAATACGTCAATCGCACTCGATAATCTGGAAACGTCGTAAAAAGTTTAATATCTGTTAAGTAGAGACAAACGCAATGGCGTAAAGATAAATCCCAGTAAAAAGCGTATTCACGTTTTTCTTGTTGACCTCCAAATCCATAACCACAGACACAAATAAACTAGTCGAATAGTTTTGTTGTGCTTGAAAATCGTTTAGTTTGTATTCTAGAAAGATCCAAAACGAAAAGTTGGATCTCCACTGAACGTGTAATTAACTATTCTTGAAAATCGTTCTATCGTAAAGTCGTAGAGAACTTTAAGTGATATGTATTTTTTATATTCTCTCTTTTCAAACAATAAACTACATATAATATAAAAGCTAGAGGGTTTCCCTGTAATATGAGAGGAATTTCTAGAAACTTAATGAAAAATTCAAATGGCGTTAAACTGTAATTAGTTCGTGATATTTCTGGTCTACAAACATTTTTTTCAATATTAATAGGCTTTTGTTTTGATTAACATGTTTTCTGTTGTATTTAAAGTTTTAACATTATATTTCCTCAGCTTTATATCTAATTCCACATAAGGAAAGATAATTATAAAGTAAATAGTGAATGTGTTTCTTTTCTTTCAAAGTAAAAAAAGTACATATTATCAAAAAAATACATTACAAAGTTTTTGTAGCAATGAAACAGTTTTTCCAGCAAAATAAGCAAACGAAATCGAATTAAGCTTAAACAAAACAAATTATTGAAAGAAGTTTAAGTTGAAATGGTTTAAGTATTTTTAGTTTGTATTTATTCTGCTCATTTTATTTAGGCACTAGTATTATCTATGTTGTTTGTATATTCCGTCTTTAAAATTTTATTACAGTCAAAATATGGTAGGAGTAACTTTTATCACTCGAAGAAAATTTAAGAAAAAAATAAAATATTATTTTAGTTTAAAGTGAATTTTGTAATATGTTACCGATTTCCTTTACAACAAATTAAGAAATTTAAAAGGAACCGTTTCAATGATGGCTATTAACTTTAAATCAGAGCATCGAGGACCATACATCCTTACGCTGTACTTGAAATTATTGGTGACATTATCAGTTTAATATTTGAAAACGACTCTTTATTACCAATTCATTCACCAGGTCTCATACTAATTAATGCTCGATGTATTTCAGCGAGGCTCGTGACTCCCAGAGTACTGGGTTTAGTTAATACAATCAGACAGACTACCTGCTTAATAAATATTTTATTTTATTAATACAACGTTTTACTATAGTACAATTTACCGTATCTTTTTATTGTTTTAAGCATTCATTATAATGCTATTTTTTTACAACACAAAGAATTGTTATAGAATGTTCTCTTGAAACATATTTACTTAAGAAATGAAAACATAAATTAGCCCGCCTGAAAGTTAGTTCGTTTTTTCAGTACTTCTGTACTCAATAAATGTTTTGAAAGCTGATAAATGGTAATAAATATAAACAGCTGCCAGATATTTTAGTACACTCCAGGAAGAGATCATTCTTAAGATGTTATAAAAACTGTATTCGTTATTATTATGCATCTCTTTAAACTTATAAATTGTATAACAGATGAAAAGAAATTTAACACTAAAATTCCAAAAACAGACACAATAACATTTTTAAATTTTATTAATTATTTCAAATATCAAATTGAAAGTATATTTATATGTATAAAATAATATAAAGTCTGATGCTAATTATTTCTTGGCCATATTTTAAAATAATATGAGTTTTTTTGTGAAATTTAGTGATTCGGAAGCCATTTCTCGCCGTGATGCTTCTACATAAGAATTCAATTTAGCCCGCATCGGCTTTTATAGATCAATCTATAATCAATTATTCCGTGACGTCGAACACTTCGCGTTACTTGGTACAATACAGTGAAAATATTTTAATTTCTGAAACAATATAACCGTTTATCATTAAAATTTACATTTTGATGATAACAATTGTGAAGTTCATGATGAAACAGTAAATATATAAATTTGTATGAAATTATAATGACGAAAGTACAGTTACATGAATAGACGTGTACTTTTATAAGTAGCGATAAATGTTAAATAATAAAAAAATTATGAATTGAAGAGTGTTGATGCTACGTATGTATAGTAATGATCCCAACTTTGAGTAGGGATGCTGATTAATTAACTAAAATCAGTATCTGCAAAAAATCAATGTCTGTTATGAGATTTTATCTGTAATATGTATCAAGGAGAATAAACACAACGCAAGTTACATTCATATAACAATACCGTCATATCTTATCTTGTTTTCATACGACCACAGTTCTTTGATATGATTCAATGTTAATAACGTCATTAATCGACAGAAACGAACCACAGTCGCAGCCTGTAACAATATATTATCCTGGATTATAATCCTAAAATAGGAATTCATTAATACAAAAAGTTATTAAAGTATAACTATAATATATAACTTAAATCAGAGTGAAACCACGTTCAATAAATGAACCGACCGTCATTTCCTCACTATACTTAAATTTTTTGTATCAACTTAATAATTTTCATTCTTAGTATATAGTTTTGTCCAAATATGAAGTAATAAATACTTTCATACGTTATATACATACTGATATAAAATTTAAACGGAACAATTGAAACTTGTAGTATAGCAACTTGCGCCTAATGCAGTCTTCTCTTTAAAATGTAGTAGTAACAATAGTGACTAACATTCAAACATACCTAAATTAAATAGATATATAGTTAACGGTGATTGGCAATATCATCTCCAGATTCTAGTAGGGAAGCTCATCATTAGATTTGTTGTTAAAGACGTTATATAACCAACAACATACTGTCTCAACCAGTAAATACAGAAAAGATAACTATATTAATCTTTCTTTATTTTATTTGTACAATTTTTGGTGCGTTGTTCAAGTCATATTTGTCAGCTGTCCTTTGCGAGGAAACATATTAGTTAGAGAGAACTACTTTGTAGAAGGGGACTTAGAGTTTTATCTCTCTCACACTTAATAAAAGAAAGTAACATTAGTTTAAATTAGCTGCGATGTGAGTAACAATCTACTGACCGTTGGACACTGCAATATTATGCATTAAGGTAATTATGATAAGCAAAAATAAACTAAAGTGTCTGAAAAGTTCTCAATTATTATATATAAGATCACAAGTTTTATAATAAATGATAACAAGTTTTGCGTTAAAAATAAATGTTAACAAAAGTAAAGAGAACGGAATGTATTCATGCAAATTACTTAATTGATTTATGAGCTACCATTAAAAACAAAATGTAAGTGTCTTGTAGCGGATTAAAGTGTATGAATATTGGGTTACTTATACTAAACAAATTAAAAGTTTGTTTTCAGCGTTAACACTATTTACAAATTAATTATATGTATAATACATATATGGGGTGGATACCGGAGGTTTCAGGAAAACCTCGAACTTGCTTATATGTTTACTATAAAAAGAATTTTTTATTAAAACTTATAAATTATATTTAAGAATACATGAATGCCCCGATGTTAGGATGCCAATGGCATTCTATTGCTTCTGTGGTATTAGGAATATTTTGGTTTACACGGCTGGTGTTCATTCCGCGGAGACAGCAGCGTTACCCGTTGTGTTATATTTTATCCATACAAAGATATTATCCTGGCGATGTTCATTTATTTTTCAATATGTACGTTACAAATTTTATGATTATTTTCATGCAAACTTTCTGTGTTTTATAAATAAAATCTCGTAATGAAAATTTGAAATCAGCACCATTTTTGAATAACAAAATTTATTTGGAAATGTTTTTAAAGCAAATAAGAATCACATTGTCCAACATCAATTAAACCTTTTCTAGGTTTTTCACAAAAAATTCCCACAAACATAAAAGTCAAAGCGACTCAGTCTTTGTGAACATTCTTGATCCCTTTGTGCTCAATAATCCGAGGGTTCACCATGTCGTGTGACCACAACTATCAAAACAAGCGTACGGTTCATGTGTACACGTGTTTTGATCAACAAACTTGTGATATTTCATTTGAGGTGGTGTTATCTAGTCTATATCTGGATAATACTAATAGTTTCCGAATTTTTTTTAATTTGATTATAAATTTATATATAAATCTTTTTTGTTTGATGGAAAATTTCAAATACTTAAATAATAATATAAATATGAGTGCATTTATCACAGATTTCCATTATAACTACAAAATTTTTATTTTTTAATGTTTAGCCTCATTATAGTTCAGTAACAAGATTTACACAATAATATCTTAAAAAATACACCATGTAATGTTTTTATAGATTTTTTATCCCACGCATTATATAACATAAAACACTATTTTTTTTCTCAGGAGGAGATCACAAGAGACTTTGTATTTTCTTAGAAATTATATTTAGAAGGTGTTTCATATGAAAATAATGTGTTGACAATTTCCATCATTTTCTGATGAACTTATAGGTGATCCTTCGTACTGATAATAACCATTTTTAACGCAAATAATGTTAGTTTTAGTCTATTAAAATGATAATAACCTACAGTACAGTACATTACGAAGCACTTTAATAATTCACTTACCTCTTCATTATTGTTTTTAATCTCTTTTTGTTTTAAAAACACAGATTTTCCCTACTAAGTAGGGCTAGACTATCTTAAATGATGAGTATCACGCATTAAAAGTACTAAATGAATTTAATATTTTTATACAATTTTTATTATGTTAAGATTTTAATTCACGATAAAAATTTAAAAACTAAATAAAAGTAACTATTTTATAAAATACATATAAACTAGAGGCAATGCTTTTTTAGAAAGACTAATCATTAGCTTGTTTGAGAATTTCATAAAAAATTCTCGTGTCGCTTGTAAAATAAGAGTCAATTTGAAATTTGTGACGAATAAAGAATATTTAAAATTATGCATATACAAAACATATTATGTATAAAACATGAAGTTTATTAGCATTGTTGAAGGAATTATAATTCCTTAGCTTTTATTTGATGTTTAAAATATGAAACAGATGTAATAATAAAAGAAAAGAGAATAATAATTAATAATATTATCACAGATGTTATGTACGCGCTACTTATGAACAAAAAAATGAACATAGCCGGGGCGACATCTTTGTATCGGTAAAATATCGTATAAAGAGTGACGCCGCTGACTCCGCGGAGCCAACACCAAACCGTGTGAACCAGAAGATTACACATACAACACAAGCAATAGAATAGAATTGTCATCCTAACACCGGGGCAATCATGTAGTCTTAGGTATAGGTTATAAGTTTTAGAATGTAATTCGTATGTTAATATACATATAAGTATGTTTCGTAGTTTTCCTGGAACCTTCGGTGGCCACCTTATATAATTCAGACGTTTGGAGGTATAACCAATGTGTACATATACATATATAGAGTTAAAAAGTAGTGTTAGGTTTAGCTCCAGCATTAAAAAGTAAACAAATCTTTTGTGTATCCATCTATTATATTCACTGAATGAACCTCGTGATGTCTGAGACAAGGTCACCTTTCCGTTATTATTTTTTTCAATGTAAAGCTCACAGAGATGTGGCTCATGTTAAGTTCAATTTGTCATGGATTTGTAAAAAAACATATATTTTTTTAACGTTTTAAAATTTATATAAATATTAAAATCATTTCACCCATTTAAATTGACTCTCGCATCTCGTCTACCCATAATCACGGTTGCTGTAAAGTAGCCGAAACGTCGGGAGTATGTAGTTTATAGTTAAAAATAAAAAATCGCGTAGTAAATCCGAAAATATTAGTTTCATTTAATGAGTTCTCCCGAAAATCTTAAATCTCATCATTTCACTCATTCACAGCAGTAGCTTGGTAACAGCTTATTTACTTTAGCCTTGCAGCTGACAAATATTTTATGAACTATGTTAATATAAATATAAAATTTAAAAATAAACAATTATCTTCCGGATAATAAACCTTAAGCTATTATAACAAATTGACAAACATAAACAAGATTATAATATATAGCAACTCTTTATTATATTTATAGTGATTCTGATATAAACTCAATCTAATTTCAACTATTTGATACTTCAGTCTGAGAACGATCCTTTTTATCAATCACAACTACTCGTATACATATGTTTTATTTTTTCTTTCTTCAGATATAGTATATAGGGTATTTCTAATCTTGTAATAAACGGATTTTTCGGTCATTGTTCACATTGTATTTCAATGTTCCGAGCAAATTAATACTGAGAAAAATATGAGAGGCCTTGAACAAAACAAATAACATGTTTTACTTATGTTTGCTTATAACAGTACCATTTTGATATCTTTATACATAATATGTTTCTTTTTATGTTTTTACTATAAATCATTTTTAAAGACAGATTGAACTAGTTAAGTTGGATATTAATTTGGAGTAAAATATTAATAATAAAGTTCTATTAAAATCATACACATAGTCTTAATCATAATACTTCAATGGATCATTTGAATGCATTTCTGTAATAAGACATAGTCATTAGCAAAAAAGTAGACAAAAGAATTTAAAACTGAAATTCAAGAATATTAAGTAACGATATATAGAATCTATTTCTTTATTTAAACAAAAATCAATTATTTTTCAATCCTATTATACAATTTTATCTTTTTCGTTTGTAGACTCGTGAAGTCACCTTCGTTTAGTATTATTGTTAGTCTGATTCGACTGGGTTCCAATAATGTACGGAATAAGGAGAGTGTACACTAGGGAACGTACCCTACCTGAGGAGGCTGTACAGATGATAAAGATGAATGACCTTCGGATATATTTGTGTCAGATTGAGAGACGAGATTGTAAAACCAAGTTGCCATTACGACTCATCCATTGTACTCTTAACAAACAATACTAAATTTAGAGTTAATATCAAGAGCTTTATCCAAGTAACTTTGTGAATTTTAAGAAAATAGGAGTTTTTGTTAGAATCACAGAGAGATAAAGTTTACAGCGAAAGTCTTTCGCCTTTCAACTGCCTCATTCAAGTCTGTAGATTTCAGTATAGTCAATAAATTCTGTATTTGTTATACTTATTATTGCTAAAATTATCTCGAGTACTACGAGTATTGGCTTGTGTAAAATATATTTCCATTAATTAAACACAAATTTTTCACTAAATTGCAATAAACTATCAGAGCTATGAAAAATTATACAAATAATATTCAGAGATTTCTCAAGTTAAGGTTAGACTGTCGGAGATATTTATTTTTAACTATTTAATTTAGATGACCCGCTTGTTTTTAATGAAAAATCTTTTCCTATATTATAAATAGATTATTATATTTATTATTATGAGTCGATTATGTAAATGAGTAGTTTAAATATTATCAATATTAAATGTTATCAGAAGTCTTGGTTGTAGCTTTCTTTTCGTGAAAGCAGAACGATTTATGATATAATAGTTGAATAAAAAATATTTTATTAATAAAAACAGGTTTAGTATTGATCGTACGTCACGATTTAAAATTAATTGATAGTAAACGAATGATTTAAAGAGTGTTTTCATATCGATAAACCAATTCTTGTTATAACAACTTAAAATTATTTTATATATACATATATTGATAAATTAAAACGAATTCTTCATTATGGTCTCAAATCTGAATAACTTCCTTACTTCGTAACATATAAACCGGTCATTCTTTGTCTGTTTGTCCGATACTCCTGAAGAAATATAATACTCGATCATCATAACACTATACTACACATATGATATTACACGAACATAATATGGACATCTCTTGCTTATTCATAGAAGAACTCCATCGGAGTTCCACGAAATCATCTATCTTACATTTAGGATAAATAGATGCACTTAACATACATGTATATGAACACACACAAACAATATGTATCCGGCCCGCCTCGGCCCACTAGCCTGCAACTAGCCAGAACGCTGACATTGCTATATACATTGTTCTTGACACACTGCACAGTGTACTTGGAAATAAAGTTGGAAATAAGAAAATAAGCTTGGAAATAAGAAAAAAACCATAAGTAAACAATGACGGGTTTGCAAATCGATCTTGCTTTTTGTCTCTTCAAAACACACGAATTCATTGTCAAAAGTTATTCAATGTTCAAGTAAACTATACGTTTAAAATCTTTTCTTATTTTCTAGTTTATGAAACACACAAATGTTATAATTTCATATAATGTAAGTAAGGTATGACAAACTCATTGTTTTATTTTTCCATCTCACATAGAAAGTCGATTGCGTGTCGAAAGTTATATACTATGGATGATAATACTAAGTCATGGTGGTTAGACACTAAGTACGAATATTATAATATTATACTTCATAAATATTACGGAATCTTACCCCAACCTAGACCACACCAATATTGTATATTCCTCGACTATCATATTAATATTTGAGCGTATCTAATTCGGTTATTAACTAGACAAATAAATCACAACCAAAGATAAATCCGTTGCAACAAACTGATTCAATTTTGCAATCCAATGCTCTGATTGCAAAGCTGTTATGTAGTTACTGTATCTACAACATAGTTAACTCAGAATACACAGAGGAATATACTTGGGACACAGTTACGTCACCTTCGCTAATATACATATAGAAGCTGTTATGAGAATTAGCTTACTTTTAAGGCTTACAATGAAACTGAATTTTGGTATTTTGAGTCAAATACAGTTAGCTTTCTCCAAACCTATGATGATGATAAATAAATGTCACACAACATGGGTAGACATTGCTGAATAATACTAAATTATAATGAGTAAAGAATTGTTTTAATCATCACGTCTCCACAATTATTCGTTTTATATTTATAACTTAATGTAATCCAAGTCAACATTGACACTATTCAAGTGTATCGAGCGAGAAATTTGTTAGCATTATTATAATATGAATATAATTTTATAAAAACCAATTCCGTCTGTAGAGGCGGCCGACCGGTCGACCCTGAACGGGCTGAGGCGATCTCGATTAAATTTTTCACTAACCACAGTACTCACGAACACTCGACAGGTCGGTCATAACGCGTTCATAAATAAACACTGACATTCATCAGGCCAATGGTGACACGCTGATGAATAAAAATGTGCCAAAATGGTCTCCGAGCGACGGAGAACTCCTCCATACGGAGGAACTGCGGTCACCAAGGTTCAGTAATATTGATTCGGCTCTGTTGATTCATTTATCATATATGGTGTAATGACGAATTTTGGTATTCACATAGATGACGCAGAGGTTGTGACACCGAGACATTGATAGCATTTTCTCTCACTTGCTAAAACTATCTGAGTGTTACAAAACGTTTCATAAATTCCCAAGGACCTGAACTGAGCTTTATGTTCATGCCTTTTAAAGATCGATCGCCCTTTCACTACACTCAGCCTTGTATTGAATGAAATCAGAGCCGAATCAATATTTACGTCGCCTTGACTGTTTGTAGTGTAAGAAGCAAGCAACACTCTTACATGTGTATCTCAGTAACTCGTCCATTGCGGTATATAACTTATTTAGGGGATTTCTAATTAGTGCAGTCTATGAAGACATGCCCCTTTATAGGAACGGCTTCAGAGCTGCTGATCAAGATGGTAAAAACACCATAAACCTGACGTTGATAAAACTTTTCTTATATTTTTATTCGATTTACAATATATTACCTTAAATTTACACAAATTAGTTACATTTTATCTGAGATGGACGCTTAGAAACAGTGATTCGCTTTATAAAACATATTTGATAAATTATTTAACTTCTGGAAAAAAGAAATGTATTAATTTAATTTTTGTTTTGTATTCATATTATTGTGAGTTATTTCTATGTGTGGTTTCCATAAATATTAAACATTAGGTGCTCCATAAAAGGTAGTCATAAAGTGTGTAGAGTACGTTACAGAGTGAGTACATCGTTGTAACCTGAATTAGTTGTACAGGTTTAAACCTTTGTGGAATTGAACGTTTAATTTATATTGAAATAGTATTGAAGTTTAGTTATAAAAGAGAATTAATATTATTTTAAATTTTGCGTATTAACATTTGAAATACGACTTAATCTCTTCATTATTTTTACAGAGAAATTTATGTTAAAAGAGTAAAAGTAAAAAACTTTCATGAAACAAGTTGGTGATATTTCTTGTTAATTAAGCTGTAAAGATATTATATATTTAATATTTATATTTAAATGTATATACTTTTCTCTGTATTTACATTATACAATGAAATTGATGTTTAATACCGGACTAAGTCATTACTCTTTAAGTGACCTAACAATTGCTATTATTAACATCACTTTTATTTACGAACATTATGAAAATCATGAACATTATAACGCGGCTGTTGACGTTTTCATAACACATTAAAGTTATTATTATGACAACATCCATATCAACATCTATGAAACTTAACGATCCGTGGCTTTGTAGATATGAAAGATTTATGAACATTATGATTTGAAGTCATGACGAAAGGACGGAAAGACTTGGTTTAAATGTCGGGTTTTTAACGTCGGAAGTTTATAGTTTTTTTACAAAAACGAAGCACGCGTAGTATGTATGTCCGAAAGTATTAGTTTTGTTTAAAGGAATTAAATCTTTCCATTGCGTTGTTTTCTTTCTGAATTCTTGTAGTGTCTGGGGAGGACACAAAATGCTTTAGGTTCTCTAGTGATGTAATAAATATTATATACTTGTGATGTAATAAATAATTGCTCGTTTATCACACTGTAACATTAAAGAGAAAAATACCACACACGTCGTTCTACTCCCACTGGTACATTTTCATTTTACTTTTTAACTATATCTTCTAAAGTAACCTTTACTATAATTATTTAATTTAATTTATAGGACCTCTTTTATTTTTAAAATACTAAAAAAAGCTGAAAATTCTCAAACTTCGGTATTACATTTAAACAAAATGAAATCATAGTTACTTATATAATATACAAACATATACATATTACGGTTAGTCCATATTGACAGTTTATTGGATATTTTGACGAGCCATTAGTTAACTTCAAACAGTTACAATGTCAGTTACATCAATATCCAAAATAAATGTCAATGGTAATTGCATCATTCACATATATGTAGTGTTACAATAAGTCACACTTATGTGAACTTATACTTTTTAAATCCTACAACAAATCAACGATGTTTACATAGTAACCGTGGATATTGTTTTTAAGAAATTAAAATTTAAATGATTATTTTGTTTGGTAGAGAGAGGAGTTTGGACGGTGGAGGTGAGCGTTTAACGCATGTTAGGGGCCCCTTAAACCTACACCTGGGTCGAATGTCCCAGGCACTGTTGAAGCTCCTTTCTCCACAACGATGGACCCGGCACCGTACGGTGAATCCAATGAAAGGTGATAAGTTTCCCCCTCATTTAGTTGTTCGTAGAACAAAAATGTAAAAGTGTTTATTGGTGAAGTTAATACGAATTGTTAATAAAATATATAAATTGGTAGACTACTAGACTGAAATATTTACCAGTAATAAGTAAAAATCATATTGAATGCATTGAATTCATCAGGAATTAAATAAGCAGAGGCAAAACGAAAAGGCAGTAAAGCTGTTACTTTTAATTATTTTCTTAATTAATTACTTTATCAGTGACACAAAAACAGTGGTATTATAAGTTCGACATCTATGCCTGTCTGTGTCAGTAAAAGTAGAAGTATTTCATTATTTTGATTATTTCATAAAAAATGAGGTTTAAAAAATATAATAAAATCTAGTCATTCCTTATTTAAGAGTTGTTACTTGTGGAATGCTGAAATATATTTTAAATATCTACACTTCTCATGCGTACACTACGTAACTTCATTTAACATATCATCATTCATATTTATAATATAAGAAATATTATATATAATCTAATATTCTATCCAATGGCTCGCCTTAGTAATACTCACGGTAAATTGTCAAATAAATACATGTTTCATTCTATTTTGATAAAGTATGAGTGGTACAAATTTGATAAAGTATTAGATGTATCTTGAAGTAAATACTTAAGTTATACACAAAATAAATGGCTAAAATACGGATCATAGTCCGAACTATTAAATGCAGTGTAAGAAACATATAAACGAGTATAAAAAAAATAAATAACATTCTTAATATTATGTGTGTATGTGAAGCAACTTTCCACAACTGATAATTTTTGTTTCATTGCAAATGTATAAAAGTTATTTATTCTTCACATTGTTTTAAAACACGACTTTTTCAGACTAACTTAGCCAGAGTATTAAATCTTATATGTAAAAATTACAGTAAAATCTCTATCTTCAACAGAAAATCTAACATTACACACGGACGCACAGAAGCACCAGTCACAAAAATACACGATATATTTATTTTATTAACTAAATGATGATGATTGATGATTTGAAAAGGGCAAACTAAAATAAACTTTAAGATAAATAAAATTAAAAGGACAATTTTAACAATTCAGACGTATTTCAGACGTATATGACTGTAAGCGCTTAGGTTCTATAAATCATACGAATATTGCATACTATCTGACAAACTGGTTGATTGATCTCTCAACATTATTTTTACTACAATTACAACACTTTTTCTACAGATGAATATGATTTTCATCTTATTCAAAGTAATTTTGTAAAGAAACTAATGGTTTAGTAATTAAATGTATCATAAATTTTATCTTAATGTTAATTATAAAGTTTAACAAAAGTATTTAAATATCCAATAAACTAACTTGTTTTTATTACTTTGAGGATTGCTGGAAATAAGTTTGCAAAGAAAGTTTCAATCATTATTTATTAGAGGATGCAGTTTGCTCTTTCAACATACAATAGTTTGTTTTATAATTATTTTAAATTAAGTTCTTATTTAAAATTACAACAGTTTTATCTTTATTATTAAAATATGAGGTTATTTTATGTATTGTGGGATTTATAACAGCTTAATCTTTATCAACAAACAATCATTCAATCCGTGTAATAGACTATTAATTGGAAGATTAAGTGAAAAGCTTAATTTGAGAGGACCGTAGTATGGAAAGGAGGACAGAAAAAGGGAAGACGGGGGAGAATTTGTCAACCCAATAAAAAGGACAAACAACATTTGTCTATTGTGTGTATTAAAAGATTTACATGAATAACTTAATTCAGAGTTAAACTCATAACAATTGTATATTCCGGCCACATACAACCATAATTAATGTACCGTGCCGATTAAAGCTACCGTAATTGTAGCATTAACAGAAACTCGTTAATGGATTTATATTAATCAATGATTACAATTATTATTTATAATTGGTTTTATATTCTTAAATATCTTTTTTACCAAAAGCAATTATGTATACAAATAGTTTTTGTTACAATTTTTTCAATTATTTATAAAACAAAAAAAAATCTTCAAATTGACAAAAATGAGAATTTAAATAAATGTGTATAAAATTACAACTCTTTCATGGCCTTTGCCTATGCTATTTATTTCTGTTAAGTATTTTTAATGACTTAATAGTGGTTCATACCACTAATACTCTATTATTATTAACCCTTGACAAACAAAGAGGGGTGTTTCTTGTTTAATGGTAATTCCTGTATGTGTGAGTGTATCTGTATGTGGCATCTTAACTCTCAAATGGGTCGACCATTTTTTCTTAGTTTTTTTGCATTTGAAAGACAGTTTCCTTACTGTGGGTCTAAGCTCTGTTTGGTTAATATAGATCCAGCAGTTTTAGACATACAGCAATTTCAGAAATGATGTAAGGCAGTTTTTGCATCACTACGCTGAAGAATATGATAAGATATATTTTTCAAAGCCGTGAAATTTTATTTAATAATATCATCTTAATAATGTATGACCAAGAATATGCAACAAATTCTACAGGGAAGATCACAACTTTAAAGGTCCTGAACAAATAATGTTTCCTAACGAAAAAATGTAATAGACATATTTTACGTAAATTTGAAACAGGAAACTTTTCAATAGAACATAGTAAGATATTGACTCAATATTATCTTTCATTTGTTTACAATATAATAATGATCACAATGTAAGATGATTGTAAAATTTTATTTAAACAATTGACTAACTTTATTAATGAAATGGTTAATTTTAAATATTAACTTTATATGGTTTTGGTGAAAATATTACTTATTTATAGACGGCTCTTTATATTATTATCGTTTATTAAGCTTCTAGAATTGATGCCATAGACACTAGTAAGCGAAAGATAATAATTAGTTGTTATTCAACAAGTATGTATTATGATCACAATAATCGCTCAGTATCGGTAGACTGTAAGTTAGTCTCTAGTGAGTCGGAGTGTATAAACGAAGCAATGAATTTAAATTATGTGTACTGAAAGTAATTTATACGTAGCTCTACTGAATGCTCCTAATTTACAAATCTCACATATTGATCCTGGGAGACTGCGACCTAAAAATTCAACTCACGTCCTTACTCATTAAATTTTATTGTTCTCCCTAGTATTTTGTCAGAAGTGTGACTCGGAGTCAAATCATAGAATTTTTAGAATATACTGTTCTCTTAAATAAAAAATCTCTTTAAAAAAGTCAATTTAAATAATTAAGTATAAGTTTTAATGTATTAATTCCATTAAAAATCTTTATGTTTTTTAATAGACATATGTTTTGATGGTAACAGTTGTGTCTTCAAATCACAATCACTTAACAATATAAAAAAGACATTATACATGGTTGAATTGCCTTTTTTCATTCCCTTCTATCCAAAAGAACACAAAGCAAATGTAGTATTCGTGTCTAGTGACGCATAATATATTGTTGACTGCACCACCGGAATAAAAATAAACTCCATTCACTTTTAATTTAAAATAATAAATCTAATATAACAAAGATATTCAAGATAAGACAGAAAACACTCATTATAGTTTTCTAGCTAATGACGTTGTAAGTCTTAGTACTGAATATATAACCAAATTATATTTGTAATATGAAATGGTAAGATTCAGAAATTATCAAATATAAATGAACAAAGACAAATAAAACATTCCACAAAAAAAAGTGCGGAATCAACAAAAAGGAAATATTACGATGAGAATAGAGGAAAAGTGGAAAATTGACTTTCTTAATAACGGTGTTCAATTTATTTTAACGAGTTTTCCATTTCCTGAGAGGTTTCAGATATCGTAGATTAAACAAAAAAATCTTTTGTAACATTTTATGGATTACATTGTGCTTATCGTTGAAAGAAATATATATAATAGAAAATAATTATTAAGGACGATCAATTGTATTATTGAAGTTATAAGAATTCAATTATAAATGGTGCTATTGTAAATTTATTATACAATTATTTGTGTGAATGGAAAGCTATAGCAACAGTTGTTAAAGAAGGTAATTATATATGAATGAAATATTTTTTCAGTACATCTATATACGTAAAATAGTTCATTTATTATTGTATTGTGTTGACGGTGTTACCTAATTATTTGCAATATAAGATGAATATAAATAAAGACTTATTCTCATTACTTATTTAATAATACTATTCATTATTTTAAAATAACATGAGACGAAACCTCTCATCCTTACATGGATTCACCGTGCGGATGGCGAGTCCATCGTTGCAGAGAGAGGATCTACAACAGTGCCTGGGACTTGCGACCCAGGTGTAGGTTTTTATATAAACAGGGATAGATATAATATTCCCAAACATTTGACACACATTCAATAGTAATCAATGTTACAAACTCAGTACCTACAGTATCATCGAATAAATGATCGTAAACCTCCTTCCAGCTGTGGTTGTTTTACTGAACGACTGCCATTAACATCGTACTTATATGTTTTATAGTAAATCATTAACTGTGACTGCTGGTTGTAACATTGGAATACAATAAAGATACCTTTTATTTGTCATTGCCCATTATTTGACTGAATTTCATAAAACATAATATCAACGTACATTTTTAAGTCTTGAATATCGATTGCAAAGTGCTTTAATTGAATCGTACCTAGCTGTTAAAAAGCAATTTTACACGGCAGGATTAGGTTTCCCGAAATGGAAATTACCGCTGTGGATTATATATGTACAGTATATAAGTCAGTAGTGGCCTAATGGTTAAAAGACCCAACTCTCATGCATGAGGGCGCGGGTTCGATCCTGGCAAGTACCAATGTAATTTTTCCGAGTCATATGTATTTTCTAAGAGTATTTAGACACCAGTGACAAACGGTGAAGGAAAACATCGTGAGGAAATCTGGACCTATAATTTCACAATTATAAGATTGAAATCATCAACCCGTCTTGAACAAGTATGGTTATTAATGCTCAAACATTCTCCATGTGAGAAAAGGCCTTTGCTCAACAGTGGGCTCTGATAGGCCGATGGTGATATATGTACATACGTTTATGTAGTCAAACTACATTATTACTGTTTCAAATCTCAGTTTCGTTCTGTCAGATGGTAGTGACGTCATCATTACGTCACAGTGTGGTTGTTAATAATGTCTATATTAGTCATATGAACTATTTGGTTTGTATCGATAGCTTTCGATCTTAAATGAAATGTCAAAAAGTCTTTATAATGCATATAAGATATCAAATACCGTACTTTCTCTAGCAACTCGTCTGTAAATCAATCAATCTGCTGAAGATCTTTCCGAAGCAATTCGTTCTCTGAGTGATATTGGTAATTCAAGACTCCGAATGATAAAATACTTCGGTTGACGACGATGTTGGCACTTAATCATATTATATACATATATAAAATTATTTTATTTCTTTGCTTATCAATAATTTACAAAGGTTATGAGTACTTTTCTATTAAATAGTTATATCCCAATATGGAGAATAGTGACGATTTATTGCTACATATTATTATCCCATATTTCTAATTGATCTGCATGTAGTTGTATTTCTGTTACTGATGAAATTAAAATGTTGGATTACTAAAACCTTTAATTTAAATATCTTCTAGGTGACAGTATATAACATTTACTTAAATAGTGTCATATCTATTCTTCATTTTCAGTCAACATCAGATGTAATGATAGACAAGCACTTTCAGTTAAACAAAATACAAAAAGTAATATTAACAAATATAGTTTATATCTAATTGGTTATCGTTAACTTAAATTATATATAAATTACTTTGATTCCACTTTACGGTGGAGGTGAGCGTTTAACGCGCGTTACATTGGGCCCCCTTAAACTTATATCTGTTTAAGCACTGTTGGAGCTCCTCTCCCTGTAACGATGGACCCGGCACCCGCACGGTGAATACATGGAAAGCTGAGAAGTTTCTTCTCTATTCTATAGAGTATTCTTCTCTAGATATTGTTACTTTATACTTATAAGAAATTCTTGCAGCTGATTAAGTGCAGATTAAGTTAATACTTATATATTTACTTTCATTGTTTATGTGTTAAGGTATCTTTAACTGAAAACCAAAGTGAAACTTAACATTTTATAAGGACCATTTAACGATAAGACCTCCCATAATCGTTCAAAAACTGGGTTTTGCTCATAGCAGTAATATGTAATGAATACTATTATTCAATATTCTTTAAAGAATAATATGTACGTTAATTATTAAATATAAAACACCTTAAATATAAACTAAAATATTTTTGATGTAATGTTACAAAAATTAAACATAATTCAATTCGAGGCATATTTTCTTTTCTATAATATGGCTTCGCTTACACTGGAATTATGGAATACTTTTTTAATGTCAGCGGTTTTTTTTTAATGAACGAATTATAATAAAATTTTGAATACTATATGAAGACCACATAAAAGAGTTTATGTAATGGAATGGAATGGAATAATGGTGATTTAAAAAAATCCACTGGCATGCTTTTTGACGTCAACATTTGACTTTGACACTTTTTTATTTGAACACTTATGCTTTATATAAGTATCAAAGTCAAATTTTGACGTGCAATAACTGACTTACAAAAGTCAGCAATTAGTAATACATTCGGTCATTTTAGTGATTCTCGGTGGTTAATGCGAAGTTTGTCTTTATAGCACAATTTATGACGTACATCCTAAGAGCGGTCATAAATTAGCGAAGCACTTAAGTGTTTATGACGAGAATTTACTATCCCCGTTTGAACTGAGTACATTAAACATTAAAACGTTTTTTGTTATATTAAATGAAACACGATAAATACAAAAAATCTTGTAAAAGTATTAAGATGATATTTTTATTAGTAGGATACGTAAATTTAAATAGCAGAGGTTTATTTTGTATATTTGTAAAGAAAAATATATATTTTTTTTACGTGTCATAGACAAACACAAAATATTGTTATCTATGGTTTGTTTTAAAATTATATTTTAAATTACAACTAAACTATTGCCAAGAACAGAACTTGTAAAATAGACCGCATTTAATCTTAATTGTGATATTGGAATCGACATTGTAAATTAATAGCTTTAGAAAAATCTTTTAATTGATTGTGTCATCCAAATCACAATATTATGTATTATTAATAATTAATATCAAAATATCTATGGATAGTATGGTTTTGAAAATTTTGGTTTAACTACCTGAATGTTGGTTCGCTTCATTCCTCTAATATGATTAAAAAATTAAAATAAATATGAAGAGTAGAAAAAATGTAATAAAGACAATATATTTAGATGCAAGATAATGAAATAGTATCAAAATATATATTTAAATAACTGAATATAAAGGCAAAGATAAGTAAGAAACATAAGGCACCTTTTAATATTAATTTTAACTATAAAATGTATCTAAATCTATCTTTTAAATGGTTTTCTTGTAATAACAAATATCTAATGAATCGTATTATAACAACAAATATATAACATAATTAAATTGATGAGAGAATTAATAATAAAAAAATTAGCGAACGACCTTCATAAGTTTCCAATTACATAAAAATCATATATTTATAGACATAAAGACAAATTATTTAATAAAAAAACCGTTTAAGATAAGATATTTGTATACATAATATTATATAAATATCTATATAATATAAATTCGTAAATTATCATTTATGTATCAACTTGTTCTTTTTTATTATTAAGAGTCGTATCTTAAGGTGTGTAAAATTAATAAAATGATCTACAAAACACAATTTACAAACTCCTAAAAAGTTACGAGCTATCTTTTAAAGTTATAAATGTACTTAAAAACAGTTTATAAGTATATCAAGCGTGTCAAACCATCGGTAATTGATAATCTTATTAAATAAATTGTATACACCGTTTAATACTTTTAATTGTCTTTTTATAAAATAAATAAATACAAATTATTAATATTTAACCTCATAATAAATGGTTTCATGGATCGTCCTTTACTATTGTAGAATGTAAATGTGATAAAACAACAACATATTTGCTGAAATTATTGAAGATAAACTCTGTTTGATAAATAAGAACATTATATTTATCGATATATGTATGTATTTTATGTATCTATTTATATATGTATTAGTATATATATATTGATAAGGCACCACCTACCTTTTCGCTGCACAATTTCCCCAAATCAAAGGTTGTCTGGCAGAAATCGCTACTTAGCGATAAGACCGCCTTTTTGTACATTCCAATTATTATTATTTTTTTCTTTCCGTATAAAATTTACTGTTTGTGGTGTACAATAAAGTATATTCTATCTATCTATATTTATTTTGTGAGTTAGATCATGAATAAGATAGTTTAATAAATTAGTAATCATTGTATACAAATCACTATTTCGAATCTCAAATAATCTTACTAATATGAAATTTTTATAATATTATCTTCAATACACTAGAATATAATCTTCAAAAACAGTTTAAGTCACGGTCATATTTAGGTCGATATTTTCAACTAAAAGGCAATACATAACGTCACACGTCTTATTGATGTCATAATTTCAAAGTCAACAGCTTAGGAAAATTTTAAATTACTTTCAAGTCACCAAATAAGGGATACAAAGTATTCTCTTATTAAGTCAATCGCCACATTATATATGTAGTTATTATGTGATGATATTCTGATTGCAAACAGAATCATTATTATTGAGACTATATTTAAAAACATAATAAATGAAAGTTTTATTACTCATAATTTGGTTATTTTTTTATAGTTTTGATTTACAAAAGTCAGTTAATGGGTAAACTTTTCCTATAAACATTTTTATTCATCTTTTAACCCAGATAAGCCTACTGTCCTATATTTAGGACAGTAGAAATAAAAAAATATATCAGAATACCCTATTTATCTAAGATTACATAGTCTTATGATTTGCAGTAAGAAACGTGTCAGCTTTATTAGAAAAAATAAAAAGACAGTTATTTTAACAGTTTTTACCTTATATTTTACCTTATAAGTGTGTAATAAAAGTGCGTTGCAGACATGGCAAATGACAGGTATGTATAAAAAGTTATATTTTACTCGTGAGTTGTTTTTTTCTGTTTTAATATCTAGTTGATAACCTTAACTTTTGTACTAAATAAATATTGTAGCAAAATAATATAAATAAATTACGTATAACTTGTTACAAATACTAGCGTACTATATATAGGACAGTAGGATAATATACATGATTTTAGTACAATAATACATTTTTTTCTTTACAGACCGTTAGCTGCGCATGAAATTTTAGATGCTTTAGAAAATGTTTCTGATAATGAAGAAGATTATAGAGAACGACTGATATACATTCTATCTCCTCCTGTTGATCCTGACTGTCTCACTGACGAAGATTCGGGTGAAGAAGATAATGTAACTTTGAATAATTTTCCACGAAACATTCTGCTTCAACCGGCTGAAGTAATGATTCAACGGCAGATTATGGTGATTGATACAGAAGAAGAACCTTCTGATTCTATAGGTCGAACTAAACGTAGGCGTACCTACGCATGGAGAAAACGGGACTTGGCAAAAAATCCCGTGAATTGGCCAGATGTTCAAGGCTTCGACCTTCCTTACCACGTAGTTTTTGATAATTTTTTTACCGGGACGCCCTTGCTGGAAGAGATAACAAAGAAAGGCCTTCGTTGCACTGGGACAGTTCGAGAAAACAGGACATTTAGTTGTCCTCTGATTACATCGAAGTTACGGAAAAAAAGGAACGTGGTGCTGTCGATTACAGAACGACACATGACAACACATTCATTATTGCTAAATGGCATGACAATAATATATTCAGTATTGCTTCTAATGCTGTAGGAATAAATCCTAAACAATCTGCCAAATGCTTCTCACAAAGTGAAAAGAGAAACATTGTCAAGGAGAACCACATATGGTGTCCATCTATAACAAATATATGGGAGGAGTGGATCGGTCTGATGAAAATATTTCACATTACCGAATTGGTATACGAGGTAAGAAATGGTACATGCCGTTGCTCACACACATGATTGGTCTAGCCGAACATAATGCATGGCAGTTATATAAAATAAATCATGGAAAACTGGATCATCTTGGCTTTCGCAGAAGGGTAGCAATTGCTTTGATTGAATCAAACAGAAAAAATGCCAAAAGAGGGCCTAGCACACCCTCCCATCATGATCATGCTGATAGTCGTAAATACCAAATGAATCATCTGGTTATTCCTCAATCGAAGCAAACACGCAGTCGTCAATGTCACAAAAAATGTTTGACACGTTGCAAGAAATGTGATGCTGGAGTGTGTGTCAAGTGTTTTGAAACATATCATTCATAAATAGTGTTAATCTAGTAAATTACATATAACAATGGGTAATATAATCAATAGTTATCTTATAAACTACACTTTTTGATTACATTCTGTTTTGTCATACATGGTCTTTTATTTCCTCTTATTATCCTACTGTCCTACATATAGGACGGCTGTTTCCCTGAAAGCCTTACACTTAATATTTTTTTCATAATTTTTTTTATGTTGCATAAGATCTAATAAACTAAATAATGTAACTTTTTTCAAAATTTTTAGAAAATGTTAGTTTCAGGCTTATCTGGGTTAAGTATAGCGTTGAGAACTCAGTGAACTGCTGACTTGAAGATATAAAAATTGTGGAAACTGCTTACATGGGAGCCCATACAATGTATAGCTGGCTAGTATTACATACATATATACACTGTTACTGCGTTGCCGACACTTGGATGGGTGCCAAATTCAGAATACTGAAATATTGTTACCTTTTAATATAATCTAGACGAATACATTACTAATTATAAAGTTCAAGTAACGGTCAAAAACTAGTTTTTTATAAAATTTGCGTACAAAGTTCACTGAAAAGTGATGTCAATATTGTGAAACACAAATATCAGGAAAGCAGGTTTGTTTTTGAAAGCCTTTAACGGATTGACAAGTGAAACTGAAACAGCTGCCAGTTAACTCAATATTATAACAAAACTATGGTATGTAGGGAAACATCCAGTACAAAGTTAAATCGGACATTCCCAATAAAAATATAGTTCTCTTTTGCACGAAAATTTAATACACTACGAAGATCAGATTCTATGTCTCATAGATATAACCAGAATAAAAATAACATATAGAAAAGTTTAATACAAAAATAATAACGGTGGAATAAGTCCTGGGAAATAGCTAGACAGTAATTAATGAATCACTCCGGTCTAACCCACATTGAACATAGCGAAATAAAACCTTTTAGAATTGGCTTAGTCTTTTTAATTTTATAATATTATATAACATATATTAAGGAACTTCGTTCGGATTTTTAAAAATAAAATAACAGTAAGACATTTGACAATTTGACTATGCGATATTAATTAAAATGAACAAATATAAACGGTAAATAAAGGAATGAAATGATAACCTGCTAACTCCAATTCAACAACAATTAAAGTACTTACAGAGTAATATCCTTAAAATAGCCTTAGACTAATTGCTAAACCAATATTAATAGTCGAAAACCCATGAGCGATGTTGCCTCGACGACGGACCACCAGAAAGTGTCGATGTTTCTTTTGCGCACTGCTTCTATTTTGTTTCTTTTCCAAGGAGTTTCCTAACTCTGCTTCTATTTTGTTTCTTGATCAAGGAGTTTCCTAACTATATTTATTATAAAAATATCAAAAAATAACTGTCCAAGAACTGTTTATTTTTCTATGTATAACAATAACTTTATAACTCCCAACATCCTATTTATCTTCTATCTTCTTCTCCTATATATATAAAAATGGATTGCTGTTCCTTAGTCTCGCTTAAACTCGAGAACGGCTGAACCGATTTGGCTAATTTTAGTCTTGAAATACTCCTGGAAGTCCAGGAAAGGTTTAAAAAGTGAGAAAAATTGGAATAATTGCCGGGAAAACCCTAAAAACAGCCCTTTTCTATTTCCCATACAAACGTTTTTTTTTTTACATTAGATTTGACAACTAACTAATATGTCAATCATTCTGTTTGATTGAAACAGGAAAAACCTGATTATTTATGGCCTCTAAGACGGAATAGAGTTTGCCTGGTCAGCTTCTTCTTCTACTTGGCAATTTCCCAGCTATAGCCAGGGTCTGCCTTACATGTTTGTGAATAGTTTTGGCTATTTGTTTTTACGACCGGCCGCCTACCTGACATCAACCCTCTATTTGGGAATCAACATAAATCAGTGATAATATAATACTCTTAGAAAGTACATATGACTCGGAAAAATCACATTGGTACTTGCCCGGGCCGGGATCGAATCCGCGCCCTCGGCAACGAGAGGCGGGCCCTTTAACCACTAGCCACCACTGCCTGGTCAGCTATACTTACATATATTACTCTTGACTAAACTAACGCGGACGAAATCGCGGGCAAAAACTAGTAACAAATAATTAAAGCAGGAATTTCTGTATTTAATATAAAAATAATAAATAATAATTATGAAAGTCCAGTGGTCACGTATTATTGTTAAGGGTACGTCCTGAATATGTAATAAGCTTTTATTAATAACTTTATATAGCAGGAACCTTGATGGGTCACATTTGTACTGTGTTGTTAGGCGGTCCGCGGTCGTCACATTTTAATGACAATCACGATAAAATTGAGATGAAGTGAATATAACACTAGGTTGTGTGTGTGTGTGTGTGTGTGTGTGTGTGTGTGTTACATTTATTACTGTTGATTAAACACCTTTTATATGAATAAAATAATAACT
The DNA here is from genome assembly GCA_916720795.1 of Danaus chrysippus. Taxonomy (NCBI): domain Eukaryota; kingdom Metazoa; phylum Arthropoda; class Insecta; order Lepidoptera; family Nymphalidae; genus Danaus; species Danaus chrysippus. The sequence goes on from CAKASE010000074.1 coordinate 1,807,820, forward strand.
TTTCGATTAAAACAGAAATACTGTTATAAAAGTTTTCAATATGTATTATTAATCCAAAAAGTTGTGGTAATATTAATTTCATTAATATAAAAGTCTACAATGTTAAATTACCATATACAGAATTCTGAGAAACGGAAAATATTTAAAGGAATCCTTTTTCATTAACATATGTATACTTGGGTGCTTACGATGTTTATCAAAAACTTTTTATTGCAAATCTGAAGTTGAGCGATATTTGATTTAACCAAGGTAACCATTCAGGTAAAAAGTCGAATTTTTCGTGAGTTTCAAGTTGTTCCTTCGTAACATTTCATCTTTAATACCGCTGAAATTGTGAATCTCCTAATATACTTGAATAAAGAAGAAGTGCTGTCTAAAATATTGAGATATACAGGGTGACTGGTGAATTACTATCGATATTTGAGGACGTGATATTTGACGATCATATATGACAAAATAAAAATTAATATAACATAAATATTAATAAACTTCTAAGTAAAGTTAACCAAAAGTTATGTAATTAATTACGCATCGTATGAACACCCTACAGATTAGGTATACACACACACTCACACATACGCGCGCGACGGCGTGTTGTTGTATCAGCACGCCGCCGCACGCGTCCACACTTGGAACACTTGGAACGTGTCAACACTTTATTTATTTATACGGAAATTTGGTCAAAAATGAAGTACCTATTTTTTTTTACATAATTCGAATGAGAATCATGTACCGAGTATTCTCCTTAAATATTGATAGTAATTCACCAGTCACCCTGTATATCACCATAAGTTAGTGAAAAATATTTTAAAATTTAAGATAAATATAAAATTATATAACGTATCCAACTTTCCAACAAGCGATTATTATCATTGCACTCGATTAATTTTAACTTACTGCAAAAGAATGGTGTTTGAATTTAACCTATTACTTTTTAAAATACAATTGTGACTTGGTTGATTTTTAATTATTTAAATTAAATTCGATGTCAAGATATCGTTTAAAATTATGTATAATATTTACTTTTGCCCGCGAGTCCGTCCACGTGAAAATCAGAGTAATTCTCTGCCACTACAGCCTCTAAAAACGAACTTCAATTCGTGGTTCCACCCCTGTGATTATGGGGATCGGGATAAAAGTTAAAAAAATAACACTACTGCGTCTGAACCCCACTACATCTCATGATTACACCCCTTTAGTTTTGGGATCGGAACTCAGATTCGGGATGCTTGATTTGATATCTTGAATCTATATAAATGGTAGCCTGTGTATTTTTCCACAGTTTCGTCTCTATACCAAAATTCGTTCCGCGGTTCAAACATGAAAACGTATCATACAGACATTTATTTATTATAATTTCAGTGAGTTAAGTTTATGATAAGGTTAATAAGCTAAAGTTTCAAAAGTATTTTGAATCATAAAATCTAAATGACTCACATATCAGATGATTGTGGATGTATATTCTTGATTTGAAACCTTCATTATAATAAATTATTTTATTTCTCGACAGAGTTCACCGCATCCTTAGGTGAATATTAAACTTTTCACGGTCACCAACTCAATAACATTTTGTATGGAAAAATGTATTCACTTTGAAATATTCTTCTTTGGAAATTCAACGAACATATTTAATCTGCTAAGAGGCAGCATGAAAATGGGTTTAGTCTTTTTCAAATTGTAATTAGTGCTACTATGACTATTCTCTTTTATATATAGTTTAGGCACTTTTCTTTTAAATGTTAATATATGTAAATATATAATAGCTCATTGGATGTTACTGTATAATATTACATTGAAGTCATAAAATTAAATTAAATATATTATATAATTTACCATATTAGAATATAAATATATTATTAATATGACAATAATGCACAGTTATCAGGATGGTAATGAGTTGCTTATAAACATAACGAGATGTTCTCAAGCTTATTTGTTCAGGATATAACAATACACGGTTTTGTCATAAAAAAGAATATTCATTTGAAATAAATATTTTTATTTCATATTCCAGGCTTTATATTATTTTCTTTCATTAAATTAAACTTGTTAAAACAAGCTGAAGTTTCATTTGAAGATTGAGTTTCATTCAACTACATTTATTATATAAACTACATTTATTAGTTAAAAAGACTTTTTATATAATACATACTATCACGCTAGATAAGAAAATTAATATAAAAGAATATAGAAGAAATAATAAAGCCTGATCTACTATGGGAGATATTTTGAATAAAATTGATCTCTGTGGCTTATTTATGAACCAAAACTTAGAGAATTTATTGATTTACCTTTACATATGTATCGTTACTAATGCTTTTAACTAAAGTAGTTGGTAAACTATCTAATATGAACTATCTTAACTACCAATTTGTTATACGACTACATAAAGTAAGTTCAAACAATTATTCCTACAAGATATTATCTAGAGTTCAAAGAAATTCTTGTTCAATTTCGACTTGACTTAGCTAGCATAAAGTGTGTTAAATAGACATACAACTGTAATGGAATATAAATAACAAATGTTTATTAGTAACAGTAAACTGATTTGGTTAAAGATTTCTTTCATATATATCGGATTTAATTGAAATTCTTTGTTATTAAAGAGAGAGAGAGACGTCAACCTCGCTGACGTCACTTCTTTCAGTACGTTCCATGATATCTTAAAATTAAATTTTAATTGCTACAAATTGTCTTGTTTTTCTCGAAGGTTCTTCATAATCATATTCTTAACTTGTATTATTACATATACAGTACACTTATATAGCACTCACTGAACTCTGCTGTCGTGTGTCCGTACATCATATTTATACCAAAATTCAAGCATAGTTCTATTCTCCTTTTAAATAATCTTTGATTTCGTTTTACTTTTAACAATAATCATAAATACTAATGAGGTTTAATAATAATTGATGACAGGGTCGAGTTATTTTCATGTCACATCCGTTATTAAAGTTGATAGCGCCGATATATAGTTATTAGTTACATCTTACTAGAAGTATAATTTAATATTACTTCATTAAAATTTGCGAGACTATCTTAAAATGTTGCCATATTATTCATGCTTCGTTTATATTTGTTTTTTAAACAAATGACCACAATTCCACAATTCTATCTATTCTTCATGCATTTAACAATATTTTTTGTACCCGTTCCTTTAAGCTTATGATAACAAACTTATATTCATTTTAATAAAGTGATCATTATACATATATTATTATTATATGAGGTAATATTTTATCTTCTCCGGTAAATTTAAATACTAACGAGAATATTTTTTGCTCCTACTAGTCAACAATACTTTACTCATATAAAATCTTAATAAATAATGAAAAATCCATTTAGTAACTTCATGTGTGAAAGAAAAAAAATTGAGGTTGAAAGTTACTAATATTCAAACTTCTATTTACAGAAGTATTCTGCTAAAAATGACATCGTCCTAATAAAAATTAAATATTTCTAACAGGATATTGCGTACTATATCCAGTCCAAATAGAATATGATACTTTAAAAAAACGAAATAGAAATAACGTTTATTCCTTTCTTCTACTTAAAATTCTTGTGAGATAATATTGAACGCTTAAAAATTTACAGTAGGTAGGCCCGTTACAGATTAATTCACGCACGAATCATGAACAGTGAAAGATTTCTAATAGAAAATTAAATCGTACAAGAGCAGACAGTGATCTGACGGATACATAAGAAGGCTGGCAATTCCTAAAGGTATTAAGTAGTTTATAATGTGCACACCCGGACAAACTTGACGTCAATAATCTGAAAGCTAGTCAAACTCTCGCAATCCGGAGATGAGTAAGCTGAGAGCGATCTTGTTTACTAAGTAGATCCTCAGAGACAAAACGAAGTTCACGGTACTTAAAGCGTTATTTAGGTTATTGGGATAAGAAAATTATTTACTGATGACCAACAAATATTTAATATGCTAAACAGATTTAAAGATATTAGAACTGATATCTCCTAGATCGGATTCCTCTAAAGAGTTTTAAAAATGTACATAATTTGGAAGTGATGTTAACTTAATTTAAGTACAGCTTCCTTTCTTAAATAAAAGCAGTTATTTTTAAGCTCCTTCTTGTCTTCGGATCCACGACACAATACAACAGCTACACCACACATATATAAGTATGCCTCAACAAATAATATTTTTTGTTTAATCAAAGTGTTTACTAATTATTATCAAAAGAGACCACGCTACTGACCGAGCAATATTTGCCTTGTACTTTATAAAGACATTATAAAATGGGTTTTGGATAAGGTTTTGGTATAATTAAAAGTAAGTTGTAATTTTAAACCTATGTTATCATTCAATCCAAGCAGTTCTCTTACGTTTTTTTAGAGAATTATTTAACAAAGAGCTTATTTTATTCGCCTTCTATAACTGTGTGGCATAAGGATTTATAAAATTTATTCTGAAATTATTTTTAATAATCTTATCATCTTGATAATTTATTTACAGAATAGAATATCAATTCAGCTATTTAGACAATATAAAAGTTTAACGCTACGTGATATGAAAACAACTGAAATAGATCGATGTGGAGGAAAATAAAGTTTATGTGATCATAAAAATCAAATAACAATTATATTAAATGAATAACTTTTTATTCTAGATTTCGTTTACTTTACAGATAACATTTGATATAGTCCAATTAAACTCAAATTAATTATTAGAATATTATCTTATTTAAACTACAAAAACGTCAAATTATTACCAATTATATTTATGATTTAATAAATACCATTTTTGTGTTGAATAGAAATATGATTTTCTTTTTATTATTACAGAACTATAATTTAAATATAACTTGATAGTTATTACGAGTTACTTTTTATAATATTTAATAATTATACTCCTTTTTAAATACCATTATAAATGCTATCAAGATATTATATCCATTGAAATACCTCTGAATAGAAAACGATTTCATTTTGTTGCTCACTGAACAGAATATCTTACAAAGGTGTAAATCTTTAACGTAGAATTATTCAAGTAAGAAACTCGACGTATCAAATAAAAAAAAAAATTTAGGTATTTACTTAACATTAACTTAAGTCACATTATCTTTTATATTATTCAGATGAATGGGTCTGAAAAAGACGTAAAAAATCGAGGAAATAACTGAGGTTTAATAATTTGAAAATATCATCATCATCAGCCTATCAGACCCCACTACTGAGCAAAAGCCTCTTCTCACATGGAGAAGATTTGAGCATTAATCACCATGCTTGCTCTAGACTTTAGCTTTTATTTAGGTGGTAGAACCTAGCTGTGGTAAGTTACTACAGCTCGAGCATGGGCTGGCTCGACCGGGGAAGTACCACCCTCTCACAGAAGATCGGCGTGAAGTAGCCTTTAGTGGCTGCGTTTCGTCCGATGAGTGAGAGAGCAGGTTGCCATTTTCCTATTTCCCACCCCTTTGCTACCATTTCCTTATTCCCACCCCTCCCTATTCCTAAATAACAAGGTTGGCAACGCATCCACAACAAACGTGTTGCGTATGTCCATGGGCGACGGTACTACCTACTACACCAAGTAGGCCGTCTGCTCGTTTGCCACCTTTGACATAAAAGAAAAGACGGGTTGGCGATTTCAAACTTATTATTGGAAATTATAAGTCCAGGTTAACTCACGAAGTTTTCCTTCACCGCCTATCAGTGACTCTTAGAAAGTACATACGACTTGGAAAAATAACATTGGTACTTGCCAGGTTTCGAAACCGCGCTCTCATGCATAAGAAGCATGCCTTTAACCACTAGGCCACCGACACATAAAATTTGAAAATATCCAAGTAATAAATCTCGTTAAAGACGATCGAAGGCAGTGTTTGATAATATTACTTATCAGTGTAGTTTATTAACCACTCTTCTATTTTGACGTAAATATTTTATTAAAAATATACAATATACAAGGCCTGGTTTATCATTCGGAAACTCTGACAGCACAGTGCACCTGGTCGGTCGTTATAAAGCACCCATTGTGTGACCAAGAGACCATTCAGGGTGAAACGTGTAATAACATTTTAGAGTTATTTATTAAAATAGTCTGAAATATATTTTATATTGAAAAGGAACTTCGACATTTTTTAATATCTTTCATCTCTTGCTAGAACTAAGTTATTTTAGTGAAAGCACTTAAGTTTGGGTTAGTTACTTTGTGTCCTCTATAGAATTTACTGAATTGAGCTGTACTATCCTCTTTCAGAAGATTTGTTTGGATATACAAATACATAACATAGATAAATTTTTGATAGGTGACCAGAAGCTTCTAAAACTTTTACACGCTCAAACACACATTTTATTTCATTTATCTAGCAATATAAATACATTTTGAATGTTGACTAAAATGCAAAACAAATTTGAAGTAAGCCTTCTTGGAAAGCATTTCATTCTTTGGTATCAGCAAACTGCCTCCTAACCGCTGTAGAAATTAAGCTCTTATATCTCTATTATAGCTCTATCATTACCTATATTTGTATAAAAGCTTTTAAGAAAAAATATTACCCCACATAATATGAGAATTTAATCAAAGAGTTTTAATTAATATGGTCTAAATAACATAATTTTCGGAGATTTTTTTTATGTAACAAGATAATTTTAATGCATCCGTTACAAAAGAAAATGTGAATTCACGTATACGAAAATCAAAGAAAGGCTAATCGTTCGTATTATTTTTAAATATGTAAACCATTTTATCTCTATTTTCTAAATTTATTATTATATATTGAAAAACTTAAGCGATTTGAAATTAAAAGATAATAAAACAACTAAAATATAATATAATAAAGCCGCTTAACAAAAAAGCCAGTTATTCTTTACTCTTTGTTCGTTTAATAAATGAGATGTGAAAAAACTGTTCTCGACATTGTGACATAGACGGACAAATTGCCTCACTGCTTATACATATGTTAAGAGTTCGTTAGTGAAAATTTTGATTTAATAATGAAAATGTATTTGTTCAGTTGTTTAAACACTTACTGTTTTGATGTTAAAAAAGTTATTAAGTAACTGTGACTAATATTTTTCGGATTACTACTCTTATTTTATTAAAACTACATACTCCAGAATTTTCAGTTAGTTTTCAGTGTTTAGCAACCGTGATTACAAGCTGACGAATTGTGAACCAATAATAATAATTATGTACCAATAATAACAAGCCCATCAAAACTATCTTCCATTACGAATTCTAAGTTTTTGATGCACAAATAATATTGTAAAAAAATTGTTTATGATTTTAGTACAATAAACAATTAGAGTAACTGGATATCGAAGTAACATTCCAAGTTTGCCCGAAGTATTTTGACTTCATTTTAAAACACTTTTATCCCATCATTCTAATGTAATATTACTATAAGTATAAAGAATTTCAAGTAGTTAGGTCATGAATTAGTTAAAAACCTTTTTCTTCTAAGACTTTCTCAAGGAATCATTTCAATTAACCTTATATTTTTCGAATTATACTATGCGTATTTTAATACCGTAAAAACTACATAATCCCGACGTTTCGGCTACTTTGCAGCAGTCAGCAACCATGATCACGGGCAGAGGAGAGAGACGTAGTTTGATCCGAAAAATATAAGTTTGATTTAGTTTAAAAGCTCTTTCTTATTTACTTTTATGAGAAAGTCTTTGTAATAAATATCTCATAGTTGTCTAAGATAAGGTCGCCCACTTTATAAACGAAATACAATAACTATCAAGAGTTTACTGATAAAATAATAAGAAACTAAGTATCAAAATAATTGAGACGAGTCAAGCTTAGCCTACATCGAGAATAACCAAATAATTGTTTAAAAATGTACGTATTGATTAAGGTAAAAACAAGTTAGAAGGGCTCCTTGATACATTTTATTACTTTGAGAAGTTATTAAATAACCAACATTTTTTACACATACGAAGTGTATTAAATTGGAAAGTCTTTTAAATATTGGGAATATTTAAGTAACCTCATCTTACAATGTATTTAATTTTTACGCATGTATACACTATATTCATATATATGTATCTATATATGTTTAGAAACCTCGTTGGCCTATTCCTCCGTCTATTTTTTTTTCTAAAACTAAATCGGCTGATATTTTTTTGAAGGGATTTTTCCTCTATAGAGCTGAGGTAATAAAAATTAAATTAGATAACTTTTATTTTAATAATTTATTTATTTTTAATTATACTAAAGTATCTATTTATTTTATCAAGTTTTGTTATCGTAGAGTTTGCTTAATATAAACTTTAATGAAGACAGAATAGAGTTTGTCACATAAAAAAAAATACATAGTTATGTGCACTTTTTGAAGTAATAAAGTTATCTTTTTTAATTATATTAATTGTCACAAGACATTATCCTTTAATACACGATATAAACAGCTATTTCATTTTTAAAGTATAATTCTCTTAGCCTCAACGTCTTCATCGCCACTCGGGAAATAGAGTGTCTTGGATTTTCATTTTTATTTCCACTCTGGCGTTATTAAAACTAAGCTTTCTTGTAATAATCACGCTTACTTAAATATTTAACAAGTTCTTATCTTAAATAAAAGTTTTGTAATTATAATTAAAATACAACTTCTCATGTTATTTTGTTTTGTTATAAGAAAATTTTAATAATAATTGTATTCAATAAATAATTTTGTAACAATCTCTTTATGTTCAAGGAATCGTTAAATGCTTAAAAATAATATTTTATCACAAACAAAGACGTAAAAGATGTTGTTTTTAATTTTAATAAATTCTTTAAAAAAGAAATAACATGTTATTTTTCATCTCAACTATAACTAGTAATGTCAAATTAAATATACAATATGTATCAACCCAACCCTGCTAGTACTATAAGAATATACATATGGGTATCATTTTATGCAGTAATTAAAAAAGTAAAATGATATTAATAAATAAAAAAGATAAATAGAATTTCAAATATAAAACAATAGTATTATAAAATAAAATATTAAATGACAATTATGTGAAGTTAATTAGAATATATTATCATTTAAAGATTGTACGTATTATGTACGTGTATGTAATATGTACATATGTAAATTTAATCATTAATGAATATCTTATAATAAATATTAAATCTCAAAGCATATTCTCGCATCACTATTTATTAATAGCATCTCTTGGAGCCTGTTCTAAAATCATTTGCGTAACGCAGTAGACATCTTCGTGTTTATTTCAATACTAGTTTTCCGCCCGCAGCTTCGCCCGCGTGGAGTTCGGTTATATCGCGTTTCCAAGAGCACCTTTCAAAAGTCTGGGATAAAAACTATCCTATGTTCTTTCTCAAGGTCAACTCTATGTCTGTACCAAATTTCATTTAAATCAGTTCAGTGGTTTAGTCATGAAAGAGTAACAGACAGACAGACAGACAGACAGAGTTACTTTCGCATTTATAATATTAGTAGGGATTATCTGTTATTGAGTGTTTGTCAAATAAACGTTACTATCTGAATCAGTTTATAGAATAGATACTACATGATACAACTCAATATAATGAATATTCACGAGAGACGTCTGACAATATTTTCCAACTCCATATAAAAATAATCACTGACGCGTTTAATAAGAAGTTACTGGAATTGATTTTTTCTGATGAAGGGATATGTAAATATGAACCCTTTATTATAACTGGGACAATCCCTGAAGCAAACAATTTAAGTAGAATAATATCGATTTTGTACAATTTGATTTTGTTGTATATGAGTATATAACAGTAGTTTTATAATGAGATGTAAGACTTTTGCGAGTAAGTATTCATTTAAACGTATGTATCTGATTTTTAATTGTCACAATTTAGTTGACTCATGAAAACTCATGATAAGTGTTTCGGAAATGTATTACGACTTAAGAAAACATAAACGAAGTTCATTAACTATAAAAATTACAGTAACATCGTTATAAAAACATAATTCAACTTTAAGTAGAGTCTGTGTTAAGTAAATGATTAAAACTGAGTGGGCAGTTTGTATCATGTTTCATTTCTCTGAAGTTGTTTAATGTTTATAAACGATCTTAAATTAAGGTTTTATTATACTCCATACAATTTATTATATTCAATCAATACTAATTAATCAACAGGAAATTATTTCTTGATAACTCGACTGGAAGTAAAGAAATCTTTAATTGTAAGAGGGATTAAAATATCAAATGATTGCCAAACATACGTATAAATGAAACCATTATTATTCGGATACACCACGCGTACTTTATTATTAAAAAAAGAACATACTCCAGACGTTTCGGTTACATTTTAGCAACCGTGATCATGGATAGACGAGTACTTTTATTATATTATATCGTGGTCCAGTTGTAGTTAATAGCTTGTATAGAGGCTAGAATCCTCTCAACCTCAGAAGAAAATGGACAAGCACAGCTGTGTTCTCTGAGTTTACGCTTAGCGTCAATTACTCTCAAAAAACACGCCATGGATTAAGCGTCCGACTAAGTTGGAAAATGTCATATTACTAATAAATATAGATAGCAGTTATTTTAACTAAAATTCAGTAATAAATGTGGAACAATCCATTCTCAAAGACACTAATTGAAGACCATCTTATTTAAGTTCTATAATAAACAAAATACTGGTAGCATAACACTTTTACAATTTTAAGAAAAGATATATAATTCCGACACTTGTTTAGAACAGACCCTTGCACATATTTCGAACAGAAAATACTCACCTATAAGTTATCGAGGAGAATTTGGATATTATATACAAAGAAAAATATCATGTAAATACAGGAAACACCGAATGAAATGTTTATATCAATGACGTGTCTTCGAAATGACTTTTCTAAATGAAACATTATTTACTCTACTTATTATAAATATTGCTTTATTATAAAAAATCCAAAGCCGTTACTATCTTTAATAATTCCGACACTCAATCTTTTTCGCACCTAAACGAGATTACTATCATATAAAATTATTACGCCACTTAAAAGTAACATGTTGCTCTTGTTTATGTACGTTTTATTAGAAACAGACTAATTGAATCATCATGATTGATACAATAATATTTAATTTTCAATTGCAATATTAGAAATACTTGCAGTACAAACATTTCTTAAAAATAACTTTAAAAGACATACCTCTGAAGTCTAAACGAAACTTAGCCGTATGATTATATATCTATGTATATCTTATATATGCGATTGAGTCAGTGGTGGCCTAGTAGTTAAAAGGCCCGCCCCTCATGCATGAGGGCGCTGGTTCGACCCTGGCAAGTACCAATGTGATTTTTCCGAGTCATAAGTACTTTCTAAGAGTATTTAGACATCACTGATTAATGCATTCCCAAAGAGGGTTGATGTCAGGCAAGTGGCCGGTCGTTAAAAATAATTAGCCAAATCTATTCACAAGATGTATAGCAGACCCTGGCTAAAGCTGGAAAATTGCCAGGTAGAAGAAGAAGCGACCTATATATGAGATTAGAAATTATGTATATCTGATATGTAACAGATCATGCTACATAGTTGGAAAACTGCCACGACACTGCAGATGGAGTAGATTTATAGTCAGAACAGAATGAAATATTCTATATGACTTAAATATTAAATAAATAAATATATATTTGAAACTTAAAAGTTGTTCCCAAAATATGTTTAAATATAATTGACTGCTGAATAGATTGAAAACATATTATATAGTCATGAAAACTGTTAGTTTTAGGGAAAATAGAGAAATAAAATTGACATCAATATTTTCTCCTTTATTAACGATGTACAAAATGGATACTTAAATCGTAGATTTCTTCTTAAAACTCATTTTAATATCAAAATATTTTAAACATATTTTCATAAATAGAAAGAGTCATAGACAAGTTATTTAAAAACAAAATAATTTTAATACTAATATTTAAGTAACTCCTAAGCCATCTGTGAAATTTAAATCTTCAAATTGTGAAAGCTCCATCTCGAGATTGCCAGATAAATCTTAAGAAGATACTGTTGAAGAATTACCTTATTAAATAGAGTAGTTATTCTTTACTTTAACGAGTATCAATTTAACTTAATTGTTATCTGTACAGGAAATATCTGGTAAAATATAAAATTTGTATTAAATCTTGATAATAATTCAACAAACATGTTACTATTTTATTAGGAAGGTTCTTAAGTTGTTACATATATATATATATATATATATATATTGTACATATATATATATATATTATATATATATATTGTACTATACTCTTTATATAACAAGATTATATATGTATTAAATCAAGTTAATCTTAGCTTTATTCTTAATTGAAAATGTCCTGTTTTGATTCACAGTGTAATTATATATAACTGAAAAAATACATTCAAAGACTGCTTAATGAAACACTGGAATAAAACTAAAACTTTACCGAAATGAAGAAGATAATTTAGATCTATTTATATAATTTGTTTCTTCAACTTAATTTAACTTTCATTTTGTCATTTCGTAATTGAAATATATCTATAGTATTATATTAATAACTAGTTTTTGCCCGCGACTTCGTCCGCGTTAATTTCATCATCTTCTTCTTCTATATACATATATAAAAATGGATTGCTGTTCCTTAGTCGCGCTAAAACTCGAGAACAGCTGAACGGATTTATCTTAGTTTTGAAATGTTCGTGGAGGTTCAGGGAAGGTATAAAATCTGAAAAAAATTGATTCACTACTGGGAAAACCATAAAAACAGCCCTTTTCTATTTCCCATACAAACGTTTTTTTTTTTTGACATTAGATTTGACAACTAATATGTCAATCATTCTGTCGCACTTCAAAACACGCAGATTTATGGCTTACAGGTAAACTCCAAAAATATAAATAAAAAACGTAATAGATATTTCTGGGTTATAGGGCGATACGAAGTTCGCCAGGTCTTCTAGTTAGTAAATAGCTGACCGGGCGAACTATATTCCGTCCTAGAGGCCATAAATAATCAGGTTTTTCCTGTTTCAATCGAACAGAATGATTGACATATTAGTTAATTGTCAAATCTAATGTCAAAGAAAACATTTGTATGGGAAATAGAAAAGGGCTGTTTTTAGGGTTTTCCCGAAAATGAATCAATTTTTCTCACCTTTTAAACCTTCCCTGAACCTCCACGATCATTTCAAGACTAAGATAAAATAAATCCGTTCAGCTGTTCTCGAGTTTTAGCGAGACTAAGGAACAGCAATCCATTTTTATATATATAGAAGATAAGCCAAGTTTATTTGTTCGGGTCCACTTGAGCTGTTGACGTTTGTATTGTATGCGGAGTTTGTTGTTCTACAATAAATAATATTCCTGGCTTTAAATATGTTATACTATTTGAACATTGAGATCAGAAAACAAAAATATACTATTAATTAATGAAATCACATCTCCGATTAAATTATATAGTTTCTTAAATATAATATAATTTTACAAAAATTAGCTGTAATGAAAATGTTGATGGCAATTAAGAAACTTTGAAATTCTATATTTACTGGATTAAACTTGAAGCTTGGAATATAAATGCAATTATGTGGTTAAAAAAAAACGCATTGTCTATAATTGTAAATAATATTCTTTTCGTATAAAATAGACGTATACCTATGTATATCATATATGCATGAGATGTTACACGATTGTTTCACGGATACGTCTCTTGAAAACTAACAACTCACGTTTGTTAAATTATATTGAAAATTTCCATTTCATTGTATTTCACATGAACTAAAAATTTATTTTTACTAAAATTCTTGTTAAAGATAAATTTAGATAAATTCAAACAGCTATTTTTAAACATATCGATTGCTTTTACCCTCAACTTTGAGTCACCGTGGTATTGAAATAACCTTCCATATAGTTTTTATCTAACGAGTTATTAAAATTATTTTTTATTATATTAGAACACTTTTGTAGTAACAATACATTTTCACAAACAAAAAACTTTGGTACGGTTTTATATAACTCTTTTTCGGATCATATCGAACAAAAAGTTTTCCGAATATTTTTCAATTTATATTGTTATTTTAGGACGTAAATTTTTATTATGTAATCAACGAATTAATATCACATGTGCCACCGCATGGGCTGTGGCTGATCCGTCGATTGAATTTCTCTTTATCCAGCCTTCTGTCAAGTAATGGAGTATATTAGGCCGAACATCCCGAGGGAATAAATTCAAATATCATTTACATTATTCAGTGTTCGACACTGACCCTTTTCTTTACATCGCTTCAATACCTGATACTTTGAAAAAGGGTAAGTGAAAATACTCATCATTGAGATTGTCGTTAAATAAGTATTTTTTTAGGATTTCTCGCTTCTGGTGTGTTGTATCATTGAGTTATATCGTATGTATATTGAAGTAAGATATTATTTAGTTTATATGAAGATTTTATTTGTCTTTAACTATCTTCGTGTTTTGTTACCTGGTTCGTAAATATTATGGAAGATGCTACTTTCATTTTATCATCTCTTTTCTAGTAGATGTAATCCTTGGGATTGAAATTCAAATACACTATTTAATTCTTTTGACGTACTGAATTACTTTCAATAAATAATATTTTTTTTATCTTACTTCAAACTCTGCTCAAGTAATATTTTCTATATTTCTATTTGATAATGGTATTTCTATTCAAAAACCTTAAATACATTTCTTTGTACTTCAGTGACGTATCTTGATTTATTCAATACAATATATATGTCCATTATATTCTATTCTTACTCGTATTCATTATATTCTTACTCGTATTTATTATATTCTTACTCTTACATGTGAATTTGATGTGGGGATCCTCGTAATTAATAAATGAAACTCTTTCAGAAATCCCCATCATTACTCAGATTGCTAGGTGACTGGTTTGACGATTGATAGTGGATTAGATTAGGTACTGCAAGTAGAATTAGTAGTAAACCACAGTTACAAGTGACATATTTATACATATAAATGTTTGAAGAAATAGTTGACCTCACTTTTCTTCGTAAAAAAGAAGCAATCTTTAAAATGCTCATTACAGTAATTAAACTTAAAGACTTCACTTTGTTTTTGCATAAATTATACTAGCTCAAGATATATACAACTATTCTTCTTAAGGCTGGACTGAATTATTTACAAATCACAAAAATAATGTGATTATACTCGAAAAAAATAACATAATAAAATACTATATATAACATAGCTACTTCCAACAAACAAATACAGAAAGTATTACCTTTTTTATAAATCTGCAACGCTACCAATTTATAATGATATATTTTTAAAGGAGGTCGTATATGTGGAATATGATCATTATTGCGGAATGGAAGTCCTAAGTGACCGTCAAACAGATTCCTCGACAAATGACTATGAAATACCGTTCGTAGGGTAACTAGGGTTGAACCTGCACGTGGAATATAAACTAAATATTTCATAAATATAACAAACTAGAAACTAGTTTAAATAATAATACATTTCCTATTTAACTTTTGATATTATCATTATACTTTCACCTGAATATTTAATGGAAAGTTCGAAAAAAATCAAAGCTTGCGATAAAAATGCAAATGTTGGCGAATGAAATTTTAAAATAGTGTTTCACTTAAATGTATGGATAAGTATTAAAAATTACAAACAATTATTAGAGACTATTATAACTTACAAAATTTGTTATCGTCATATTATTAAAAAAAAACTAAATAATGCTTTTCTGATCCCATATTTCTATTTTTCCTCTAACTGCTTATTAAACTCGCAAACTAAATTTTTCACAGATTTAAATAATCCGAAAATTATTATATTATTTAAAAATATGCAATCAATTTAACGCCACATTCACAATACTGATTGAATACTTTGTTACCGTAAAAATTTTATAACACTTTCAATACTTAAATAATTATTTATACAACTAAATTTAAGAATCCTCAAACAATAATTATTTTTAAAAGTATATATAATGAATATAAAACTAACATCCAGGCTAGGATAAAATAAATCAGAGTACCCCTACTTACAATGTCTATATGAACCACTAATATAACAGAATCGGCTCATCCAATGACCCTATTGACATTTCTCTGTGAATTACTGTGATGTTGATCATTAGTGAACGTTCTCTTATATATAACAAGAGAATTATATAAAGTGCAGTGGAATATCCCACAGAGCGCCTTACGAAAGTCGTCTAATTATTTTTTTTATGGAAAACTTCTCGATATAATATTATTATTTAAAATTATGAATGGCACTGTCCAATGTGAACAGGCTCTCCATAAAATTAATATCTCAGTCCCATGTCGCCCTCCTAGAAAATATAATAATAAATTGTTTTACATAGCGAAGTCACTCACAAATGTTGCTAAATAATCCCCGATAAATAGAATATGTGGCCAGTATAACTGCGTGCGTGCATTAACTCAAAATATTGATGTTTTTTCCGATTCCTTGCCGAAGTTTAAGCGAAAAATTTGTGATATTTTGTCAAGTTCTGTTAGTAAAATTTAGGTGTAGTAGTTTATTTTGATTGTTATGTGATATTCTTTTTTTCTTTTTCGTTCCTTCGTCTGTAATTGGTACATACATCAGATAAGTGTCAGTTTTAAATGTTTAGTTTTAAGTGTTTAATGTATGTACTGTTGATGTGCCATTCAAATAAAATAAAATAAATAAATAAAGGATAGTAGATATACAGCACTATGAATATAATATAAAAGTATGTAAAATGTACTGATTCATAAGTGGTCTTCAATCTGACTGTAAGTTTAAGCAATTTCGACTATCTATCCAAGTGAAGTTCACCTTAAATTAAATTATATTACTTTTAAAGTTCATGTAATAAAAGGTTTTATATAAACAAAGTTATTTTCCACTTTGTAAATGTGCATACCAAATGAGATTAATTAGACTCGTAATAAAAAGCTTACTCTTAATTAAGAATTCGTCAAAACTTGCTTTTCACTAATTAAGCGAACAAACCGCGGACTGCTGGTTGTATGATGTAATGATTATTGAATCACGTGAATGAGTTTTTAATTAACGATAAGGTATTTATATTTCATAATTTATGATGATTAATTGAAAAATGTGGGAGTATTTCAATGGGAATGTACTATTCTTTCCATCATATTATATGTTCTGCAATAATTCATATATTAGAATTTTTCTAATAATTAAGATTTTGTGACATTTAAATTAATGTAGGTTTATTTGTTTATCTCTTAAGCTTCTAATCAACGCTTGAATATCTCAACTGTACACTATACGCAAAATTTCAAACGTACCTGAAACAATTTACTTCATGATTCACCTTTTTAAATGACATAATATCAGAGATTTGATTATTTTTATTCCCCTTTAAATTATAACTCTGCCACTAGAAAATTCCTTCCAAGTTATTCATAACCTATTTCGATATATGTTTTGGAAAAACTATAGAGAAAATCTTTGATATAATTTGTTTATCATAATAATTTGATGTAAGTGAATCAGTATAGAAATATATTTCGTATATTGTAGTAGCGTTCAAACATTAATCTATTCCTGTAATTACTCTAACTCCTCAACGTTGTGCAACGCAAAACCAATTACTGGAAGGTGTTTTTCCTAATGCATGCTAAATAAACTATTTAGAAGAAATCGAATTCATTCATTTCTTTATCAGAATCTCGATAGAATTAATTAAAAACTACCTACGATTTCTAGATTTTAATTTTAGAAATAATTGAAAAAAAAAAATTATACCACCACATACATATATCTTATATATAAAATTCTCGTGTCGCGTTGTTTGAAAGAGAACTCTTTCGAAACGGCTGGACCGAATTTGATCAAATTTTGTGAGCATATTGAGTAGATCTGAGAATCGGCCAACATTATTTCCATACCCCAAGTCGTAAGGATTATTCAACCTTAATTATTTCTTTTGTCGCACGAAATTTTTTGTTTTTATTTTTTTGTAATGTAGCATTAAAAATACATACAATCCAACATTTTTACTTTTTTATCACCAACCCCTATTTTTTAATATTATTAAACAACGTTTGCGGGGAAAGCTAGTCTTATACAGGGTGACTGGTGAATTACTATCAATATTTAAGGAGCATACTCGGTACATGATTCTCATTCGAATTATGTAAAAAAAATAGGCACTTAATTTTTGACAAAATTTCCGTATAAATAAATAAAGTGTTGACACGTTCCAAGTGTGGACGCGTGCGGCGGCGTGCTGATACAACAACACGCCGCGCGCGCGTATGTGTGTGTGTGTATACCTAATCTGTAGGGTGTTCACACGATGCGTAATTAATTACATAACTTTTAGTTAACTTTACTTAGAAGTTTATTAATATTTATGTTATATTAATTTTTATTTTGTCATATATGATCGTCAAATATCACGTCCTCAAATATCGATAGTAATTCACCAGTCACCCTGTATATATCAATATAAGACTAGCTCTGTTTCTTGTTAACGTTTTTTAAAAACGTCTTGTTGTTGATTTCAATTGTTTATTAAAGTATTTTTCAACGCTACTCGCTTCCAATGAATTGAAATTAACAAGTAATATTGTACCACGTACTCAGGTACCAGAATCTTTTTATAGGCTATGGGCGTGTTAGGATATTGTTGTATAATTAAACAATGTTTATTAAATTTGTATATACCAGCTTTAATAACGGATGCAATTTAAAAATAATTTGAGGCTGTCATCAATTCTTATTAAACCACATTAGTATTTATGATTATTGTTAAAAGTAAAACGAAATCAAAGGTTGCTAAAAAGGAGAATAGAACTATGTTTAAATCTTGTTATAAATATGACGTCTGGACGCACGACGGCAGACTTCAGAATTGAGACTTCAGAGTTCAGTGAGTGCGTATCATTGAAGTATGTGATTATGAAAACCCTTCTAGAAATGTATTTCTAGAAGGAGCATTAAGAACAATTGCAGTTTCATTTTAAAATATCATGGAACGCTCTAGAAGAAGTGACATTTGTTACGTCAGCGAGGCTGGCGTCTCTCTGTTTTAAAACAACGAATGTGTAATAAATCCGATATATAAACGTTTTTTTTTGGTAAATTGTTAAAATTAAATTATATGCTATATCTAATTTGTTTACAATAAAAAAATAAGTTTACTTATTTAGCGTATATTGACATTTAAGACATATTAGTAAGAAGAAAATAAAAGTGTTCCAGATATGTAAAATTTGACTAAAAATATACTTATTTTTTTTTATGTATTTCTAGTAAACTTATAATGAATACACTAAAAAGGTTAATTTTTTAGATTGTAGAAATCGAGACGAAAGTTAGTACGATACAAGTAACAATTTCAAACTGGTCTATTAAATAAATTAATAACAATAATATCACACAGTTCACACTGCAATATAAATCACAGTGAATTTTTTTCACACAGTAAGCTGTTACTCTTCTTTGTTCTTTTTGAATGATCAGACACAAACTGGACCTCGTCTTCTTTGACCTGATGCGCATCTTCCATTTCCTCGTATAGCGAATCTGTTAACTAAACCCGAAGCGTCACTCTCCTTTTCATTAAATATTATTGGTGACTCATGTCTTTCTTCATCTTCAACGTGGATTCTCATATCTGCTACAACTTTTCCTTTATCCAGAGGACCTTTTCGTAACTTTATGTTGATGGTTTCTCCCTCTGTCAGAGATAGGTCTCGCACTTTGATCACTGAGCCCGCTGCAGTCATAAGCACATACAGACATAATGTCAGAAGTATAAGTGGAGACATAGCTGTGTTTTAATGACGAAAGTTGACTACTATGTGAGTATTTCAACCAAAGAGATCTCTATTTATATTAAATGTTATTATTGAACTGTTTTCCTTGTTCGTACAACCATATGAATGGGACTTTATATGACTCAAGAAGTCAGCAGTACTTAGTCATTAGGTACTGTTTTGGAAATTTAGAATTCTTTGTTTAGTTCCTGAATTTGTTATTCATACTTTTTATGAAATTTATAATTTTGACTGCTAATTATGCGGTATTATGGCTATTTAGTGGCTAAAGTTGAATGAAAATTGGGTCACATGGAAAAGTATTTTTTTTTTTGGTTATCACAATTATATACATAATATGTATGTTATTTTTTATATTAATTGGAATGGAATACGAGGAAATGAAGCTAAAAATTGTTTGGTAAAATCTGTTCGGATCTGTAAAATATCTGCAAAGACCCGATAATGCAAATCTACGTTTCCATAAACTTTGAGCAATATTGCTGAATTGCAATTAGTAACACTTTGAAATTGCAAGTTATTTATGCCACACAAAACCCAAACCTATATTGAATTTGAAAACAAAAATATTTATTCAATTAAACTCATAATATTAGTTTGTTAATTATATGTATGTATAGTGTGGCAACCGGAGGTTCCAGACAAACAACGAAACATACTTATATGTATATTGAAATACGAATTACATATTAAAACTTATAAGTTATAACCTATACGTAAGACTACATGATTGCACCGATGTTAGGATGACAATGACATTCTATTGCTTGTGTGGTATGTGGAATCTTCTGGTTCACACGGCCTGGTGTTGACTCCGCGGAGTCAGCGGCGTCACTCGTATGATATTTTAGAGATACAGAAATGTCACCCCGGTGATGTTCATTTTTTTTCTTCATATGTAGTGCGTACGGAACATATTCGATTCATGTTTACAGTACTAGCTATGTTTACGTCAAAACAACTGCGATCGGATGTAATTAATTAACAAATTAATGATAAGTATATTTTTCATTATAATACATATTTTAAAGAAATAAATGAACAGGACAGAAAATAAAAGGAAATAAAATATCCTTGTAACGTTAACGTTTTGTGTATTTATTCAATTAATTAAAAACATTTCTTCTACTTTGTGTTTTGTAGAACTTCTAATAAATAGTACTATCAAAAATACAACCAATTATATTGTCATTTTTGTTAGATGTTTTCACTTTATACACCAATTATAAATAGTTTGGATTATTTTGTAACGATTGTTATTAGACTTATTTTTTTTGTAATTGTCAGTATATATGTTTGATTCGTTTATTTTTGAGAAGTGAAGTCACTTTATCTAAATAACTATTCAAGTACATTGAAAGACAGACAGATATTCTGAATCTGCTATACCTACATACATATACAATATTTTTAATCAGAAGGAGGTTTCTTTTGTAATGTCTTTTGTATTACTTATTATTGCATCACTACTCTAGAACTTTCGTTAGATCGTACTATTCTACAATTATCTTAGACATGGTAGAGTTTTTCCATCCAAATAATTGCACCTGTATTGTCTTTTCTTAAGGGTAGTAATATATTCTTCATAGAAGACGGATGTCATATAACTTTCACAGCTAAGTGTTTAGTTTGTTGAATGAGAAAGTGTGTATCTTTGAGTTTCTACTAGTGTTGAACACAAAGATGAAATCTTTGCTTAGATGTAATAACGGCTTTCTGTATGTTCATGGAATATACATGATGAAAACATGTAGCTTATGCAGTAACAGGTACTTCTGTACGGTAAGTAAGTAAGTAAGTATTCTTTAAATAAGAATAAATAAATTATACAGTAATTGCAAAACTTGATCAAAATGTACAATTGGCGGCCTTATCGCTAAGCAGCGATCTCTGTCAGGCAACCATGTACGGTGTAAGCATCTTTGCAGCCTGGGTGCTTTGTTTTTTTAATGGTCATCCTTTAATTTAGTGTATAAAGAAGAATTTATGTAAAGTTATTTTTTATACCACAACAATGGTGAAACGTCAAAATAAACCAAAACATTAATCAAAATTATGCTAACCAGATTACGTCTTAAATTGAGACAAAGTCTCGGGTATAGTCACTTGTTTATATTTCAATAGACAACAACTATGTAATTTATAAGTACATATATGCGGAATGCGGATATTTATAATAATTTTATGTGACAGTTGGTCCGTACATCATTCATTTTACATTGTTTCTCTGGCAATTATATTTAAATTTTTAACCTTTGTCCTTTAAATATGTACATTGCAGAGAATTAGGATATTTGAACATAATTGAGACGAAATTAATTAAAGTGTTTGATTGGCTGAGGCTAATATAATATTAGCCTTTTCCACTCTCGCCATAATTATTAAACTTAATATAAACTGCTTATTGTTTTGTAGGTGAATCCTTTAACTTTCTGTTGAATTCTGTGGACATGAGACCATATAGTGTGACGTGTTGTTGGTGTTGTGCTAATTTCCAGGCTTGGAGCTTCACTTTATTGGATTTATTGAGATTTTTCTCGCCGGACGGTTGTTAGTTGAGCCTGATGCGTACAAAGAAGATTCTTCAGATTCCTGAATCTTAGGCATAATTTCTTCTTAAATAACATAACGAATATCAACATGATGGTTCATCAAGTAGATACAGTTCTCTTTGTAATTCGCCCTTTATTATATTAAAATATAATTTACATCTATATAATCACATAACATATCAAATTAATTACTTGGAAGATACTGTCAATACGTCACTCTAATTTAGTTAAATAATAGACATTCTATGCCCTTAAATTTTTAACTAAAGTCGCGGAAGGTTTATCTGTTTTAGTTGCTCACTGATTTTGACTTTGTGGCGGCCAGGCGAGAGTACACAAGGAGCCGTCGGCGGCGCTCCCGCGATCTCGCCATGGAGGATCACCTCTACGCATCATACGTAGAGGCGAAAAACGCGTTTAAGGTGAGACTCGCCGCCGCCCGAGACCATGCGAGATCGCAAATGTTGGAGGGTCTCGACAACGATCCTTTTGGGAGACCGTTCCAAGCGGCACGGAACAAGCTGCGCCCGTACGGTCCCCCAGTTGCCGAGACCCTCGAGCCGACGCTGCTGGATGGGGTGGTACAGTCCCTGTTTCCCCGCAGGGACAGGTTCACCCCTCCGACAATGAACCCGCCGCGCGGTGTGGCCCCAACGGTGGAAGAGGTGCCCCCTGTTACGGAGGAGGAGTTGGAGGAGGCGATCGCCTGCCTCCGCAAGAAGAAGACGGCCCCAGGGCCGGACGGCATCCCTGCGAGGGTGGTGGCCATCGCCGTTTCCCAGATGGGCTCGAGGTTTCGTGACCTTTTCGGAGCGTGTCTGGCGTCCAAAAGGTTCCCGAAGGTATGGAAGGAGGGACAATTGTGCCTTCTACGAAAGGAGGGTCGGCCAGTGGACTCCCCCTCGGCTTACCGACCCATCGTATTACTCGATGAGGTCGGTAAAATGTTCGAGAGGATGCTGGCCACCCGCCTCAAGGACCATCTGGGCACAATTGGCCCAGACCTGTCTGACGCTCAGTTTGGCTTTCGGGCTGAGCGTTCGACATTGGACGCCCTGTCCCGTCTGAGGGATCAGGTGAGCGAGGCGATGGAAGCGGGAGATGGAGTGTTGGCCGTGTCCTTTGACATAGCTAACGCTTTTAACTCCATCCCCCACTCCACCATCCTAGAGGCACTTCGCTATCATGGAGTGCCTTCATACTTGCGGGCCCTCCTAGCAAACTATTTGGAGGACCGTTCGGTCCTCGTCGCAAATAGGGCGGGCCGACTGCGGCGGTACAGCGTCGAGTCCGGCGTCCCACAGGGTTCTGTTCTAGGACCGCTCCTGTGGAACATCGGATTCGACTGGCTCCTGCGAGGAAACCTCCCCCGAGGCACGTCTGTCATCTGCTATGCAGATGACACCCTCCTGACTGCTCGGGGGAGAAAATTCGAGTCGGCGGCCAGCCTGGCCTCGGCGGGAGGATCCTTGGTAGCTGACAGGATCTCCCGCCTGGGGCTAACGGTGGCGTTATCTAAGACAGAGGCCGTCTTCTTCCATAGGTCTCGGCAACGCCAACCGCCCGACGCTCACCTATCTGTGGGGGGCGTCCGCATCGGGGTACAGGCCCAGATGAAATATTTGGGCCTGATACTCGACAGTAGGTGGCGCTTCGGCCCTCATTTTAGCGGGCTGTCGACGCGCCTGTTGAAGACCGCGGGGGCCCTATCCTGGCTCCTCCCAAATCTTGGGAGACCCGGGAATCGATGCCGGCGATTATATGCCGGCATACTTAGAAGCATGGCCCTTTACGGGGCCCCAATCTGGGCGGACTCCCTCCATAGGAGGGAAAACGCAGCCGCTTTCCGGAGGCCCCAAAGGGCTATTGCGCAGAGGGTGGCGAGGGCTTACCGCACGGTAAGCCTCGCGGCAGCGTGCGTTCTGGCGGGCACCCCTCCCTGGGAGCTCGAGGCGTGGGTGCTCGCCAGAGTCTACGAGTGGAGAGTGGAGCAGCGGGCGCTTGGCCAGCGCCCCAGCGTCGCTGAGAGGGGAGCCGTTCATGAGGAGGCGAGGGACGCGGTCGTCCAACACTGGACAGAGGACCTCGCCACCTCAACGTTCGGTCGAAGGACGCTGGACGCGATTGGGCCCGTCCTCAAAGACTGGCTCAGTCGGTCACATGGCTCCCTCTCGTTTCGTCTGGTGCAGGTGCTGTCCGGGCACGGCTGCTTCGGATCGTACCTGCACCGGATCGGGAGAGAGGAGTCCCCGTCGTGCCACCAGTGTGGAGATGCGGAGGACACGGCAGAGCACACCATGGAGGTGTGCCCATCGTGGGCCGTGCCCCGCCGTGCACTGGTGGCAGTGATTGGCAGCGACCTCTCGCTCCCTCGTGTGGTCACCGCCATGCTGGGGAGTGAGGAGGCGTGGACTGCAGTTGCCTCCTTCTGCGAAGACGTAATGTCACAGAAGGAGGCGGCGGAGCGAGAGCGCGAGAGAGCTCCAGAGCTTCGCAGAAGAAGGAGGGGCGGAAGGCGGCGCACACAGCGTCCACTTTCATCCGCCCCTGCGACGGCCAGAGATGGCCGTGCGCTCCGGCCACAACAGAGCCCTCCCCCACAAGGGGGGGCGTGAGGGGTCTGCCACAAGGCGGGCAATCGCAGGCGGGGGGCTGGATGCAACCGGATTCCCAGCCCCCTGTCAGTCAGGCGAGGTCGGAGCGCCACTGGGTTGTTTTAGTGGGTATACCGGGAATCCTTTTCCCGGGGAGTCCCACATACCCCTCCCCGTCTCCCGACGGAGAGGGGATGCGTAAAGCATTTTTATCCCAGTGCGCACAAAAAAAAAAAAAAAAAAAAAAAAAAACTGATTTTGACTTTAAGAATTTTTACTATAATTCCTTTCACGTCTTCGAAGTGTATATTGAAGTTTTATTCCCATATCAATTTATAGGACTTGAGGATGTTAGATTACACATTTTTTAATGAGTTTCTTAATCTACGTATCGTGTAAATGAGAGAATTCTTCTGTAAATTATGAAAAACCTTATAAACTTAACTTTAAATAAGAGCCATAAATTATTTTTACAACATAATCAATAAGGATATATGTATGTTACATGTATCTCTATTTTCAGAACTTCTAACTGGTCTAAACTTTCTCTCGTATGTCAAACATATCATTCTGTCACAAGTTTTTGTCTCTTCCTTGTACATAGTCGAATGATTTGTGCTTAGAACATTAATATTTATTTAGAATATTTCTATGTATTAGCAGATAAGGTTATCCGTCGTAGGTAAGGGTAAGTAAAAATAATAATCAACTAATAGCCTGTGTATAATAATAAATAATTAATGTGAATAATGTATGAAAGAAAGAAAATTAAGATCTCTAAACATAAGGTTTCATATATTTAGGTTTAATGAGCGAAACCTGCTGATGAAGTTAGTATAAAAATAATTTCACTCAAATGAATGGGTCGTTATTTTGAATCTAAATATATCGCTGTTTGTGAGCGAATTTTTCAAAGCGTGTAAGAACTTGAGATTAATTATGACTAAATATTTTTTATTTACCCCGCATTTAACTCATTAGTTTGTTTTGGTTAAGCAATATTAATTTTATATACTTTTAAATATCAGTATATAAAACGTATGTTAAGTGTTTTTATAGAAACGACCAGTAAAATCCGAGTAATAATTTGATAAACGATTTGAAGATTACCTTTGTGAGGCTTGAAGGTTGAAATATAAATAGAAGAAAAATTATTGTTGATTGTTTTATCTTTGAACAAATTAAAACGTGATTATTTCAAAGTTACACGAAGACTGAAGTCTTTTTTATATAAATATATACAGTTATAAGGGTAACAAGTACATTATTTTTAATAGATTTTAGTCTTAAAATGTATCACGAAACAAAAACAATTAGATAATTGAGAGTTAGAAGTTTGTGATAGTAAATTACTTCTAAAGTTAGTAAAATAACATAAAGAGCCACTTCTAATGAACAAATAATTAATTGTTTAAAATCAAACAGTTGTTACAATTTTTCTTCCTTCAGTCTGCTACTTTAGAAAAAAACGGGTAAAACTCGGTAACTTCTTATATTAATAATGTATTAAACTTATTATATTAAATATATTCTATGAACTTTTTCGGTACTTTTGACATATTGTCCTGATACTGTTAAAAAGCATATCTTTTATATTTCTAAAGTCTGTACTTACATACTTTGCCTCGTAATAATCAGAAAACTAATTAACTATCGCGTTATGAATGAAACTAGTGAAATGATTAATATAAAGATTGACTGTAAAAAATATACGATAACATCGTATATAAACATAATGTAATGCTTAATATTTATCTGTGTATGCGTTTTTGGTTACTCATTGTGATAAGACTCGCTGTAAATAATGTATTTGTATTTTTTCAATTGCAGGGTTACGAAGTTAATTATTTAATTCACAAAGAGTTAAACAATTGGCTCTTGCTCTTTTTAAATACACTCAGACTGTGAATTAGTTCTCGATTTCGTTGAATGCGATTTTCAAAACAATGGCCTGAAATTGTATGAGCGGGTTACACTCCATTTATTATTCACCTGCAGTTTGTTGTTTTGAAATACAACTCTATGTATATTATGTTTTGAATCTATTCTATGTAGTAACTTATTGTTTTTTTCTTGTTATACTTTTGCAGGTATTAAAGGATATTTAGTCAGTCTAATCTTCATTTAATTTCATATAAATAAATCAACAGACATATTTGTAAGTAGTTTTTATGTGGCACAATAACTAGCTTATGTGTTTCACAGCTATTATACGAGTATCAACGATTTTTTTAATAGCTTGAGTAGTTATGTTACATAATTTAACATACACATACGTAGCGACGCATTGATAATACTCATCGGATTTAATAAATACCTTTTATTTCTAAAAATAATGTAATAGCATATCTTTCGATGCTTTAAAAACTGCATCTTCATTTGTATTTCTGTGAAAAACAACACAAGCCTTTCTGCATCAGGTAACATCAGACCACGTTACAGTAAAGAGTCGTTTCTCATTTTCATAAGGGTATAATTTGAAAGCTAGTCGTAACAGCTCTTTCCATTATTTGACGCTCATCTTTCTAGTACATTTCTAGAATATTCTTTAAAGTTTAATAGTAATAATACTTATAAATAAATAAAGTTAAAATAACGTTTTAATTCATTAAATAATCGCTTAATGAAGTTAAGTTTAAATTGAATTTTTGTTGATGTAAACAAGAACCCTGTCGCTGGATATTTTGAAGTAACATGGGTCAGGTTGTGTTATTAAAGTTACAGAGAGACCGCAAGCAGAAATCAGAAGCAGAAATTCAGTTGAATTTAGCTGTAAATGATTTAAAAAACTAAACGAAATTTTCGTCCAAACATCCAATAATAGTTAAATAAATGGTTTTTATTTTAGGACACACGATCTTTATTTCAATATGTAATAATAATTTTCATATTATACATACATATAACGTTGACACATATTTGTCTTCTTTTTCTTCTACCTGGCAATTTCCCAGCTTTGGCCACGGTCTGCCTTACATGTTGTAAATAGTTTTGTTTTTAAGACCGACCGCCTGCCTGACATCAACCCTCTTTTGGGAATAAACGTTGACAAATATTTGTATTGGACTAAATTTAATTTAATAATGTACTTCTTGATCGTCAAATCTGAATTTCTAGAGACGGAATTCGAATTATTGCTTGCATTGTTATGTTATTAGGTCATGTTATTAGGTCTTGCATTGTTAGGTCATTGCAATTCAAGCAACATACTTTAATTTTACTTCAAGCATGATATTACTTAAAATAAACATGATAATTATGACACATTATAAATTAACAAAGTTAAATAAAAATTAGTTCTATTTAGTTCTTTAATGATGTAATCAATAGTTTAAAGACGTCAATTGTTAAAAAGTTGAGATCGGTATAAGAAAGCAAATTGCTTTTTTGAAATCACTTGATTGTTGTTAGTGTAGCCATTGATTTGTTTGTAATATAATACATAACAAGTGGACTATTAAATAGAAATAATATTACTAAATAACGAAGTTTAATTCTTGCCCCAAGTTAAAGTGACCCAATATTTTAGTAATGATCTTTGAAATCCACATCTCGTCTGCCCGTGATCACGGTTTCGGTAAAGAAACCGAATCCTCGGGAGTATGTTATTTATAATCTAAAATAAAAATCGCGTAGTATATCCGAAAAATATTAGTTTCATTTTAATGATCTTTTGAATTATAAAATCTAATTTGTAATTTAACAACGATGATTGTTTCAATTTTTTATGTCCTTATTATATTAATATATTTCCTTGACAAACAACGTCAATATATTTCATGGTTTTTACTATTTGTAAATAAAATATAGGGCATTTAATTTTTCACGTATTCCAGCTTATATGAAGAGTACACATAAAAACACAAGTTAATTCCTGTCTAATATGTTGATTTTTGTTTTTTAATATTTATTTTGAAGATGACACATATTTTGAATCACAAAAGAAAGGCTAGTCTGAAAAGCAGGCGGGTATACAAACGGAACTTCAGTTTGTTTTTTTCATTACAAATTAATTATAGACCATTGAAATGAAGTAGAAAAATTACTTTGTTAAAAAATTTATTTAAACGAAGGATAAATATTTACAGACAATTGATAACTACTAGTTAAAGTTGTAAAAGACTGGAGTAATTTTTCAATAAAAAGAAGTAATTTTTTGCCTTCTTATTTTTACATCTCATATAACATACGTACATATGTAAATTATATTTTCCTTAAATACGTGCGTGGGAATTATTTAAAATTAATTTCAGTATTTATTGATAACAGGGATTTCCTGCACATTAGTTGAATGTTTATTTTTCCGTTTTTTTTGTTCTCACATAGCATAGTAAGGGTTTTTAATTTAGAAAAGTGTAAAAAGAAGTTTACATGTTTTCTTAAAAGTCAAATGAATCTAGGTCTATGTATGTACGTAAGGATAATAGGTCATGCATGAAACACTTTGTGATCTTCGTCCATTCTGGTAATGACAGAAATGTGAGATGGGACTGAGAAATATATATATACAATATAAGTGTATGTATATTTAAGATTTTAAAAAAGACTATTATCTTGTACACTTTATTCTTACAGTTATTGCCTTTCACTTTTCTATTTCTACATATATATTACTATAACTGCCCTAGTATTTATTATAACTGACATAAAGTTGGATGACAAAGAAATGGTTTGTCATTTCATTGTCATTTCACTTTCTATTTCAAATTGCCAGAAATTGATTTAATTTTTGTTTTATGTTATTCTGAAGAATGAACATCTTGATGAGCATTCAGGTAAAATTTTACGGGAATATAGCTGCCAACTTCAAATTTTATTTACTACTGTTAATTTTGAAGCTTGGAAACTTAAAGTAATTTCGTGGAAGATTTCAGACACATTATAAAGAGGCTCTGAAGAGTACAGGAAGATAATTCACTTGAGAGATTCATACCGTAGATGATAAAGTTGTAATATTTATAAAATTTATTTTCAAAGTTTCACTTAGATATTAATTTAAAATTATACAGAAATTTTAAATCGTAAATGTGCTGAAAGAAATATATCACTGACATTAAAATTTCATTGTATTTAAAAATAATAATAATTCGAATAAGGAGCGGTTAATACTGGTCACGTAAATAAAGAATAAATGTTAAACATATTTGAGGATTTGTTTTAAATTACTTTAGACGTTTTTTGCATTTAGAAGAAAATTGCGCTTTGAGAAAGTAAGAATCTTCTATATATATAAAAATGGATTGCTGTTCCTTAGTCTCGCTAAAACTCGAGAACAGCTGAACCGATTTGGCTAATTTTAGTCTTGAAATACTCCTGGAAGTCCAGGAAAGGTTTAAAAGGTGAGAAAAATTGAAATAATTGCCGGGAAAACCCTAAAAACGGCCCTTTTCTATTTCCCATACAAACGTTTTTTTTTACATTAGATTTGACAACTAACTAATATGTCAATCATTCTGTTTGATTGAAACAGGAAAAACCTGATTATTTATGGCCTCTAAGACGAAATAGAGTTTGCCTGGTCAGCTATACCTACATATATTCCTCTCAACCAAACTAACGCGGACGAAGTCGCGGACAAAAACTAGTATTGAATAAAAATGATAGATATCATGACTATTCTATAACAGGATTTCATTTTTTATATCAAATGTTATGTAACACGTATTAATATATAAAACTTTATAAAACTATTAAAGACTTAAATTAGTGTTAACTTATAAGAATATTGGTATTAATTATTATGTATTAATTCTCTGCGTAATACTTGTCTTTTTTTTATTATGTTAACTACGATAGTTTATTTTTATTGGAACTTTGTAATCGCTTGGTCCCCGTGAACGTAACCTTCTAAATCTTTCTAATACCTTCCACTCTACACTTTTCGTTGTAAATAATTCTTCTTTAAAGAGGCATTGTGTCGATACTATGTTTAATTCAAATTTTTTTCCTATCTGTTTCTTATGTGTTTCCAACCCAGATGATGGAAAAGGACCCATTACTGTTTACGTCTTATATTATGAAAAACTTCAGATTTCAGTCCATGTCGAATTTTGAATTGACGAATATAATTAATTGGGTAGCTTCAAATACTTATATAAATTTTTTTGTGAATACATGGAATACTTATATTAATTTTTTTGTGAATACACGGTGAATACATGAAATGATGAGAAGTTTTCGTCATTAAAGCACCATTCTATAACAAATTAACGTCCTACAAATTGAATAATGAAGTCGTCTTAAGAGATAAAATTATTATTAATTGAAATATCATTGAAGTGATATTGATTACAAACCTCAACAGTTCTATATTGATTTCTACCGCCAAGTCATTGAGGAATGAGGACGGATATGTACGAGAATATAAATAAATATTAACTAGTGACAATAAACATTATTATGTAAAAAATCAATATTATTTATTTATATACGATAATTGTAAATTTTCTGTGAATTAAGTTTTTCTTAATTATTTTAGAAACTATAGATGTATTTAAATATATTTTACTTTTCTAAGTGGTGTTGGCTTAGACGTCAGAGGCCCGCCCTTAGTGCATGAGGATATGGGTTTCAAAACCTTTCAAATACCAAAGTGATTATTCCGAGTCATATGTAATTTCGAAGAGTATTCAGACACCACTGACAGTAGGAAAACATAGTGATGATGTCTTGACTTATAATTTTAAATTATTATTTTGAAATCGCCAACCCGTCTTGAACAAGCATGATGATTAATGCTCTCCATGTGAGAAGAGGCCTTTGGTCAGCAGTAGGCTTCGATAGGCTTTTATACTCCAAATTACGAATATTTATATCACATTATAAATACAAATAGATTTCTTATTTGGATCATTAAACAATATTATCAGTATAAATTTAAAAGAACCACGTACACCGAAGGTATTCCATTAAGATAAGATGATTAACTTGATTTAGTTCTGTCTTTAACTTAATGGTCTGCAACGATTCCTGTTTAAAGTATGTATTTCGTGCTGAATCTACGTATTTTTGTATTCAAGACAGTTTTAAGCGTTAGGATCGTCTTAGAGTTATTCTGAATAAAAAGTATATTTACATTTAATGAGTTTAGAATATGTTTGTTCCTTTCTGAGTAATATTTTTTTCATACAAATAATTTTCCTCTTTCTATTTGTTTCGTACATATATTTATTTGGTTCAGTGTGTATGATAACATTATTTAGTTTTTCTTTTATTGGAATTCTGAGCACACAATATGAGCAAACTAAATAGTATTTATATATGTATAATGGTTTCCTTATGGATATTATTAAAACTATGCAAAACAATCCTTAGTTATTTTCTAAGTCAGTCATTAAATTATTCTTTAATACTACGAGTTTACTACCTAACACATTTAATATATTGAACCTAGTATGTGGTACAATTGTTTTCATCTTCTAGTTATTTGAGGAGCATTATGACTTGGAGTTTTGGACGCCCAAAATTATATATTGACAGTTCACAGTGGTGGCCTAGTGGTTAGAGGGCCCGCCTCTCGTTGCCGAGGGCGCGGGTTCGATCCTGACCCGTGCAAGTACCAATGTGATTTTTCTGAGTCATATGTACTTTCTAAGAATATTTAGACATCACTGATTAATGCGTTCCAAAAAAGAGGGTTGATGTCAGGCAGGCGGCCGGTCGTAAAAACAATTAGCCAAAAAAAACTATTCATATTCATAACATGTTAAGGCAGACCCTGGCTATAGCCGGGAAATTGCCAGGTAGAAGAAGAAGAAGTTCACTTGTATAAACGTATAAGATGAATAATATGAGGAAATGAGTCAAATAAAGAGTATATACAAATAAACATTATGATAATATTTTTAGTGAAAATTTATAGTTATTTAGTTTTTATTTTAAAATAATCACTTTAAGCCGTTAGACCTTTTTTATTTGTAAAATACTTCAAATGTTTGCTTAACACATTCAAGCCAGTTTCATTCTGTTAGTGGTTAATGCCGATTCAATCCTACTAAGTCGATGTCTAAAACTTTGTTTATTTTTAATGTATCTTAACATTATACATTATCATAACATTAACATTTATATTCCTACTTCAATATTTACTATTTTCCCCTGATTATTAGCTTTAGATTATTCATAGCGTCATTATCAATAATCTAAAATTTAAATCCATGAGGCACTTAGGATTAATTAGTAAGAAGATGTTATAGTAAATATCTTAGCAAGTATAATTCTGTTTATAGATTCATCTTTGAAGTTTTAACAATGTCTTTGTATTCTCGCAATTCCATCTAAAGTTAAGAATATTATGGATTCCTTAATATATATTAATATATTTGATTAGTAGTGCTTTGAGTTTCAAGTACTTTGGTTATATAATATATAAGGATATAAATAAAGTAGGTTCGTATTATTAAACTAGTTGTACATAGATAATTTTCATAAAGATATCATTATTTATATTAATCTCAATGTTAGTATCCACAAGTTGCAGTTACACTATCGTGTTTACAATTGTGTCTCTGAATCCGAAACAGATACGTCTCAAAGGTTCATATAACGGTAAGGTGGAAGGGATTGCATATTTGTATTATGGAGACGTCAATCTCATCTAGAAGATTCAGTCTAATGAAAAGTCTTTGAACGGTTCTCGAGAATTTTTTTATAATGATTCTTACAGTTTTCAATAATCAGAGATGAAATATTTTTAGTTTTTTTCAGATTGATTGACTTAATGAACATATTTGATTTTAAATATTTTCTTTGATACTCAGGGTAATTACCAAATAAATCCCGTAGTTTATAAAGGATATTGCAGATTATTTTTATAATGAACTCGTTTCAAGCAAGACCAATTCTAAGCCAATTACACTTGACATACGAGCTAACTATCCGTTTGATATTGTGTAGTTACAGTGCCCTTGGGTATTACATGGTTGGCGAAGTACCTAGTGTGTTAAAGGCATTATGAATCATCGTTTAATTTGATAAATGGACGATTAAGAGAACTATGAAGGTACAAGGTTATTTCATGAAACTAAAATTTATATCTTTATTGAGTTATAGTAGTTTAAATAGACATTCTGACATAAAATTCTGCCCCTGGAAGTATTCTATGAATTTTTAAATGAGATCATTGAAAATAAAAGTTTGTGTCTGAAACTTTATTAATGAGTTTAAATTGTTCTTAATAAAAGGCAGTGAAGATGAAAGTGCTAAACTTCTAAGTGTTTCAATATAATAGTAACAAAAACAAGATTTATTTAAGTTAAAACAGTAATCAAATAAATTGTAACTTATTCTTCTTCTTTTTAAAGAAATGATATTATATCTTTTTTAAGTTATCAAACTTTAATTATTTTATATGTATTATATTTAATGATATTCGAGAATAGAACATTTAAAATGCTTGTGACACATCATTATAAAATTAAATAACTAATTTTTATTTGTATAAAATAAAATTAAAGTAAATAATTTAAACACAATCAAGTCATCATTTAAACTTGTGTAAGGTTCGCAAGAGGTTCAAAAGACGACGTCTCTCTTAACCCACATCTCAAACACCGTTAAATTTCACAAAGAGATTATAAATGTGTATCTCGTTCTGTTTATTCAGGTCATTTTTCTTTTAACTTGTTATTTTGTTACTGAGACAAAATAATCATTTATAAACGATGTTTATTTATGAGTTGTATACAGTACATATGTCATAATTTCACTAGAGAGCAGTGCTAAGATGTATATTTTTTACATTTAACTAAAATCTTTTTTGAAATAACACAAGTACGAAATAATAAAATCATAAATATGGCGCAGTAGAGAGGATGGGCAAAAACAGGGCACCCAAGATTATGACCGACTGGAAGCCGCAGCAAAAGAGACCTAGAGGAAGGCCGAGAAAGAGATGGTGCGACTGCATCGAAGATGATCTCAAGGCTCTGAAATGTTTTACGAACTGGAGAAGGACAGCCAAGGATCGTCGCGCATGGCAGTCTATTGTGGAAGAGGCCAAGACCCACAAAGGGTTGTAGCGCCGAAGAAAGTAAAGTAAGTAAATATGGCGCATTTAAACAAATAAGAGGTACAAAGGGGAAAGTACCATCTGTTCCTATACCAATCCTTTACATTTTCGATAGCCCAAATAGCCAGCTTAGCAATTAGTCAGAAAGGCAGTATAAGTCAGAACAATACGAATTAAATGAATTAAAATATGCAACAATTATAACACAGTCTCGGGTTCTTCAGACATTATATAAATTTAATGTTATTCATGTCTATGTTAGTTTTGTTTCTTTTTTATGACAAAGACGGCAAACGAGCAGACGGCCTACTTGATGGGCAGTAGTGACCGTCGTCTATGGACATCCACAACATAGATGTTGTTTGGCAGTTTGGCAACGCATTAGATGAACTTGATTGTGGAGGAAAAGGGAGTGGTGGAAATACGGAAATAGCAGGAACAGGTGGGAATAGGGAACTGGCTATATATATTAATGGTTATTTAAATAAGAATTTCTTATTGAATTTTCATAATTAATCATGTTTGATTATTACTGTACTATTAACGATTCATATTTCACATCCAAACTACGTACTAATAAAAATTTGAAATACATAGTTTTTATATGTAACTTAAATTCAAAATCGTGTACTGTAAGACTTAATTCTTGAATATGAAAGTTTGCTTATTACATTTAATGCTTTGAAGTATGTATTACTTGTCTTATTATTATCATAATTTTTACTTGTTAGATATCATAAAAATTATCTTATTTTAAGAATAATTTTAAGTTGATTATAAACTTTGATGAGTATTGCCAGCGAACCATTGTCCTATCCCTGGCAATAGTAAATAAATGTAGTAAAGTTAAGAAATAAGTGTAGTATAATTAAGGAAATGGAATATCTTTGGCTAAAATGGTTTCATACAATACTTATTATATTATTTTGATAGCGTAAATATTAAGACGGTATCAGAACGAAATTAATTCTTCATCAAATTAGAATAGTATTGAGAAACTCAGTTATATGGCTGCTATTATTAAGGTACCAATATAATTGTTCTGTTGTTCATAAAATTACGGATATCTCTGAAAACTGGATGAGAATATTTATAATTATATGGGTGTTATTGTTAGGAATCTTTTAACAAGTTTATTACTAGTTTAAAAAGAAATATAGAGTAAAGAAAGTGTAGCTACTTGCTACAAATTTGTCTGTTTTTAGTAAATTTTTTGTAAGCTCGTTACTGATTAATTTATTTACTAATTGAAAGAAATAACTATATAAAAGTAAGATAATAACTCTGATCCCAAACGTGACAACTAATATATTTACGGTTTATAAAAACTTTTAGAATAAACTAGTTGGACATTTCATTACTACCATAAGGTTTTTATATGAAAAGTTGTAAGTTTTCATTACAGTTCTTAACATTGAATTTTTTATCATTTCTCTAAAGCAATAAAAACTATTCCGATGAAATAAATATCCTATTAAACGCCCATTGTTTTTTTGTGTATTAATTATACGTTAGCCATCTTTTTAAGGCAATTAATTTTTTTGTGTAACTTTTATAATTCTATTTATGTTTAACAATTTCATTTATATCCTGATTCTTATATTGAAATAACTTGCCTGTTTTTGTATTTTTGTTGGTCGTAGCAGACGAATTATTAAAAAATAAACTCCCAGAGAGTCCAGCACGTTGAAGAACCCACCACATTACGTTAACAACACACAACACTTAGAAATAGTAGTCTTCAATTAATATTTAAACACCAGAATTAAACCATAACATAACTTATATTATATATTACACACGTTAATGTTTTTTAACTTTAATAAATGAAGTGTTATACTATCAGAGGTTTATTTCATACTGACACAAACAATGTTAAAGACATGCGCTTCAGATGACAATAAGAGAAAAAAACGAGACGAAAATGTACAGCAGTTTTGAATTACTGTAACTTGGACTGTCAAAACTTTAAGTTTAACATAATTAACATGACGTAATTCATGTTCTTGAGATTTCTGTAATAAAATTTCAACAGCCTTAGATGTTATACGACTGTTTAAGTTACTTCAACAAGATTTTCCTTTTAGTAACTTTTACTTTGCTAGAGATAAACTTTAAGTTACAACATGGCTTTAATTTATATTTTACCTATTAAGATATAATACAGTAATACTTATATATAAATATGTGTTTACAGCCTCTGTATCTAATTTAAATATCTTTAAATAAAAAGACACTAGGATCAAACCAATATACATAAATTTAATTTAATAAAAACTTATGTTATCAGGTCTAAGACCATCACGAGTATTCACTTAAATGAAACTTATATTATTTTTTATTAATATAAAAACTACATACTCCTTACGTTTCGGTTACTTTGCAGCAACCGTGATCACGTACAGACAAGATGATCGTAATCAAGGTTCACGGTTGCTGAAAAGTAACCGAAACGTCGAGAGTATGTAGTTTTTTAAAATAATAAAACACGCGTAGTAAGCCCAATAATATACATAAGTCATTTACATGTTCTAATGTATTATTACATTGTAGTGACTTAGTTGAGTTTTATATACGATCGAGGGCTTGTAGCCATTTGATTCAAGTGTGAACTTTATCGCTCGGAGTTCTAGCTACCAATTTCTTACAAAACTCGTGACATAACTGAGACTTCATGAGTGAGAGAGGGCTGTCCTTACCAAGGACAAGTAATTATGTTCATCGAATTACTTTCACCTTTAATTCTTTAATAACATCCCGAACAGGATATTCTATTTGATGTTATCTTGAGCACATTTAATCACCGACAATTAAACGAACGTACGAAACCATACAACTTTAGTTTCCATTGAAAATATTTTATAATAAAGATGCTTCTATAATTTTAATTAGGTACCTAATTCACTAGCGAATTAATAAATAAATTAAATTAATTGAGTACTATATTTTCTTCCTTTTTTATATAATGTTTTATTATAAGTAGAAAATGTATTTGATTGGTAGCATTTATGAAATATAAACAGTTATAAGGATTTATCCTAACAGAACATAGTTAATTGTAAATATTATATTTAACTTTTTTATTTCTGACTAATTATATAGCATGAACTTGAGATAAGTTAAATAGTGATAATTTTAATTGTGTGTCTCAAATAAAACAATGAAAAACATAATTGAACAAAGTTGACTTATTCAAGAAATAAAAATGTTTATTAGGTATATATGTATAAAAGCATACTTCTACATTACAATAGGACTTTTATGCTCAGATCTTGATAATCAAATTTTATGCGAAGCAAAAGGAACGTACCGCTGAGAGAATATTTCAATTCCAAACAAGGTTTACATTTCAGAAATTTAAAAAGCTTATACTTTGTTTTATGGCAGTTATTTTTTCTAGATCCTACCGTAGTGGAACAACTTTAACATAGTCATATATGTTTTATGAAATGTTACACATTTGTTGAGGCAAATGAAGATCATGAGAGATTTGAAACATATAACTAAGTTGTTTTTGGATGTTATAAATAAATAACTATCATGTAAAGTTAAGGAATAAAACCTTATATATACGATAACATAAATAAATGTAATTTAAAAAAACTAACTGTATGTCAGTCTTATCATGTTTCTGTGTTAAGATATTTTTTGGAAATCTGTTGCTCGGAATTTACAATACGACTTACTTTAACTGTTCCTGAATGTCAAACGAATTCACGAACTGTAACTTGTTGAGCTTTTACAATAGAAACTTCAAGACTCAATACATATAAACTTTTCTTATACATTGAGATTATGGAGGTCATAGATACTTCTTTCAAAGTATTAGTGATTCATAAAAAAGTATTTTAATCACAAGTAATTTTTTATCGTTGACAAATAAGATTATAAGATTATAAGGATATTTTTTAGTTATGTCTAATCATTACAATACGATAGAAATTTATTTAATGTATGCGCATGTTAACAGTGATATTAAACCTAAGCCTGGGTCGCAAGTCCCAGGCACTGTTGAAGCTCCTCTCCCTGCAACGATGGACCCGGCACCCGCACGGTGAATA
Source organism: Danaus chrysippus (assembly GCA_916720795.1). Lineage (NCBI taxonomy): Eukaryota > Metazoa > Arthropoda > Insecta > Lepidoptera > Nymphalidae > Danaus > Danaus chrysippus. Next base: position 1,846,755 of record CAKASE010000074.1, read on the forward strand.
CATTGAATGATGAGAGGTTTTGTCATGTTTCGTCTCTCTTAGTGCTCTTTCACGTTGGTACACGCGAGCGTGGGTGTGGGTGTGGGCGAGGGAAACGTTGTGAACTGGTGTTCACGTTAACCGCCAGGCGTTCGCGCGAGTGACGTATTGTCAGAGGTCGTAAATATTATGGATCATGATCTTTTATTTTTAACCGAAAGTGGGAGATACTAAAAATTTGAATGAGCGTGTATGAAATTAATGAAAAAAGAGAACGGTATGGTGAATTCCATACTTTATAAGGTAATTTGAGGGAACATCCTTCGAGATTTATTTATTTGAACAGCACTAATAAAAACTTCTGCACTGAATGACATGATAGAAACGTGCTGTCATTTCTAGCGACAATTCAAAATAGTTGAATCGTGCGCGCCGCCGCTAGTTTGACATGAACACACACAAACGTCTCAGGCGTTTGAAATTGCCGAGAGCGCACCGCACGCGCAAGTCGCTAGTTAGCTGACTACTTAGACCGCACGTGCGTTTTGAATGTGAACACTTGGAAGTCACGTCATATGTTTGATATTTCGTGACCGCGCCCGCCACCGCGCCCGCGAGTCAACGTGAACGAGCACTAGCACTTAGAATTTTTTTATATAGATATTATAGACATAGGTATGGTATCACAGAATCCTAATTCGTATTTTCTTTTAAATAAAACAATAATTAAATCTTAAGTATTAAAAGTATTGACAGTGCGGAAACTCGAGTTGTCTTTGAAAGAGAAATTTGACATCAAACATGGGTTGTGGTTGTGTTGCCCCGGAGTCTGAAACCCAATTTAGAGATAGTTTAACGAACTGTTGGAATGAGCTGATTCATTGACATGAAATGTGTGGATTAATATGTGTATTAACAAAGTTCCAATACTTAGATACAAATAGTATATTGTTTAAATGAAACTAATATTATCGGATTATACAACGCGTATTTTCTTATTGTAAAAAACTATATACGTCCGACGTTTCGATTAGTTTTCAGCAACCGTCATAACGGGCAGATGAGATCTTAGATCTCATTAGTATGTAGTTGTTAAATTAATTCTATAAATTAGTTATTACTTTGTTTTTGTTAGTTTATTGTGAGTTTAAATTCGGAATTTATTCATATTGTGATGAAAAACAAAATCATATACAAGAATAGGTCCACGTTTTGTTATTTTATAATGATTATTTTTCTTTGTTAATGAAAGATATCCTTTCAAAAAATTGTATAACAGAGTTACAAATATGTTTAATAGGTTTACAAAGAAATATATTTAACAACCATCGGCCGCTATGTCGGTGTACCCCGGATCTGTCAGCGACAGGGCACACCAGTGACTGGCCGGTCCTGGCAAAGACCGGACTTACTCCCTCGGAGAAATATATATGTATATATATTTAACAACCTGATTAACAATCAATGAACAAATTTTAGTAATAATATTATAATAATAATTTATTTTTATCTCAGACATAGTAATATTAGTAATACATGTCAACCTTATAACTAATGTTAGTAAAAGCAAATGTTAATAATAATACTAATAAAAACAAACAAAACAAAACAGAGACAACCACAAAAGACAAAAATCGCTATTCTTAGGCAGCGTGTAGCCGTACCCAGTGGCGCAGTATTTCAGAGTCCCAGCGGCCAGCCAGTGCACACAGAATGCTGTTCGAACTGGATCGCAACCTCTGAAGCGCAGATGCACTCCTCTGGTAATGGTCACGTGCGCACCTTATGGCATTATTGTACAACACTTACTTAGACCTAAATACATAGATTGTGCAGTAATTTATTTTGTTTTCTTTTTATAATTACTATATTAGCAATGTGTAAGATGTTACAGATTGATTTAAAATTGTTTGGAATTTTTTTTATTGTCTTTTTTTCGAATATGAGAGGCGTAATGTTGTAATATTGTATCAATATAAAAATATAATTATTATGTATAAAAAGATTTTTGAAAGAAATAATGAAAGTTAGAAATTTAATTTAATATTTCAATAGATTTCATTCTTCAAAACATTCTTTTCATACAATCTTGTATTCGTCAGTCGTAGAAACTCAATTCTGTAATACAAAAGACGTCAATTACATTTTTCTCATAATATAAATTAATCTGGTAGGCGTCAGAAAATATTTTGTGTCATTTCATTTGTTAGACGACTTATAATGAAACTTTTGTAATTTTTAAGTTTCGCAATACTTATTTCTTATAATTGTGAAGCAATTTCTATTAGTATAACTCTTAAACTTAATAGACAATGCTTTTACAAGTTAATGGAGGTTAAAATGTGTTCAAATATATTTTAATAGTTATGTTGTATTTAAGTAAATCATAATATAATTAATAGATCCCTTTAAATTAATAACAGAGGACGAAGGTCGTCCTTCGGGTGTTGAACCAAACAGTTGACACAGATCTATTCACAAATAAGGATACATCTGTTATTTCATCTGGTTTTGTGATATGATTTGTTGTGATTTCAGGACGTTGACTTACTGCTATAATTTAATTACCTGAAATATTATCATATGCTTTAACAATACATATCATTCAGTTTACGTGATATAAATTAATACCACAACCTAAAATTGAGAAATATATTAGTAATCATTGGCTGCAAGCTGCATATGTATGTATAGTTTTTATAGAAATGTTTATTTTTTATTTTTCTTTGAACGTCAGCAATATTGGATCTGATTTTATACTAATATTCTTTAATTATAAAATAACAATAAAATCAACGTTATCTAATAATACCTATACATCATACGTCATTAATATTTTTATACAAACTAAACTTCAGCCGAAAATTTAAGTCTACCTACTCTTTAATTCAAAGTCAAAAAATATTAATTTGTTTTATGTTATAGATAATAAGTTTAATTTATACAATTATTAAAAAAACATAACATTAGTTATAATATTATAGTAACATGAAAATGTTGAGAAAATTTTATCAATATTTTTATTGTGACTTTTGAAAGGCTGCCTGAAAACATTCAAGAAATGTACATGCATTAGCTATTGATTGATAGTTTAACAAAATCATTAAGATTAAGTTTTAGTTTTTAAGTTGAACAGAAGCATTGTAGCGGTGACACTGATGTAGTTTATAGTTTGTGTACGGAGTAACTGAGAGACTAATTCTTGTTTTAGTTTGAAGCATGAGTAACTTTAGCGCTTCCAAATTTGTCATGGAGTTATTGTGGTAGCCTGAAGCATTCCCATACATATTAAGCAATGGATTTTAGCATATTCATATGGAAGATGGAGTGCTTTAATGAGCAAAGCTGTTGAAGTTAAAGTTGATTTTGTGGTAATCTAATATTTATTATATTAGTAATTAATATTGTGTTGTATATAATATACAAGATAATATAATAAATAGACAGGGCATGTTTTATTTTATTAAAGTAAATAAACATTTAAGTTAAAGATCTGTTATTGATCTCTATTTATTAATATAAAACTAATTCATCATCAACATCATCGTCATCAGCCTATCAGAGCCCACTGCTGAGCAAAGGCCTCCTCTCACATGGAGAAGGTTTGAGCATTAATCAACACGCTTGCTCAAGGCGGATTGGCGATTTCAAATTTATAATCTGAAATTACAGGTCTTGGTATCCTCACGATGTTTTCCTTCACTCTCTGTCAGTAGTGTGTAAATACTCTTAGAATGTACATATGACTCGGAAAAATCACATTGGTACTTGGTAGGTTTCGAACCCGCATCCTCATGCATTATAGGCAATCCTTTAACCACTTCGCCAACACGACTATATTTCTGTAAACTCATATTGTAAACTCATTTTCTTTCTGTAAACATCCGTAAAAGTCTTTGTGTGACTCTATAAAAAATATTATCTCCCGAAAGGTTCATCCATTTTTTTTCCATACATTCCATCAGATCAGTTTCTCATTCCGTTATATATCGTGTAAATAGTATCGGGTGGTTATTTGTATATAGATTTAACACAGCCACATATGTACATCTATTAGTTTCATATTAACTCGTCTAACTAAGATTGAATGTTGTAAATTATGGAAATTGGCTTGTTGTCTGTAAACTGTCTACAGTTAGGTTCTTATGCTAGTTCGATTCCTCTTCGTGTTTTTGAATTTATTATTCTATTTATTATAAGTGGAACTTGGTAAAATTTTCAATTATTTTCATATTTTTGATAATAAAAAGGAATAAAGAGTCTGATAAGTCGAATATTATGTATCAGATCCCTTCGAAGCTCTTTATCAGTGATCTATTTATATATTCTTCCCTCTCAGCCTTTTATAACTCACATGAGCATCATTCGTAAGGTTTTAACAGCCTACGCCTTAATCTAGTATAATAGAAATGATTCCGCCAACATTAAACCCTTTACCTATATTAGTATATGATTTTGACCTGCTACGTCTCTAATATAGTTTATTTTAGAGGGTGTTAGTTTTTTATATGACGCAATTTTCAAACACATAGGTCCACATTAGTTTATAAAGATTTTTTCTCCATGAATAGTGAATTTTATACTATAAACACAATATTCATAAATTAATCCTTTTTTACCTCGTATGCGATAGAATTTTGTCACAATTTGGAATATTTCTTTAAAGTCCATTAAATATAAAGTTTAATTAAAAGATTACTTTAAAACTAGTTGATATTTTAACGTCTTTCATTGCACTTCATTTGAAGCTTAAGTCAAATCTCATTATATTAAAATATCATCTTTATACAAAATAGTTGTTTTTTATTCATAATAATTTAATTGATTTTCAGTCACGTGTTCTTTATCAACTCACCACATACTGTGTATCGTTTAGTGGCCCATTCATGAATTGTATGTTTATGTTATAGATCAGGCTTGCATCATACTGATGTTATTATGGCAGAGTCCATTAGCGTTCACCGGTGACCGGTCATACGACAAGCTTCAATGTAATAGCTTATGGTATTTATTTGATAAGTTTTAAAGCCACAGACCAGAATAATTTCAGAACAGTCATCTTAATGATATTTAGAAGAAGAGTGTCTTTTACTCTATGTACGTAGTTCGTTAGTGTGAAATATTGCAGAACAATTTTCAAGTTGATTTTTTTTAACAGATCGAGGTAAAGTTTTCTATATATGTATTCGTAACTCTAGATGAATTGATTTAATTTGTTGAATTATTCTTAATCCATTAATTGCAAAGTGGTAGAGCCTAGCTTTTTAATGTCTGCGTTTTGTCTGATGAGTAAGAGGGCCGGTTACTCTTTCCCTATTCCCACCCTTTCTTCTCTCTCTCACACAATCAAGGTCGACAACGCATCTACAGCATCCCTTATGTTGCATTACCTTCCATGTAGTAGACCGTCTTCTCGTTTAGGGCTTTTGAGATTAAACAAAAAATAAACATGACGACATTATTCTAATTCTAATTTTGCAGATCGTTTTTTAATACAAATCTTTTTATGTATTAGTGCTAAGTTTTATTTATTATACATAAGAAATTTAAAAGAAAACATAGATAAGTATAAAGCATTAATTAAGGTGCAATTATTTTTAACCAGTATTTATCTGATATGCCATATTTTTTCAAAACACTAATTCTAAAATGTTATTATGGTAATACAATCACATTTTATTCTTTATGTTTTCTAAGTAAATCATTCCATCAAAGGTTGTATAATGATCGAGGGTTGCGGGAGCCTGCTTAAATTTCCGATGAATCGTCTTAATAAAGTGTTCTCCTTGAACTCAAAGGCTGCCGACTGTAAACATAACAATCTTATACTCAAACACAACTTGATAAATAAAATAATAGTTTATTTTCAAATAATAGTGTTTAAGACTTTCGAGAGTAATCATTTAAATAAAACAATTATTTCTCTGATTTACTATGAGAATATAAAATTATATGAGAATATAAAGTTAAAGTTGTATGTCTGACTACACTACGATTCCTCAAGATTAAGTTAGTGTATTCTCCGTAAATTGTGGCTGGTAGGTGACATAAAACGAGACTAACTGACAGACACTTACTTCTTATCTTCCCGTGATTACGTTAACTGAATAGTAATCTAAAGGTCAGGTAAAATGTATAGTAATAAAGAATTATGATTTTTTATTAATAAAAAATAATCTGAAGTTAATTTATTTTTAATGTTACATAAACGCGCACCTATTATTTTTTACATTTAAAACAGTATAACAGATCTTGCGAGAAATAAACGGCAATAAATTTGGGTTGATGCTATATTATATTATGTTTTCTAATTTATGGATGAGCAGTGAAAATAATGAATTCAAAGTGTGTAAAGTATTATCTTTTTTATTCGGTGGGAACAAAAATTAAACCCTGCGCGAAGCTGGTTCATTATGTACATTAAAAAAAAATTATAGCGGGTTGGGTGTATAAATAGGAACGACGCAAAAGTTATTACTATTACATAAATAAAACACATGGTTACTATACATATAGAAGATAATGTTTTTCTCCTCTCACCTGACAACCTACCTTCCAGGATTGTTTGTCCTATGAGTATTTTAAAAATCTCAAAGATCGGTGACAATTAGTATAACTACAACCACTGATCAGACTGCTAGTTTTTCTTGTGCTGCATTCATTACTAAGTGATATTAAGAGAAATATTTGTGATTAGGAATACAGTGACTAAATGCAGAGAGTATCTTATCCTACTCCTCTTTTTTGATTCTCTCTAAGGGCCCGAAAATATGTAATAAAGTCTTAAATTAATATGTTATTTAACATACTTTAAGACATAAAATATCGTGAATTTTATAGTCATTTTCTATTCTGATTAACTGTAGAATACGCTCGTTTATATCTATAAGAGTCAAGAGGTCACGTCAATGGGTAAAATTAATGACTTAGTCGTTAAAAATCCTTTTATTATAAGAGACCAGTGATATAAAGAATGACTAATACGGCCTTATGACACGCCAGACAGGACAGACGGGACACATACTTATGATCTAACAGAAGACTTGTGCCAGATTTGTAGCCTGTCTTTTACCATATATCACCCTCTTTAAATTTAATATATCTTTTCTTTGTTAATAAACAGAATGATAAGTTTCCTTAAAGGAGATTTATCTCAACATAAGACATCATTATAACTCAACTTTTAATTTTGTAGAGCAAAAGCAGTAAAGTTAAGCTTTCTTTGATACCTACCAAATTTAATTAATTTGAAACCAGCTGAGTTAAATAAGAAAAACAACACTGAAAAGGTAAAAACTAGCTTACGTCGGTGCTGTGGTTCGGACTCGTAATGAAAGTAGAACAAGTTTTACAAGCAATTTTTGAAGTCTAGATACAGCGAAGCAAGTAGATAAGAGAGACATGAGCCATCGTTAGTTTGAATTTTAAAAATTAATAAGCTCAGGGATACGTAATTAGTGCATTTTTAAAAGTTTTCTGACTTCATAGTGTCTTTAACTAGAGTTTTTTAGAACGACAACTCTATTTACATTGCAAAATTTAACTCTTCATTTACACTTAAATATAATATGGAAATCAAGAAAGTATTAAATGGTTTACAAATTATTTTTGTCTAAAAAACTTTGATGAAATTGGGAATCTGAAGTAAAGAGAATTTAAAAAAAAAAACAATAAGTGAACAACATTAATTCGTTTAATTTTTTTGTTTCTGTAGTTATTAAAATGTTACAAACACCTAGTCAGGACTTAAGGCCACCAAAAGATGTACATAGATTTATATATAATATTAATTTAAATCCAACTATCTATTTTATATATTTTTTTTTTTTTTTTTTTTATATGAAAGGTGGCAAACGAGCCCACGGCCCACTTGATGGGAGGTGGTTACCGTCGCCCATAGACATCCGCAACATCTTTGTTACGGATGCGTTGCCACCCTTGTTTTTTAGGGATAGGAAGGGCTGGGAATAAGGAAATGGTAGGAAAGGGTGGGAAACAGGAAAAGGGCAACCGGCTCTCTCACTCATCGGACGAAACGCAGCCACTAAAGGCTACTTCACGCCGATCTTCTGTGAGAGGGTGGTACTTCCCCGGTCGAGCCAGCCCATGTTCGAGCTGTAGTAACTTACCACAGCTAGGCTCTACCACCTAAAAAATGTTATATGTAACAATAGTTATAAACTAAATTTTTCAATATAGTATGTAAATATATTCGTTTAGATAGGTTTTAGTTTCGAAATCTGTTATCGGAATATGCTGCGACTTCATTTACCAATGATATCGACCATAAATCTCAGTAGTCCGGAAACCTTCGACGAACCAGGTGATTGATTTACAGCTGCCGGCTGTAGGCGACCAGATAAACTTTGATTTCATATTATTCATGAGAATACCAACTTCGCTCGGTAATATTCTACCAAAGTAGTTATTGTAATAATACCTTGTTGAAAAAAAAACGTCTCATGCTGTAATGAAAAGGTGAACGTTTTTATTAAACGACAGCTTTTACATACTTTTTACGATGTAAGGTTTGAGCGAGCAATTTGTAATTTTGGAAGTTATTGGTTTATAATGACTTTGATTTTTTTTAAGTATATAGCTTCTATTACACATTGTGGTTGTACGTAACTTTGTGTCAGCAAATAATATTTTACGAGACTAAGACTAAATAAAAAAAATATTATTAAAATAATATTATTAAAATAATATTTTTTATTTATCTCTTCATATACATATAATTATAAACAGTTAAAATATTTTTTATTTTATATCATCCTTATTCTTATTACAATTACATATTATACAACATTAATCTTGAAACAAGCGTAACCTCAGGAACATGTTTTAGAGTAATGAGCTCTGTAAATACATTACCAATTACACAATTAGTATCAACTAAAAGATGAGTAGTTTTGAGGATGAAAATTTTACCTATAACACATAGACGATCTAAAAAATATGTTACCGATTCTTACCAAAGATTAAAAAGTCCAAATCCTGTAAAAAGGTCAACGGAGGTATAAAGTCACTCAAGGGAATAATGTGTCAAGGAAAGAATCGAGAAAGTCGATTTGAAGAAACCTTGTAGCAAACATTCAATTAACTTTTGTATTCAAGGAAAAAAAGGTTTTCATTGAATGTACACCATTTAATAAAACATAAAAGTAAAAAAATGGTATTTTTTTCTTTACGCAAAAAGTTTGATGAGCAAAGTGATTTTGAATAAAATATTAATAAGTTTATTTAATAAATATATCAGTGTATGCCAATAATATTGAAATGTGAATTATGTAGGGTGGTATCCGGAGGTTCCAGAAAAACTACGAAACTTACTTATACATGTGTATATTATAATGAGAATTATATACTAAACCTTATAACCTACACCTTAGACTACACGATTTTCCGGATATTAGGATAGCAATACCATTCCATAGCTCGTGTGGTATCAGGAATCTTCTGGTTCACACGGCTTGGTGTTCGTTCCGCAGAGTCAGCGGCGTCACTCGTTATATGATATTTTATCTCTACAACGATGTTACCACGACGATGTTCAATTAATTTTTAATATGTAGTGCGTAAGTAACATGTGTCTAATAATATGTAAAGATAATTAAACAAAATTATTTTTATATCAATATATGAGATGTTAGGGATTCATAATAAGTCGTAGTTACGTGACTTAAGAAAATCATTTGTTTGAAACAATTCATCTATTAAACTTCAAAAGACTAAATACTCGTTACCTTCTTGGAATGTTTAAGTTTATTATTAATTATTATATTTTATATTATAATAGACGGTTTTAAATTTAATATAAATGTCACAATAAATTGATAATGTTTTTGTTGTTCTTCAATCCAGAAGCAAAGATTTATTTTATTTACTTTGTTTATATGAGTATTTAAGCGACTAAAGAAAAGTAACAAAGATCAAACTTGATAATTAGTGATTCGAGTTTGTAAATTGTTACATAAATGAAATGTTTCCAATTGAACAATTACAGACTTTTTGAATACGCTGCTTAATGTTTAATGAGTGAATCTATACTAATATTATAAAGCTGAAGAGTTTGTTTGTTTGAAAGCGCTAATCTCCGAAACTACTGGTTCGAATTGAATAATTCTTTTTGTGTTGGATAGTCCAGTTATCGAGGAAGGCTGTGGGCTATATAACATAATGCTACGACCGATACTTGTTTATTTTCTCAATGTAAAATTTCTCTAAGAAGGCATCTCAAACATAGTATCATATATTCAAAGTATCTTGTATTCTTTTTATAATCTTGTTATAATTACAGGAATTTCTTAGTGAATAATTTTCTCCTTTGACAATTAATTTTCATGAGCCTCAAAAAAAAATAATAATAAATGTAATTTTAGAGAACGCGGCAGTTTAAATAACAGTACATTGCTATTTATAGTTCCAGAACGGCTGTGTTGGGATATGGTTGAAAATTGGCGGGGAGATAGTTTAGAACCAGGAGACGAACATAGGATATTTAGTTCCATACATACATTTATTACTTATTTTGAAATTAACTCGGACAAAGTCGCGGGCAAAAACTAGTATAATATAAAAAACTGGTTTTGAAGATGATTTGTGAACTTAAAATGTCACGACAACCAATGAACATTATAATATTAAGTTTTAAACATGTACTAGTCGTTCAGACCATTATGATTTTAAACCTTTTTTTGTGATTGTCTTTTCATTAATGTACAAATTTTTTCAATGGAAATGTATGACTTAAAACTGATTTGAATGTATTGAGTTATTATAATATACATGTTTTACCACAACTTTATTATTTATGTGATAGCCATCTCTATTCAAATACGTTCACCGGCTTCTGAAGAGCGAAACTTTATATCTTCTACTTAGTTTCCGATATTGAGGAAACCGACTCATCTCCACCTTCATATCCTTTATCTACCATCTTATCTACCGAGTATTATGTTTTTACAAAAACTAATTGAGAACTACCAACTATAAAAACTTTTATCTTTTAATTTAATACAAGAAGTACGTTTATATTTATTAAATAATAATGCAATTAATTTTACAGTAAATAATAATAGGTTTCAGAAACATATGTTTTTGAAAAAAAGTAAGAATATTTTTGTTTCATAAATACGTGGAACAAAGTAAACAATGCATTTTTTATTCGCCACGTATGCTATGAAAATTAAGATGTGTTGTTACCACTGCCTTCGTATAATACGAAGTTACTTAAAAAGATGTTCTTTCTGATTTCAAATGAAGCCTTATTTTTTATATCTCTTACTATTACAATCAGAAAATTAAAGATAAGAAAAGTAGTTAACGCGTTTAAGTACCAAATAAATTAGAAAGATTAGATAAAATGGAAATAATTTTATTCCTAGAATACGGATTGTTTTGTTGAATTTTTTTTAAGATAATTCATAATTAAAATAGTAATAGCTGACTGTTGGAGCACACGTCACTGATCTTCATCTTATTATTATACATATCTACTAATTAATATTCTCATGAAATACAAACACGCTTCGATAAATGACTTCACGTACAATGAACATACTCATACTTGTATATTAGCGTAAATAACACAATATTACGTTGTTTTATTTTAAATTCTATCTTAATTAAGATAATATGTTAAGATGAATCAGAATCTTTCACTTTTGATAAATATAATTATTAAATTTATATGAAACTTTGCATTATTTATTTCTAAAATAAGGTTTTATAATATTTCAGTGAATCAACTTTTTATAGAATAATTTAAAAAATATACGAATTTAAAAAAGTATGTTATACATCGTTTTTATTAATTCTTAAATAAGGTCAAGAATTTGTATAAACCTGAAGTATACATTTATATGAATAAAAAGATTTATACTTAATTATTGTCACTATTAAAAATCCTCTTTTGAAGTTCTAAACGATAGCACACTAGTCCAAAATAACTTAAAGATTTTTATCTATATTATGTATAAACGCAACCATTTCCTACTAATTTCAGTTATTACTATTTTATGTATGTATTTGAGTATATTCATATCATTAAATACTGTTGATTCTGGTAACGATCGGTAATAGAATATAATAATTGTAAATAAACAAGTATCTACGAGTGCTTTTATTAGGAATAAAATGATATTGAAATAAGTATATTTGTATTAGGTATATTAAATTAGTTGTAAACGTAGTTCAAAATTGTGTTTGTGAAAACCTCAAAGCAATGTAAAATCAAAGGCAAAACTGAATACACATATCAACATAATTATGTTTATTCATTTTTGTTTATTAATTTCTCAACTAGAAGTTCATGAAAAAGCCGTCTATAACTTAATGAAAAGAAAAAAATAGTTATGTTGTGAGAAAAACATAGCAAATGAATATTCATTATATAATGTTCGTATAATATGTATAAATATTAAAATGGTTACTGTGAATCCTTATGATTGTTGATATAACTGTGGTTGATTCAGTAGTAACATCGTATTAGTTTTGCCATTATGATAATCTATTATTACGCAATCAAGTTATATAATGAAAAAAGGGATGGGGAAAACGTTAAAATCATTTTCATGAAAAAAACGATCACTTACTTTAGGTATTACCTAAAGTTATAGAAAACTATGCCATGGAATATTGTTACCAAATTACTATTGTATATATAATACTCCACGAAACTTGTACTTAAAGTTAAAGTGTTCGGATTGTATAATCCGAACACTTTTAGAACAAATAATTTTAAAAATGTTTCAATAACTGTTTGAAAGTGTCAGGAAAGGAGGTGTTAAACTGATTGCAAATAGTTTGAAGATTCAGTTGGACAACTATTTTACGAAGGACTTCTAAGAACGGAGATTACTGAGGTTTACCTACTATATATTAATTAATATGGTATCCGTTTTATATTTAAAATAGTCACATTTAATAAAATTAATGATACTATTATTGTAAAAATATAATACATACTATAATATCTTATATATATATCCTACGTTATAGTAAATTAAATTTAAATTATGAATACCACCTGTAGTGTATGTATGTAGATTATATTATAAAGTTCTATCGTCTCTCTCACGACGCACGTTAGAATATGGTGTTGGAGTGGAGCATACTCCTCCCTCACTCACTTTTGCTTGGAACCACGCAGATAGACGGACGCGCGTGCGGGAGTTAAGCACTGAGCCGATACTTCTAGTTAAGTGCACAAACAATACACCACCACATTAATCATTTGTGATTAAGTTTGAATTAAATAAAGTAAAATAGTAAATAACTAAAGAGTAAAATATATATCAAAAATAAGAATTATCTCACAAAACATCTTTTTCATCGTAATATTGCAATCCTTTTCATGCTATTATAAGTTAATTGAATAAATATTACAAGGTGACCTTTCTTTACTTGTATTATATTGAAGATATCGAGCTGTGTAATATTGAAAAAGATTAAAGTATTATGAGTAATACGCAGGCATTATCAGTAGTAAGTTTATTTGGACCCAAGAATAATTTTAAAACTGAAAGCCAGGATTAATACTCGTACTACGTGGTTTTGTTAAACCACTGTACACGTAAAACTTTCTCTGATTATATAAATTATGTTAGTCGGGAACTTATTACCCGAGATATAATTGGAAAATTTAAATAAATAGGATTCAGTAAATCCATTATATTTTAATTCAAATTAAACATGTAAGGGGAAGGGTAAAATAATACATACATTATTACAGGTGACCAATAAATGGTTACAACTAATTCCAATAATTAATTCAATGATTGGTCAAAACAAACCAATATCGCGACTCATTAGCAATCATGATAGATAGAATAATATTATGATATGTAGAGTGTCAAACGAGTACATATTTTTAAGAAGGGTTTTGTGGATCAATATAAAGATTGAAGAAATTTTATAAGTGAAGCGTATGCACTATTTGAAATGCTTTAAATTAATGAGATCTAAGTTTTTCGCGAGTATTCATTTAAATGAAACTTATATTTTTCGGATGTACTACGCGATTATTGTTTTGTTCATAAACTACATACTCTCGACGTTTCGGTCACTTTACAGCAACCGTGATCGCGTAGTACATCCGAAAAATGTTAGTTTCATTTAAATGCTCTAAATAAATTAATATTCTCAAATTTTAAGCTCATTTAAATAAACTAATCACTATTCTTGCACCAATTCCAAATGACACTATACAAAAAACTTTGTAATCGGTCAGCGGCATAACTTTCTGTGATGAGTGGTAACTATGGCGACGTAAAATGTTAAGTCCTATAACTTAAATAAAATAAAAATTATATCTCATAACTTTTTACCGCTTTTATATAGTTCAAGGAAAATTGTACGAACGAAACTGCTTTTAAACTAGTATGTATAGTTTGCAATGTAAGTTACATTACCAACTTTGTCTTTGTGTAAGACTTGACTGTAAGAATAGGACTAGCACTTTCGTCTTATCTTAGGGAGTAGTAAATCTAACAAATTCAATGTATCCAGTGGATGTTTGTTTAATGTATAAAAAGAAAGTGACTTAAATCTAAAGACAAGTATTGAAATAATAATTTGAGTTGAAATAAAAAAATATTATAAAATTTTATTTTTTAACAATCAAACTACTAAAAAAACTAAATTTATTTGGAGTTCATAAGTCACAAACTTTACTCAACTTTCAGCCTTTAAACCTTTTTTTAGGAGCCTTTTTATTTGTTATGATTACTAAGCAACATCTCTTCCGTAAATATTGCTGTCTAACACAGTTTGTGTCCTCGTAATTTTTGGTTTTCTTTCACGTTCACTAACCGAAGTGTAAAAAGTTGGACCCATTTATAACACATTTAAAATAATGACTTAATTAGCCAAGACTGCAAAGCTGTCGTGGAAAAATAGCAGGAGAAATTAACCTTTACATCATTCGCAATAAATCTTAAAATAAACGGAATGAAACTAATAATATTACTTTAATTTTCGATTTCGTCTTTCATTAAATAAATTATCTTTGAAACGAGTTTGTGTTGAGTTTACTTTAAATAGCGTATTATGAACAATTCAAACAAGAGTGATATGATAGCAATTAGTATGCAAACGTTTAGTATAATCTGTCACGTTCCTCATAATTGTTAATAACAGTTACATTTGACATATTAATTATTATCTGTAGATATATTCATTACATTACTTTTTTTTTACGAGGAAAATCCTTCAGAGACTTCCCGCCGCGGGGGAAACCACGGCGGAGGAGTGTGGGATTTCCACCCACTAAACTCCTCGGCGTTCTCTGCGCTGTGCGTATGCTAGTGAGCGGGAACGGCAGGCCATACTTCCGCTCACTACGCACGAGTCCCATGGACTCCGTCTTCGGCAGGGGTATTCATTACATTACTCCCTTAAGTAATAACAAGTAAACTTATCTTCTGATTAACTAACTGACGTATTTCATTTATTTATTATTATTTAAGACTTGCATCCTTAAAAAAAAATTAAATTCCTAATTCAACGAGATATGAAATATTTAATCCTAAAGCTGTAAAATCATTAAAATAGAATGCTTTTGCTCACTTGTACCTTAAGTTCGATCGTTCTTTGCATTTCTTTTAAATCGGACGTCGCGTCGGCTGCTAGGACACAATTGTAACTAAGTGCCAACCTGGGTAATGGTCAATTTTTTTTTTGGGTTAACGTTAATTAAATGAAATACAACCTATTATTTAATTACGTAGTTATTTTCCTCCAACTGATGATTGCATTCAACTGGCTCTCTAATGTTTTTCTAATAGCCATTTAAACGTATTGTTATAGGGAGTTTTGGCATGAATTATAAAATTGCAAAGGATATTGAATTGTTTGTAATAAAATGAAATATTTAGACGCTGTTTCTTTAGTGTATTTCTAAAATAAGTTTTAATTTCTCTTAAGCCAAATGGTCTCAAGCGTAACGTTTTTATGTTTTCAGGGGGTAGTTCTATTCCGTGCGATCGATTCTGAAATGCCTTTTAGGGAGAAAAATGTTTCTTTCAGATGGCCAACAAACGGAAGCTACATTTATTTTAATAGGCAGTTAACAAAGAAAATAACAAAAAATATAAGTTTTACATATAAAAATGTTAAGAAATCTTTGTTATTGAATTGTTCATTTAATACTATTTTAAAATATTCAATTTTATTACACCTTGAAGAAGTAATTAATATTAATAAATTTAGTTTTAATTAAATAAAAATAATGTGTAATGCTTCTAGAATTGTTCGAAATATTAAGATATAAATGGCTACGTCAAAGACAGAGCAGCCTTACGTAATGAATAGGGGATATAATAAGGTCTTCTTTGAAGTGAAATCTTTTAAATATTTAAAATATAAAATAACTAATGAGATGAGATGAGTTAAGTCGATTCACGGTACTGAGAATCCTGTTACTTAATGATGTGGAAATGAAACTACAACTACTTGTACTTTCCTGTACTATGAAATGAATTGGCTTTATTCAATTTTGGAGAAAACATATGATACATAATGTAAGTAATTGGTTTTTATGTAAAACAAATGAATAATATTGTTATTATTAGATTTAAGACAGCTTATATCTGGATCAAAGTTCCTGCATAGTAATATTTTTTGATTACTATGTATGTAGTTCAAAATAATAAGAAATGCGTATTTACCCGAAAATATAGTTTTTTAAATATTGTTATTCGTATAATCATTTTCAATTTCTAATTTAGTATAGTAATGGTGGGATAACACATATATTTTTAAAGTTATAATAGGCAAAAATGACTTAACTTTTTTTAATGTAATAAGGTAAACTTAAATACATATTTTATACCTGTTTAATTATGACCAAGCAGTTTTTGCTTGAGTTTATTCTGAAACATGTAAAACAGTCAAAGAATCTGAAGCGCATTAAAAAATATGTAACAAAGTACTTGATGCTGACTTCCAACCTACTTCTGTTGTTATTTCAATAAAATGGAGACAATTTTCTTTCTTATAAAAATGTTTCTTGAAAAAAGTACTCTTGTATTATTACCCAACAAATGACAAAAGCTTGTTTTATACTTATTCTGTTGGAGGTTTTCATGAAGTAATTAATGATTGTAACTTTAGTTTAGTATAATTACTAATTTCATTGTTCCGACAGTTTCCGATAATATCTTGATCATTACAACTATATTAAACAGTACTGATTAAATAAACCTCACTTTAAACTCTACCTCTTAATTTATTTTGCATGAAATAAAGGTATTAGTAACTGAAAAGTTTACGCTCCAATGTTTTATCTCTACAAGTATTTTTGCATATAGTATAATATCGTGACGAGGTGTAAATTTTTATTCGAAAATCTTAATCAGGATTTTCTTAAGATATCAGTACTTTTTTTAATAAAATCAATAACTGAAATAAAAAATTACTAAAATTAAGTAGAAGAATATCATAATTTGTGTGACAGCTATGTATGTAGTTATCAGACCTCTCAAAATTTACGAAACATTTATAAATAAAATAGTTGAATCCTGAAAATTCTCATTGAAATCTTTGAAAACCAATATACAAGATGCTTATCGTTTAAAAGAGATTCCAGCTTGAATAACCGTTAAGATTTCACTCGGAAAAATAAAATGTTTATAAAATTTCACTTTCCAACAAATAGTAATCTTTGAGGTTTCATTCCAAGAGATTGTGTTACAACTTTAGTAGTAAATCATGTTCTAGACGTTTCCAGGTCAAGCAAAAGCAGAAAGTTAATAGAACATTAAGTTGAACTTTACATTTTATAATAAATTTTCTGTTTTACATCCTGAATCGTTGCTCAAGATTTTGATAATAGCTGTTAATTTGAAATTACAAAAGACTTTTCAGTATTTTTCTATACTAATAAATAGATTTATATGTTGTGGAATATTAACATACCTTACTGTATATATTTGTATCTTTTCAATTATAACATAAATCTCTACTTGAGCTGAGTCAAAAATAAATGCAAAAGACAGATTATAATATGAATTAAAAAAGTAATGTATTACAGACAACTCGGCTTACGTTTTGGCTGTTAAGATTATTAAATGTTTTGTGGGTATAAAAGATGGCTGACTTTAAGCACACTATGAAATTTGGGTAAAGTAAAATTGTAGAGAGAGATATCTTTAAGTCGTCTCGAAATCTTGGTATAAATATTAAAAAGATATTACTGACTCATCTGAAATACGCTTGAGATTAAACCTCTTCTAATATTCTATTAAAAATATCAATTTTGTTTATACAAAGAAGATGAATATACGTATAACATTTATCTTTTGCATTTTTTTATGTCTGTATCCTTCCATGCCTTTGAATTTTTTATAAGAAATAAATTTTCACAAAAACGAAGCTGAAATTAACCACAAGTCTCAACTATGACAAGAAGCTTAAATTGTTCCGAGAAATCTTAGTGATTTGGTTCATATCTTGCTTTAATACAGCCTAAGTGTTAAAATGAGACGAGATTAAGTTTGAGTTTAAATAGAAGTAGTTTGATTAATTATTATTTGTAAAAAGAAATTTATATTTTAATCGATTAGGAACAAATAGAAAGGATTTAATTAATTGATTTATTTTGGTCATGTACCTCAATGGTAAAAATGAAACGATTTTGCATATGTACATATTAGTCGACTGGCCTTTTATCTTTTTGTGTTAGATGTTGATAAACAAAAATTGTTGGTGACGTTAATCTGTATTTATAACATATTAAACCATTCTCTCTCGTAATTATTAGTTTACATATATTGTCTAAGCCGATATGATTCAAGGTATTGTCAATTTCAGTTCTTTAGTCATTGTGACCGCTGTAACAATTATGAGTGTAAGGTTATCTTTTAATGTTATATCTCCTAAAACATGCCAATAGAAGTAGATTCAAGCTGTGATATACATATTTACTTGAAACCCTTGATTATATATCATTATCAGATTAGTCAAATAGGAGATGACAAAAATACACTTCATGTATGATCTTTACGGTTTGCTTTTCATGTTATTCAAGTGAAAATTATGGTATATTTGTTTGTATAACGAGGTTTAAACTAATAAAATCTATCAAAGATCAGATTCTTACGAATTTATATGTATATCTGAATAAAACTATTACATTATAAACATTCTTTGTGCTTAACTTTGAATACATTCAAAAGATATTTCATAATGGAATATTAAACGTACTTTAGAACAATAAAACTATCATTAAATTGTACTCTTTCATACTGTAGTCAATATTCATGAGAAACACAGTATTTATACACATAGATTATTATATGTAATCTCATAAATGTTTAACATTCAAAAGTTTAAATTTCATTTGTTTATAACAAAGTACCATCATTAAAATTATATATATGTAGCATCAATAAATTTTTGTATGTCTATTTAAGTTTGGGTGTTAAGCATTATTTAATATGTACATTAATATCGACTTATGTTAATAGAAGGCATCTGTCACTGTCTCTCTGGCCTCGTCTTTTCGTATCAGAAGAGGAATTCAAAGTAAGTGAATCTTCTTTTAAATGTAAAACTAAAATAAATATGTTACTTAAAAGCTATCTTATTTCGATACAAAAAATAGCTCATAACTTTGAATTCTATCCAAAATATCCAAATCCAAAGAGACTTCTACAATATTTTTTTGAAAGTATTACATAATCACAATGATATGAACTGTTTTAAAACTAACTGTAGTAATGACTACTGAAACACTTGTTAAGTTGAAATAACTATATTTTATTCGTGATCGTTTTTAACTTATTGTTGTATTTAATTTCTGTTTAATTAAAACGTCTGTATGGTTAATATGAAACTAAATGTAGTTTGTGATTGTGCATGTGACAAACATATTTCTATTATACATATTTATAAACGTATTTGAAATTAGTTCATATTTTGTTACCGACTTAGTTGTGAAATTCATTCCAAGTTTTAGTCACCTATAACAAAATAAAACGGAAATCTGTCATACCTCTTCAATATTTATTATCTTATATGTATATGTGAAACATAAACTTTGGGAATTGCAGTAAAAATAATAGAGAGAACTTTTATAAGATCTTTGTAACATTAATGTAGAAAAAACAAAGTCATTTTTTATATAATATTATTTCTATACATGTTATTAGAATAAATATTTAACGATGTAATATTTCTTGTAATATCTACGTTGTTCCTGAATGCCAAAAAAGAATGGAGAAGGTTTGAGCATTCATTCCGGCGTCGGGACGTGACGACCCCATCGCCCACCGGTGTATTCCGGTGCAATAAGTCACGGGGGGGAGGACCTTGGTCTCCTTGTGGGATCTTGGTCCGGGCTGGGGGTACAGCCCTGGGAGACGTTCGGTCACGGCTGGCAGGAGGCCGTTCGTGGCTGTCTCGGGGGAAGGGGAAACTTGGGTCTCTTCGAAAGCCTGAGTTCGCTTGTGGTCGGTTGGTTTCCTCTCTGTCCGCCGTCGGGCCCTTGCACTCGTTGGTGGATGGTTGGAGACTGGCCGCGTGGGCTTGGGTAGGAGGGGTGAGGGCTTAACCCACTCGCGTCTAGCCCGCCAGGTTGGGGGACGCTCCTGGTCACTTGGTCACTTGGGGTGGACTCTCGGGGGGGAAGGTGGCCGTTCGCGGCCCGCCGTCGGATCGTCGCGGATGCATGCATCGGCGATTCCCGTGGCGATCCACCTGGCGGCAACGGAGAGTGGCCGCTGGTGTTTTAGTGGGTATCATGGGCCCGTCTGGACCGTGAATCCCACATAACCGCCTCTGTCTCCCCTAGACGGAGGGGTAGGTATATAACCTTTCACGGCGTTAACAAAAAAAAAGGTTTGAGCATTAATCACCACGATTACTCAAGACGAGTTGGTGATTTAAAACTATATATATATATATACAGCTGCTATGTCTTAAGTACAGTGTAAATGTGTAAATTTTTCTTTCGTTATATTCTTTGCCATATAAATTTTCATCATAAATGAATACACAGTACTCTATTGAATATACTACTACAGACTTAATATTATATATGTTTGTTTGTATTTGTGTGAATAGTATCTTAATGCTCAGTATTATTATGTATACTATCTCGTGACGTTTGTGGTAAGATCAAGGGAGTTCAACATTCCACCTCCGAGACATAGACCATGTAATTAAGAAAATAATCCCTCAGTAAAGATTAGAATGGAATATTAAAAATAATATAGGCTTTTTAATGAAAAAAACTATAAAGAATTATATTTATATCAAATTGATTCCTATAGGATGTAATATATTTCAACAATCCCCTCATTTTCTCTGTCAAAATTATAAATTGCAGTCATTTCAAAGCTGCACGTGACGTGATTAAATGAAGACGTTGTAAGTAAAAACCATGTGGTCCATCCAATATGGAACTTATATTTTATATTTAAAAATCCTAAAGAATTTTACAAGTTGTCAAAATTGCAACAAAAGGAATTTATGTTTTTAACAGAGTTTAAATCATAAAAACAAATGAAAGCGATAACAAAGTTAAGCTGGGATTGAAAATGTTTATTATGTAGGCATAAGGTATTGTCTCAGAATGTCTATTGTCAAAGGTAAAATAATATAATTATTAATAACTACAAAAATAATATTTTGAAGCTCGATTTAATTTGTGGCGTATACATATTTTATAATATTTCACGTTTGAGTTCACTTAAAAAATATTCAGATATATTGCTGAGCAACCGCTTGTGATTTTAAAAGATTATTTAATGATGTCTAAGACATTTAAATCTAAATTGTATGTTATATAAAATGCAATATGAAAATAAGTAAAAACTAATCTTCTTTTTCTCTTTTAAAAATATTTAAAACTACTTATCAATGATAAGTTTTATATTTTTAGTAATACGTTATATTATCTAATCATTCGTTAACATTTGTGTTAATCAACTATCTCTGATTGATGGCACTGCAGAAATTGCACATGAAGTTGTCCCGGAGTACCTCAGAATCATCTAAACATATCGATCATTGTGTGTGAACAATTGATCGATCATCTCGACTACAAATATTTTTTTAAACATATTGCATTTTGTTATTCTAAAGCAATTTCAATACCTTTATATGCGTCATTTTATTATTTTTATTTTGTCATATATGATCGTCAAATATCACGTCCTCAAGTATCGATAGTAATTCACCAGTCACCCTGTATATTGGCTAAAATAGGCGTAACTTTATCCTTTCTCGATAGTATTACTATAGCAATACATTTGACAGAATAATTGTTTGCCAGCTTTCCAATTAGTTACAGGCAAATTGTCGGAGATTACAGTAAGAACCAAAACCAAGAAACGACAATGAGTTTGTGAGTTGATCAAAATTAAAGACGTCTATCTTGCGTGATATACCTTTCAGAAACATGTTTTATAAAAGACAACAAGAATATAAATCATATATATAGTTTTGTTACACATGTTTTTTTAATTAATTTCTCTCAAAGGTTATAAAAGACCTGACATTAAACCTACCTTTCAGCTTTAAGTGTTTATCGCCTCCTAAAAACAACAGTATATTGTAGTTGTTGCAGGTGTATCGCCCTCTTAAAGAATATGAAAAGGAATTATAGGATTAGACTAAAAGCAAAAGGAGCTTACACTTAGAATGCTGACTCTGCCATCGTGAATATATAGACTTAGATATGTGTATTGTATCTATCGTTTAAAAATATATTTATGTACATAACAAAAATTTTGGGAAATTATGAACATTAAAATTATATAACAGAATCATAACAACAAAGTTAAGAATTAATTGGTTTGCCTAATACCCATATAAGTTATAAACGTGTTTAAGGGGAGGATTCAATATTAAGGCTCAATATGAAATAGGTATTTCATTTCTTAATAACAAAGTCTTAATCAGCTGGCTGTTACCGAATATACTTGCCGCTATTTCTTTACACAGTACAATAATTAAACCAGAATTATTTCTTTATTCTTATATTAAAATGAAATATGTATACTTAAAATGTCTTTTAACTATATTTTTATTTGATAGAATATACATAAATATTATATAATTATCATTGTAAGTAATAAAATTTGGTATAAAAGATAAGAAACATTGTTTTTGTAGAAAAGCATAGTTTGTATATAAAGATGGTAGTAAGCTAAGCTAGAAAATGGTGCAAAATATATGATGCATTTTAATTTTTTTTCAGTATCAGAGACCTAGAGATAACTTGTAGGATTTCTTCGAGTTCTTATATCAGATGCGGTTGCTAACAGAAATAAGTTTCTTTGAGGTAATATTGCGAACTTTTCTGTATTAATTTTCTCTGATAATCGGATGTTTCTTTTAGTATCGTCTTATAAATGAATAACATTTCATTGTAAGTGACAAAATGAACGAATTTTAAATTATTTGTTCAATCATAATTTAAAGTGGTATTATGTTCTACATTACTTCAGTGAAAAGATAGCGACATATCTTAATATTTATATTCAATACTGTCATAAGGCGTAGTAGGTTTAATAGTATAACGGAAACACATAATATTTATGAAACATCAACTACTAATAACTGTATGACGTATGATTAAAATAGAGCCATACATATCAGTGACGTGACGTGATAGTCGTACGGGCTCACACTGTGACAGTGATGGTAATATTACTCAATTATTTTGACCAAAAAGCTGAAATATATAAGAAGTAGGTTTTAAATATATGAAAACTGAAAATAAGTACTGTATTTAAATTTGAAACGCAAAACATTGAGCATAAATTACGATGGCTTTAAATGATTTATTAGTAGAGAATATACACATGTATAATTTATTTGAAAAAAACCATCTCAAAATGTTTAATGATATTTTTTAGTTAAGTAATTGTTATTGCAAAATATAATATCTAAAATAGACACTAACTTTATAAATCACAGCGAGTTTATTCTCCGTTCTCGGTCTGTTTGATGAATATGATGAAAAATCTTTCCATGTCTTTATGAAATTCAGTTTGTAATAAGATGTTAAAACAGATTATTTAATGTTTCATGTTAAAAGTCTGTTAGACAAATCTTTATTAACATTATTCTTAATTTTTTTTACAAACATTAATAACTAATAAAAATCAATAGTCTCATGATACTCCCATTTCTCGCTGTTTCTTTGATGAACCATTCTAGTTTACCTGAAACAATAATTAAAATCAATAAGACTACATATTTCACTAAATAATTAGATTAATATTGAATATTATTTTTAAATAAAAGTTTCAGTCCAAATTATATATTTTTCTCATACTTACAAATTTACTTGAATTGTAATATGTATGTTCATAGTAACATGTTAAAAAAGACTACATATATGCATATACAGGAGCGAATACCTATTATTAAAGTTATTAATAATTATGGAGGGTTAAAATTCTCAATGGTAAAAATCAACTAATGTACTATAATCTTTTTATTTTAGATACTGTTTGTTTATATATTGAATATTTTATTAATTTGATTGTACTACATTCAGAATACTTAAATAACAGGATAACAGAGGTGATGTATTAAATAAGAATAGTTCGTGACAGTTTTTTTCTTATAAAACTTCCATAAGGATAAACGGGTTCATGAAATATACCCACTGTTACGAGAAAGAACTGTTCACATATGTATAATAGCATTTACCTATTTAAAAAAAAGACTTGTTCGATTAATGTTTTCCGATTTTTTTCCAGCTCAACTGGCGCAGTAGTTTTAATGTCATAGGCTTTTTCAGTATTTGATCTTGATATTGCATTTCCTCGTGATTGATTTATTACTAAACTTAATTTCTCTCGACTTTTACCATATATTTATATCAAATAACTTTACATATCTAAGAAATATTTTTTTCAATTTACCTTTTTTGTAATAGTACAATCGTGTTGTTGAGACTTCTCTTCACTTCTTACATTTATAATAACTCCTAAAAGATATTCACAATAATATTAACACAAACATAATATTCAATAAACACAGATCAATAATTATAATTTATTATTAATTTATCATCCAATTTAAAGTTGATCATTTATAAATATAATAAAAAATATATTATCTTAGTCTTACTTGAGAATTCAGTCTCTCCATTAAAGCAGCGTTACGTCTCCTGCGTTGGTTTTTTAAAATTTATATAATTATTATACGTTGAAAATACATTCTACTATTTATCTGTAACTTATGTTTTATTTCTATTTGAATTAGCCGTATTTCTTTTTATCATGCTTGTACAATTTATTTTATATAACAACAAAGAACAGTGGGTAAATCATTATGTTTAACTTTACCTTTTTTCTGACCTTAAAGACAAAGCCCTAAAAGAGTAATGAGAGGGAATTATAGGGTCGGTACAAAAGTGATAAGATGTTATTATTATTGACGACCGACTCTTAAATGATGAAACTAGTTCAGAATTGTTAGGACTCATTTAGAGTCAATTCAAATACAAAATTTGATTCATAGATAGTAGTTAAATTGTATTGTCCTAAATTATTTTAAAAGTACTTTAAGTAATAACTTAATAATTTTATAAAACTATTGTTAATTTTTTAAATCTTCAACGTAACAACAAGAACGTAACTATAACATAAAATGTTTGAGATTTATGATTTTGATGGTAATATGGATAAGACTTCTTCTACCTGGCAATTTTTCCATCTTTAGCCAGGGTCTGCTTTACATGTTGTCAATAGTTTTGGCTAATCGTTTTAACGACCGGCCGCCTGCCTGACATCAACCCTCTTTGGGAATGCATTAATCATTAATTAATGCATATGACTCGAAAAAATCACATTGGTATTTGCCAGGGCCAGGATCGAACCCGCGCCCTCGTTCATGAGAGGCGGGCCTTTTAACCACTAGGCCACCACTGACTCAAATATGATACTGTTAATATGGATAAGACTATGAGACGAAACTTCTCAGCATTCCATGGATTCACCGAGCGGGTGCCGGGTCCATCGCGTTGCAGGGAGAGGAGCTTCAACAGTGCCTGGGACTTGGGACCCAAGTGTAGGTTTAAGGGACCCCTTATCTAACGCGCGTTATACGCTCACCTCCACTGTCCAAGCTCCTCTCCCTACCTAACCAAATTTGAAAAGAACCTACTAGGGTTGCCTTCGATGTACGTTTTAAGAATTTATTTATTTGAGTTCCGGACAAGCCCAAGTCTTTCAGTAGGTTGTAGAGAGATTTCGCTGTTATACCTCTCGCTCCTACTTTTACCGCGTACAAATCCACGACGAACCTATTTCGAGTGAGTTCGTTAATGAGCTCGTAATATTTGTTGACCTTGTTGGTATGGTCTTTATGGATGCTGGTTTCCCAAGGAACCGTAAGCTCCATCATCACTACGCGCTTTAAAATTCATTACTCGGAGTAATTTAAATAAATATTTTATTAGTATATTATCTTTCAAGAATCTACTGTAAATATTGTTAAGAAATAAAGAGAGGAGATATAATTGAAAGGAATCCGATATACACCAATATTATAGACTTGGTTAATATAGAGTAACACCAACAACAAAAAATAAAATTTTACTGTTTTAAAATATTTTACCATACAATATTAATTCTATCTGTTAGTGATTGAAGCATCAATTCATAGGCAACTTTATGCCCATAAAACAAAATTAAGAATAAACTGCCAGAAATCAAGCTTATACGTCAAATCAACAGCAATATTATTAGTACTCAAGAATAGGGAAGAATTTTAAGAACGTTTACTTTTTGCAACGTTTACAGCGTCATTTTGAACAATGAAACAGTTCTCAAGCATCAGATAAAATGTATCTTTAAAGGCTTTAAAGTAACACAACTGAGCCAACTCTATGCCAGACGCGATCAGTTTGCCACACTGTTAAAAGTGCAAACTCTTAATCTATTTTGTATCATGTACCTACATATAATATTCGTTTGTAAATTCTTAACCAAATAAAAATTCTGAATATAAAAACCCAAATCGTTTTGGTACTCGATACAACATTATATCTCGTAATTATATACTTTAGGAGAAGGACCTAGAAATGGGAGACAATAAACGAAATGATCAAAGAACAAGGTTGTTTGTAATATCTATCGAACCTCATCTAATTGTTGCCTTGTTTTGTAACTTAGTACATATTAAGTACATTTAATATATGAAATTATACTTAGAATCTGTGCATAGATATTATTTATTTCAATAAATATTAAGCAATTTTTTTACTATATTTCTGTATCGGAATAGTAAAAAGATTTTTCTGAAATGAAACTAATATGTTTTATGTATGTTGTAGTATATCCGAAAATATTATTTTCATTTAAATGAATAAAACTCGCGTAAATCTTAGAATTTCTATAATACTGATTTTGTCTTTATATCAATAGAATGAATGTAATATATTTTATAAATATTTAGTAATCTGAATGGCAGAAATGTATTTATAGCTCAGCAGTGTTTGATAAATGCTTACAATCAACCGGATTAAGTGACGTATTCAGTTTGATGCGGATGATTGAATTAATTAGTAGCTCGGAAAAAACTTAGAAATCACGAAATAACAATTGAAATAATATTATTGTGATTGAAGCAAAACTAGATTAATCTCTATCATGTGTTTTCTTGTGCTATTTAATGGGTTGTAAAAGTATATTTGGTATTTGTCTTGTTAATTTAATTGTCATCGTTAGCCTTTCCATAGGCGACTTAGAGATACATCTATTATGCACCATTACAAAGGAAAAGGTCATGAATTAAAAATCCGGAATTGAACTACATACAATACTCAGAGATTACGCTACAGAATATAATGTAATATTTATTATTTGAAAGAAAAAAAAAATTTCATTACTTTAAACTAATATGTTTTTATTGTGATGTAATTATTTAACTTATTAAGTAATTTTAAATGATATTAATTGTAATCATTTCAAGGTGTAACATTTGGTGAGTGTGGTTTAGGCAGTGAGCAAATACGTTAGCATTTCTATTAATACTCCAATGAAATATCGATTCGGGAACGAGCAGGAATCGTTAGGGTTGCAGTTTGGTGACATTGTTGGCTAGACATTGCAAACTTATAATTTAGTTTCAATTCTCAATAATAATATATCAATTAAAGACCACCTGCAGATAGATTTCATTTGTGATCAAAAAAAAAAAAGAAGGCTTATATGTATTTTTTATATCAAATACAAAACTTTTAATTTCAAATCGTTAATTGAAGTTATGGTTAGATAACCAGTTTTCATGTCACAAGCAG